>CM040246.1:144088395-144475895 GCA_022545495.1 Chrysanthemum lavandulifolium | reverse complement strand
TTGGTCGTTTAACATGATACGATACCAATGCACCTATACTTGGTCGTTTAACATGATCGTATACCATAGCACCTATACTTGGTCGTTTAACATGATCGATACCAATGCACCTATACTTGGTCGGTTAACATGATCGTATACCAATGCACCTATACTTGGTCGTTTAACATGATACGTATACCATACCACCTATACTTGGTCGTTTAACATGATACGTATACCAATGCACCTATACTTGGTCGTTTAACTTGATACGTATACCAATGCACCTATACTTGGTCGTTTAACATGATACGTATACCATAGCACCTATACTTGGTCGTTTAACATGATACGTATACCAATTCACCTATACTTGGTCGTTTAACAAGATACTGTCACACCCCCAATTTACCTGTTTTGCAGCGGAATGGAATTCCTGGGGATTGACTGTCATAGCACCACATCACAGTTATATTGAACGACCTAAAGTGCCGTTTTAAAAACACATCGTTGGATATTTCATAAAAACATTCAGAGTACAACATCGGTCCCAAAAGAGTTTACAAAGTTTGCGGAAATACAAATATGTTACAAATCCAAACGATGTTTTGAAATAAAGTGCCATAATGTACATAATGTAAGTCGACGCCGCGACTCAAAATGTAGGTCCCTAAACCATGTCATGATGAATGCCTCGATTACACGAAAATACATTGCTAAAAGCGGTCAACAATAATGTTGGTGAGAAATCATAGGTTTATGTAAATGTTTTATACGACTACGCAAGTATAGATCGAGCATGACAATCATGTCACGTAAAATGTTACAATTGCTTAAGCGCATGATACGAAGCTTCGACTAATGTACGCCCAAAAGAGTGTCTTGCCAAACAACTCGGTAATGTTTATGAATGAAATGCATCCGTATGACAATTGGGATTCACCAACCCGGATGGAGCGTCACCTCGATAGATCTATCCACTCACACACGCTTTCCAAATTAACGGCTCATGCATTTGAAATGGGGACTTTTAACGCAACTTTGTAACTCAAGCAATGTAAATGAATTTAACATACTGTATCGTAATAAAAAATGTTGTGCAATGTATTCTCCCGTAGGTTTGAAATAATGTAAAAAGCATGTAAACGGGGCTATGAAAACTCACTTGGATAAACCGGAATAACGACAAAGTGAGTACACCGAGGTTTAATGTAATCGTCAACCGGGACCTATTACGAATGATATGATATGTCATGAGTTGCAATGTAATGTTATGCATGCACTTAATATGTTATTTATACCATTTACGAGTTTTGAAAATATCACTCGTCGATTTAAAAATACTCTTTTGACGTCTTGACCAATCAAAATGACTTTACATGTTTTACGTCAAAATGTCATCCTACAATGGTTTTATAATGATTTTGGTGAAATTACCACTTTTCGTCGCAAAACAATGTCGTCGGAAAATCATGAAATTAACAAAAATGGCTCGGAAAAGTAGCCGTAAAGCGGTGTACGTCGATCGTTAGAGAACGAACTCGACGGTTTTGGAAAGTTTGTATCGATATCGAGAAGTTTCAGTTCAGGAGTTTTCGTTCAAAAGGTCTCGATCATAAAGATATCAAGGGCTAAAGATGGTGGTTTTGCTAATTGTGTGCGAGAAAATTGAGTTTCGCCAAGTTTGAACATCCGTAATTAATTTACTATGACTCCGCTTGACAAACGACTTTTGTTTTGAAAAATATGGCCGATGAACTTGATTTTACTAGAAGACATTTCGCTCCAAAAGTTTCACATCATGGTTAAAACATCCGTAAACATAGCCTTTACAAATAATGAAATACTTGTAACGTAAAAATAATATAGTTTTTCAGAAAATAATATTTACGGCAACTTTATGAAAACGTGCATATCTTTGTCGTTTTAAATCCGTTTTCTACGTAAAATATGTCCTTAGCTTCGTATCGAAGTAAACTAATATATTTTTGACCAGTCGAAATAATTTGTGAAGCTTAAGGCTCGTTTTTGACCCGAACAAAACAAAATCAGCAAGCTGAATTTTCAGAAAACATTTTATTTCGTCGTCAAACTTTAAAAATCCATAACTTCTTCGTTATAAGTCCGTTTTTATCCGTTCAAAAGGCCACGGATTCGTTTTAAAGTATATTTTCTAAATATCAAGGCCAAAGTTTAGTACCAACAGTAGGTTTTCCGTAAATTCAAACAAGGACAGAACCTTTTAATACGTATTGAAAATAGTTTTCTCGGACCAAACCTATTCTAATCCCTTCAAATCAACTCCAAAACTAATCTAATCCTACCATACACCTTCTTAGGGTGTCATGGGTTCCTAATCACCATCAAGACCAAATAATACCATGGGAATATTTATAGGATGACCATAAGTATATAAATAACTCTAAAATCATGAAATAAATGGTATAAATCACATATCATGCATATAAGCTCCAAAATGAAAAGAAACATATGAAATGATAAGGAAACTTGAAAATGATAAAACATGCTTACAAGTGATAGTGATGAGGTGAAAGTAACAAGGATTAAACTTAAATACCCTTGGTTTTTATTTCAAAACCATATAAAGGATATAACTAGATTGTTAATGACTTGATCTTGCAAAAATTTTGATCCCTTGGATGTTCTTGAGTGTGGCCGGTTTGATGAGAACCAAAAGGAAGAGAGAACAAATTTTTTTAACACTTGAAGATATGTGAAATGAATGAGAAAAGATGATTGAGTTAGACTTTTATGTTGAGTGAAGAAAACATGTAATTAATGAGCCATACCACAAATAAATGCACTCCTTGACTTCCCCCCCCCCTCCAAGGCCGGATTTGGGGGGCTTATGTCTTCCATTTTATTTTATTTTATTTTTTTTTAAAATGTAACTTGTGTATATATTGTAAAGAAAGTGTAAGAATTTTTGTAGGAAATGTATAAGTGAATGTAAATAGACATTTTGGTACAAGTAAGTTTTGATAGATCAAAATAGATTGTAATGATATAATAAAAATTGTAAAATACTTTCCTTGTGAAAATTGGTGATAAAATAATTGTCGTATAATTTTAAGAAAACGACGTAATAATTAAACTTTAACGATTAATATACCAAATAAATTTGAAACACTAGGAAAACTAAAATATAGTTTTTATGAACTAGATGTAAGTTTAAAAATACCTCGGGATCATTTTTGAAAGTAACGGTTAAATATTTAAAATAATAACTCACGCGATAAAGATTATTAAATATAAAAATTACGCGTATAAAGTGGAATGAAATGTCGTGAATGAACTTATGAGGTGCAAATGATGTCAATGGAATGTAGACTAATCTTAGTCCATATGAAATGTACGTAATGTTATGATCATGAATTCGCCTCTAAACCTTCAAGGTTACGAATTTGAAACAAGTAAACCAAGTTTACTATAAATGTTGAAATAATGAAACATAAATTGTGTCGAAATGACCGAAAGTACGGGTTGTCACATTCGCCCATCAAAAAGGAATTCACCACGAATTCGGTTCGTGTAAGTCTATCGAATTTTGAGTTTATGATGAATATCGAGGAGAGAAGACATGGAGAAATGTAGTTATCGTTGTCGATGATTGAGAGTGTACAAAACATCGTATTGGGTAAATCTCGCATGAGTAATACTTTGACTTGTGGAATATGTGAACATTTTGCTTGCACTAAGATTTATAAATAGCCGCTCCCAACATAACATGATCCTCCGAATTAGACATAGTTAGCTAGGCTATGTATAATTAAGGAACGATGATGTGACGTTCGGTTTAGTTGTTATAACTCTCGATGCTTACAAGGATTTAAACCGTGTCGTTAAAATGGTCGATAAAGTAAAAAGAAATAACATTCTCGAAAGTGATATTGAATCAAAAGGAAATAAAGTACAATAGATGAGAATATTAACAACGAGTGGTTTATCAAAAGTAGTACATCTTAGGTTATAAGGATTCGGATACGATGAAAACATATACTTAGTACGACATAGTACATAAGGAGAAATAAGACTGTTAGTTTCCGATTTTCTTCAGTCTTTCGTGTCGTTGGTACCTTGACGAGCTTCTCCTTTTCCTAATCCATGAGCACCTTCAACTTGTCGACCTTGGTTTTGAGGACATTGATTCCGATAGTGTCCTTGCTCCCACATCCGAAACATGTAATTATAGTTTTGCCTTTACAATCCACGGCTAGATGTCCGGTTTTGGCATTCGCGGCACTTGGCGGGCAAGGACCCGTGTGATGATACTTACATCGATTACATAGTGGTTTAGCCCCAACATATCCTTTTCCTTGCGCCCTTAGCAAGGTGTCCCACTGTTTGACAGATAAAGCATATACCACATGGACCATTATGATGTAGAGTGCATCGATGGCATCGTGGCAAGTTTCGAGATAAGTTCTTTCCTTTGTTGGTGCAAAGAACATGAACCCCGACAACTTCTTGTCTTCTATTTTGTTGTTGGTGATGGTTAGTGTTACGACTTTGGTTGTTGTTGTTATAACCTCCTGGTCATTTTCCCATTTCCTTTTGTTGTTGTTAGTTTGGTTGTCGCGTTGTTGTTGGTTTGATCGTTGTCATTGTTGTGGTGGTTATTGTTGATAATGTTTTCCTTTTCACAACTTGAGCCATGAGTAATTGAGTTACCTTGATGGTCTCTTCAATTGTTTGCGAATCGAAAGAGGCTACCTCTCCTTGAATGCATTTTGAAGTCCTCCAATGAAACTTTCCAGAGTTTCTCATTGTCCATAACCATATATGGGCATAAAGCGACCAACTCTTGAAACCTTCGATGTAGGTCTCAATGTCATAACCAACGGTCACTAGCCCAATAAATTCCATTTTCAATTTCTTCATCTCCTTGGGTGGGCAATACTTAGTCATCAACCTCTTGAATTGATCCCATGAGAGTTTATAAGCATTTTCCATACTAATAGGTTGTGCATAATGATTCCACCATAACATTGCCTCATCCAAGAGTGTACTAGTAGCAAATTTCACCTTGCATCATCCGGGCAATCGCATATAAGAAATAACAACTCGATCCTTTCCAACCAACGGATCATAGTAATGGCTCCTTCCGTGCCTCTCGAACTTGGGGGTCACTGCTCTTAAAGTCCATGTATGTACCACTTCGAACTCTCGAATCTCCTGCAACTCCTGTAGTAGTAGCATGTCTAGTAGTTTCAGTAACAGCCGTGGTCTCGACAGCGGCAGCAGCAGCAGCTATCGTTGCCCGTTCTTTCTCTAGTTCCCTAGCTATACAATCCTTTATATACTTTTGGATATCGGCTTGTGTCATAGCTGGTGGAGCTCTCTTCGGCGCCATAACTCTTCAAGTAAAAGGAAAATGAGACGTGTCAAATCCTAGTTTAAGAATAGGCGCTCTAAAGAGAAGTGATAGAAGGTGGTAAGTTTGAGGGTATTTTCAAAATGATCGACGGGTTCCGAAAAGATGGGTTATTAGGTGTTGTAAGTGCTTCAAATGTAGTTCATCCCTAATATTGTTATCATGCTAGCAAGAAGATAGATATCATCTCAAACTATGTCAAGAATGTTTGTTCTAGTTTCACTTGTAGATGGGGAGTCATTGATTGTCCGACATGTTCAAACTCGTGGCATCTCTTGATATGGAAATGAGGTTACTTGAATTTCTAGAAACACAATGCCTTAGGGAAGTCTATATCGATAGCCTTAATTTAACCAAATTTTCCTTTAAGGGAACTCATTGAAGGGAAGTTCACATATTGTTGAAGCTATGTTTAGTGAAATGTTCTGTAGCCTCAGATAGAAGACTTGGTATATCCCTATAGTGTTGTTTCATGGGTGTTCGCTTCGTATTAAATCTCGTGATGTCTTAAGATTTTTGTTGAGTTTTGAATCATCCTACCTCCTAGTTCTAGTCCTTGTTGGTAATCCCCAAAATCCTTCCATTGTTTTCTTGTATCGAGGAATCCTCCTCACAGATGGTATAGGAAGTCTTTCTAAAAAAAAGTTCACTCGTCAAATCCTAACTTATCGGTTGAGTGAGAGATAAATGGCGTAAGCATCTATAGAGTGTTAACAGAAAGGAATGTTTATGCACAATATATTTGATTATAAAACTTTGCTTTCAAACGAAAATAAATAGTTTGTAAGAAAATTACAGTAAAGTTTATGAAAAGGGTTTGTAAAACCACTTTATTGAGTAACAAAGAAACATTTTTCTTTATCATTTACAGTTTAATAATAAATCTTAGTTGTGGCTTGGTGTAAAAGTAACAACTTGTTAAAGTGATTTTAAAACAGCTTATATAGTGATAGAAAACGGCTTAACAATGGTAGTGAAATGTTTTGGTAAGACACAAATCAGATTATAACATAACTCGTGAAATGATTTGTAAAATAGCTTCCAAGAAAACAATTTATCGTTTGTCGAATAATAGAAGATTTCGTAGTTCAATTAATATCAAGATGGTTTAGAGGTTGGTAATATAATAGTCAGTAAAGTAAAGGCGAATAGTCCGTGGGTAAGCGTACCAAGTTTTATGATTTTAAATCGGCAAAGGCTAAAATAGTTCACCAAAAGGGTAAAATAGTTTATAAGACCGCAATATTACTTGCAGGAAAAATTTGTAATATAGTTTGTAACTTGCTATTGCAATTGTTTGTTGTTTTATAAAATAATAGCAAATTAATCGGTTTATCATACTATGAGAAAATAGTTTGCAAAGTATCGATGGGTCATTGTTTATAAAGTATTATCAAAGTCGTAAATTTTGGTTTAATGGTACAGAGTAAGATGAAATGATCGGTAAAATAGTTGAAAGCGGTTTGTGTTAGATAACGATGAAGTTTATTATCTCAAAAGAGAGAATGTAGGACAAATAGTTGGTGTTCAACGTTTTGTTTTGTAAGATAATGGCTTGATGATTTTTCGAGTAACATGAAAATCGTTTGCATGAGGATATTAAATAGTTGATAAAATGACTGAAACCAATAGATAAGTTGGTAATAAAACAACTTGCGTTAAAACTTTATGAAACAACGTTTCTAAGATGGTGATAAAATAGTTCAAATAAAATCAAGTGAACTAATTTCATGAAATAGTAGTAGGATAATTTGGAATAAAATCATTGGATGGTTTGTAGGATGCATAAGAGAACCTTATCGAGTAATAACGGTCTACTAATTGGTCGAGAATAAAATTGGCCTAACCCCTAGTAAGATAGTGATGTATTGTCGTGGAATGATGGAGAGTTGGGCAATTGGAGTAAGGAATGAAATAAACAAGATGGTGATTATCGTAGAGATAATAAATGATAAAGATCACATTAGCTAGGAAGGTACTTATTATCTGTTCCTGTTGGTAGTCTAATCGTGTTTCAAGTGTAGGAGTAGTAGGCGGTCTAGCAACCATAGCCCTAAAATTCTCACAGTCTCAAACCTATGAGATGGTGTAATGTCTAAAGTCTTAGTGGTAAATGGTAATGGTGTGTCAATCATGCACGCTTCCCAAGTCGCAAGTTAGGTATATGAGTATCGTGTATGAGATGTGATGGTGCGGATGGTGCTCGAAATGATAATGATGATAATGGAATCCTTGTGGTAAGTTAAGAAAATAGGTTCATTAGAACAAAGCCTATAAATTCTACCCAATAGTATGATCTGTCCCAACCGAGTGATAAAATTTGTCCCGATCCTACGTTGAATCGATAGTGATCGTGATGGTGTAGGTGCAACTGTCTCCTCCTAAAAGGTCTCGGTGTCATCATCGATATTATCGGTGTTGAGTCAATCGATGTGAAAATTGTGATAGAGAATGACAAGGAATTCTCCACGTTAGAGTATGAGGAAAAGATAATGGGATGGGTATTTAAGGGCATCCATGTGACAATCGTTTTGAAATGAAAGTAAATAACTCAGAAAATGTGCGTATAAAACCGCATGCAAAGTGAACATGTACTTATGATGAAATGATGAGATGCTATGATAATGTAGTTATAGTCTAGGGTCAATGATGCAACCTAGTTCTCTATAATCGTAGCTCGTACCAATGTCACACCCCAATTTACATTTTTGCGTGAATGGAATTCACGGGATTGATCGTCATAGCACCACATCACAGCTTATATTGAACGACCTAAAGTGCCGTTTAAAAACACATCGTTGGATATTTCATAAAACATTCGAGTACAACATCGGTCCCAAAAGAGTTTACAAAGTTTGCGGAAATACAAATATGTTACAAATCAAACGATGTTTTGAAATAAAGTGCCATAATGTACATAATGTAAGTCGACGCCGCGACTCAAAATGTAGGTCCCTAAACCATGTCATGATGAATGCCTCGATTACACGAAAATACATTGCTAAAAGCGGTCAACAATAATGTTGGTGAGAAATCATAGGTTTATGTAAATGTTTTATACGACTACGCAAGTATAGATCGAGCATGACAATCATGTCACGTAAAATGTTACAATTGCTTAAGCGCATGATACCAAGCTTCGACTAATGTACCCCAAAAGAGTGTCTTGCCAAACAACTCGGTAATGTTTATGAATGAAATGCATCCGTATGACAATTGGGATTCACCAACCCGGATGGAGGCGTCACCTCGATAGATCTATCCACTCACACACGCTTTCCAAATTAACGGCTCATGCATTTGAAATGGGGACTTTAATCGCAACTTTGTAACTCAAGCAATGTAAATGAATTTAACATACTTGTATCGTAATAAAAAATGTTGTGCAATGTATTCTCCCCGTAGGTTTGAAATAATGTAAAAAGCATGTAAAAGCGGGGCTATGAAAACTCACTTGGATAAACGGAATAACGAAGAAAAGTGAGTACACCGAGGTTTAATGTAATGCGTCAACCGGGACCTATTACGAATGATATGATATGTCATGAGTTGCAATGTAATGTTATGCATGCACTTAATATGTTATTTATACCATTTACGAGTTTTGAAAATATCACTCGTCGACGAAAAATACTCTTTGACGTCTTGACCAATCAAAAATGACTTTACATGTTTTACGTCAAAATGTCATCCTACAATGGTTTTATAATGATTTTGGTGAAATTACCACTTTTCGTCGCAAAACAATGTCGTCGGAAAAATCATGAAATTAACAAAAATGGCTCGAAAAGTAGCAGTAAAGCGGTGTACGTCGATCGTTAGAGAACGAACTCGACGGTTTTGGAAAGTTTGTATCGATATCTAGAAGTTTCAGTTCAGGAGTTTTCGTTCAAAAGGTCTCGATCATAAAGATATCAAGGGCTAAAGATGGTGGTTTTGCTAATTGTGTGCGAAAATTGAGTTTCGCCAAGTTTGAACATCCGTAATTAATTTACTATGACTCCGCTTGACAAACGACTTTTGTTTTGAAAAATATGGCCGATGAACTTGATTTTACTAGAAGACATTTCGTTCCAAAAGTTTCACATCATGGTTAAAAATACCAAAACATAGCCTTCTACGACTAATGAAATACTTGTAACGTAAAAATAATATAGTTTTTCGAAAATAATATTTACGGCAACTTTATGAAAACGTGCATATCTTTGTCGTTTTAAATCCGTTTTCTCGTAAAATATGTCCTTAGCTTCGTATCAAGTAAACTAATATATTTTTGACCAGTCGAAATAATTTGTGAAGCTTAAGGCTCGTTTTTGACCCGAACAAAACAAAATCAGCAAGCTGAATTTTCAGAAAACATTTTATTTCGTCGTCAAACTTTAAAAATCCATAACTTCTTCGTTATAAGTCCGTTTTTATCCGTTCAAAAGGCCACGGATTCGTTTTAAAGTATATTTTCTAAATATCAAGGCCAAAGTTTCGTACCAACAGTAGGTTTTTCCAGAAATTCGAAACAAGGACAGAACCTTTTTAATACGTATTGAAAATAGTTTTTCTCGGACCAAACCTATTCTAATCCCTTCAAATCAACTCCAAAACTAATCTAATCCTACCATACACCTTCTTAGGGTGTCATGGGTTCCTAATCACCATCAAGACCAAAGAATACCATGGGAATATTTATAGGATGACCATAAGTATATAAATAACTCTAAAATCATGAAATAAATGGTATAAATCACATATCATGCATATAAGCTCCAAAAATGAAAAGAAACATATGAAATGATAAGGAAACTTGAAAATGATAAAAACATGCTTACAAGTGATAGTGATGAGGTGAAAGTAACAAGGATTAAACTTAAATACCCTTGGTTTTATTTCAAAACCATATAAAGGATATAACTAGATTGTTAATGACTTGATCTTGCAAAATTTTGATCCCTTGGATGTTCTTGAGTGTGGCGGTTTGATGAGAACCAAAAGGAAGAGAGAACAAATTTTTTTAACACTTGAAGATATGTGAAATGAATGAGAAAAGATGATTGAGTTAGACTTTTATGTTGAGTGAAGAAAACATGTAATTAATGAGCCATACCACAAATAAATGCACTCCTTGACTTCCCCCCTCAAGGCGGTTGGGGGCTTATGTCTTCCATTTTATTTTTATTTTTTTTTTAAAATGTAACTTGTGTATATATTGTAAAGAAAGTGTAAGAATTTTGTAGGAAATGTATAAGTGAATGTAAATAGACATTTTTGGTACAAGTAAGTTTTGATAGATCAAAATAGATTGTAATGATATAATAAAATTGTAAAAATACTTTCCTTGTGAAAATTGAGTGATAAAATAATTGTCGTATAATTTTAAGAAAGCACGTAATAATTAAACTTTAACGATTAATATACCAAATAAATTTGAAACACTAGGAAAACTAAAAATATAGTTTTTATGAACTAGATGTAAGTTTAAAATACCTCGGGATCATTTTTGAAAGTAACGGGTTAAATATTTAAAATAATAACTCACGCGATAAAGATTATTAAATATAAAATTACGCGTATAAAGTGGAATGAAATGTCGTGAATGAACTTATGAGGTGCAAATGATGTCAATGGAATGTAGACTAATCTTAGTCCATATGAAATGTACGTAATGTTATGATCATGAATTAGCCTCTAAACCTTCAAGGTTCGCGATTTGAAACAAGTAAACCAAGTTTACTATAAATGTTGAAATAATGAAACATAAATTGTGTCGAGAAATGACCTGAAAGTACGGGTTGTCACAGATACGTATACCATAGCACCTATACTTGGTTGTTTAACATGTTACGTATACCAATGCACCTATACTTGGTCGTTTAACATGATACGTATACCAATGCACCTATACTTGGTCGTTTAACATGATACGTATACCATAGCACCTATACTTGGTCGTTTAACATGATACGTATACCAATGCACCTATACTTGGTCGTTTAACATGATACGTATACCATAGCACCTATACTTGGTCGTTTAACATGTTACGTATACCAATGCACCTATACCTTGCAACCTAAGTTAAAAGTAATTAGATTAGTTTTATAATTTTTAGGTTAAATTTATTTATATAATTTTATAATTTATTATTAGTTCTAATTATTTAAAATGATAGTTTTAATTTTATAATTAAACCTTTTCCCGGGGACATGTCCCACAGGAAAGTTTTAGTATAAATTTTCATTTTCCTCCGCACTTTTGCTTTATCCGCCATCATTTTCCCGGGACGTGTCCCGCAAAAGTGTCACTAGAAGACAAAGCAAACTTTCACCGGGGAGTTGTCCCCGACAAAAGGTGAAAGGAAATATTAACCTCAATTATTTACTGATCTGGTCTCACTCGGAAAAAAAAAGCGAAAAACACATCCTCGTCTTCCTCCCTCTCAACTCACCACCAAAGCGAAGACAACCACTCCCTCCACCGGCTACTCTCACCACCATCTCCACCGGCTTCTCTCACAACTACTCCCACCGGCGTTGTCTTCCCCACACTCGCACCACTGTGCACGATGCGTTTTCTTCCCCCTCTCATTGTTTAATTCTTTCTCTTCCCCTCTACTCTCACAACATCCGAGACCGAGACCAGGTACAATTTTTTCTTTAATTTTGCTAATTTTTAATTTTGCTAGTTTTTTTATTTTCGTTATTTTTATTTTTGTTTTAATTGTTGTTATTTGTTAATTGTAATTTTTTGTTAATTGTTAATTGTTAATTGTTTAATTTATAATTTATAATTTTTTTTTTTATTTTTTTTGTACAGTAGCTGTGGTGTGACTAACCCGAGACTGAGACCGAGCCGAGACCACAACCATGAGCCGAGATAAAAGGTATGTTTATTATTTTTTTTGTTTATTTTTTTTAGCGGGGACATGTCACCCAAAAAGTTTATAGCTCCTATTTCTGTTAATATGAGTAGGGTATGCAAAATTTATAGTTATTCTTGTTTGGAACTACATTGCGTTTGTGGGACTTGGGTTCGACCTGTTCTTCTTGTGGGACTTGCGATGAGGGGCAAAAGCCTCTTTAGGGGTTAAGTGAAACATTGGTTCATGTTTTAGTCAAATAGGAAAGAGTATAGCTAGGTCGGATAACTTTTTGAGTTCATTAACTATGTATAGAAGTCATGCCCAATTTGATCGTCCTTAAGATTGATGTATTTAGTTTTTGTGTTTTATTGTAAATAAATGGGGATTGAGGTCATAGTAAAACACAAGATGTCAACTTTCAATCGTTACACCAACGATTTAGCAGGATAAGAATGAGCAACATAGGTTATAAGTGTCTCAAAACACATAAGCCATAATGCTAAAAGATTAAGTCATTAAACCATCAATCTATAATATGTTCACTAACTTCATAATTCTCATACAAATCAAAATATGGTTCTTCTAAAGCATAGTTACGACCTAATAAAGTGATACGGAGTAGAAAAATAAGCATTGTATATGATCCTAACGGTTGCGTACGACCATAAACCGATCCTAACTATCGTGTTTTTCTTATAGACAAACAAGTTACCAACGAACTAGCTTATGTGATTACTGGCTAGTTTCGATCAGTCTTTAGTAGTACGTGCTTGAAAGGGTGCGTTTGATTTCTTATTTATTTATTATAATTATCTTGTTGATATATACTTTTAAATGTGTTTATTTGTTTGTTTATTTATTTATTTATTTAATTATTTATTTAATTATATATATGTTTCTTCACTAATTTCTATGTTCGTTTAACAGATGGCAGATGTTGTAGCTAGGTCTCACGGTGGCGACGGAGGTAATTCGCCACCTCGTGGTCCCTCGAGGAGGATAGGCACCAATTGCCAGCGTAAGAATTTCTGAATTATTTTTCACTAAACTGTATTTGATTACATGTTATTTTAAATTGATAAAATGTTATTTTATGTCATCATCACTTGAATTTGATTACTTGTAGGCTCTAAATCCAAAGCTGCAGACCCAAACGCCAAAATTGGGAAAGGCGGGAAGGTGGTGCGTGGTCCCACAAAGAACACGGCAATCAAGGCGAAGAGGCACTGGATGGTCGTCCCTGTCGATCAATTTCGCCCAACCCGGAGGGGTTTGGACACACGTGGGCCTCACTCTTCTTGGTTCTCCAACTATGTTGGGAGGTGTTCGGATTCGATTCCCATGTTTTGCGATTCATGGGGCTAAGGTTCCCGAACGCCAAGGCCCGCATCCATGAGCATCTACACGTAAGTTTTTTTAACCTTTATTTAAATTTGTATATTTATTCAAACTTGTTTGTTTATTTAAATTTGTATATTTTTTATTTATATTTTATTGCGACTACTTTGATCTCGACACACACTTGCTTGGCTGAATGGAGACAAGATTGTTGATGATGTCGAATATTATTTCCAAAACGATCGACGACAAAAATATAGGTACAAAAAGATAACTTTACGGCGGTGAAATTTGGAGAAAATTGAGGAGATCAAAGAAAGCGTCCAGAGAACAAGACGCCAGAGGATTGGGATGCGTTGGTAAATTTATGGATCGACACTTTATAATAATAATAATAATAATTCATTTATATAATAGTTTTATAATTTAAAATACGCAGTTAAGCTTTGGAGCGGACCCAAGCGAGAAGATCTCGGAGGTGAAACGACAAAACCGAATGGCGAACACGAGTTCTAGCCTTCACGGATCTCGATCGTATGTTGCTATTCGCCATAACTTTGTAAGAAACTATTTAATCATTTTATTTATATATATACATGGTGTTGGGTGTGTCGTTATTGATTTTATTTCTAAACAGTTGACCAGTGAGGAGGCGGCGGTTGGAGAAGACTTGTTAGAGCTTTACCGTCGGAACCATACGAGGCGATGTCTTTGAGTCCCGTTATCCGAGGATAGATATGTAAGTATAATTTATTTTCAAAGTCACCCATTTTGATGATATATAATGCATCACGACTTATATATATTACTTTTCTTGTTTTTGTAACTAAACGAATCGAGATGTTGCGGATGCGGGAAGAGAGCACTCCGATGGGACCCGAATGACCGACAAGAGATTCTGCGTCTGCGTGATTGGTGGTAGCGGCAGCGGTCATATTCCCCGTGTAGTCGGGTCTTACCGTGGTGGAGTGAAGAAGACCTTTAGCGCCTCCCGACCTCGTGATGCGGCGGATGTGTCCTCAATCGCGAAACATTGCGTAAATGCAGACGAGGAGCTCGCCACACGAGGAGTCGGATGGACCAAGTCATGGGTTTGTGAGGACATTGCCGGGTTGGCGGGAGCGAATCTGATCCGCCCGGGATCAAGTGCTACTCCACCGGTGTGTCGGGATCCGTGCTACTCCATCCCAGTGAGTCTAGAGATCTTGGGACGGTAATGGGGTAGTGGGGTTTGAGATGCCGATTTATGTTACTTTAACACGTTTTGGATATGTTTGTAGAGAATAACATGGATTATTATATCGTTTATGTGCATTATGTGCTAGGATTCCGTAAATGGATTATCACGATAGTTTTGGACCATTTGCGGATAGGTAGTTTTGGATAGTTTTGTAGATGATCATGCGTTAACGGTTTAGGAACCGTTTTGGCAATTTTGGAAAAGGATAACTATGTTAACGATTGATGGGTATATATGATATTATGTTTAGCGAATTTGTGTTATGATTGGCATATTAAACATTGGTAAAACAGGTTGTGGATTTTAAAACAGGTTGTAGATTTTTTCCGGAGGAAAAAATCTGGAAATTACCCATTTTGCAGCAATATTCTGCACAATGGGTCAGCTAGTTTTACCGGGGACATGTCCTCGGCGAAAGTACAAGAGCATATTTTAGTTAACCTCTTTCCCTGGGGATATGTCCCCGGTGAAAGAGTTGAAGTAAACAGTGTTTACATACTTCCCCGGGGACATGTCCTCGGCAAAACATGTGCCACGTCGGACTAATAACGTAATTAGGGTATTTAAATTAAAGCCCAAAAATAGTTTCTCCGGGGACGTGTCCCCGGGAAAAGTATATGCCACGTCGGACTTGTTTGACCGGGGACAATTGGATGTGGGACCCACATGTCCCCGGTAAAAGTAGTGAACAGTCCCCGGGAAAAGTATTCCCGAGAAGGTATCCCCGGGGAACTTTTGCCGTGGACATGTCCCCGGGGAAAGGTTTCGCAGGGGACACGTCCCCGGGGAAAGCCTTGAAATTTCGTCTGCGAAAGCGGCGATTGTTGTAGTGTAATGCATTTTTGAAATTCTTCTAAAGGAAAGTAATATGTAAATATAAAATGTGTATCCAAAAGAAAAATGCAAGTAAAAATGTATAAGTTATTTTTCAAAAATAGTGTAAACACTTGAAAAATAATTTATATAAATAGTAAGTAACATGCTATTTGAAACTATTCTTTGATCATTAATAAATACGTTTAATAATCATTTATTCATACCTTTAGTTATATAAATGATAAAGAAGTAAAAACTAAAATTTAGAACTTATAGACTTTACTTAAATTTATGTTTATTATTGACAAAACTTAGAAATATCGTAAAATATAAATAAACGTGTTTACGCGTTTTAGTTGTATTAAAACATACGTTTATTTAAAGTAAAATGGATAAGTTTTAAGTTTTAGTTTTTACTTTCTTCTCTCCTTTTTGTGAAAACCAAAAGAGTGTCGAAGAAAACTAACAAATGGGCATGCTCCCTCTTGATGAGGGCGTCAAGAGAATATGATAGATTTTGGAGCTACAAAAAAAATGTCAGTACAATAGTATGGTCCTCAAAAGATGAGTATTTGCTAATATGACAATTATTCCCCCTTGCTAGGAGGTTGCCTAATAATCTTATAAGACAAAGTGTTAGTTAAATCGTTTATTGTCCCATATGATTAAAGCTACATAAAAATATCACATTAATATAACACAATAAAAGTGAGAACTATAGCTACGTAATAAAAATGTCTCATGAAAAGTGGTAACTTAGACCACATACAATCATAAAAAAAACTAAGAACATAGCTAGTTCCTAACATGCCTAGAAAATTAGAAAAATAAAAACCAAAAGAAAGATAAAAATAAATATCCTAGTAAGCTTGCATCTTTGACACCAAGGTTTTTATGGGAAGTTTTGGTGGGTAAGAACATCCAATCGTTCTAGAATGTGGTTCAAGATGAAACACAATTCATCACGAACTTCATACACGAGAAGTTGTATGCGTTGACAATGCTCACAATAGTTCGTGTTATGAGCGGGTTGTGGCGGTGGTGGTAGACCATTGATCTAAAGAGATGCATCAATTTCTTGATATGTGGGAAAGTATGGTTAAGGTGGTTCGACATGCATTTGGTCCGGGATAAAATTTGGACAAGAAGATTCATTAGCAATACGCTCAATGGACTCAATTGAAGTTAGTGGTTGAGGATTTGTAGTCCTTGGTGGTAAATATTCCAATTTGTCCAAACAAAGATGTGGAGAGGTTAGTGGAGTGGTAAATATAAGCTCAAGAGGCTCAAGGGTGTTGGATAATGGTTGAAGTTGTTATTTTGGTTGTTGAGATGGTGCTGGTGGAGGAGTTGTAGACATGATAGGTGGTGTGGTTTTTGGTGTACCAAATGGTGAGGAAGGTTGGGTAGTTTGTGTTGTACGTAATGGTGAGGAAGGTGGTGCTAGTGGAATACCAAGATTAAGTGTAGTATTGGTATCTCGAATGGGTGATGAGATTTTGATTGGTCAACACCCATTTGATGAATCAACATTGATGTAACAAAAAGGACGGATACTAATTCTAGTGATTCGACGAGAGACTCGGTTGTTTGAGGAAGCACTTGAAGTTTTTGTCATTTTGGTGATGAGAAGTGGCTGAATTCACAGAAGATTATTGTGGTGTTGATGATGAAAAATGGTGGTGGGATGCAAGCTTATTTATAGTTAAGAATCATGCATTTGATTAGATGTTCAACCATTAGAAATCCTTAATAATCTAGTTATTTGATATGTCTTAAGTGCATGTCAACTCACTAAGTCAAAATGTGTTAGCGTAAGATGGAGTTGAGTGTAAAAGTGGTTTAAATTATTGTTGTCAAAAGAGTTTAATGGTAAAATCGTATCAGATAACCAGGTACGACGGATCCGCGGATCCCTTGGATAGGGATCCGGCCTTCATAAACAAAGGGATCTGTGGTATCAATAAAAAATCAATACGACGAGAAATTCTTATGTCTAGAATGCAATGTTACTGGCATAATATCTAAGATAAACTAAAATGAGTTTGAATTTAGAATCTCTAATCATCAAAAGATGTAAGAACATGATTGAATATGTGATAAAATTAGTTCATACACAAATATTAAGTTTTCATCGAACACAAAAGATTATGAATAAGAATCCGCTATATGGCATTGCCATTTTCTTTCAGTGTATAAAGTGTTTGGTGTTTGTCGTAGCATATGTTAGTCATGTGGAATGACACTAAACATTTTTGAATTTAGACAATTAAAAAAAACAAAAAAAACAAAAAAAAGACACCCTATTGTGTGCCGATATGTAAAAGATGTGGAGGCACGGTTATATTGGCTCAAAGAGAAGAAAAAAAATTCAAAATTCATTATGAGATAACCCAAAGTCTCTTATATTTACTTTGGCTCGTTTGAATGTACCCGAAAATACATATTAGTTATGTATTCCCTTTAGCATTCAAAAGACTAACATGTATAAATGAAAAGTTTTTTACATTGTATTAACGATACATAAAGATTTTTTATTAGTGTCCTAGTCGCGAGGAGTTTTTATTTAAAAATGGGGCATTTTATGCAAAAATCGATTTATTAATTTAAAGATGCAATTCCTATCTTAGGAAAATGTAAATAGATTTCTATTGTTCAAGATTATTTGTATTTAGATTAAAGAGCCCCCACTTTTTAGTTTTTATGCAAAATAGAATTCCTAGACTCATATTCGAGATATAATAAAAATACTTACAATATTGTCTTTGAACAAGGTTTGAAGAATGAATTTTGATATCGGGTAGAATCAAAGAAATTGTTTGTCGAGTTAAATAGTCTTATCTTATCTGGCCTGTGAACATACTCGGTCTAAATGTAAGCATGATCACTAGTTGAGGACAAGAGGGGTCCACACGAGTTTCATATCTATAGTCCTCTAGGGTCATTGTCACTTGGGGGTGCATGTCTAGCAAGTTTAGTTGGTAGTTTTAGATTACATTTAAACATATGTTGTTAAAACGTTGATTAGTGGATTTTTAGAAATGACATTTGACAAAGCCGACTTGAGTATTTCTTATGAAACAACAAGTTGTCATTCCTACTTCTTAGTTTATTTACGGAATGTGTTCCATAAGACCTAGTCTTAATCTAAGAATTTTAAACGGCTCACGTTTGAGTGGTTTAGTAAGAATATTAGCAATGTTATCTTCTGAGGCTACTTTTTCTATTAAGATGTTTCCTTTTTGAACGTTATCTCGAAGAAAATGTTGACAGGTTTCTATGTGTTTAGTACAAGAGTGTAATACGGTAGTTTTGCTTAAGTCGATAGCGTCTTTGTTGTCATAGGGAATTGGAATGGCGTTGAGATTTATGTTGTAGTCAACGAGAGCTTATTTCATCCATAGTGCTTGTTTGCATGTTTTTCTAGCGGACACGTACTTGGCTTCAGTTGTAGAGATAGCGAGTGTAGTTTGCTTCTTTGAAAACCATGATGTTAAGAAACATCCCATGAAAGCACAAACATCACTTGTACTTTTTCTATCTACGTAATCTCCAGCGTGATCCGAATCTGCATAGTCTATAGTTTCTATTCCCGTTCCTTTGGGAAACCATAATCCTAAGTGCGTTATTTCTTTAATATAACTAAAAATACGTTTTAATGCTTCAAGATGTGATGTTTTAGGATCTTCTTGAAAGCGATCACATAGACAAACACTAAACTAGTTGTGAGATAAAGTAAAATACTTATCATACCTCGATACTTAGTATTATCAATAGATTCATTATCTTCATCTTTAGTTAGTTTAGTTTCCGTTGACATTTGTGTTTTAATGAGCTTACTATCTTCTGGACAAAATTTCTTTAACATTTCTTTGATATATTTTGATTGATTAAAGAAGATGTCGTCTTCCATTTATTTAATTCTCCCATCATACTCATTTCAAACTCGGCGTGCATGATTTTTGCAAAATCATTGCAAAGCTCTTGATAAGTAGATCCGAATATAATATTATCTACATATATTTGGACACTTATAAGTTGAGACTTCTTTTTTTTTGGTAAATAGTGTGTTATCTACTAGACCCATTTTATAATTATGTTTTAACAAAATGTTTAAAGACGATAGTACCAAGCATTCGGAGCTTGCTTAAGACCGTTTAAAGCTTTCTTAAGTTTATAAAGATGGTTTTGTTTCTCAAAATTGATAAATCCGGGAGGTTGTGACACATATACCCTCTTGTTGGTTATATCATTGTGCTACCAACTGATAAGGTTTTAAAATGTGCCTTTTTGAGGGGTCGTTTAAGCCCTTATTTGATCACTTTTGTATCCGTTATTGCTTAATATCGTTCCTTTTCACTTTTTAGGTCTCTTGAAGGTAAACTGCTGTAATGGCACTTATTTGGACGAAAAGGCGCGGATATATGAAGAAAATGGCCAAAGTCAAGAATCGAGACACTCAGTGCTAAATTACAAGGGGACGGCGTCATGCTTAATCTATGACGCCGTCGGAGGAATTTGTGACTCTCGAAGAGAAATTGCTAGTTTTGAAGGACGTCGGGCTTTAAAAGAGTAGGCCGTCGCAACTCGGACGACCTAGATTCAATCCGGGCACGGCGAGAAGCTAAAGAGGACGGCGTCACAAGCATAAGGTGACGCCGTCGCAAGATTAACTCGCCAAGACGAAACCCTAATGACGGCGATACGACGCGTCACAAATCATAAGGTGACGCGTCGCACATGTAATCTTATATATAGAATCCGAATTTTCGAGTTTTAGAGAGTAGTCTTTTGTGTAGTCTTTTGGAGTAAAACCTAAACCGAACCAAGGCTGTCTTGTACAGTATTTTAGGGTTCCAAACCCTATCTTACACCAAGATAAGTGTTTTACTTCATTAATACAATTATGTCTTTGATTATTTGTGTGTATGCTTGCATGTTTTCCATGTCCGGCTAATTTACTTGTGTGTTTGCTTAGGGAATATGAAACTTAATTATTGAATATTGATTGGTTGTTTCTTATCTTAGTTGATTAATGATCTAGTAATGCGATAGGTCATTCGTTGTGTACTTAATGCTTGATTAATCTTTGTGAACCTTAGGTTATAGCACTTTGAGTTGTTGTAAGCTAAACTATCCAAAGAGGCCTTAGAGTTAGAGTTTATCATCCGCATGGGTTTTGTAGACGAGACCTTTGGTAACTTCAAAGAGTTGGGAGAAACGATACCCTACAACTTTAGACACACAACGCAATTAGGAATAAGGACGTGACAATTCAACCACCAATAGGAGATAATTAAGGAGTAGTAAAACCTAAGTAAACACATCTTTAAACTATCATCTGAGCACACAATAATTAGACATAGACTACCACCACCTTAGTTTAGATAATTAGATAATAGTAGAGTAATCGGTAGAAATACCAACCCCCAAATCCAAACCCCGAGATTCGTACTTTTCCTTTTCTAAAAACATAAAAGATAAAAATAATCTTCCTCAAACCCAACCTTAGCGTAGTAACTTCTCACTAGCATTCCTATTCCCCAGAGAACGATATCAATTCCGTGGCTTACCCTAATACTACACTACAACGATTAGGTTCACTTGCTGGGTGTTGAAAAACTTGCTCGACGAAAAGGAAGTTCCTTTGACCCCGAACGCGCTGCGTAAGCGTATCACCAACCTAGCTTTGTTTCTAGACACAATACTATTTTTGTCTAATTTAGTTCTAAAGACCCATTTTGTACCTATTATTGTTTGACTTTTAGGTGGTGGAACTAAGTCCCAAACATCATTTGTTATGAATTGGTTAAGTTCTTGTTGCATAGCTAAGACCCAACTTTCATCTTTTACAGCTTCTATAATATTTTAGGGTTTAATGAAAGATACAAAACAAAAGAAATTACTTTCGTTTTGGGCTATAGATCTAAGTGTTCTTTCATTTAATTAACCAATAACTTTTTCAAGTGGATGATTTTTAGACTCTCT
This sequence comes from Chrysanthemum lavandulifolium, assembly GCA_022545495.1. Taxonomy (NCBI): domain Eukaryota; kingdom Viridiplantae; phylum Streptophyta; class Magnoliopsida; order Asterales; family Asteraceae; genus Chrysanthemum; species Chrysanthemum lavandulifolium. The sequence continues at coordinate 144,454,283 of CM040246.1, read as the reverse complement.
AATATTTACTAGGTCATCTTTTAATGGTTCATCTTCCTTAATGACTTTTATGTTTGATTAGTTTTCTACGACTTGGTTTTCAACTATGTCATCATCTACCAAAGGTGATGTTTTTAGGAGGAGGTGGACTTTCATCAAATGTTATGTTTAACGATTCCTCGACAACCATTGTTTCTTTATTTAGTACAATATAGGCTTTACTATTAGGTGAATATCCTAAGAATACTCCTTAGTATGATTTTGGGTCAAATTTTATTAGATGGTCTTTAGTGTTCAAAATAAAAAATTTACTTCCAAATACTTTAAAGTGTTGTAGTGAAGGTTTTATTGACAAAACTTAAAATAAATTTATGTGTGTTATTGATAAAACTTAGAACGATCGTAAAATATTAATAAATGTTGTTACGCGTTTTATTTTTTATTAACATGAAATTATATGAGTGGCCTGGCCAAGACCATAAGATTCAGGTGCACATTAAGACTGAACTCTGATACCTAAAGCCTTAACCAATGGTTGCTTCACTTTTTCTCTCTAACTAATCTTCTAAACAAATAAATTAACATATAAAAAATAGGTAACTCAATGATCTAGACCTTGAAAGTTAAGATGATGTTTTGGTTACTATGATAGACGTGAGACTCCAGGATGGAACACTAGGTTGGTTTCCGCTATCAACTTCTGGCCAACTTTAGGGTCCTATGACCTATCATATGATGTCGAAAGAAATAAAGATGGGACCATAGGCTTATTTGTTTAATGTGAACATATGTTAAGAATGGGCAGAGAAAAAAATGGGAAAAAGAGAATACAAGGAAGTGTTTAATTAAAAATTGAAGCATAGACATCCAATCTAGTTGACATAAATAATTACACTTGCTATAGTGTAACTCACTGCATAGTGGAAGCAAAGTCGCACAGATATACATGCACGGTAGACTTGAACTTCGTGTAACATCTGGTCCTTGTCTAGTATACAAGTCAGCTTGGTGGGATGAACCCCAGACCCCTAGTGAAGGTATGGATTAGCCGGTTAAATCAGGTTAATAAGAACACCTTCACATAATTCCTAAATCGGTTCACCCTTCAGCATTATCTATACTATTATATAAAGCATTTAAGTTGTGCCGCACATCAAAAACTAAGATAAGGAGGTGCAATCTTAGAGCGACGGCTAAATAATCATCTTTATTTTTAAATTGAAATATTTTTTTATTTATTTATTATATAAATTAATTTCACCATATTTTCTGAAACTTTTTGCTTTAATTCAATATCATTTTGATTATTATTATGAATTTTTACTTTTTACATTTTTAGTGAGTTTTGAATCAATACAAACTTGATTTGTCAAAATAATACATTTTTGGAAGGAGTTTTTGACGGGTAAAAGGTGATACGATCCTGCATTCTATAGTTTATTATTATTATTTATTAATTAACTAATTACTTAATTTAGTTTCCTTTTATTAGAGTAAAGTCAAAATACATCCACATGTAGTTTGCCCTTTGTCTCGCTTTACATCCCTAAACTTTTTTGGCACAAAACCATCCTCAGTTAGTAAAGTTGGCACAAATGCATCCTCTCATTAGTAAAATTAGTTAATGAGGACTAACGGTGCAAATATTTCTCCGTTATCTCCCAACAAAAGAAAATATTTGCACCGTTAGTCCTTAGGACTAACGATGCAATAAAGTAAATTGCATCGTTAGTCCTAAGGACTAACGGTGCACTTCACCGCCACCTACCACCCAACGCCACCACCACCATCAACGCCACCTTCACCCACCGCCACCACCACCGACCGCCATCCATCGCCACCACTGCCACCACCACCCACCTCCACCGACGGCTACCCACCCAACAGAACTACACCTCCACCATAGCTATTCACGGCACGATGCCACACCACCACCTCCACCACCGCCATCGCCATCCACACAACCCACCCCACCGCCCCACCTCGCAAGCACCATTTGCCACCACCACCACCACTTACCACCCACCACCGCCGCCACCATCATAACCATCGCCATCGCCACCACTACTTCACCACCGCCACCGCCCATCATTCCCAAGGTTGTTGATGGTGGTGATGGGTGGCGATGAAGTGGTGGTGGCGATGGCGGTGGTGGCGATGATGGCGGTGGTGGCGTTGAGTGGAGGTGGTGGGTTGTGGCGTTGGGTAGTGGTGGGTGGAGAAGGCGGCGCGAGGTGTGAGTGGCGATGAGTGGCGTTGGGTGGTGGTGGGTGGAGGTGGCGGTGGTAGGTTTCGATGAAGGTGGCATTGGAGTGGTGTGTGGAGCGGGTGGTGGTGGTGGTGGTAGTGGCGGCGATGGCGATGGCGGCGGCGGTGGTAGGTGGCGGTGAAGTTGGTGTGGAGGTGGGCGGTGGTGGCGTTGGGTGGTGGTGGGTAGAGGTGGAGGTGGAGGTGGCGGTGGGTGGAGGTGGTGGGTGAAGGTGGTGGCGTTGGGTGGTGGTGGTTGGATGTGGCGGTGGAGGTGGTAGGTGGCGGTGAAAGTGGCGTTGGGTGGTAGGTGGCGGTGGAGTGCAGTTGGTCCTAAGACTAACGATGCAATTTATTTTATTGCATCGTTAGTCCTAAGGACTAACGGTTACAATGTTTTCTTCCGTTAGGAGATAACGAGAAATATGTGCACCGTTAGTCCTTATTAACCGATTTACTAACAGTGATGTATTTGTGCCAACTTTACTAGCGGAGGGATGGTTTTGTGCCAAAAAAAGTTTAGGGATGTAAAGCGAGACAATGGGCAAACCACAGGGATGTATTTTGGACTTTACTCTTTATTATATTTTCTTAGGGACCAAGTTAAGTCTATGGTATCTTTTCTTATATATAGGATATTAGGGTTGTAATGGGGAATATGCTGAATACTATTATGGTTTATTGATTTCGTGTCAATTGGGAGAGCTTATTCGACCTCTCGAACGTCGATTATTCTATCTTTATTGTTCTTATATCCCTTAATAGAATCCGGTTCATATCAATTGGTATCAGAGGTGTTCGATTCTAGGATTTCAAAAAAAAAAAAAAAAAGAGATTGAAATCTTTGTTTGCAGGTTCTATCGCTTATCGCCTCTTGTTCAATGATTTTCTTTGTTCATCCGGAGTTCTTGCTCATCATCGATTAGTCATGAGTAACAAGGAATATCATACACAAATGTAAGATCGAATTTATAACCCGAGAAAGAATGGAGGCTATGAGCCGAATCACCGTAAACATGAAGAGATTATAGATCTATTGAAAATATTGGCGATTTCAATGGGCCGCGCTAAGGAGGTTGAAGAATGGGAGAAGTGGCGTGATCTTAAAAGAGCTCAGAAAGCATCCGAAAATATAATATCAAATCCTAAATCACCAATCTTTGTTACTGAATATTGTGATGATGGATCAACACCGGAAGAAAACCTGGTGGCTGCATGTTCTGATGTGAAAAGAGACGCGAAATGAAGCATAAAATTAAGCATAGAAGAAATCAGGAACAAGAGGGACGAGGTGATTATAGCCTATGATGAAAACCAAGGGCTGAATCGGAAGCAAAAGCTTAGCAGTGAAAGTAGCTTGGGTATATGCGCCTCAATAAAACTTCTTTTGTGCTTGTTGGGTAAAACATAAACATGGTGATGGAATGATGCATGAAGCCCTTCATCATTGTTATTGGGTGAGTTTTGATGATTTATCAGACGTGGGGAAAAAAGATGGATTAGATGATGACCTTACTTCTATTGAATTGAGAGGGTTTTACCACTCAAAACTAGGCTTGCTCAACAATCATGGATTAGACTTTGGGCTTACCATTGGACAACACCAAAAGTGTATAGCTACTAGAAACCTATGGGATCCTGGAATCATTCGAGGCGACTTTTTGAAACAACACCTTGAGGACAAGGTGTTTTTGGGGGCGGGAGTATTGATACGATTCTACATTCTATAGTTTATTATTATTAATTAATTAATTACTTAATTTAGTTTCCTTTTATTATATTTTCTTAGGGACCAAGTTAAGTCTAGGGTATCTTTCTTATATATAGGGTATTAGGGTTGTAATGGGGAATATGCTGAATACTATTATGGTTTATTGATTTCGGGTCAATTGGGAGAGCTTATTCGACCTCTTGAACGTCGATTATTCTATTTGTATTGTTCTTATATCCCTTAATCGAATCCGGTTCGTATCAGAGAGTGTGAAGGTCTTTGTATATGCGGGAATAATGATGTTAATATGGTATTGCGGGAAAGCTACGGGAAACCCAAACAAACATATACAATGAATAGAGATACATTTTGAGTGTTGTGAAATGAATTCACTAAGCGGGTAAGGAATTGTGGGGAGAGTTGTGTTAGCAATTTATTTACTATATGTATAATATAACTATATTTATCTTCGTCGCTATGCCGTATAGCTTATGCGCGAGTATCCAACTAGTGATAATTAATTAAAGCGTCTAATACACTAGGGATTGCAAAACAGTATGGAAAAGAGTAATGACGAAAGTTGTGAATTCGTAAGTAAAAAGGGATATAACGGTAATTACCTCAAGTTTTTTCGTTTACAAAGCTAACTGAAGTAGCATGCAATTTCGCAACCAGGTTGCAGGGCATGGCTGACAAACATGTCCTGGCTTAGTGATAACCAGAAATATGCATCAATATGAACTATATAATAAGCTGCCATCAGCAGTGATATACAGAATCAAATTTCAATCTTTCCAAATTACAAGCAATGACATCTACGTACAACACAGGCACTGAACATTTCATTCGAAGCGGAATGCAATAGTTTTAGAAGCTCTTGTGTATTATAGATTATACAGTTATTTGACAAATATCAGGCATATCACAACAGCCAGCAAAAATATAGCGTACATAATAATTACATACAAACAAGCTTCAGTAGAATAATACTCCTTATAAGATAGCTACAGTTTCCGTGGCCATGTTTGAACCATATGGCCAACCACATCTTCAGCACCACAGTTCAAACAATCTAGTCCGTATCATTTGTGTCGAAAAGAAGCGAAAACTCATTATAGTGCCGTGAGCCGCCTGGTTCTTGTGCTACACTTCCTTAACGGCTTCCCACACAATCCACTATTCCCTTCAAAACTCTCCTCACCAAACCCCGCTAAACCACTCGGAATACTCCCATTCAACTCGTTATTCGCTACAGAAAATCTAGTCAACCGCCTTAAATTCGTCAGACTATTCGGTATTCCACCACTCAACTTGTTACCAGACAAAAGAACAGTATTCAAAAAAGAACAATTACCAAGACTGTCAGGTATCACACCAGTCAATTCATTATCAGATAAATCCAAACTTACTAAATAAGGCAACCAAACACATACGGAGTATATCATTCGGTATCGAACCCGTAAGCTTATTACCTGACAGATCTAAGTTCTGCAAGCTCTCACACAGCTCCAAATCCTTTGGCACACCTCCCACGAGCCCGAAATCGGCTAAATTAAGCGCAATTAACCTATTCTCTTGATCGTTCCAGCACGTGACTCCGTTAAAATTGCAGATAAATCCGATAGTACTGTTTGAGAAGTTCCACGTGGCAAGTGATTGTTGTGGATCGTTCAGTGAGGTCTTGACGCCACGTAAGCACTGCACGTCATCTTCGCCATTAACTAATGGCGAGAGTAACGGCAGGAGTAAAGTGAGTAAGATGATGAGGTTCATGAAGCTAGGGTTTTGTTTAGTTTGACTTGGAAGATGTTTGTAATTTGGTTGGCGGGTTTAAGATGAAAAAATGGGTGGAATTCAACACGGTTAGAGTGTGGGACCGTTGGAAACTTGGAATCAAATGAATAATTGGCTTCTACTTTGGTGTGCTGTTTTGATTTTTCTATTTAAAGGTTTGAATGCTCAGTAGTTTTTTTTACTAGTTTTTAGCGTAATGAAATCATTATGGGTGATTAAATATGTGTATTCGTCAAAGATAATCATGATGCAAGAGTTTTGTAACAAGCTTTCGAAATATAAAAGAAATTTTGAGAAATTAAAGTAGCTAAATTTCAAGCTTTATTTTGTGAACACACGCATAAAAGGGTTAAAGAATTTACATTAGATAAACATTTCTTGTAGAACTCTATTCGATGATTATTAATAATTAGACGATTGTCATGCATAACGACGATGGTATATAGCAACGTCAATATGTGTGTGCGCATATTTGTTTATTTGGTATGTGGAGTAAGTGAAACTAATGGGAAATATGTGGCTGAACTCAATTATACATATATATTATGGCGCGTTTTAAATGACGCCATTTTGATGACCCATTGACGGGCTAAAAATGTGGAATCTTTTTAGTCGGCTTAATAACTTTTTAGCCTCTTTTTTTCATATTCTTTTTGGCTGCCACTTGGATGGCCGGATACCCATTAGTTTTTTTTTTAACGAAGGCATATCCCCACTTGCTACTTGGATACCTGGATCTCTAATAGTTGCAGACCTTTTTTGGAAGACTCATTTCTTCTTTGATACGAGTTCCTGGATTCATTTGGTATGTATGTTTGTCTACCCCGTTGTTTTAGGCTGCCCGAACTTATTCTTATATTTATTTGAAGTTTTACTTTACTTATTTGTTGAGAATTGTATGTTTAACGATGATTCTTGGATTCATTTGGTATGTACGTTCATTAATTCCGTTGTTTTAGGCTTTCTGACTTATTCTTATGTTCGTTTGACGTTTTACTTTGTTAAGAATGCTCATGCTATGTAGTCATTTGTTGAGAACCGCATGTATAAGATGATTACGTGCTTTACAAGTAGTTGTTTCCGTGTATTTTACTGCCCTTCATCAATATTTTCTTTTTTATTTTTTTTGACTAAAATACACCGTTGGTCCCTAAACTTGTCTCGGAGGATCGCGATGGGACGAAACCGGCATGTTCATCGTCGGGGTCCCTATTTCAGGTTTTCACTCATTCTGTCCTTTGACCATTTCTTGGTTAGTAAAGGACATCTCAAAGCGTTACATTTGTCTTTAGTCCAAGGGCAATTTTGACATTTCCATATTTCAATTAAAATTTCTTAATTATTGCCATGTAATGTAACCTCTTCCGCTTAATAAACACATAGTCCAGATTATCAATCGTCCCACGTCCCGGAACTTTCGTTACAAGAATTATCGAATTCACAAACCCTAATGCGTATCACAAAACCCTTTTATCGATCATAAAGCGAAACATGGGTTTACCCTATGAAAAGTAAGAAGGCAACGGGTTATCCATTGATGATCTTGTCTATCGACTCGCTAAGAAGAAATCTGATCTTGTTTTTTTGTTAATTACATCATTGGAATTTGTAATTGTGGTATTTATTGTTTCCCAATTAAGTTTATAGAATGCTTCAAACATATATTGACATGTTTTGGTGGTAGATTTAAAATGTTTAGTATGAGGGTTCATCACAATGGTGTCTTTAAATCTTGGCCAGTAGAATATACGTTGGAGGTATGGAAAGTTTAGTTGATTTGGTTGATGTTGATAGTGTGTCGAGTTGAAGAGTTGGATGTGCTTATGTATGAATTGGGTTATGAGCTCGGTTCAAAAATTACTATTACTTTGTTAAGCACGGTAGTAATTTAGATGATGATTTGTATAAGCAAGTGAGAGTGCTAATTTAGAAATATTGAAAGATCTTGTTGATGACCATAAGATGATAGAGGTTTATGTTGAAAATGGTAAGACAACATTAGAGCGTTGATCAAATGTCACCAAAGTCAATTAGGGCGATTATTCTTGATGTGGATGCAACAAAGAAAAAGGCGACTTTGCTATTGTTCCATATTGCTCAAAGAAATTGTTCTTAGAAAACATTGTTAATAAGTCCGTGGTAGAGGACTTATGTGAGGTTCTGATCAACCTTTGGAAGTCAATACTTTGGTACAATCTAGTCGGATGCCGAAACACAACCCTTGTTTCCAGTTTGTAGAGGTCATCATCTACATCAAGATGTTGCGGTGATGTCAACCAAAGATATAGATAAACATATTGAGCATATCCAAATAGATAGTCACGAAGAGGTATCTCAAAATGATCAAGAGTTTGGTCATCATGAGGAGGAAACATGTAATCACTGGATCATATCCAAAAGGTAAATCATGCGAGGTTAGTGAAATCGATGAAGGCGTAAGTGATGACAATGTGAGTGAGACAGACACTTATATGAGTGAAGATGATGATATTGAGAACAATGGTGATGGAAACACGGTTGTCGATGAGGCTAATACTTTTGAGGGCCCCGATTTTGATGTTAACTGCTCAAAGTGACCGAGACTCAGATTTACCATCTATAGGTACCACCACCCGACTACCGCATGATTTTTAAGAAAAATGAGTTGGATCATTAGATGATAATGATTTTGCAAGTGGTTACGAGAATGAGGATGAGTATGTTATTAGGAGGAACAAATTGAGGGCATACAAGAAACAAAAGTTAAGTGAGGCGGACAAACGGAGGACGAAATATATTTTTTACGTGGTCAAAGTTTTGTAGCGCAAAGAAGTGAAAGATAGGATCTACATGCTTTCAATAAAGATTAGGAGGAAATTGCAACTAATTAAGAATGACAAGCAGAGAATTAGGGTTAGGTGTCTCGGACAAATACACTGTTTGTGGAATAACAGAAGGTTCGTAGTGAGAAAGTCCCAAAGAGGAAAAATGGTCCGATAACTAGAGGCCTCGGTAGGATGTGTATTTTGAAGCGCAAGGAGCAAGTAAATGAGTGTCCATGGTTGTTGTATGTAGCCAAAAATACAGATAAAGATGTATGGATTGTTCGAACTTTCAAGGATGAACACAGATGTTTGAAATCAAGAGACATTAAAGCTTGTGACTACAAGTTTCTTTCGAAGCAAATAGTTGACCAAGTTCAAGTCAATCGGATATTCCAATCGAAATTTATTCAAGATCACCGATGAACAGTTGAAGTTCGGTGTCTATGCAAAAGCATTAAGGGCAAAAACAAGGCGAGAAAATGAGATTAGGGGTGATCATAAGCGGAAGACACCCTTTTAAGAGACTATGTTGAAGAGTTGCGAAAACTAACCCGATACAACAGTTAGGATAAGTGTACAAACCGCAGCAGATGCAACAAGTCCAACCGAGTTTTCAAGAGAATGTATGTATGCTTAGGCGCATTGAAGGAAGGATACAAAGCTTGTCAAAGAGAGTTGTTGGGGTTAGATGGTGCTTTTATGAGGGTCCTTTTCCTAATGTTTCTTCAACGAGTCGGTATAGACAACAACAATGGAATTGTTAGGAATTAGAAATTCCGTTATTAAAGAGTCGGTCACCTCAAGTATATGTAATCGTTAAAAGCTCGTAGTCGTAGTTCTTTTAAGTTAAGTAGTAATTTAGTTAAGTAACACCGTGGAGGACAGACGGTCTTTACCACCTTGTATGCACGATCCACGATTCAAAGTGTGGCGAAGTTATGTAAGACTATAAATACTCTACCTTCTAAGGTAGAGTTGAGCTCATAATAATATCTTTCACTTTCTCTCACTAAGTTCCCTAAACCTCTAACTTTCTCTCTAGAATTCCATCTTATTCGCCACCTTGTGTTATGGTTTGATGTGTATGTGAAAAGTTATATCTTACAATTGGTATCAAGAGCCATGGTTAGATCATATCTTGCACATCTTTGGATTTATAGTGGTTTTAGGTGGTTTTGAGTTTGAAAAAGTTTAGTGGTTTTGCATCATTTGGTTGATTTCTTGTGTTAAAGTTTGAATTTTGTTGGTACTTTTATGTTTAGAATCATCAAAAGTTTTAGGTTTTCATTTGGTAGCTTGAATCATCTTGGTTGGGTTGTTTTGGATTGATATGTGAAGGTTATTTGGTTTTCAAGCTAGCGACTTAGCTCTCGGACTTGTTTTCTTGGTAGCGACTTACAGTTATAAAAGCTAGCGAGTTAGAGCTAGCGAGTTAAAGTACAAGTAGTGGAATCTCCACTACGGTTAGCGACTTAATAGTAGCGACTTAGTGCAGAGTGAGTTGCTCTTTAGCGACTTGCATATGTAGCGACTTGTGTGGCAATTCTTGCACAAATTTGGCTAGCGACTTAGTGCATGGCGAGTTACTACTTAGCGACTTGCTTTTACATTGGCGACTTGGGACTCTAGCGACTTAGGCGTGTAGCGAGTTAAGGGTTAGCGACTTAGTGCACTAATCTCTAGCGACTTAGTGCATCATTTGGTAGCGAGTTAGCACTTTATCATCTAGCAACTTGGTGATTGTTTACGGTTTCTCTTGATTTAGTAAAATCCGTGAAAGAATCTATTTCGGTTTAATCATAGAGTTATAAAATCCGTATAATATAAACATGTCTACCAACATTCCCATTGTTCCCATATCTCCATCTGTTCAGAGGATGTTCAAGCATTGGCTCGGATACTCGTCCACATGCTTGGCTACGATTCTTGGGCTCAACATTGTATTGCCTTGGAAAGGAAAATGGTGTAAACATTCTCAAATCCATTGATGAAGGACCATATCGGGTTGAAGCGACTAGAGACATACTTGATACTAATGAAGATGGTACTCACGTCTACGGAATGGAGCGGACCTAAGATGTACAATGAGCTTGATAATGAGGAGAAAAGAGATTCGATGCGGATATCGGGGCTTGAAACATTGTTCTTCAAGGTCTTCCTAAAGACATCTAAGGTGATCAATCATAACAACGATGCAAAGTGTTTGGGATAACGTTAAGATGCTTCTCTCAGTTCGAATTAACTATGGAAGGCGGGAATCCAACTCTATGATGAATTTGAGCACTTCAAGATGAAACCAGGATGAGAGTGTCTATGAGTACTATGTGATTTCATAAGTTAGTGAATGACATGAGGAACATCAAGATGACTATGCCTAACATTCGCTTGAACTCAAAATTTGTGAACAACATGAATCCCGAATGGCACAAGTTTGTTACCGCTGCAAAGCTCACTAAAGGATTGAAAAACACAACTATGAGCAACTCTATGCCTTCCTCCTTGAGAATGAAAGACATGCCATGTTTGAAAAATTGATTCTCAATCGGTTCAAAACTAACCCGAGAGAGACAAGCTGCCTAATGATTCAACCTTCTACTCAAACATTGGAATCACAACCAAAGCATCACAAGTCATTCCCATGGTAATGGTAATCACAAACTCATCCACGATCCTCGGTTCAAACAAGGCGATCTTTGATGCACGTGGGTAACATCATTAATCAACTTGCTCTTCTCATTAGTCAAAACATGAATTCTCTTCCACGAACCAACAACAACCTCGAGCGCATCTAACCCATAATCAAGCCACTATTAAAGATGGAAGGATCGTGGTGCAACGATTCGTGAAAGACAAGATGAGCAGGACGAGGTGGAGCTGGAGAGGTTATGTTGGAAACCGAATCGAGAAGGAATGGTAACCCGGTCAAGCTAAGCGATCAAATGCTTTAAGCGTGGTGGTGAGGACACTTTGCAAGGCGCATCTCAAAGCGTCCACAAAATGCCGAATACTTGAGATAAGATGTTGGGCTCAAGCTCGGGACAATGGTGCTACTTTGAGTGAAGAGGAGCTGCATTTCTTCTTGAAGGCAATGCCAAGACCTATGATGCGAGATGTAGATGGCGGCCCGTTCGAGAGATGGTCGCAATCATCAAAATGCCTTTCAAGTCGGTGGTGCGATGCTTACGACTACGATGTGGATGATGGACCTCTGCACACAATATTTATGGCTAGCATCTCTCCCATGGTGTCTCCCAAGGTCACTTCTTCACCACAAGCTGGCCCATGAAAGGACAAACTCATCTCGAGGTATTAAAGCTATATGATGATCTTGATGTGCAGCGGATGCATGACAAAGTACAACCAACCGAAACTTTTGAATCAAATATTGAAAATCGGGTAATATCAATATTGTCCATATGATCAATACGTGAAACAAAGTGAAAGTGAAGATGTACCTAGTGATGCATCTTACAGGTCAACAATGACTATGTCTTTGATGAATACCTTGCATGTGCTCGATGATTCCATTATCTCGAACTAAATGCCTATAAGGGCGTGTTGCCATTTATGAACAACGTGCAAAATTTGAGTTGACCACTTCGTGAGCGAAATGGATGACCAAGTGCGTCTGATAATTAGAAAAGTAATTTTAGAAAAAGTATTGAAACAAAATTAAATTCTTTGCAAGAAAACTTTCTAAAGCATTAAGCAAAACAAGAACTTCAAGAAAGCGTGAAAATGCTTAAGCAAGAATTTAATGTAAAAGAATCAAAGCTCTTAAGAGATTTTCTAATCGAAAACTTTGAAAAACAAACTTGAAAACAAGTTGTACATACAAAGAAACACCATTGAGATTTCGCATGGTCACGAACATCGAGTCTTAGCGATAAGCATAGCATTCCCTTGTTGAGGAACCAAATCCGAGGTAATCAAAAGGCTAGAAATGCTCATAAGGTGATTTATGATGGTAATGAAATTCTTAAGCCTAGGCGAAAACCTAGTTCGTTGAGTGCCTTTGAGGAAGATAAGAAATCGGATGAAGTCACTAGGGAAAGGATGAACAAAAACTAGATGACCTAAATGCAAAGAGAAAAAAATAATTATCTCTCCTCACGATTACAAAAGGAAAAGCGGATTGCATTAAACAAGTTTAAGCCTCGAGACTTTGTTGACTCCGAACAAGTCTTACGGAAAATGGATTTAGATAAGCGAAGCGAAAATATTGTGAAACAAACCCTCCCCCGGAAAATGCCTAGAAACAGCGTGTATCCTCTAATACACCTATGCATCTTGTACCTAGAACAATTGCCACTAAAAGCAAGACATTAATTAGCCCGATCGTTATATTCCAACTATTTGTTGATTTTGAAAAACTTGCAAGAAAAGGATCACTCCATTGGTATAGCGAAGGTGAAAGGGTTTTGAACAAATGAAAGAATGTTATTTAAGAGGTCATGCCTTTCTTTAAACTTCTAAAGATCACTTTGAGAGTCTTAAAAGGGGTAGAAGGCGATATTAAGGGTATGGAAAAGGAATTTGATGCAATGGTTCTTTGAAGTTAGTGATTATGGCGTGCGCTAAAATATAATGAGATTGAGAGGAAGAACACGCATACATTGAATGAGAATCTTATTCTTGAATGTGTTGCTCAAGATGTCTTTTTCACCGCTTCAAATTGCTCTATTAATGCTTCAAATTTCATGAACTATCGTAATACCCAAAGTCTCCCATGATCGTGTCATTGAGCTTGAAAAACTAATTCTAAACTTAATGAGAAAATTGAGCTGGATGATCATGACAATTTGGTTAAACATTTTCTAAACTAGAAGTTGAGTATTTTAATCTACAACTAAAATATCAACATCTCGAAGAAAATGTCAAAACTTCAAATTTCAAGACATCTTGAGATGCTCGAGTTTGATGCGGTTTTCAAATTAACAAGCGTGATGAGCAGATTCAAGCTCGGTCCAACACGATCGAGAAAGTTGAAAGCCCAAATCTCTCAATTAAAGGGTCAAGCGAACAATATGGCGGGCTCCCAAATGCCTCCTCTTTAGATTCTCGAGAATTCTCAAGCGTTTCATCTTCAAAACCTAGTAAATGTTTTACAAAAGGAAAGCGAAAGTTTTCTAGAAGAGAATGAAAAGGTTAAGCGTCATTTCAATGAGTTGTTTGAATCAATTAAAGTCACTCAAGTAACAAAACGAACAAATAACTTCATTGCAAAGGAAATTGAGAATCTGAAGAGTCGGGTAAAGGGAAAATGCCAATGATCAATGAGGAGAATGTTGTATCTAAGGTTCACTCGGGAATAAATCTACTTTATATGACATATGTCCCCTCACCTAAGGAACAACAAACTTGCCATTCAAACATATTTCTCATCCCTAAGGATTGCTTAGAATACTGCGTGAGATTGTTGAAGAGATAAGCTAGAGAACCTCATGATAATGCAATTGGACATGCATGCCAATATGCCAAACGATCTCAAGAAATCTTAGAATGTTTGATCACTATATGCCCAAAAACATTAGGTGAGAGAGTTAACCCTTGATTCCATGCTCGATGCCTAAGGCCAAACATGACATGCACTCGATTCCCAATGGTTTGAATGTGAGGGTAGTGCACGGTGAGTAGTTCGATTTTAGATCTGTCAATACTAGGAAAGTGAACTCAAATGTGCCTTCTAGAGTACTAATCTCGGTACCTCTAATGTTAAGAAAGTGAACCTTAGTGCACTCGCATGTAGTTCGAGATCCACACATCTAAGCAGGTGGTGCAAAGTAGTAAAACAAACTAATGTTCCCATTCCTCTGAGGTAATCGGTGACATTAAAGGGAGGCGGTCAGTCTCAAGACAATACAAGGAATGATAGGACCTCTCAAGCTAAGAATGTGCCTTTGGAAGAGAGTAGAAGAACAATCTAGGAACCTTAAGTTTGAATCGAATAAAGCGAATCGTGTTGATTCTAGTATTAGCCATAGGCGTCTTTGTAATTAATTGATTACGATACTATTTGCAAACCTTGTCTTGATGATTGCTTGAATTCATTTCTAATCATGAAAGTGATGTAAATGTTACGCCTAATGATGTTAATTGTCGATTAATGTTGTTAATGCTAAAATTCATGCTAAAAAGGCTAAAAGGCAAAAGCGAAGAGAGTTAGAAACAATGGAAACCCAGCGGAAGAACATTGATGAGAATAGGCTTTTATTGGATACACAGTTGGTCATAAGACTAATCGAGATAATGCCCACTAGAAAATGGATGCCTCTTGGTAGAACTATTCCATAGAAGTGGTCTGCTGTAAATAGAACTAATCGAGACACTAGTATTGCATCTATTCACAATGATTCCATTACTTCATTTGTCGATATGAATGCTTCTATTTACGATGTGGGTGGTCCAGCTGCTACTAACCAAATGGAACCCATTCTTGCATGGGATCCCAAATATCGATTATCCATTCTTATGCGTGTTCATTTGCGGATCGTTCAAATCGTTACGTGGTACCGGACTCGTGTACATTCCAACATATATTGGAGACCGGTCATGCTCATGAACTTCGTGAGCAAATTCATCGGGACTATTAGATTTGGTAATGATCATTTCGGTTGCTATTATGGGTTATGGAGATTATGTAGTTGGTGATAGTGTCATCTCAGTGTATTATGTGGAAGGTTTAGGTCATAATCATTTCTCGTTGGTCATTACGTGATTACGATCTAGAAGTGGCCTTGAGCTATACTGCTTTGTTAGAGATCTTAATGGTGAGGCTGTTGAAAGGAACTCGTGGCTCAAACCTTTACACTATCTCTATCGATGACATGATGAGAGCTTCACCAATATGCTTGTTATCAAAGGCTTCAAAAACAAAGTCATGGTTATGGCATCGTCGTCTCAATCACTTGAACTTGGCACCATCAACGATCTTTCGAGAAAGGACTTAGTTGTGGGTTTACCTAGACTAAAGTATGAAAAGGATCATCTTTGTTCGACATGTCAATTGGGAAAAAGCAAAGTATGCCCATAAACCCAAACCTACTAACTCATCACGAGAAGTTCTTCATATGATTCATATGGTTTATGTGGACCAATGAGGTGCGAATATCTTTGGGAAGAAATATGTGTTAGTTGTGGTTGATGATTATTCTAGATTCACACAGGTCAAGTTCTTAAGGACAAAGGATGAAACTCACGATATCATCATCAAACTCATCAAGCAGTGCAGAGTTAGACTAAACAAAGCTATCGAGTTATCGAGAGCAGGACAATGGGCCGGGTTTGTCAACAAACAACTTAGTGAATTCTATGAAAGCGTTGGAATCACCCATCGAAGAAGTGTTCCACGAACCCCTCAGCGAGCGGTGTAGTTGAAGGCGAAATCGTACTCTTGTTGAAATTGCTAGAACAATCTTGATCTACTCGAAAGGTTCCAATGTTTCTACGAAATGAAGCAATTGCCCTTTGCATGCTACACACAAAATCGTTCACGATTCACACCATTCATGGAAAAACTCCATCGAACTTGTCCAGAAACCTAATCTATCTTTCCTTAGTGTGTTTGGTGCCTTGTGCTATCCAACTAATGAGGGTCGAGACTTGGGTAAACTTAGAGCTAAAGGCGACATTGGAGTATTTGTAGGATATGCACCCAACAAAGGGATACGAATCTACAACAAAGAACCCGAAATATCATGGAAACAATTCACGTTACGTTTGATGGTGACCGGTCAAATGGCTCTGGACACTCCAGCTCGGGACCAGCTAAAAGATCCTATTGGTTCATCTCTTGTTCCAAACTCCTCTCGAGAAACTCCATATGTACCTCCATCTGAAGATGATGTAAAGCTGTTTGATCCCATGTTTGATGAGCTGTGGAGTCTACTACTAATGAGGTCTTGATCCCTACAACGAGAGGATGCTCATATTCCGATGAATGAAGTCAATTCATCGGTCTCTATATCGTAAGTCGAGAAGCTTTTCTTGCGATCCTTGATCTCATCAACAAATCATCTCTCTTGAATGTACATCATGGAAATGTTTACGGCACCAATGATGAAGTTAATCCCTTTGCAACTCACGAAGATGCTCCATTTGAAAACATATTTGCTACTCTGAATCATCATCGAACCATCTTCTTGAGAGACATCGACTCGACTACTTGAGTTCCTCGACAAATGCCACATGAACACCTCGAGAAAATGGACTCACGATCATCCATTAGACAACATCATTGGAAATCCTCTCGTCTGTATCAACCGGAAGCAACTCGCATGACCGATGCCTTATGGTGCTTCTTCACTCCGTACTATCTAGATCGAACAAAAGATGTTAAAAGCGCTATGAATGAAGATATTTGGTTCAATGCTATGCAAGATGAAATTCATGAGTTTGATCGTCTTGATGTATGGGAGTTAGTACACTGCTCCAGTTGTGCTATGATTATAGCTCTAAATGGATCTTCAAGGTAAAACTTGATGAGCATGGTGATGTGTTGAAGAACAAGGCTCGATTAGTTGCTAAAGGATATCGTCGAGAGGAGGTATAGACTTTGAAGAATCTTTTGCTCCGATTGCTCGAATCGAGGCAATCGAATCTTTACGGCTAATCTTTGCTAGTAAGAACATGGTAGTTTATCGGATGGATGTAAAGGCGACATTTCTAAGCGGAGATCTTAAAGTGCGTCTCGTCGACCAACTGAAGGATTTGTGAATCAAGAGCATCCTACTCACGTTTATCGTGCGAAGAAGGCTCTTTCGGTTTAAAGCAAGCTCCAAGGGCATGGTATGATACCTTTGTCAAAGTTTCTTCTATCAACGGATTCATCAAAGGGCGATTGATCCTACATTGTTCACCAGTCGAGGCAAACATTTGATTCATGTTCAAATTTATGTTGATGATATTATCTTTGCCTCGTGACCCAATGGAATGTGATCGTTTTCAAATGAAATGAGTTCAAAGTTTCAAATGTCAATGATGGGACAAATGTCATTTTCTTGGGATTACAAATTTCTCAAAGTCCGGAGGCATTTTCATAAATCAATCTAAATATGCAGCAGAGATTTTAAAGAAATTTGGATTTGATTCAAGTGACCTGTTGACACCCCATGATTGACCGAACCAAACTAGATGAGGACCTCTCGGGGATCATGATTGACCAAGCGAAATATAGGAGTATGATTGGATCCACTGATGTATCTCATTTGCTAGTAGACGGACATTTTGTTCTCGTGTGCATGTGTGCTAGATACGAGGCTAAGCCTACTAAAAAGCACCTTGAAGCGGTTAAGCGGGTATTTCGGTATCTCAGGAACCATCAATATGGGACTATGGTACCGAAGGACACCGGTATGTCACTAACGGCCTATCGGATGCGATCATGCGAGTTGTCAAGATACTGCGTCGAAATGCGTCGGAGGTGCTCGGTTTTGGGTGATAAGCTTGTGGTGGTCTTCAAAAGCAAATGAGTACTTCTATTTCCTCTACAGGTGAATACATAGCCATGTCATCTTGTTGTGCTCAAATCTTATGGATGAGATCTCGATTATCGACTATGGCTTTGAATTCAACAAAATCCCTGTCTTGTGATAATAAAAGTGCTATTGCTCTCTCATGCAACAACGTTCAACACTCAAAACAAAGCATATCGACATTCGACATCATTTCATCGAGGAGCAGTGGAAAAAGGTGTGGTGGAACTATATTTTGTGAGTCACGAATATCGGTTAGCGAGACATCTTCACCAAAGCTCTTCGAGAGAGCGTTTTGAGTTTATTCTTCCACGTCTTGGTTTGAAAAGCCTTCACCCGAAACTCTCAAGCGTCTTCGAGGAGGAAGGCGAGGAGTAAAGGTCTTTCTTCATCTATCTCATGTACATATATTTGAAAAACAAAATACAAAATTATAAAACCTTCAAAATCAAATAGAAAAATATAAAACTTTCAAAATCCATAAAAAAAAAAAAAAAAAAAAAAAAAAAAATTTGAAAAATTAGAAAATTCTTCAAAAAATATTGTCATTTTGTCATGTTTCTTACGGTTCGATAATATCTACGGTCTTTGTCTTTGTCATTCAAAAGAATGACACGGGTCTTTAGATATTGTTGAATTCTTTAAAAAAAAAAAAAAAAAAAAAAAAAAATCAAAAATCAAAAAATATTTTTGGGAGAAAGAGAAATGGTTTATTGTCATCTTGAGGCAATAACCCGGTTTTAAAGAAAACGAGCCATATCTTACCAAGTTTTCAAATCTTATGATCCGATTCTATAAACTACTATCTGCTTGAAAACTAAATGCTTTGAAAAATAACTCAATCTCTATTTTGATAATCATCAGGGACTTATTTGTCAAAATCTCTATCTCGATCAACAACCTCGTCATTGATTGAGGGAGAATGATTTCAATTAAATTAAAAGTTATTTGGCATTAAAATTTGTTTTCAAAAGATATACATGCATGTTTATAAATGGAGTTTAAAGTCTTAAAATCCGATCCTTATCAGTTCAACGCTTTCACAATCAAGTCACAATTCTCCTTAAAAGCTTTCAAATCAATTTAAATCTATACGAGATCACAAATTTCAAATGATTTGATAATTGTGATCGAGGAGAATGTGTGATTTAAATTGGTTAAGCGATAATTAGGTAAATGGTTATAATAGGATGTACATGCTATCCCCCCACATGTGACAAGCGATTTCAATTTTTCAATGCACATGTTGAGGGGGAGCATCTATCTTAAAACCTTTGATTTAAAAGCGTGATCATTTATCCCATATGCGAGTTCCTCTAGTATGTGCAAAACTCTTTTCAAACCTCGAGGCACATATTGAGGGGAGCAAATTTATGGAAACCTCATCCTTCCCGAATGCCATATTTACTTGATCTGTTGAGGCGATGTTGATATCTTTAGAAAATGGTAATCAAAGAAGTTAATTCTTTCTCTTGCCTCCGTGTGCAAAATTTCTTTCAAATATTTGATGCACATGTTGAGGGAGTTCGTTCTAAAAATATCAAAAACAATTCGGTACAAAATGCTTTGATTATATATCACAAGTATCGAATTGATTTTCAAATGGTTTTCAATTGGATCCAATGGCGAGACGAACAATACCAAATAGACCGACCAACTTTACTTCATGTGCGGTGATATAAGGATGATAAGGTTAGGTATGTGTTCCCATGATCCGCCGAGCCAGAGGGATCTACCGAGGGACAATCCACTAGTTAGTGTAGAAGTCCTTAGGTATGATGATAAAAGGAGAAAAATGAGATATGGGAAGAGTGCGGACTAAGGCTGAGCTAGCAATGGAATAAACCCAACAAGGTTCTAGCTATGAAGTCTTGGTAAGCACGGAAGGGTTGAAGAATTAAAAAGAATTGAATGAGAAAAGGGTGAAAACAAATAGCCCTCCATTTATTCAACCTTAGGGCGAAACCGGGTTCAATTCATATACTCACGATGGTAACATCGGTATTGAAGACAAGGCGTCATGGACCCGATGACGCCTTGCACTTCAACTTTCAAACCACTCAAGTTCCTCTTAAAGGACTTGTTTCATTCTCACGGGGAACCGACATTATCTATCAATTTCTCTTAGAGATGGTTGATATTGAGTAGGAGACCTCTCCCAGTCTCCGACACAGGATCCAAATATGCACAAATTGAGTCTAGAGCCACGAGATCATCAATAAATCTCATTAGGACACTTTCAATGAAGGCTCTGTTTCACACAATGTGGAAAGAGATTATATCTTAAGTCCTACGCATTATCCTTGTGGTATTGCGTAACATCCGAGTGATGTGTTTACACATTCACAATGAAGATGGAAAGCCTTCGGAGCCAACATCAAACAAGCTCTGGTAGGTGGCATGTGAGATCTATCATATAGATCAACCATGTGACAAGCGAGCGAAACAATGGGCGATTCAATTTCTTGAATCAATCACGGTTCGAGTTAGGGATTGACGGATACCTTTGAAAAACGGTCTTTGTGCTTAAAACTCTTTTCTTGACAGACATCGATGTGTACTCATTTTTCAAACCAAAAGGTATTTTTATGATTGATAATTGATTTTCAATAAAACCTCGTTGTATTGCAAAAACAATTTCTATTGAGCAATACGATTGTTTTCAAATCTCTTTCTTCAATCGGTGGACTTAAAATTATTTGGTTCACTCACTCCGTGTTGTCTTCTTTGAGATGTTCGGTTTGAGAACAGCTAGAACAATGCGAAACCCTGTCAAGAAATTCTTGAATTATACGATCACAGCGTGACATGTCTTGATCAGCGGGAACCGTGGGCGTGTACCTCAATTCAGCGAAGTGATCAAAGACACTTTGTGTGATTTGTTGCTAGCTGTTGTATGCGGTACGCCAGACGTTTGCGCTAATCGAGATGAAGCGGTCAATCCACGTACCGCATGCTCACTTAACACATTCAACTCAAAAGAAATCATGATTAGTGCATCAATGACTACGATATTTTCACACCAAGCTTGCTACTCTTGCGCCAATATCATGACTCAACAAATGCTTCCGCTACTGATGAGAAGATATCATGATCGATGCGTGAGCATGTCGGTCCCAAAGTCACAACACCACAATGGATGTCTCGAGATTTTTGATAGCGATGATCTCCAAAGATGGCTCAAACTTATCATCACGTGGATCAAGTAAAGACCTCCACTTGGAATAACCAAACATGCGATGTGAAGAATCAATGACTACGAGCTTGGAGCAAAGGACTACATCAAGAATGCAAGATCAATTGTTACTGATTATTATCTATTTGTATTCTATGTAATTTTGGTGCATTATTGAGGTGACCTCCACTTAGGGGAGATTGTTAGGAATTAGAAATTCGGTATTAAAGAGTCGGTCACCTCAGTATATGTAATCGTTAAGCTCGTGAGTCGTAGTTCTTTTAAGTTAAGTAGTAATTTAGTTAAGTAACACCGTGGAGGACAGGACGGTCTTTACCCACTGTATGCACGATCCAGGCCCAAAGTGTGGCGAGTTATGTAAGACTATAAATACTCTACCTTCTAAGGTAGAGAGTTGGGCTCATAATAATATCTTTCACTTTCTCTCACTAAGTTCCCTAAACCTCTAACTTTCTCTCTCTAGAATTCCATCTTATTCGCCACCTTGTGTTATGGTTTGATGTGTATGTGAAAAGTTATATCTTACGGAATATACCACAAGCATACTGTGATTCTGGAGGTCGAAAGCAAAGACTCATGGATTTGGTTTCTTGAATGTCTAAGATGATCTTGACTTGCAACGAAACTCAAACTACACTTTTATCATTGACAGGCAAAGGTGATGTTACCATTTTGTTGATTAGACTCACTTGTATTTTCCTTATATGCAAATTGTATTAGTAAGGAATTTATGTTTATTTGTGCGGTATCATTCCGGTGATTAGCGTATATTCCTAGTCTTTGAACACTGAGATATTGTTTGAAGCACATCCATGATAATATGAATTGCAATGGAATGCTAAAGCATACAAGGAACATTTGTGGAGATGTGCGTGACAACAACCGTCGAACAATTTGAGGAAGCCATCTTTGGAATTCAAGAGTTTTAGCGAACACGCCCATGCTTGGTTAAGTAAGATACCACCAACTCATTGGTCAAGGTCACATTTTCGTGTACTAACCAAATCTATGTCTACTTGTCGTCTTTTGTTCTACAACATTTTAAGGAACCTAACCAAACAAGTTGTAGGAGGGCTCATTCGATGTGCTACTTAATAACATGTGTGAGGTGTTCAATGGGAAACTAGTGGGAGGTAGGCACCAACCGATCATTCTTGCTGGAATACATTAGAAATCTTGTATGAAAAGAATAGTGAGCGTTGTGAATGTGATTCAAAATGTCTTGAACATTATCACCAAAGGCAACACTCATGTTAGATGCAATCAAGAAAGAGCTTATAAGTACACCGCTTTACGGGTTGAAGGAGAAAGTATGAGGTCGGTGGATGGGGAGACAAGTGTGTTGTGAATGTTGAAGCTAGGGCTTGTACATGTAGAAGATGGGAGCTTCTGGTATGCCATGTAAACATGTTGTTGCTACCCACGGTGTATGAGGTTGAATGGAATGCAAATAGGATACTGTGAATCATGGGTTCATCCATGTTACTTGCTTAAGACTTGGGAAGAAACTTACAAACACCACATCCGACCAATAAGCGGTTATGAGCATTGGTATAAGTCACGCAGTGCCTACAACCATTCTTCCACCTAAACATCATAAACCATCACGAAAGAAAAGAACCAGGGCTTTCTTGAAAATGATAATTGTGAAAAAACGGTAACTTGTCACGATCGGTAAGAGTGTGGTTTGTGGTATTTAGGCGTCTTGGTCACAACAAGAAAACATGTCTTGGGCAAGGAGGTGTTCAGAAGTCAAGGCACTACACAGCCTCTCAAAAGGTTCATCCTACCAAAAGCTACATCAAAGAAGAAGGCAAAGGTTACGGTGATAACTATGCGGTAATGATCAACGGTGTGGTCGGTCTCAATCGGAAGTCAAGTTGATCTTGCTCGGTGGGTCTCAAAGCAATTCGGACTAAGACCAAGATTATAGCGACAAAGCTTTCTTCACCACAAAATTCTTGGTTAAGCATATGAAAGCCAATGTTATCCATCGAATATGTATTCCCAAAACAATATTTGATGTGTTTAAACAATGTATGTTTACGAACTTTGTAGACTCCAAATGTTATGCATTTGAAATATATCCATTGCGTTATGTGAAATCATGTCATTTTAGTGTATGGGTTTAATTGTGTTTTTATTGTATTGTTTTAGAGTCTTCATACATACGTGTTTTGAGTTTTAGTTCTTGTTATTCTATTATCACAAACACTAATGAAGGATCAAAGATGGATGAACAACACCATATCAAGTTTATGTTGCTACTCGAAATGGTGTCATTCATCCATCAGCGATCAATCATCCATCTTTGATACTTGGATGCGGGTTTCGAGTTGGATCGTTATTCTATCATCACAAACATGAATGAAGGATGAAGATGGATGAACAACACCATACATCAAGTTTAAGTTGATACTTTCGAAAGAGGTGTCATTCATCCATCTCTCATCATTCGTCCATCTTTGAAACTCATATCTCTGTAATGAGTTTGACCATTTGTGTGGCAAGTGTTGGGATATGAAAGTCTTTGAAGATATCAAAGCTTGAAGATATGAAATCTTGTAGTACAGAAATCTTGGAAAAAGTCAAATAGTCAAATCTTGCTAAAGACAAAGTCAAAAATCTTGCATAAAGAAGTCAAAATCTTGCTAGAACAAACAAAGCTGTTTTATCCGTTTATGGAATGTATTGTATTCCATGTTTAGATTACTTGTCGTACAAGGTTATCAATTGTAAACCGACTAGGATATCCTTGAGCCTATAAAGGACTCCTAGATTGGCATTAGAGAATGCGATTTGGAAAAAGAGTTTTAGAGTTCTGAATTAAGAGTTTAGAGAAAGTTCGAATATCTTAGAATTGTATTAGAATATCGCATAATAAGCGATTTAGAGTTTTATTAATAAAGTTTCTTTTTAGCTTTGTTAAGTAAATTCGCGTACTTAATAAAGATTGCTCAGGTGTTTCTTTGTTAATAACTTAGGATTTATCCGAGGTTATTAAACCTTAACAAGCTAGTTGAGTTAGTTTGATTAAAGTATATCGATCCAACAAGTGGTATCGAGCTTGTGTGGAAACTCGACTAGGAAGAAACCTACAATATTCAAGATGTCGATGAATTCCGGTCATTAAGAAGGAGAATATGATCTACGGTGCATGAAGATGAGGCGATATATTGCCATTCTGAGACCATGCTACGTGGAATGTAATTGTCAATGGAATGAAGTTGTTCGAGAACACATTCAAGTTCTGGACAACCTTTGGCACCAAAAGCGGTTTTACCACAAGCAACTCTAAGGAATCAAGAGAGGCTCTTAACATTCTCCTATCGCCATTCGGATGGTCATCTTCTCAAATTTCACGACGCTAAAGATGCTAAGCGACTACGGGCTGCTCAAGACCAGATTTGGAGGAATGAAGCCTCTAAGAAGATGCGAAACTTGCTTTGAAGCAATGATTTGAAACATTCACGATGGAGAAAGAGAGTCTTGATGTCGCATATGATAGGTTTGAGAATCTCCTCGACATGTTGGAGTTATACAAAGCGATATCGAGTTGAGGATGCTAATTTGAAGTTTCTAAGGAGTTTGCCATCTACATGGCATGTGATCGCTACTATGATCGGAGGACAACAAGGATTGGATGTTATGGACTTTGATGATCTCTATCATCAATTGAAGGTGTATGAACATGAGATGAGTGGTCAACCAAATTCAAAATCTCACGGTATTGCTTTTCTATCTTACGAAAGAAGCGCGATGATTTCAAAAGTCTTCTTCTTCTCAAAATCTTCTTGTTTACAATCCCCATCATATACTCGTGAGGTCCACCATCAACCACTTTGAACTCGGATGAAGTTGTGTGCTCCTTCTTTGCACAACAAGCAAGCTTACATCATTATGAAGAGGATCTAGCACAGTTGAAGAAGATGCACTTGAGGAAATTGATATCGGTGGCAAGTTGCTTTGATCAACTGCAAGAATCAAAAAGTACATGAAGAAGGCAGGCAAAATATTGATTTCAAACCAAAACAAGGAATAACTTTGACAAATCTAAAATTGAATGCTTCAATTGTCAAAAGATCGGGTCACTTTGCAAGGGAGTGCGGAGTTTGCTAAGTATCAAGCAAACAGAACATCGAGAAGCCTAAACTTGAGCTCAAGGAAATTCGATGGCTTGAAACAAAGGCTTTGGTTGCTCGAGAGAATTTATCGAGGTTGTTGGAGTGAAGAGTTTGATGATGAACCGGTGACTTCTTGTATGGTAGCGATGGAAGATGCTGATTGAAGACACGGTGGAAGCATTGAATTGAACAACGCTTTTGATGAAGAATCTGAACATCTTTGTTTGGAATCGATGATGGCTTTGGAGGATTTGATTGGAGCAAAGAAAGTGAAGATGATCCTGTTCTTCTTGCTATGGTGGCTACTTCACCAACTCGATCTCCTATCTACGAGGTATGCTCAAACTTATGAATTCTATCAAAATTGCTATGAGCTTATGTGATTGAAAGAGATAATTGTATTAGGGCTAGGTGCGAGGTAGCAGTTATCAAATCACTTTAGAGTCTATAGAAGCTAAAATCATAACACATGAAAATAATGAAATGGCTTGGGTGAAAAGTATGAACAACAGTTATCGATTAAAACTTAGTGAATGGAAACTAAAGCGTAAAATTCTTTGAAATTGAGATATTAACTAAGGAAAGAGATGATTTGGTAGCTAAGTTTCTTGCTTGGAAAGAGTCCGCTTGTCCCAAGTTGCTTATGTTGAAAAAGCAGAGAAGGGCTTACATTAGAGCAGGCTTAGGATTTGGAATGGACTTTAGTAATGTAGAAGAAAATCAACCTAGTGATCGGGATGATGGTGATTTTGAGGACATAACCACTAGTGATGATGAGCTCATTAACTATTTAGATTCATCTAGTAATGAAGGCTCGATGAGTGAACCACCTCTAAGAAAGACAATGGTTATCATCTTGTTCCTCATCCCATTAGTCATCACCCTCTAGGCCCGATGTTTCTCGTTATGGAGTAGATAGTCTAGAGTTTAGGAATAAGCTAATTGCTAAATCAAGATCCGAGAAACCCAAAGAAAGCTGCTGAAAAGCAGTGTTCAAAATCAATGATATCTTTAAATCAAAGTCTTTGCTCAACAAGCGATACCTTCTACAAAACCTTTTTCAAGCAGTCTTGCTAAACCTTTTGGGATAATTTTGGTCAAAACAAATTTTATCGGTCCTCGAAAGGCAAAACAATTTTGGGCATAGACATAGAAGAAATCACTTTGGACATATGGGTCAAAAAGCGTGTTTTGTGTGTTATAGTCCTACTCATTTAATCAAAGATTGTGTGAGACACTCGAGAATATCTAAGCAAGTTTCAAGGAATAAGTCTAACAATCGAGACCTAGAGAGCACAAACCGTTTGGACTAATTCAAATAGGGTTAATCACGAAACTTCACACGGATCATAGATACCCACATCGAGAGAAGACCTTGGTATCTCACGTACTTTCCAAAATCTTTGCTCGAGACAAGGTCTTGAAAACCATACTGGGATAGAAATTCTAGGAGATCTCACTATCAACCTAGAAAGTATCATAATTCATATAGGGATCTAGATCACAAGAACCACTGTTAAAAGCGAATGGATTAAAAGGGACGATCTTCGAGAGATATACGATCGTTCAACAAAAAGTGAATCGGATGTTTTTGTGTTAAAAGAAAAGGCTAATAATCGGTGAAAGAAATTTATGTTGAAAACCGAGAGTTTTGAAAATCCACATGCTAAAAATCAAAAGATAATTTTGGATCATCGGTTGAGAGATAGTGAGAATTACATACTCAAAGAATTTGAGTTTGTAACTCTCGAGGAACACAAATCGATGTGGCTTGGGTTCCTAAAAGTTTCTAACTCTTTTCTTTGTGTGCGGGGGCAACCCGGAAGAGGAGCTTAAAGATCATCTTATTGTGGATAGTGGTTGCTACGGAAGTATGACGAAGTATAAAGAGATCACATCGATTTTAGAAGTATTAGTGGAGGAAAAGTTGCATTTGGGAATGATCCCAATGGAGGAAGGATTACTGAGGAAAGGAACAATTAAAGGCGGGAGAATTGATTTTGAGAATGTCGGATATGTGAAGGAGCTAAAGTTCAACTTGTTGTCGGTCTCTCAAATTTGTGATAAAAGCATCACGTGTTATTCAACGACACGAGAATGTCTTATCCTTTCTTCAATTCAAACACATTGATGATGACTTGGTAGTACTTAGGGTACCAAGGACAAATGATGTGTATAGTTTAGACATGAAGAGTCTAAATTCTTATGGTAGAGCCACATGTTTGGTGGCTAAAGCAACCTCTCAAGAGGCACATCAATGGCACGAAGATTAGGCCATGTGAATTTCAAGAACATCAACAAATTGGTCACGGAAATTTAGTTAGAGGTTTACCTTCAAAGACTTACAGGAATGATCAATCATGTTTGGCATGCAAGAAGGGTAAACAACACAAAGCTTCTGCAAGAAGCGATGAAAGAAATATCGAGAGAACCATTGGAGCTATTACACATGGATTTATTTGGACACATCTCTTGGCAAGTTTAAATAAGAAGAAATCTTGCTTAGTTATTCTTGATGGTAGCTAACTTTGTCTCGTGAAAGAAATATCGAGAACCATTGGAGCTATTTCACACGGATAATAATGTGGTGATCTACTCACCAAAGGTTTTGATGTGTCACGATTCAATCACTTGGTCGTGAGCATTGGAATGATTAACTACTAATCTATGTTTAAGGGAGGACTATCGGATGTTAGTAATAGTCCGTGTATTGCTTGAGGGAGGATGATAGTTTATACTTAGTGTATCTGAAGGTTTTTGGCTAAATCTTGTATTTCTGAGAAATCTTGCTGGGAAAGTCTTGCTTGGGAAAGTCTTGCTTATGTGGAAAGTCTTGTTTGTCGTATTAAAGTCTTGTTCCAACGGTAATATTGAAGGGTAATTGGTAATATGGTAACTTTGTTATTTGGGTGTGATTTTTCAAATCTCCTCTATAAATAACTTCTTCCGATTTTCCTCTCATATTATTACTTCACATCTTTTCCATACTTATCTTCCAATTACCATCTCTTTATTATTTGATACAATCTTTCAATTGTGCTCACTCTTTCAACAATGGTGAATCGTTTAACTGTTTCAAAGCACAATATGGTGGCTAATTTGGATAAGACTGAGGCAAATGTGGCTTTCTATGATATAATTGATTATCTTACTGGGTCGCCTATTAGTTATGCTCTTTTAGTTGAGCCGGATATAATTGAACTATGGATTCAAGAATTTTGGGCTAATGCTAGAGACAATATGGAGGAGGATGAATACTATATTAGATCAACTGTTGCTGGAAAGACTATCAAGATTACAGAGGCCTCCATTCGTGATGATTTATTATTTGGTGATGAAGATGGGGCTATAAGATTTGACAAGCAACTGATTTGGGATACTTTTCGTAATTTGGGTTATGAAGGTTCTTTGGTGAACAAACTTTTAAGAAGGCCTTATTCATCCTCAATGGAAGTTTTTGATTCATGTATTGCTCCACCGCATAAGTTCTAAAAGCACTTCTTGGGAGCGGTTTGGTTCAAATATTGCATCTGCGATGGTTGGTTTAGCTACTGACGAGTGTTTAACTTTTCACGGCTTATTTTGGATGGAATGCTCTCATATATCATACAGGGCTACTTGGTTGATGTATCCAAGGTTCATCTGAGTTTTCTTGAATAAACAATTGGTGATGTTCCAAAACACTACTTTACTACATTATTGTGCAACAAGCTAAAATCTTTACTTTCATGGCTAAGAGAAGTAACTTGTTCGAGGTGGAGATATTCCATTAACAACATCTATGATGGAAGTTGTCCAAGCCATTAAGTGATGCAGGTGGTGAGGATGAAGAAACGAAGGTACGATCTTGATCAAGGTCTTTGCTCAAAAGTCTTGCCTCATAAGGTCTTTGCATCCGCAAGTCACGCTTCTCGTGAAGGTCTTGCATCTTTTCAAGGTGATGTTTCTTGGTCACGAGGTTCAAGTAGAGATGAGAGAGACACCTACTCCATCTCCACAACGTTACATTTAGGAGACTCATTCACCACTTCAAGGTCTTGATCCTACTATACCTCGTGAAGGTTTAACTATGGATAACTATGCTTTGACAAGAGCGCTAGCTAGGTTGAACAAGACCTGAGCGTCAAGCTAAAACAATTAGGAAGTTGAGCGTAACTATTTTTGGTTGAGAATTTTGTTAAACCCTATATTCAAGGTTTCAACTTATGGGTTAAGGAGGAGAATAAGCGTCGAAAAGCACTTGATGCGGAATTGAAAAGAAAGGCGGTTCCTAAACCATCTTACATCAACTTGGGAGGAATTCGAAAAGGATAATTTGAAAGAAGATGTTATGAAGGATAAAGAATCGAAGAAGATGTTATAAAGAAGAAAGAATCATAAGTCTGCGAGAAAAGATTATTTCAGAGGAACAAGAAGAAGTGCAAGTTCAAGGTGCGATCTCAACATCAAAATCTTGTGCAAGTTCAAAGTCTTGATGATCAAGGTCTTGAACATCAAAGTCTTGATACATCTAGGCGAAGTAATAACACCAATAACTCCAAAGGTTTTGAATTTTGATGAAGAAGTTTGGTCCTTCTACAACTGT
Organism: Chrysanthemum lavandulifolium; assembly: GCA_022545495.1. Classification (NCBI taxonomy): domain Eukaryota; kingdom Viridiplantae; phylum Streptophyta; class Magnoliopsida; order Asterales; family Asteraceae; genus Chrysanthemum; species Chrysanthemum lavandulifolium. The sequence goes on along the minus strand of CM040246.1, from coordinate 144,424,370 downwards.
ATAGAGGAAGAGGAGGCTAGATTTAAACCTATTCATTCACCAAGTGATGATGAATTAGTTGCTACAATTCTTGATCTGTCACAACCAAGAGGAGGTGTTACTATTAGAAAGCACAAGAAGAAGAACAACCAGAAGCGATCAACACGCAATTGATCCAAAAGACAAGGAAAAGGTGTTTTGGTTGAAGTTAAGAAAAAGAAGCTTACTTTGGCGAACTTAGAGCATTTGAAGTTGCAAGGAATGAAGGCTGCAGACTAGAAAAGTTCAAGAAGAGATAAATGCTAAAGATAGAGAAGAACGAGAAGCTCAAGAAGCTTTGGATGAAAGCGACTCAAAAGTGCAAGATGAATTCAATCTTGAAGTCTTTGAACCTTCTGATCTCCAACACTGTTAGATTCATGTCAAGAAGACCTAATTTAGCTAAAGAAAGGAATGCAATGATGGCATATCTAAAAGCGAGAGGATTTAAAGGATTACGGAAGCTAAATTATGTGGATATGAGGAGATTATATGATCTTTGAGAGAGAAGCTTATAAGAAAGATGTTGCGGGGCATTAAAGATTTTAGAGATGAAGCTTTTGGATGAAGGCGAAAGGAAGAAAAGCTTAAAGAGGAAAAGAAAAGCTGAAACTACTGGATGTTCGGTTTTCAAAGAAAGAGAAGGTTGAATTAAGATGCGAGACTAGTGATGAATTGAAGAATTATCTCGAGTGGTAGATTTTGATTATCTGAGATGAAGATAATGACATGAAGATGAGCGGATCAAAGATCGATTGCTTTCAAAGTTGAGAAATCTAAGAATGAAGATTACATGGTTTTTCACAAAGAGGATAAAAGTTTCAAAGTTTTCAAAGGCTATGGGATTTCTTGCATATCATGAGCAGTAGATCTATTCTACTTGTATCATGTAGTAAAGACTTATTTTGAAGATAATCCGTTAGAAGGATTGGGTTGGTTTTACAAGGAGATCTCATAACCATGTGGGAAGCGATGAAAAATCTTGATGATATTTGGAAGGATCAAGAAAACGGGAGATAGTTTCTTTGGAGATTCTTTGAAGAATCTGGAGTTCATGTCTTGGAGGTGGAAAATGGAACAATGATTCACATGTTTGTAGAAAGAAGATATCCTTTACGAGTTGATCTCATGAGAAGAATGCTAGAGCATGGATTGGAAGTAGAAGAGGATAATGAAGCTTGCATGTTGATCAATTTGTTTATAAATTGGACTACTATTCTTGAGAATGATCTATAAGCGGTATGATTTTTGAATAAATACTTTTGATATATCAAGACTTTTATTCAAAGAAATCGCTAGTCGACGAGTACTTTCATCAAAGTATTGTTTGTGCATTAAACCAATTAAATAAATTTTAGAAGAAACCTTTTGCTAAATAATAAATATTTTACGAAATAAAGGTTGAATAAATGGTTTTGTGATGATAACATCAATAGGTTATCAATCCACCATGGTTACAAAAGGATTGACTAATCCATGAGCAAGCGGCTCGGTAAAGATATATCAAATCCGTTTTTAGTTGACAACTTGCTAATAAGTTGGATGGTCATCAACTCACCATATCGATAATGTGAAGAGTTGGCTAGCCCACAAGAAATGGCTTGTGGTAAAGGCGATGGAAAAACCATTATTGGTAATTAGTTCACCATTAGATAAAAGAACTAACTAGTCCGGAAGGGTACACTTTTGGTAAAGACAAAACAACTGTTGATAGGCGGTGATTTGCTAAAAATCATATGGTTATCAATGTACCATAGTCTTACACACCAAAACATTTGGCTACTCCAAAGATAATGGCTTTGGTAAAGAGTTCTAAATCCATTGAATTTTCAATGATTCACTTGATGTGATGAGAATAGTATGCAACTTAAACTTGAATTATTGTACACATTGTCATATGTTCTTTGTGTTCTTTGAAAAGATGGAGATTCTTTGAATCTTCTTGTGAAGAAAACAATTCTAAGAGATACTTTGACAAAAGCGCAGATTCTCTGAGATATAATCTAAAGACTAAAGAACAATCCATTTTAAAGATGAAGTCAAGTAAAGATATATTCACAAAGGAACTTGAAGTCAAACAAGTAGAATTCAAGTTAGGGAGGATTGTTGGGATATGAAAGTCTTGAAGATATCAAAATCTTGAAGATATGAAAGTACTTGTAAGGCTGAAATCTTGGAAAAGTCAAATAGTCAAAATCTTGCTAAAGACAAAGTCAAAGTCTTGCATAAAGAAGTCAAAATCTTGCTAGAACAAACAAACTGTTTTATCCGTTTATGGAATGTATTGTATTCCATGTTTAGATTACTTGTCGTACAAGGTTATCAATTGTAAACCGACTAGGATATCCTTGAGCCTATAAAAGGACTCCTAGATTGGCATTAGAGTGCGATTTCGAAAAAGAGTTTTAGAGTTTACGAATTAAGAGTTTAGAGAAAGTTCGAATATCTTAGAATTGTATTAGAATATACGCATAATAAGCGATTTAGAGTTTTATTAATAAAGTTTCTTTTAGCTTTGTTAAGTAAATTCGCGTACTTAATAAAGATTGCTCGGTGTTTCTTTGTTAATAACTTAGGATTTATCCGAGGTTATTAAACCTTAACAAGCTAGTTGAGTTAGTTTGATTAAAGTATATCGATCCAACGACAAGTGATATATATATTCTTGGGGCAAAGGCAGAGTATAAGGACCAAAGCACAAAGAAATATATTAACACCATAAGGACCAAACATTATACACCAAAGACTATTCTTAGTCAACGTGCTCTAAAACTTCTTAAACACAACTGCACCATCTACCACCGATTCAAAACACTAAAACCGGTACCTATCTAAACCCAGTGAAGAACCATAGAAATACCAAGAAGATTACTATCCAAGACAACACACAAAGTTCACGAGACGGCAAACTTTCTCCTTCTCAACAAGGAGATCGGCCAAGGCTGCTTGGTAAGCGACCTCTAGCTCGTTGCTCGGTCACGGCGTTGACCGCCTCCATAGTCTCGAGAAGCGGGCGACTTCGTATTCTTGTAATGCGCCTCATTCACATAGATTGTTCTCTGCAAGTGATGATCACATCTCTTGCTCTCCTTTCGACAGGTGGATCGTGCCACCCTATGAATGGACATGTTGTAGCCTATAATTGATAATCAATATGTTAGCATCCGCTGCCTCATAAACACAAACTAAACCCACTTGTATAAAATCACAATTATAATAAACCGGATAGACTATCATAATCAACACATTTTAAGGTCAACCACTACATGCAAACTTTAATACAGTGTGAAATAAAATTAATCGTCCCAACTCGTCTTGGGCAGACATAGAACCTCTGCTAGGGGTTCATGTTATTCCAGCATGTTCTAATGACGGCCATACATTGCATGAACACACCACCATTTTTGATTTTACTGGTCGGTGAAGAAGATAGGATTTTAGTTGTTAGGAAAGATAAAGGATGAGTGGTGATAAAATGTTCCTTTTATTAGAGAGGTATTCTTGTGGCGCCGATGGTTAAACAAGTGGGTTGGCACGGTAATTAATGGACGGTGGTAAAATGTCAAAATTGCCCTTGGACTAAAGACAAATGTAACGCTTTGAGATGTCCTGACTAACGGCAAATGGTCAAAGGACTTGTAGCGAGTGAAACCTTGAAATAGGGACCCCGACGATGAATATGCCTGGTTTCGTCCCATCGCGATCCTCCGAGACAAGTTTAGGGACCAACGGTGTATTTTAGTCTATTTTTTATTTTTACTTTCTTTCATGGTCCTTACGTCTTTCATGTTATCATCGAATGATATTATTTTTGTTGGTTGTTAACTACCCAGCAGCAGAGTAAGATAATTAGTAATAATGCAATACCACTAGGTGGTTACCGGATATCACTTGGAATCGTGTGATCACTTTTCAAAGTAAACTATTCGACCTTATGCCTGGGTTACACGAATATCTACTTAGGATAAGACCAAATGTTTGTTATTGAATTAGGCACAAATCAATAACCCTTGCACATATAAGTGTTTAAGCTTTTTGTTTGTTTCTCCTGGTTTTGTATAGTTTCATGCTGATGATGACATTCTCTATATATAGTAGAGAACACTCAATCCTAGTCAATGGACTTTATAAGTAATTAACGCCAATTAATCACCCATAATAAGCCTCATTATCATAGGAATAGTGGTTACATGACCAATTAAGCGTGGTCATAAGCGGTCATAATAGCCACTTGAATGAGTCAAAGTCATACAAATTAATCACTACAACACTACCGGTAGGAACCATTACACTAGCGGCAGGGAACGAACACTACGGTGGAACCATCGGTTACTACACTAGCGTAGTAACCAATACACTAGCGGCGAGGAACCAATACACTACCGAAGGAACCATCGATTACTACACTAGTAGTAGTAACCAATATACTAGCAAGACTAACCACTATTGAGTCGGCTGCTCGGGGACCTCATGGATTGTACCTCCATACCTCCTTTCCCAAAACCGGTGTAAACTAATCTCACAAGTGCACTAAATTTTCCAACAATCCTCCCAAATTTAGTTCACTTCCTTTGCATGAAAAAAACATCAAACAAAACATGTGCATAAGCGAAAATATCACGAGGTTGAATTTCTATCTTAGTAAATTATCGTTCAAATATTCGAGAATCAGGGTGTTCTAAGAATTGAACCCTTCAACCCATTTAAATACCTGAAGATAAAATACACACAAGTTTTCAAACACTTAAACGCTCTTGCCACTTTACAAGCCATGTGTCCATATCCAAATTCATAAATGTTGCAAGTGCCAAAAGTCCAAAAGCTCCCTGAAGAGGCAAAACTTCAACATTCACATAGGTGGTTCCTCTTTATTCATGCTCCTGCCAAGCACTTTTTCAAAGAAATTAACCATTAAAGTAAAGACTTCATCCTCTTTTACAAAGAGGTTACGAGCACAACCTTGGATGTAAATAAAACATGTGCTCCAGTCCACTAAATGTTCGACTTTCCACATTGAACTCGGCTCCCAAGTTTCCTTAGGAGGAGTCGGTGTCTTAGCATTCGATGACTAAGTTGGACTTAAACCCATCCCTTTAGCATACTTTATAACCAAGTCTCTAGCCAATCCCTTCGTCAAGTGATCGGCTAAATTTTGTTGAGATCTAACAAACTCTATAGATACCCCCCCCCCATTCATGATAAGATCACGAATCATGCTATGTCTGACACCTAAGTGTCTAGACTTCCCATTGTACATTTGGCTATAAGCCTTTGCCAATGTAGCTGCACTATCACAATAGATAGAAATAGGTGCTATAGGTTTAGGCCACAATGGAATCTCAAGAAGCAAGTTTTCAACCATTCGGCTTCTTTACAATGACTACTAAGGCCACAAAGATTCCATTGTTGAGCTGGTGATACAAGTTTGCTTCTTGGATGCCCAAGTGCACCTCCACCAAGTAGGAATACCGAGGCACTAGTAGATGAATTGTCTTGATGTTCTTGATCTAACTTGCATCGGTGTATCCTTCCAATCTTGAAGGATAACCGATATAAGAGAGACTATAGTCTATAGTTCCTTGATACTTGATACCCTCACGACGACTTGCGATGATGAGCACTAGGATTGCTAGTATACACCTCGGTTTTCCCCGCAAAAGCAATATCGGTCTTGTACAAGTCATGGCATACATTAGGCGACCAATTACCTAGAATACTCAAGTTGAGATACAACCTTGCCTTTATTAGGTATCAACTTCTCACAAGTATCAATAGGTGTACTCCTTTGGAGTACAATTAAAGTAATTGAATTTCCTCAACACCTTCTCAATATAATGAGGCCGAGAGATAGAAATTCTTTTACTTTCATGTTTAATCCTTATACCAAGGATAACATCAGCCTCCCCATGTCCTTCATGGAGAACCTTGATGACAAAAATTTCTTTGTCGAGTCAACTGATTTTAGTCGGTGCCAAGATCAACATGTCATCAACATATAGGCAAATGATGACTCCTTTACGATTCATCAAATTTGCTATATGCACATTTGTCGAGGCGGTTAAGTAAATAACCATTAGACAAAACCACTTCATCAAATTTTTGATGCCATTGCTTAGGTGCTGCTTTAGTCCATAAAGAGACTTAATCGGTTTGCACACCTTGTTTTCATTGCTAGGCAAGATGAAGCCACGAGGTTGGTTCATATAAACCTTCTCATCAGTTCACCATTTAAGAAAGTTGTTTTCACATCCATCGGTGAATAATCGGTTGTGAATTGATGCGAAGCAATCAAAAATCTTATGGTGCTGATCTGAGCTACAGAGCATAAGTATCAAAATAGTCTATTCGACTTTTGTTTAAAGCCTTGAATAACTAGTCTAGCTTTGAACTTTTCAATAGTTCCATCTACCTTCATTTTCTTTTGAAAATCCATTTGCAACCAAAGGTTTGCAACCGGTGGTAGATCGACCAACACCAGTGTTGTTGACCATGATAGAATCCATCTCATCATTGATTGCTTCTTTCGAGAAAGCAATATCTTGGGACTTCATTGCTTCTTCAAATGTCTTGGGATCATCCTCAACAATGAAGCAATAGAAGTATTGGTCGAAACCTCATCCTAGTACCTTCAATTAAATATAATTGAAACTCGGTCAAATGACTTTGGATTCGACCCTTTTGCTCTTCGAGCATAGGTTCAAGTTGTTGAACCACAACCTCATCGGGAACCACCGATGATAATTCATCGAGGACTTGATACACCAATGTCATGAGTTTCATTAGGAATCTTTTGACTTGGTCTAGGGATGATGAGAATCTATTCTCATCAAAGTTAGCATCCTTGATTCAATTATGGAGTTAATTAAAGCAGTTTATTAGGTTCAATAACATAGAACCTAAAAGCCTTGGAATGCTCGATTATATCCAACAAAGATGCAATCAATGTCTCTTTCACCAAAAGTTTTGACTTTGGATCGGGAGTCTTCCAATGACCTACAACCCCAAACCACGAGATAGTTTAGGTTAGGTTTCCTTTTAGTCCGAGTTCATAAGGGTAACCTTGTTCCTTTTGTTGGGAACCCTATTTAATAAATATCAAGTTGTTAACATAGCTTCACCCAGAACCTTTGACTCAGTCATGTATAGGACAACATGGAATTAACCATTTCCTTGACACCTGTTTTCCTTTCGAAATACAATTTTGTTGAGGAGTATAGGGAGCGATCGCTTCATGGATTATTCGAGCAGTGTCTGAGTATCCATGTACTCACCTCCCATATCAGTCCTTAATCTTTTGATCAAAGACCCAGTTGTAATTCAACTTGAGTTTAGACACTTTGAATTTATCTAATGCTTCATCCTTAGTATGTAATAGATAGACATAACAAAACCTAGAAGCATCATCAATAAATGTAACAAAGTACTTCTTATTCCCCAAAGAGGGAGTGGCATGCAAATCACAGTCCTTGTGTATTAGCTCAAGAGCTTAGTTTCACGTTTAACACCACAAAAGGTTTCTCGATTATTTTGGTCAACATGCAAGTTTTACACTTTTCGATGTTCATGTCAAATACTAGGATTAACCCATCCTTAGACATATCTTGCATCCTTTTATAGTGTACATGGCCAAGTCTAGCATGCCAAAGGGTAGAGTCAGTCAGGTCAGTGGTTGTCATAAAGGCTGAATTATCATATTCATTAACAATATTAAGCCTGAACATTTGATTACACAAATATCCAAAACCAATAAATACGCCACTTTTAGACAAAACAAATTTATCAGATTCAATAACTTGTTTATATCCATGATTATTCAAAACACTACTTGAAACCAGTTTTCCTTATATCAGGAATATGAATAACATTAAACAAAGTTACAATCTTTTCAGAACTAAAATTAAGATCTACACAACCACGACCATGCACCAAGGCTGTTGACTCATTTCCCATGTGAAGAATAGAACCATCATTCAATGACTCATAAGTCTTGAACCAACTTCTATCTTTGCACACATGAACTGTTGCACCAGAGTCAACCCACAACGCAACATCATCATCCTGAACATAATGAGATTCAGATGTATATGTAACATAATAAATCTAAAAAGACTTATTAAACATTTCGACCTTTCGGTGAGTTGGTAGAACCACCACTCCACTGAACCATTAGTGCTGATCCATTGGCTTTACCACCAACCTTAACACCTTTGAAATCCCTTTTAATGTGACCGGTTTGCCACATTTCTAACAAGTAGGTGTTGCCTTCTTGTTAGGATACGCCTGTGTTATCATGATGTTTACATTTTCCTTTGTTGTCATTGTGCACTGGTAGAGTTGTTATGCTCCACCATATTGATGACAGATGCACAAGTAGCATTGCTAATATTTAGCTTGTCATTATCCTGCACCTTGAGGGATTCCTCAATGCGCAGATGACTGCCCAACGCAACAAGAGTTAACTCCTCTTTCTTATGTTTCAAAGTATGCTTGAAATCTTTTCAAGAAGGAGGAAGTTTATCAATGACACAAGAGACTGAAATAGCCTCATCCATGTGCATATTGTGTTGTGTAAATCTTCCAAGTATACCAAGAAGTTCATTGTATTGTTCCATAACTAGTCTTGAATCAGTCATTTTGTAATTTGTGAAATTACTTACAAGGAACTTCTTACTTGATGCATCCTCAGCTATATATTTAGCATCCAAGGAATCTCATAGTTCTTTGGAAGATTCAAAATTCTGATAAATGTAAAAGAGTGAATCAGACATACCATTGAGAATTAAGCTTCTGCAAATATAGTCATCATTCTCCCATTTGCTCCTCCTCCTGATATGTTCCACGGTAGCATCATCCCCATCATCAGGAATAGGTGTGGTCAGAACATAGACCACACTAATGTTGATGACAAAATTGCATCTTCTTACGCCATCTCTTAAAGTCCACCCTTCAAACTTGTTCGACAGCAAAGTTTGAAGCCATGTGTTCATTGCAAAGACGGCATTGATTATCACAAATAGTTTACTTTGATTGTTGGTTGGTAACGACCCAGCGAAGGTAAGATAATCGGTAGCAATGCAATACCACTAGGTGGTTACGGATGTCACTTGGAATCGTGTGATCACTTTCCAAAGTAAACTATTCGACCCTATGCAGGTTACGAATATCTACTTGGGATAAGACCAAATGTTTGTTATTGAATTAGGCACAAATCAATAACCCTTGCGCATAGAAGTGTTTAAGCTTTTTGTTTGTTTCTCATGGTTTTGTATATTTTCATGCTGATGATGACATTCTCTATATATAGTAGAGAACACTCAATCCTAGTCAATGGACTTTATGAGTGATTAACGGCCAATTAATCACCCATAATAAGCCTCCATTATCATAGAAATAGTGGTTACATGACCAATTAAACATGGTCATAAAGCAGTCATAACAGCCATTTGAATGAGTCAAAGTTGTTACAAATTAATCACTGCAACACTACAAGTAGGAACCATTACACTAGCAGCAGGAACCAAAACACTACCAGTAGGAACCATCAGTTACTACACTAGCAATAGTAACCAATACACTAGCAACATGAACCAATACACTACCATAAGGAACCATCAGTTACTACACTAGCAGTAGTAACTAATACACTAGCATTACTAACCACTATTGAGTCAGGGTGTTCAAGGACCTCATGGGTGTACACTCCGTACTTCCTTACCTAAAACTAGGTGTGAACTAATCCCACAAGTGCACTAAATTTTCCAACAATTTTTAAATTTTGCTTTAAGAACCTTACTAACATGTATTGCATTTGGTGTATGTTGTACGACCTTCAAAATTAAAAGTGTTTGTTTTGTTCAACTCGTTATTCAATTAAGAGACCGTAAGAGGTAAAAAAAATTCTTATTAAACTAGATGTTGATGTGGTGTTTTAACATCTCTTAATATCTCATAACTTTGTCTTCTTGTGTTTCTTTTTGGTTAGATGTTTTTTTTTGTTTTGTTTTCTTTTTCATTTTGCATATTTTTTCTTTCTTGTTTCGACTATTCTTTTCCTATAGAAAATACGTTTTGGGAAAATCATCACATATGTTTTAAAAAAAAAACAAAGTGTACAAGATTATAATAATTGACAGTGACGATGCGGGTTAAAACGTTAATAACAACCCAAACACATTTTGACGAGGTAGAATGTCAACCCAAAACTTGACCCTTATATTAAATGAGTTACCGTGTCGATCACTCATTTAACCATAACTCTCACTCTTTCATTATTGTGTTGGTGTCAAGCAGTGTCTTGCGACGGGTGAAAATTTTCAACATTAATAATAATAATTTTAAGTATTTAAATATTTATATTGTTCGTATTGATAATTTAACAATATAAAAACAAACATTGTTATATAAGACAGACTAAGATTTTCTAGCCACTTATTCACATTAAGTTTAAGATTCAGACTTCAAACATATGCAGATTCAACATATCCTTATATATCAAAAATACATTTAATAAACATAAACGTATACATCACTTTAATTATATGAGATCATGTATTTATAAACATAAGTTATACTTTTATAACCGTCCACATGTATGAGTGACACATTTGAAAGAAAATAAAAAATAAAAAAATCTATGTAAAGGAGAATAATAAGCAATAAGTCAATAATAATACCGTCAAATGAGATAATGATCAAAAATGTATGAAACTTGATACTTTTCATTTGTTGTCTAGTGAAGTAATATTTGTTCTTGCGGTATGCTCTTTATGATCTCGGCTTATGATTCAATTGTCATGTATTTAGCTATTTAATATCTGAAGGTTTTATTTTTGTTCTATTGCGTGTATTATCACGGCAAATATTCGATGCATTTTAAATAATTATCTATTATAAATTGAAAGTTTATACATTCAATAAAAAAATAGTTTGAATGAGAGTAAATGAATTGGTGTCAAATGACAAATTTAAGTTTTGTAACTATACCAGTAGTATACGATGTCTCTAATTGTAAAACTAAACACATTAACTCCTTTTAATAATTTGCAAGCCGATCAACCAAGTGTGACGTGTCGAAAGAGCAAACAAGCCAAATTTGCTTTATTAATTTCCACCAATATTTGGAGATCCTAATGAACTTGAGAGGCCTCGTAAAGTGGCTGTAGCTGACGGCGCAAGTCTATGTCGCCATTTATCATACTGGACCTCATGTTATCGTGTCTCGGCTATGGGTAAAAAATGCTGAGGTGATGTATAAAGTCGGGATACGATTTTGGTGGAAGAATTCTTCCAATTTTCTGTATATTAATCAATAGAGAGTACATGAATATATATACAAGAAAAGGCTAACAACTTACTATACATACACCTATGAAATAGCAGCTAATTTAGGAAAAGATAATGATACAATCAAGCCTGTGAAATAGCTCTCGCCAACACTCCCCCTCAAGGTGGAGAATGTATATCCATCATTCCTAGCTTGTCAAGAGAGCTTCGAAAAATTCTCGCAAAGCGCCTTTGTTAACATATCCATAAGTTGATCTGCTTGAAGCAACATGTGGAGTTCAACTGCTTTGCTTTCGAGATGATCTTTGATGAAATGTCTATCAATTTCTACATGCTTCGTTCGATCATGTTGTACAGGGTTGTTAGAAATCTTTACGGCTGACTCATTGTCACAGTACAGCTTCATGGGTTTAGTTAGGGCTATCCCCAGATCTCGCAGTATTCTCCTTATCCACAGAAGTTCACATTTTCCATGAACCATTCCTCGAAATTCGGCTTCTGCGCTCGACCTTGACACGACCTTCTGCTTCTTACTTCGCCATGTAACTAGATTACCAGCAACAAATGTGAAATATCCAGAGGTAGACTTCCCATCCATACGATCACCAGCCCAATCCGCATCTGCGTATCCACTAACTTCAAGTCCTTGGTTTCTTCCAAAAAAAAAAACCCTTTCCCGGTGAGGACTTTAGATACTTCAGTATCCGATAGACGGCGTTCATATGTTCCTTGCTCGGAGCGTGCATGAACCGACTTACCACACTTACGGCATAGGCTATATCTGGTCTGGTGTGAGCCAAATATATGAGCTTTCCCACTATTTTTTTGTATCTTTCCCTGTTTGCTGGAACTTGGTTTCTGCCAACAGATCCAATACGTACTTTCGTTGACACATGGTAATCCCCCCCTTAGATCGAGCAACTTCAATACCTAAGAAATATTTTAGTTGTCCCAGATCCTTCAATTCGAATTCAGCAGCAAGGATTTTTTGCAATTTCACTATTTCTTCCGGATCATTTCCCGTAACAACCATGTCATCGACATATACAATAAGAGCCGTCATCTTACCCTTATTAATTTTTACAAACAAAGTGTGATCTGCGTCACTCTGTTTATACCCGACCTTCTTCATGAAGTTTGAGAACCTTCCGAACCACACACGAGGTGATTGCTTTAGCCCATATAACGCCTTTTTCAATTTGCATACTTTTCTGTTACTTTTCACTCCTGGCGGTGGATCCATGTACACTTCTTCCTCCAATTATCCGTTTAAGAACGCGTTTTTTACATCAAACTGTTTTAGGGGCCAGTCTCTATTTGCTGCAATGGAGATTATGATTTTAATTATGTTCATTTTCGCCACTAGAGCAAACGTATCCCCGTAGTCTATCCCATGTTTCTGCGTGTATCCCTTCGCCACCAGTCTCGCTTTGTATCGCTCTATATTCCCTTCTGAGTCAAGTTTGACTGTATATACCCATCTGCATCCGACAGTCTTCTTGTCTTTAGGGAGATACACTAGATCCCAAGTTCCATTCTTTTTCAATGCATTCATCTCTTCATTCATCGATTTTTTCCATTTTTCGTCCTTCATGGCTTCATGTGCGTCACGGGGTATGGATATAGTGGCCAATTTTTCTACAGTGCATGAGAATGCAAAGGTGATTTGACATAGTTCCTGATTGGATATTTTGATTTCACCTTCAAATCTGCTTGGTATTGTTTTTTCGGGACTCCTCGGTTCATCCTCATAGAATATCGTGGCTCATTGTGTTCGTCTACTTCCTCACCTTCACCATCTGTTTCCTGCACAACAAACTCAGATCCAAAGGAGTTGGAATCTTGGTTAGATTCATGGTGGCTATGGCTAGGAGCGATGGCTTCGAAGTCACTAAGACCGGGAGGGTACTATCTTGCTCAACTTCGGTGTTTCAATGTTTGTATCATTGCTTGTCTCTTCATTGTTAATGTCACAAATACCCAACTCTTCAGGTGGTTGGTCATGTGTGTTCACTTCTTGGTTTTTGTCACCCTGAAGAGTACACTCGTGACCAAAATATGGAATAGTTTCGTGGAAAGCTACACCACGAGTTACATGGACTTTATCTTCAACCGGATTATAGCACCTGTACCCTTTCTTGTGGTCTGCGTATCCCAAGAACATACATCCAAATGCCCTTGGTTCTAATTTTCCAACATCTTGATGGACAAAAGTAGTGCACCCAAATATTCGAGGTTCAAGGTCGAGTGGCGATACTTTTACTAGTTCGTGTAATTTTGAAGAGGTTTGAATTCTATTACACAGGAAGGTGTTCTATTCATCGATATGCGTGGACCATACCGCTTCACCCCAATCTCTGTCGAGAATGCGTTCATGTCGAAGAGGGAAGCTCGAACAATTTCAAGTATTTGTCTATTACGCCTCTCAGCTAACCCGTTTTGTTGAGGTGTTTTAGCACACGAAGTTTGATGGTGGATTGAGTGTTCTTTATAGAAGAGTTGCATTTGTTTGTTTATATATTCCCTACCATTATCAGATTGAAGAATCTGAATTTCACCTCTGTAAATTGTCTTTATGATATGATGCAACTCTTTGAAAGCATTATAAACCTCCCCTTTATTTTTAAGGAGCGATATCCACACCATTGGTACATTCATCGATAAGCGTAACAAAATATTTAGCACCGTTAAGAGTTGGAATAGGAGCGGGACCCCACATCGTGTGAATATTCATAAGCGGTGTTGTAGTTTTGTTATTGCTAGAAACATAAGAAATTCTTTTATTTTTAGCTAATTCGCAAATACCACACTTGAAATCCGTATCCGTTACATTCAAAAATAAATTGGGTTTAAGCTTCCTAAGATAAGTAAATGATAAGTGTCCAAGTCGACGATGCCATAACATTGCCATGGACTTATTTGCTTGAGCTACTCTTGTGTGACACGCTTGACTTCGATGGTGTTCTTCAAGATAGTACAACCTCCCCCTCCTAGTACCATAGCCAAGAATTTGATGTGTTACCATATCCTGAAACACACAATCATTTGGCCAAAATATCACATAACAGTTTAGAGCTTCTGTAATCTGACTAACAGATAATAAATTTGCTGATAAGGATGGAAATACAAGTACACAATCCAGATCCATGGAGTTAGTAACTCTCGCGACCCTCATTAAATTCTGGTGCTATATCTCCGTTGGTTGTTTGGATACTTATTTGTTTTGAAGTACGAGATGTGGTTAATTTCATGGGTCATTCGTCATATGGTCGGTTGCACTGTATCAATTATCCAGTTGTTGTGAGGTTTAACATACCGAGTTAGCGAGTGTGAGCCGCCATTGGGTGTTCTTGCTTGGTTTGTGAGTATGTGGCAATAGATGCTTGCCCAATCTTCTTCCTCGGTTTCTTTGTAAAGTCCCACCAGTCTGGATACCCAATGATTTCATAGCACTTAAGCTTTGAGTGTCCCTCATCTCCATAGTGAGTGCATGTGAATGTTTCTCCATTCTGGTTTTTGGCTTTTTGAGGTTGGCTTCGAGTGGCCATGTGGACCATGCTATCTGGTTCGAGTTTTGGTTCCTCCATGGTTTGTCTTTGGTTCTGGTCCTTCCGGATATAGTCATAACACGATTCCAAGTCTAGGGGCGGATCTTTTCTCAAGATTTTGCTCCTAGCCTGGTTGAAGTCTGGATCCAGATCTGCAAGAAAGATATGAACACGGAAACGTGAGAGGGTTTTGTTCAGCATTACCGTTTGTTCAACTGTGTCTTCTTCGGTTGTTAAACGGGTATCAATCTCCTGGAAGATGCTTACCAACTCATTGTAGTAAGTTGCTAAGGATCGTCCATTTTGGCGAGTAGTGAAAGATCTCATGTTCAGTTCGAATAACTAGTTTCATCAGATCCATCATAGAAAGTCTTTCGAATGGCCTCCCAGATCTCGGCTGCTGTTTGAAGGCGAATAAAACGGCGGATTAGGGTTGGATTCATTGAGTCAATAAGCCAACTTTTGACTTTGTTGTTTTCGATCAACCATGCTTCGATTTGTGATACACACCACTAGGGATCACTTAAGATCCGTTAATGGATTCGCAATTAACTTGGACAAACAAGATTAAAGAATTGTTATAGTCGAAAGCTTAATTGGATTATCGATGATGGTTTGTTACAATGGTTGGTTACGAGTATTGAGAGAGAAAGGAAATACAATTCTAAAACTGAAATGAAAGAATGAAAGCTAACGACTATTTAAAGGTAGTTTTGGAGGGAAAGTTAGTTAGGAGTATTGTGGAGAACAATACATGTGCAACTCACAAATGTGATATAAATCCCATTTATGCCCCTCACATGCCACAAGACTCCTAACAATCCATCCTCCTTAAATGATTCTTGTCTCAAGAATCAAAATCATGAAACCTCTTGTACAAATCTTCTAGCAGCTCCCAAGTTGCATCTTGAGGTCCACTGTTGCTCCATTGTACAAGTCCATAAACTGCTACTGCATTTTTCTTCTTCACAATCTTCCTTTCAAGAATAGCTTTTGGTTCTGTTTCAATTTGTCCCTCTTTATCCATTTGTGGAAGCATTGTTGTAATAGTAGTACTATGATCTCCTTTACACTTCTTAAGCTGTGAGACATGAAAGACATCATGAACTTGAGAGTGTGAAGGAAGGTCTAACTGATATGCCACTTGCCCAATATTAGCCACTACTTGAAATGGACCAAAGAACTTAGGAGAGAATTTATTATGCTTCCATTGTCTTATGGATACTTGTCTATGTGGTTGCAGCTTCAAAAGTACCCAATCTCCCACCACAAATTCTCTTTCAGTCCTATTTTTATCTGCTTGCTGCTTCATTCTGTGTTGAGACCTTTCTAAATGAAACTTCAACATCTGAATAGCCTCCTCTCTTGCACTCAAGGACCTATCCACAGCATCAACCTTACTAAATCTACTCATATATGGAACATGTACTGGTGGTGGTTGACCATATAAGGCTTCAAAGGGTGTAGTGTGTATGGAAGAATGGTAGTTGGAATTGTACCACAATTATGCTAAAGATAGCCATTTTGACCATTCCTTTGGGTGCTCTCCTGTCATGCAACTTGGGTAACCTTCCAAACATCTATTTACAACTTATGTTTGTCCATCTGTCTGTGGGTGGTAAGAAGTGGACAATAGTAACTTGACTTGCAGCAGTTTAAACAATTCTTTCCAAAAAATACTAAGGAACACCTTGTCCCTATCTGACACAATTGATTCAGGAACACCATGTAACTTGCAAACTGAGTCTAGGAAAACTTGGGCCACTTGTAGAGCATTAAAGGGGTGTGCAAGAGGAATGAAATGAGCATATTTAGTTAACCTGTCCACCACCACCAATATAACAGTATAACCTTGGGACTTAGGAAGACTTTCTATGAAATCCATATAAATGCTTGACCATACAGTTTGAGGAATAGGTAATGGCTGCAACAACCCAGGATAAGAAGAGATCGACTTTATACCTTTGGCATACCAAACATTCTTGTATCCATTTCTTGACTTGTTTCCTTAGACCCTTCCAAAGTGAAACCTTTGAGCAGTTTTATGGCTAGTAACCTTGACCCCGAATGTCCTCCAATAGCACCACTATGGAAGTTTTGCAACAATTCTTTCCTTAGTAACTCATCGCCCCAACTACTAGTTTACCCTTCCTTAGTAAGAGACCATTATGAAATGAGTAGTGCTTCTTTTCTTCACCATTTGCAAGTGTATCCATTATAGCCTATAAATGCTCATCATTGACCCAACTGTCTTTCACCTTTTGAAGCATCTCTGTAGATACAGTAGTAGTGTGCATACTAAAGAGTTCACTTTCACCTTGCATTCTTGATAGTGCATCAGCCACTACATTGTCTGCTCCCTTCTTGTAATTCACCTCATAATCAAACCCCATTAGTTTAGGAAGCCACTTCATTTGAGCTGGTGTAGTGAGCCTTTGGTCCAATAAGTACTTAAGGTCGTAATGATTAGTTTTTATCACAAAGT
The DNA here is from genome assembly GCA_022545495.1 of Chrysanthemum lavandulifolium. NCBI lineage: Eukaryota > Viridiplantae > Streptophyta > Magnoliopsida > Asterales > Asteraceae > Chrysanthemum > Chrysanthemum lavandulifolium. Next base: position 144,407,036 of record CM040246.1, on the reverse strand, counting down.
GTCTATCCAAAGGTAACCTCTCACTTCTCTAGTGCCAACAAAACAGACTAAAACTCTTTTTCATAAGTAGGCAGGACCTTGATGTTTAGCGATAATGTCTTACTCAAAAATGTTATAGGATGACCATTTTGTTCCAAGACTGCTCCTATTCCAACCACAGATGCATCAGTCTCCACTATGAATGTCAGTTCAAAGTTTGGTAAGGCTAATGTTGAAACTACAGACCTTGATAGATCTTGAGCACTCGTAGATCGTTAGTATTGCTTATGTAATCACAAACAAACTAATAGACAATCTCTACGACTTATATTCTTTAGCGGAAATCAAATATAAGCACAAACACAAATAACTAAGAACACTTTGATCCTCTATGGATCTTTATATTACTAAAACTTTGTTTTCAACTCGTTACATTCATCATACTATCGTGTTCCTTTTATAGACAAGGAACCTAACTTGTTTCCTCTAAGCGTATAATCATAAAACTAAATAAGATATACATAATCACTTCCTAATAAAGCTCATGCATATCCTAACTAACTATTGAAAACACGGAATAACTATTTCATGAAACAAACTACATACTATATAACTTGAGACTACATTCTTGACATAAACATAGAACTTGGTGAGAATCCTTGGCAGAAACATCGGTAATTCTAACTTAGCGAAATTCCCAACAATCCTCCCTAAACCGAATTTGACTTGGTTAAGTTCCAGCTTCTTGATAGATCTTCAACGTTTGGAGGATTGTACTCGAATATCAACAACAAAGAAATAAAACAATGACACCTCGATGATGACAAATCTTTAAAGCTCCAGTTCTTTGCAGCAACAAATGACATAATGTACATCAAAACAGTGTAGTTTCATACTATTCTCATCACATCCAGGTGTGTTAACTCCTGTGAGAGGTGAATCATTGAAAATAATGGATTTGATGTCTCTTTACCAATAGCCATTACTACTGGAGTAGCCAAATGTTTAAGTTCGAAAACCATGGTACATCGATAACCATCTCGATTTATTAGCAAATCGGCAACCATGAACGGATTTGAAATGTCTTTACCATAGTCGTTTGCTCGGGACTAGTCAATTCTTAGGATTGGTGAACTGATTACCAAATATGGTATTCCAATACCTTTACCACAAGCCATATACATGTGGGCTAGTCAATTCTTGGATTCCAAAAGGAATAAACCATGGTGAATTGATGACCATACAACCCTCGACAATTAAGCATGGGTGGTTGCGGACCCTATGATTTTGAGCAAACCATTACAATATCAATGAATTGATGTGTCTTCACCAAAGTGCCCTTTGGACTAGCCAACTCTTTGATATACACAATGCACATCTGGTGAGTTAATAACCAACAATAATATACAACAAACCTGCAATAAAAGTTAGACAAACCAAACATATACAAATGATTTTTTTTTTTTTTTTTTTAACTAATAACAAAACACACAAGCAAAGAAAACAAATATTACAAACAAAATACCACAATCAAGATGATGCTCTATGTTGCAAAAGCTGAGTCTTAATGATTCCAACACATTGTTCAGCAAGCAACTTATCATTACCAACTGGATCTGGAGGAACTTCCAACTTCTGTCTAAGCATTCTTTCCATCAGCCTCACAGACAAGGGATAAACCTTATCAGCAAACATACAAACAGTAATCCCACCCTTTGTCTCCACCACATGCACACAAGGCAAAGGATAAAATCTCCAAGTCTCAATCTACCACTGATGTGAATTCTTCCAAATATGATACCCTTTACCATTTGGAGATTGAGAATCAAACAACACTTGAAGATCACCCAACAAAAATAAACCAGAACCCCGTGGTGAATTTATAGCATAATGATTAGTAACAATACCATACAGAGTATTCAAATCTTGCCTATCCACCAGATGAAATATTTCCTTCAAGAAGTTGAACTTCATAGTAGAATTATCCAGACGATAAATTGTGTTAAGCTCCCCATCAGTCAAGGTCCAATTAATCAACACATCATGAGATCCTTCAGGAAACATAGCAACAGATCCTTTTTGAATAAAAGTTGAATCAGCAGCTTTTAGATCCAAAGAACTCTTCTTGTAAGATCTCTTAACCTTAGATGTTTGTGTCCCAGATGATCTCACAGATTTCCATACAGAAGTAGATCTCCGTTTAGACATCCTTTTCTTCCTCCTACCTGGTATATAAACTCCCATACAGGGTAGCTCCTCAGAGTCATCATGAACATCTGTAGCAGGAATAGAAGAAGTCGACTTAACTGGAACAACACCTCTCAATTCATACATTCTCTCAAGCATCACTCTGGCCTTCTTAGCTTTAGCAGCTGCTATTTCAGCTTGCTTACCCATATCTTCTCCTTCTATATCAATTGGGGCAACACTAGGTAATGCTGTAGATGAAACAGTTTGTGGTTCAGCAAATTGAACCTTATCAGCTGAAGGTATAGCTGCAGGAGATGTTTCAGCAGCAACATCAGGAGAATGCATCTTGGGTATAACATCTTCAAAATTATCTACAATCTCAATAGTCTTTGGTCTCTTTTCCTTAGGAGTATTCACACTTTCAGCACTCCTCTTCAAACTAGAAGGTGATGCAGTCTGCTTCATAATCCTTTGATACATTCTATGCAACTCATTATCAGGTAAATTCCAGACTTGCCTTTTCTTCAAACCAGAATTAAAGAGAGCAGAACTCTGATGAAGTACAACAGTTCTCATGTATGCTTTCTTTTGAGCTTCAGTAGGTGGTTTTTCCCTTTTTGCTTTATGCTTTTGAGCAACAAGAGCTTTCTTTTTGTCAGCTGCCTCTTGCTTTCACTTTCGTCCAAGAGCAACCATTTGTGCAGCAAAAGTCTCACTGTTAAAGTCTGCACCTTAAATACTCTGTGCAAGAGTAGGATCTGAAACAACTTGCTGAGTATAAACATCCCATTGTACAGCAGGGATCTGAATAGCCAATTCATCCAGCTCCCTTTTTCTCTCAGGATCACTTTTCTTTAACTCTGCACACTCAGCTAACATTCTTTCTTGTTCTTTCATTTCCTGTTCACTCACAAGATTAGGACCAAGCTCATCTTCAACCATTACAACGTTTCCTGTATCAGTAGACTCCTTAGCAGAACAAGTAGGAATATCAACAAAAGGAACTTCAGAAGAAACACCCAAGTTAGCATCAGAAGTAACATGTTGAGACAGATCCTCAACAGATGTAGAAAAGATATCAGCATTAGGATCCAGAGAAAAACTTCTTCCAGCAAGAAAGACTTCAGAATGATCCGCAGAAGCTTGACCATGTTCAGTAGCAACATCCTCCATATGGTCATCAGCAGTAGCAACATCTGACACCTTTGAAGGTTCAGAAGAATTCTCACTTAAATACTGTCTTCTCTTTCTTCTAGTAAACTGAATGGGTTTCTTGTTCTTTGAAGATTCAGCAACAACAGGTGAAGAAACATGAGTTTTCTGAGCCACATCAGCCAAAATATCAAGTGACTTAAATTGAGTAACCTCTTGCTCCTCATCAGAAGAAACCACTAGCTTCCTTTTGAAATGATTCCCAAGTTATTCCTCTAAATTCTGAACTTTACTCTTTAACTCCACAATCTCACCACCAAGTGTAGATTTTGTCTCTGCAAGCTCCTTTTTGAGATCAGCCACCTCAGCCACATACCTGTTCACTAAAGCATAGATAGATGTAAGTGTAATAATGTCCTCAGCTCCACCAGCAGATTGCTCAGTGGTAATGGGAGCTTCATTGGACCTTTCAGGAGAAACATGATCATGCTCAACATTAAGAGAACCTTTATTAAATGAGTCTCTAATTGGACTAGGTGTGGGCATTCTATTAACTTCATGTTCAACCTCATCAGAAGTAACATGAGTAGGTGGTGGACTAGGACTAGGTCTAGGTGAAAGTGTAGGTGGAGGGTGGTCAGGAGAAACATGAGATGCTTCAGCAGTTGCAGAAAGGCCCTCATCAATGCTTCAGCAGTTGGTAGAAGGTAGGTCATTAGCAACATTATCCTCATCAGCAGCCTCATTGCCTTGAGGCAACATAGCTGCTAGTAAAGAATGATGTGCCCCCTCATAATTAGTTCTCATTGAAGCAAATAGTTTAGAGGTTAAAGCTCCTATGGGACAAAAGGCTTGGGCTTGGGTAGAAATGTCCAAAATCATTTGGAAAAACCTAGGGTACATAAAAAACTTATGCTTTTTCCTATGAATATTTTCAACCATATTATCAAAAATAAACCTAGAAAAGTTATAAGTGAACCCCTGAGAAAGACATACAATACCACATCCCAATTGAGTAGAAAATTGATCCCATCCTCCTGATTTATTGCTTATGCACTGAAGCAACGTGTGAACCAAAAACCTCCACATAAGACACAACTGATTCTTGAACCATACATCAGTCCTTGTACCCCTGTATCCACAAGCTCTTAGCCCAGCAAGAATATCCACAGCATTAGAATGATAAACTCCATTAACATCATTCAAGCGAAGCTTTCTTCTAATCATCTCCTCTGTCACAACATGCTCTGTCCCATCAACCATCGCAACAATCTCTGTGTCACTCCATTTCGAAGCAGAAGCCCAAAATTGAGTAACCAATGATTCATATATCACAGTATGAGAATGCGTTAAAGCATAATGAATCTTGGATCTCTTCAAGAACTCCAACATTGGTTCATACAAATCATCACCCTTAGCTTTTCCCAGAAAAGCAACTTTATTATGATCTTTCTTAATTAGAAGCGCCATGAGAAATTGAGATAATGGGTTACGATTTAATCAGCTGAAAGTGTGTTTAAACCGAATGAAGAGGGAATCAGTTAATTTTAGACAAAGATATGCGAATAGAGTATAAGTAGAAGTTTCCCAAATTTTGGTCAAATTTAAGTTGTTGACCAAAGCTGACGTGTAATACAACTTTTACCAAATTTAAATTTCAACTTCAGCAGAAACAATGGTCATTCTGCGGAAGTCTTTCAATCAACAGAAACAAATCACGTATTCAAGAAGCTTCAGTAAATATCTTTTTACTGTTTCACCCAACTCGCTTTAAATCTTGAATCCGTCTATAAAACAATCCCAATGCACACTTCACACACATCATTTACCCCCAATTTTCATCACAAACCCTAATTTCTCTAAAAACCCTCCAATCAACACCAATCACCAATGTGGAATCAACCAGAAGTAATAAACCACACTTCCTCATCATCATCATCATCATCATCAAGTGATGATGCTAACCCATGGCTTTATTACTTTCCTAAACCATATCCGCGACCTAGAAAATCACCCTTTCTCCCTTCTTCAGAAGATGACACTGTGGTAGATCCTTCTGAGTCATCAAGAGGATCAGATGATTCTACTGAGCGCATAGAACCAATCTTCAACAGATTGGTTAAAGAGGAAGCAAAGAAAGTACAACCTTTATCATCCCAACCCCAAACAAGGCCACGTGCCAGAAATCCACCACTCCCAAAGGACCGAGAGGTGGTTCTTGGTCTTTCTGCACCAGGTTTTGGTGCTTTATCACATATCGTAAAGGGGAAGGGTAAAAGGAAGATGGGTTGATTGCTTTTTGGTGAAACCAGTAGATGAAGCACAAAGGAAATGTGTATTCATCTTCATCATCTTCGGTTTCCTTAATCCATCCTTCCCATTTTGATCCTTAGCTTCTTCGTGCGTAATGCATATCCACCATCGGGATAGAAGATATAGGCTGAGACGATGATAGGAGCTAGAATAGGTTAAGTAGATCATGTATAGGCGATCTTGTATTTCCATATGAAGTTGATTGTAATCATAAGCTATAAGTCGTAAAGTTGCTTCTTGAATGAATGAATGAACAATTAACTTCAGTACTTCTCTTAACTTCAGTACTTTCTCTTCAGTGGAAACAAATAGCTCACTTCAGTACTTTGATTCAGTAGAAAACATGCTTCTAGCTTACATGACCATTCTTCAATGAACCAAACATGATGAACTTGAACTGGAATATGCAATCTGTAAAACATTCACAGAGAAACACACAAACTAAACCAAAACAAACAAAGCTCACAAAACATTAGCTAGTTAGTGTTAGCAAATATACAAAGCAATATACAAAGTTTACAACATAAATCCTCCCACGAGGCATATGCCTCCCCGAGGTTATACCTCCCTTAAACTTTGCGCTAAGGGTTAAGCATTCCAATATGGACCACAAGGTGTTGAAACCTTGGTCCATCAAAAGCCTTTATTATGATCGCCACATTATCATCGGTGTGAATTTTAACCACTTTTATCAAATGTTTTTCATATGCATCTCTTATAAAGTGGTGCCTGATTTCAATATGCTTAGTTTGACTGTGAAAAACTAGATTTTTAACTATGCATATGGTACTCTGATTATCAATAAAAATTATTGTGTTCATGAAGTTATACCCATAATCCAACAATTGATTTTGTATCCAAAGAACCCGTCCACAGCAATTTGCAGTAGTAACATACTACTTGATGAGATGAGGTAGCCACAATAGTTTGTTTCTTGCCTTTGCCAAGAAATCAATATCTTTCCAAGGAATTGGCAACCTCCAGTTGTGGATCTCCTATCAAGATTTGCACCAGCATAATCACGTCACTATATGCTTCTAGCTTAAAAGGAGACTCTTTTGGGTACCAAAGGCCTAAATGAGGTTGGCCTTTCAAATACTTAAAGATCTTCTTAACTGCATTCAGATGGGAAGCAAGTGGAGTGACTTGATGTCTAGAACAAGCACTCACAACAAACGTAATATCAGGTCTAGAAGTTGTTAGATACATCAAGGAACCAATCATAGATCTGTATAAATGAACATTCACAGGTAGATCTGGTTCAGTGTTGTTCTTAGATTTTGGAGCTTCATAAGGTGTTGTGGCAGTCCTGACACTTTCCATACCAAACTTCTTCAAGATGTCCCTCACATATTTGTCCTGACTGATAAAAATACCATCAGGTTTCTGCTGAACTTGGAGACCCAAAAAGAAAGTTAACTCCCCCATAGCACTCATCCGAAACTCTCCCTTCATTAGCTCCTCAAACTCCCTGCACCAAGCCTCTTTTGTGGAGCCAAATATAATGTCATCCACATAAACTTGCACAAGAATAATGTCTGTGGAATTCTTCTTCAGGAAAAGTGTTTTATCAATGGCACCTCTTATATAGCCATGCTTCAGCAGAAATGATGAAAGCCTAGCATACCATGCTCTTGGTGCCTGATGTAGTCCATAGAGAGCTTTAACAACCTTGTAAATATGATTTGGATGATCTGGGTCTTCAAATCCTTTAGGTTGAGTGACATAAACCTCCTCTTCTATTTCACCATATAGAAATGCACCTTTAACATCCATTTGATACACCATGAAACCCATGTAAGATGCATAGGCCAAGAAAATACGAATGGCCTCAACTCTAGCAACAGGTGCAAACACTTCATCATAATCAATCCCCTCCTCTTGTCTCGAACCCCGAGCCACTAATCGCTTTGTTTTAATCACAACACCCCTTGCATCTCTTTTATTTTTCAATATCCATTTTGTCCCAATTGCATACTTCCTTCGGTAGTGGGACCAATATCCAAACCTCACGATTTTGAAGCTGTTGCATCTCTTCTTGCATTGCTTCAAGCCAACTTGAATCATCCAGGCTTGAGTAACACTTTGGTTCCACTTGAGAGAAAAAGCAGCAAGCAGACAATGCTTGAAAATCGTGTGATTGTCCCTTTGTTGGTTTGAGACATAAGAGATAAAAGCTACTTGACCATATTTAGAACTTGTTACGGTGCCCTAGTTCTAACAGTGCATTAGGATAACCAATAATATTGGTGCGTGGATGAGTAATGTTGATCCTTTTAGTAGCGATGGTGCCGACATCAATGGAGGTATCAAGATTAGTCACGATTGGCTCAAAATTACTTGTCATAGGAAGGTGAGGTGAAGATGCCGTTTGGGTTGATAATTACCAAGATCATAGGACTTGGAAAGCGTGTATAAGGTTCCCAAATTCGTGGACACTCTAGTAGAAATGGGAGTAGAAGCAGACATCACCTTGATTTGGTGATCATAGGAGAAAGCAGAATCACCGTTAGCGAATTATGATTTCCATGTTGCATCTTTTGCAACCTCCCGACCATCTTCTCGACTTCTAGATTAGCGCATACTCTGCTTACGAAGCCTAGCAAGGTCCTCGGCATAGTTGGACTCATCTTCACTCTCATTAGTAGTAACTTTGGAAGTGTCACCTGAAAAATTATTAGGGGAGAAAGAAGGTACAATAATAGGATGTTCATCATCCTCAAACTCACTATCAGAATCAGCATTCATGATATCAGCACTGTCAGTGGGAGACTCTTGTGTACCTGCATTTTGATTAGCCACATGTCTAGAATAACCCAAATAGTCAGTTAAGTAATCAAGGTCAAATGACCAAACATGACCTTGTCCTTGAACATTAGGCTTGTCTTCTAGATATCGCAGGTTCAAAGTCTGCTCAATCTTCTTAGCATTCAAATTGTATACCCGATACGCCTTACTATGAGCCGAATAACCCACAATATATCCCTCATCAGCCTTCTCATCAAATTTACCGGTGGATCACTAGTATTCAAGATAGTCACTTGACATCCAAAGGTTTAAGGTAGTGAATAGCAGGGAACTTTCCCATAGAGAAGTTCATAAGGTGTCTTAAAATGAGGTCTAGTGATAGATACCTGTTCGAGAACATAACAAGTCGTGCTAACTGCTTGATCAAAACATAGTGGGTAACTTAGAGTGCGCAAGCATAGATCTTTCTGCCTCTATAAGGGTCATATTCTTTCTTTCAGCTACCCCATTTTGTTGAGGGGTTCTTGGAGTGCTATAGTCCCTTTTGATTCCTTTAGACTTACAGAGTTCTATCAATATTGCATTCTTGAACTCTGTCCCATTATCACACCTGATGCCTTTAACCTTTCTATTCAGCTGATTTTCAACAAGAGTAATAAACTCTCTTAAAACTGGAGATGTTTCATCTTTTGTTCTCAGAAAGAATACCCAACAAAACCTGCTAAATCCATCAGTGATTACCAGACAAAAGTACTTGTGATCAATACTGCGGACTTGAGTTGGACCAAACAGATCCATATGTAGCAACTGAAGAGGTTCTGAGATAAAACTCACAGCAGTAATAGTTTTGTAAGAGGCTCTGTGTTGCTTTCCTTTATTGCAGGCAACATAGTTATGTTCATTGGTGAAAACCTTTGAAGGAAGTCCTTCCACAAGACCCAGTTTAGAAAGCTTGTTTATGGTCTTGAAGTTCACATGAGCCATCCTTCTATGCCATTGGGTAGAATCATCCAGGGATGCTTTAGCCACCAAACAAGTTAGGTCACCTTCTGGTTGAACATAAGTTAAGTTGAATGTGTAAAGATTGTGAGTACGAGGAATTCTCAGCAGAGTTGATGTATCTTCTGGTAGTTTGAAGTCTTTAGATAGCACAAGACATTCATCCTCAGAGAAGAATACTTTGTTCTTGGTGTCACAGATTTGTGAGGCGAGAACAAGTTGAAGTGTTGTAGTTCCTTGACATAGTACACATTCTCAAAGTCCATTGAGGTGTTTTGATGGTCCCTTTCCGGTGATTCTACCATCACTTCCACCAAAAGTCACATTGCCTCCTCCTTCTATGGGTATGAAATTATGCATCATATCTATGTTTCCTGACATGCTCCTTGAGCAACCACTATCAACAATGCCAACTTCCTTGTGCTTAAGAGGATGATCCTACAACAACAACACAAAATATATACAAAATATTAGTACACTATTGAGGCTCAAGTCATCACTGACTTGAACCTGCCTTGTGGATCATAAGATTTAGGCCATGCAGATTTATAAGATCCACTATTGTTCTTGGGTTTCCATTGAAATTTAGGTCCACTGTTTTTCCAAGAACAACCTGCTGAGGGATTCACAGCAGTATCCCAATTTCCTTTCCCAACACTCATAGAGTCACCATATCCAGGCCAATAACCATGTTTAAAATATGAACTAGTAGGTTGCACATATGGTTTATTAACAGATCTTCTCCAAGGGAATGAAGAAGATTTATTATGGGTTGCCTGTGGAACATAAGGTGGTATATCATTAACATTGGTCCACATTGGTCTAGATTTCCCAGCACATACACCCATTCTTTATTCATGAAAATCACAATCCTTAATTAAATGAAATTTACTTCCACACACAAAACATGTCTTATGTTTAGAAGATTTATTCAAACCAAAAGATGTTCTATTACAAGCAGAAGTATTCAAACCAAAACCATGAAAAGAATTGTTTTTAACAGAATTATTATTCAAAGAATGAAAAGACAAGTCTTCAGAGGAAACTGTCTTGGAAGAGGTTTCCTTAGCAGCAACTCTAATAGACTTGTAGGTAGGCTTGGGTGTAGGCTTGGGTGAGGTCTTGGGTAGGTCTGACTTATCACTTGAATCACAGCTGGCAAAAGAAGTAGACCCTTGATCAGAAGATTTGTCACTGTCAGAGCAAGAGACAAAATCAGTAGATGAAGAATCAGGGTCTGGCAAGTCTTTTGACTTTTTGCCATAAAGATGATGTGACCCATCAAAGTCAACAGTAATGGAAAGGTCAACAGGCATAGGTATTCCTCTAATAGAACCACGTACAGCGTGTAAATCACCTTCTTTTACAAAGTTGGCTAAGCCTGCTGGTGTTGATTTACGTGTGTCATCTCTAGCTTCTAATCCTACATATTTCTTAAAGCCTAAACCTATTGAAGTAGTAGGAGTTTGACTAGCATAGAGCTCTTTAGCTAGATTTAGACCAGATTTTTGCCAAGCATTATGTCTAGCTATTTCTTCATCTAATTTTTCTTTCAACACATTATTTTCAGACACCACATCAGCTTTCGATTTCTCAAACCTTTTTAAGTCATTTTTAGTACATTCTAGATCACTTTCTAACACCCTAATTTTTTCATCATAAGCTATTTGATTCTTCTGAAATCAAACCTTTTGTCTTTCTAATGTTTTTAAAGCCTGTTTATAAGCTTCAACTTCAACATAGCATTCATTATATTTAGGTTTCAAAATATCATAAGCTTCCTTAAGTTCATTATAACGTTCACTACAACCAAACAAACAATTTTGTACCTGAGAGATGCCCATTAAGGCAAATTGTGGACTGGCAAATTCTTCAGCATCACCTTTAGCATAAGCTTCCTTGCTCATCTTCTTGAATTCAGCCTTTCCACCATACCTCTCTTTGAGTGCATTCCATATACGACTTGCATCATCCATATAACGAAAATCTGCTACATGATCGTGAGGAATAGATTTAAGCAAAGTAGTTACGCCTTTGACTCTCTTTGTACAAAGAATGTGTTCATCTGCGATCGTTGGAGGATGAATAAAGATTTTCCATCTTGATCGCTTCAGGTCCTTTTCAAATGTTGCCATTTGGATCACCTTCCGAGATATTCATATCATTATTCATGATCCAGTGTTTCATCTTCTTAGCCCAAACCTCGTACTCATCATCCATCAAATAAGGAAACATAACATCATCCCTATTATTATCAAATTCTGCCATTTTAAAAGCACCAAGATATAAACCAATAAAACAACAAGGACCAGTATGATATCAAGATCAGTTCAATCAAAATTATGTCGACCCCACTCTGAATATAACCCTACGTCAGTAGCAACCGAATATATTCGTAGCAATGAAAACTAATCCCAAAAATGTTGAAATATTAAAAGGTGACACTATATGAATGGGGTCTATGACCCGGTAGGCCTGCAAACCCTCCCTAAGGAGGGTACCTTTTGCAGGTTTTTGTCCCCCATTTTTTTTTGTCTGTTTGCTGTCTTTTTGAGTCCCACATTGCACACAGTTTTTTTTTGTCCCAAAATTTTTTTTGTCCAAGTGCATAAGATATTTTGTTTTGTCCAAGTGCATACACAAGCAAACACTCTTAAGTGTATAAGGAAACTTTTTTTTTGTCCAAGTGCATAAGCACACAAGCAGTAAGCACACAGGCTCAGATTACACTAATCATTATCGCCAAGTTTTTTCACACAAGTAGATTCACACAAGCAGATTGCATTATCAAACAAGCAAAGCAGTCCCAAACTTTTTTTTGTCCAAGTGCATAAGCACACAAGCAGTAAGCACACAGGCTCATATCATCGCCAAGTTTTTTCACACAAGCAGATTGCACAAAGGCTCACATTATCATCGCCGATTTAGAAAACCATTTGCACAATTGATAAAAACTGTTAGGCTCGGAAATGAAGGTTGCAAAGTGATAAAAATATCACTTTGCCATCCATCGGTTATAAAAACCAATCGTCATCGCCTTTTTTTGAAATTTTTTTTTGATCATTGCCTTTTTTTGAAATTTTTTTTTGTCCAAGTGCAGATTGCACACAAGTGCACAGATCAGATTGCACAATACCAGATTGCAACCAACACAGATTCCACATTATACAAGTGAAACACATGTTTCACAATGTTCACAAAAAGCCTGCAAACCAGATTCCCAAACTGCAGGAACTCACAAGAAAGATTCCCAAACTGCAGGAACTCACAAGCAAATTCCACCTTATATTCAGCCTCATCACCACAAGGCATTCACAAATTACCACAAACAAAGCAACAATCACCAAGTATCTCAAAGTTACCACAAGCAGATTCACCAAGTATCTCAAAGTTACCACAAACAATCACCAAGTATCTCTCACCACAAAGCAGATTCACAAAGTTACTCTCACCACAAACAAAGGGTTGGGTTATATGGACGGTGCCAGGTTTTTTAGATTAACCCACTAGTACCTAGGGTTGGGTTATAAGACAAGCCAAGTGAAACCAAGTCATGAGTGAAAGCCGCAAGTAATTTTCGACAACAAAGAAACAACAAATATCTTAGGCTGCCGATATGTCTCAATCACCGAGGTAATGACAATTTTACAACATTAGGCTCGATTATGTTTAACATTTATCATATATGGTCGCAACATCAAAGGTTGCAAAATAATTTTTGTCATCCATTCGAAATGCCAAGCCAAAATCATGTTTTTTAAAATCATCATTGCCTTATCCCGCTTTTTTTTTTTCTTTTTAAAAAACAATTTTCAAATCAGCTTAAAATAACAAACTGCTTATCAAGCATATAAGCAGTTTGTTATTTTCAGATTCATAAGCAATTTCATCTCCAAACCCTCAGGGTTAAACTAAAATATTAGGCACAGTCAATATAACCCAACCCGTAAAGTACTATTGGAACGGGGTCTAATTTGAGCCTGTGTGCAATCTGCTTGTGTGCAATAAGCAGTTTCACAAGAAACCACAGAGCACGTGGACCGGGGTAGGCTGCAGCGGTATTCATACCACTCAATGGTGGCGATCAAGGTGTTAACCTACCCTTTGCACCCACACAACTCTGGCGGCTTCAATAAGCACATAAGCACATTTTATCATAAGCAATAAGCGGTTCACAAGAAACCACACGAGCACGTGGATTTGGGGTAGGCAGGCGGTATTCATACCACTCAATGGTGGCAGATCAAGGTGTTAACCTACCCTTTTGCACCCACAACAACTATGGCAGTTTCAATAACATCACATAATCACCATCTCACATAAGCAGTTTGTAACTGCTTATACCATTGGGTTTTTTAAATTAAACCCAAATATCACCCAAGAATCACACAAACATCAGAAACTCACCATCACAGAATCCAATCACCCAAACCCTAAAAAAAATTACGCGTTTTTAATTTTTTAAACAGATCCAGTTAATTAAACCCAAATATCACCCAATAATCACACAAACATCACAAACTCACCCTCACAGAACCTAATCACCGAAACACTAAAAAAATAAATTAGGCGTTTTTTATTTTTTAAACAGATCCAGTTAATTAAACCCAAATACCACCCAAGAATCACACAAACATCACAAACTCACCCTCACAGAACCCAATCACCCAAACCCTAAAAAAATAAATTAGGCGTTTTTTATTTTTTAAACAGATCCAGTTAATTAAACCCAAATACCACCCAAGAATCACACAAACATCACAAACTAACCCTCACATAACCTAATCACCCAAACCCTAAAAATAAATTAGGCGTTTTTATTTTTTAAGCAGATCCATTAATTAAACCCAAATACCACCCAAGAATCACACAAACATCACAAACTCACCTCAGAACCCAATCACGAACCCTAAAAAAAATATTTAGGCGTTTTTTATTTTTTTAAACAGATCCAGTTAATTAAACCCAAATATCACCCAATAATCACACAAACATCACAAACTCACCCTCACAGAACCCAATCACCCAAACCCTAAAAAAAAGTAGGCGTTTTTAATTTTTTAAACATATCCCGTTAATTAAACCCAAATACCACCCAAGAATCACACAAACATCACAAACACACCCTCACAGAACCCAATCACCCAAACCCTAAAAAAAAATTAGACGTTTTTTATTTTTTAAACAGATCCAGTTAATTAAACCCAAATATCACCCAATAATCACACAAACATCACAAACTCACCCTCACAGAACCCAATCACCCAAACCCTAAAAAAAACGCGTTTTTTAATTTAACGCAACATAAACATCAAATAAACATGATATAAACATCATGTAAACGTAATCAGAACAAGAACTTACCATGGATCTAAGAAAATTAGATAGAAAAAGAGATGAGATAGAGAGAGAGAGAGAGAAAACGTTTGGTGTGTGTGTGTGTGATATGAGATAGAGAGAGAGAGAGAGAGACAAGGTATACACATTAGTCAGAGAAACGCGTTACGCGTTTTCTCTTTTTTTTTTATTTTTTTTATTGAAAGGTATAAGTTTTTAAAAAAAGGTATATAAGTTTTGTAAATGTAAATGTAATGTAATGTTTAATTTGTAAAAAAAATGTATTATTTGTAAAAAAAAAAGTATCATTTGTAAAAAAAAAATTATTTTGTATATTTAAGTTGTAAATGAAACATAATGTTAATTGTAAAAGAAGAGTAAAAAAAAGTTGTAAAACGTAAATGTAAAGTATTTGTTGAAAAAAAACTTTTGTATTTTCGAAGCTTCGGTTTTCACGAGGAAATATCGAGGATTGTCCATTTATCAGACAAGAGGTAAATATAAAAGTATTAAAAAAGTATTAGTTAAAAAAAAAGTGTGTTATAAAATTTGTTATGTATTTTCAGGCTTTCGGTTCTCACGAGGAAGTAACTGAGTGGGTGCAAAATATAGCCTCGGGGCTCGGTTTTGTCATTGTTAAAAAGAGAACCAAATCAGAAAATGGTCAAATGTACGAAATTAATTATAGGTGTACAAAGGGCGGGATTTATGAATGTCAAGGTAGTGGAAAACGAAAAACCAAAACAAAAAAAAGCAATTGTCCATTCAGATTAGTTGCGAAATACAAACCAACACGATATAATTGGATTTTGAGGGTGAAGTGTGATAGCCATAATCATGAGTTGCTAGAGTCGTTGCATGGTATGCCATATGCAATGCGATTAAAAAATGATGAGTTGAGTTTGGTCAAAGAATTGTCAGAGTATAGCGTACAACCACGTAATATACTTTCGACAATAAAGGGACGTAATCCGGATAATGTGTCTAGCGTTAGAACTATATATATAACGCACTTGATAAGTTCGGAGAGCCGAGTAGGTGATAGAACTCAAATTCAAGTCCTTTACTCGTGATCCGACGGATTCGGGGTATGCATATTACCCGAGGTGAATGAGCATAATGAGCTTGAGGAGCTATTTTTGTTCACCCCACTGATGCTCTATGGCGTCGTTCCACAAATCATGCTCATGGACTCCACGCACAATACCACCATGTTTAGATTGCCATTGTTGGAAATTGTTGGAGTAACGCCAACGAATAAAACATTTTCAATGGCGCATGCCTTTATACACGGTGAAAGGGGCATAATTTTCAGTGGGTATTGCAACGCATAAAAGAGGTGATAGACGAAAGATACTACCCACGTGTTATTGTCACCGATGAGATTTAGCGTTGGTTCGGGCATGTAGAGCGAAATTTCCTACCGCTCACAAATTACTCATCGATGGCATATAGAGCAAAATTTGCTCAAGTTTATGAGAAACAGATGCGGTGGGATAGATGAGTATGACTCCATTAAAAGGAGATGGGATCGGTTGGTTAAAGATCCGACACGCCGCTTGTTTGAGCAACATTATGAACGCCTACGAGAACGCTTGGTCAACCATGCGCGTACTAAATTGTTAATTCTATTTATTATTATTATTCAATTAATAAGCACCAATGACCTTTGATTAATTCATTGTTTTTTTTCAACTATCGCCGAGTATCTGGATAATCGGTCATGAGATTACGTATACATGTTTGTCTCGTACATCACCGATGAATATCGCTCCTTTGGCGGACAACAACGTGTAGAGTTGAGGCTCACCACGCGTTGTTGAAATTATATTTAGGCGGCACACGGTCAATTTAGACAGTTGTTGAGTGCAATCGATAAGATTGTATTTGCGCAAGAAAATGCGATAAAGAGAGTTTTAATAGAAGCATCATCGAGAAAATAAATAATTGTAATATACTACTATTTCAAGAATTGTGGTATAAAGTTTCTCACCATGCTTTCAAACTCATGCACAAAGAACTCCACCTGTCTATCACCGTAGAAAATTGTAGCCATACTATGTATATCATGGTAAGTAAATTTATAACTATCAAGTTGTTTTCCCCATTAATATCAGTGATTTACTTACGGGCGGCATTGTAATATACTACTTTAAATGATTTCAGGACGCCCCATTCCACTGGAAGAACTTAATATTTTTGGGAGAACCCTACATGTTTCGTGGCCTAATATCAATAGGCCACCGCCTCAAGATGGCTCTTCCAAAGGATGATGATGATGATGATGATCATCATCATCATGATGATACTACGTTTAGAGATGACATTCGCAATTCAAGAATGTTTTACCAAAGCATCGTCGTTTGTCAAGAAGAATATGATAACGAAGTTGAGATCGATATACCAACTCGCATCGATGACACACGGGAACCTGTTATTCAGAAAAATACCCGTGGACGTCCGAGCGCTAAGGACAAAATGGGCAAGGCTACACAAGTCCCGGACTTGAATGAAGACCCGGACTTGAATGAAGTTCCAACCGTAGATCACCGAAGAAGCACCGCTACAAGACCTACACAAGTCCCGAACTTCAACAAAGAACCTGCCCGACATAGTTCTTTCACGGGTCCTAGTGATCAACCAAAAATAAGACACAGGTTGTACGATGGAGATGCAGAAAGCCAAATGCTTATGGGTTTGCTTCCAGTCCTTTGGCAACCATACATAATCAGTATATATAATGTGGTGGGTGATGGAAATTGTGGGTTTCGGTGCGTTGCCCATGGTGTTTGGGAACAACAAGATTTGTGGCTCCAAGTTAGGCAGATGTTATTGCAACAGATGGACCTACATTGGCAGGTTTACATGGGTTTGTGGGGGGAAGATGGTTTTAACGAACTTTGCCGTACAATAGACTGGTCCGGACATGGAAATGCACCGCTTGATCGCTACATGGACATGCCAAACACGGGGTTGGTAATTGCAGTGCTGATTAGACGACCCGTTGCACTTATATCTATCAGGGGTTGGAATACGTGTTTTCCGCTTATCAGTGGTCCAGACTTCTCACAAAGAACTGACCCCCTTGTGATAGCCCGTGTGGGGGACAAAGTAGGTCATTACATTGTTCTGACGCTAGACGAACATTCTCCACTTCCGCATCTCCACCCACAATGGAGGAGGCACAGATCCGTCGCATCCCGGTGGGAATCATTATATAGGGATCGACTAACATAGTGAATGATTCATGTTGTAAATAATTATAAACATATTGATGACATCGATTTATGTTGTAAATAATTGATTAATGATTTATGTTGTAAACATAGTGATTGATTATTGATTTATGTTGTAAATGATTGATTCTTGTTTATATTTAAATTAATAATAACATTGTAAATGATACATGTTTTATCTTTGTAAATGATTGATTCTTGATTTATGCAAATTCTTTTGTCGGTGGGCCAAGGAAATCCTTTACGGTGTCGATGTAATAGAGGATTTATTATAGAACGGAAATCCACGAAATCCTTTCGGGCCGACCGTATTATGCATGTCCTCTTTCGGTGGTAAATAATCATACGTTTGATTAGGGTTTTATGTAAATAATTTGTTTGTTAAAATACATTTCTTATTATTTTCTTAACATGTAACGACCTGTCTGATGACTATGGGTGTCGATACTTGATTGGAAAGATGAATTTGAAAGACGGTACTTAAGTCGAGCCTCATCTTCAACGCAGGCTCAAATCGTTGCTAAAGATAATGAGATCAAGTTGTTGAAGACAAAATAAGGACGGGAGATGGAGTTAGAATTGGCAAGGAATCACGAGGATCACGCTTGTCGATCGGTGCAAGGCTCCATGATCTTTTAAACGAGATGAATAATCTTCATATGTAGTAGATGTTGTTGTATTTAAATAATATGTTAACGTTGACGTTTAATTTAATAATAACTGTTATTGTTGCAGTTATGTAATGTGGTAATATTTAACGTGCTATTATACAAACAAAATAATTATACGTATACGAAACATTATTAAACAAAAGTATACAAAACATTATGCATGTATACACACTTAATTATACACACTCTTTATACACACTTATTTCTAACAAACTTTATACACACTTATTTCCTAAAAAACCTTATATACACTTATTTCCTAAAAAACCTTATACACACTTATTTCTTAAAAAAAAAAAAAAAAAAAAAAAAGGGACAAGAAAGTACACCCTAGTATTAGGGGGGGTCAAACTAAAATATTAGGTTTCGTCCATGTAGGATCATTATATTATTGTGTTGATGATTCGGGTGGTCTTGGATGATCAAAATACATGTTTGCCATAGTTAGAGAGTTAGTTGAGAGAGAGGGTGTTCTTGCTAGAGGTTTACACAAAGTATGGAATATGAAATTGAATGAGAGCACCACCCTTCCATGGATGGAAGGGGTATTTATAATTACATGAAATACGACCTCCTATCGGCTGTGGATCGGGATACGATTGGGTAAAGACCCGTCCTTCCTCCACGGTGTTGCACTAAACTATTTTACGCTCTTGACTAACTAATTAACTACACAATAACGTAAATAACGACAAGTCTACGAGCTAATTTATGCTAGATAAAATTTGGGGTGACCGACTCTTCACTATGGAATTTTCTAATTCCTAACAATCTCCCCAAGGGAGGTCACCCCATGTTTTACATTTGAATCCTAGCATTCTATTCTTGTCTTTGTTCTTGAGCTCGTAGACTTCAATTCTTCATTCGCAATCTTTGTGCTTAGCGGTGACACTTCATAGTCCGCATATTTTGTACTTTTAGTGGAGGCCTTTAATCGATCCACATCTTTGATGATCTTGAGCTTTCTTTGAGATCATCAGCCACAAGAAATCTCTGGATCACCCTTTATTGTGTTGCCATCATGTGAAGTTGTGACTTTCGGACCGACATGCTCGGACTTTTGAATCATGACATCTTTCCATCGAGTAGCGGAAGCCTTCTTGGTTCATGATATTTGCGTGAAGCATAAGCATAGTATGAAATATCGAGCCGTTATGTAGATATGCACCGATCATGATTTCTTCAAATAAAGTGAGGATCTTGTGAGCATGCGGCTTTGGATTGACTCCTCAATTACGATCATTTGCAACCGTCCAAATGTACCGCAAACAACAATTAGCAATAAAACACACGAAAGTGTCTTTGATCACTTTCACCGAATTGAGGTACATGGCCTACGGTTCCCGTTGATCGATATAAATCTTGCTGTGATCGGTAGGATTCCTAAGAATCTCCTTGACGGGGTTTTGCAATGTTCTGGCCGTTCTCAAACCGGAACGTCTCAAAGAAGACAACACGGAGTGAGTGAACCAAATAATTGAGATTCACGATTGATGAAAATGATTTGAAAACAATGTGTATTGCTTGAAGAAAGAGTTTTGCAATCTGACGAAGGTTTTATGAGAAAGATCAATTTTCAATCAAAATACTTTTTGTATTAGAGAATGAGTACACATTCGACGTGCTAGCGAAAAGAAGAGATTTGCACATCGAGCGGTTTTCTAAAAGTATTTTTCAATCGAGATACTTTTGAATTTTAAATGAATACACATTCGACGTGCTAGAAAATAAGGTTTGCACATCGAACGGTTTTCCAAAAGTATTCACAATTCCATTCCTGGACCAAGGTTGATTCAAGATTGAATCTCCCATCGTTTCTATCCGATTGTCACAAGCTTGATCTTCGAGAAGATCTCACATGTCACCCACCAAGAGCTTGTTTGATGTTGGCTCTAGAAGGATTTCCATCTTCATCGTGAATATTTTACATATCACTCGGATGTTACGGCAATACCACAAGGATAATCGTGGGACTCTTAATATATTCTTACTTTCCACATTGTGTGAAACAGCAAGTCTTCATTAATATAGTGTCCTAACGAGATATTTTGGATGATCTCTTGGCTCTAGACTCAATAGTGCACATTTGGTTCTCGTGTCGGAGACTAGGGAGGGTCTCCTTCTTCAATATCAACAATCTCTAAGAGAAGTCGATAGATTATGTAGGTTCCCGTGAGAATGAAACAAGCCCTTTAAGAGGAACTTGAGTAGTTTGGGAAGTTAAGTGCGATCGTCCTTTGGGTCCATGACGTCTTGTCTTCAATACCGATGTTACCATCGGTAGCATATGAATTGAACCGGTTTACGCCTAAGGTTGAATAAATAGAGGCTATTTGTTTTCACCCTTTTCACATTCAATTCTTCAACCCCTTGATTACTTACGAGACTTCATAACTAGAACCTTGTTGGGTTTATTCGATTACTAGCTCGGTTTCGATCCGCACTCTTCCCATATCTCATTTTCTCCTTTTTCAATATACCTAAGGACTCTACACTATCTAGTGGATTGTCCTGGGTAGATCCCTCGGTTACGGCGGATCGTGGGAACGAATACCTAACCTAACCATCCTTATAACACCATGCATAAAGTAAATTTGGTCGGTCTTTTGGTATTGTTCATTCCTTCTCAAACCAATTGAAAATCATTTGGAAAACCAATTAAGGAACTTGTGATACGAGATCAAAGCATTTTGTAGCTTAATAGTTTTGATCATTTAGAAAACCTCCCCTCAACATGTGCGTATGATTTAGAAATTGTTTAGCACAAGGAGGCAAGAGGACTTTGAAATATTTACTTTGATCACAATTTTCATACGAAAAAGCCATTTGATTTTCATGGTAAAATTCTCCCCCTCAATATGTGCATAGGATATTTAAAATCAATTTTATCACATAGAGGCAAGAGTTCTTTGAAGCACATCCACGATTACAAAAGTCATTAAGAAAACCATTTGATAACTCAATCAAGGTACTTTATAAATAACTTTAAAAGCTTTTGTACCTCGATAGTTATGCTCCTCCTCAAAATGTGCTTCGAGATTCGGCGTTTAGCACATATGAGAGCGACTGCACAATTAAATCAAAATGATCACCTTTTATCAAATTTCATTATTAAATCACAAATTCTCCACCGATCAAAATATCAAACCCTTTGAGATTTTGGATCCCAAGTGATTTAATTAGGTTTAGAAACATTGGAGAAAATGTGGCCTTGTTTAAATCCTCATCGGTTTTGGATAAATCCTCCTCCTCAACATGTGCATTGTGTATTTGAGATCGTTTGGCACATGGAGGCGGGAGTGCCTTTGAAGGACTAAAACCAATTCCATTAAAACAGTTTGAGATTTAAATCACGACCTCTCACCCGATCAAAGATTTCAAACCATTTGAGATTTGTGATCCCAATGATTTAAATCATTTAGAAAAATTTGGGAAAGGCGTGGCAAGATTCAATTTTGAAAGATGACAGATAAGGACCATTTTAAGACATTAAAGATTGTTAGTGTCGGTATGATAGTTTTAAGAGATCTTTTAAGTAAAACAAAACAATTTCACAATCAAACAAGAACAAAAATTTCATTTTGAAAGACCTTGATTCTAAAGAAAAATCATACCATGACATAACATTAAATCTTTAGATCACCACTTATATTGTACAATCCGGACTTTTATGAAGCAATATTGATTGAAAATAATTTATTTTAAATCACTCTCCCCCTCAATCGATGACCGAAGTCAATAATTGAGTGACTTAAGTTTTGATAAAATGAAGTCCGTGATTTTCAAAAATTAGTCCAATATATTTTCAAAATAATATTTTCCATTTTCAAAATAATTTAATCAAAATTATTTAAAAATGGTATCTGCCTAAAGATACGTTAGGTGGTTGAGAAGCTTCCTTTGTTGTTGTAGGGCTTGGAAGAAAACCATCTGCAGATGCGGTGAGACTTCTTCTTACGTTGCATTTTGAATGCCAACCGAGGTCAAATTAAGCTCCGTTTCTTCAATCACTTAGAAGAAAACCATCTGCGATGCGGTGAGACCTCTTCGTTGCATTTCATGCCAACTCTCCATTGAAGTCCGATTAAGCTCCGTTTCTTCATTTGTCAACCCAAGATATAGTTACCCTTTCCTTCGGCATCCATCATCTTCAATTGTGGGATCCGGATCGGGAACATTCTTATAACCAATATACCGCATCGTTAGTGAACACACATACAAATATATGGTGGTCGACATCACCCAAACAACAATCGACTAATAAAGTCAATGCAACATATCAATCGGATCATATAAATGTATGGAATAATGTGTTCATCACACTCTACTCATCTAATCCTAGCAATCATATCCTAGGCACCTAGTCCTTCAACATAGGTTAACATCATTTTAATTAAGCATATTAGGATAATTAAGAAAGCTCGTTAGAAGATATAGATTTGAAAACATTTTCCCCTCAACCAATAACTCATTTTATAAAAGATTTTAAAAGTCTTTGAAGTCATTGATTGAGTTTCTAAATTTTATAAAAACTACGAATCGATTGATTTTAAGCAACTCATTTTCCACCATTTTGAAAACACAACAAATATTTTTCAAGAATTTTAGACGGAAAAACATTTGTGTAGGAGCAACGATCTTTTGACATGCTTTCCTTGTTTTGTTTTAGGATAAGTGCACGAAATATTTGAAAAATTGATTTAGCGCACACTTTCCTTTCTTGAAGAACAGGTTGCTATCGAAATAATAGCAAGCCATGGTTTAAGCACGGTTCTGATCAAGTAACTGCAAGCCATTTTAAAGCGCGGGTTCTGATCGAAATAATCGTAAGCCATATTTTGTGACATGTTTAGAAAAGAATATTTACACCTCTGCTCGAACTTCATCTATGGTCCGTGCCATTATTGAATGACATTTCTAAGACCGTAGATGTTATTGATACCGAAGACATGTCTTGAAAACATATTTTTGGTCTTTTCAAATTTTCGATTTTTATGGATTTTGAAGATTTTATATTTTTCTATTTTCTTTTTGTTGGTTTTATATTTTTGTATTTTGTTTCTTTGGTTTTATATTTTTGTATTTGGTTTTGATAGATATGTACAAGGATAGAATAGATGATATAGTTAAAGAAGATGATGAAGCGAGTGCGAGATAAGGATATCGAGCGAGACGTCATAGAAGATAGAAGTCATCAACTCTTAAACATTCACCACCAAAGCTTCCGGGGCTCTTGAATCGAAGAAAGAAATTGAACCATCTGAAAGTGAAACTTTGGCGCCTTCCCCCAAACCGAAAATCCTTTAGGCGAAAGCGATTCAAAGCTTTCTTTCAAGCTTCTCTTTGCGGATGCACAAAGAAGCACACCATTATCATCGAACTTCTTGCTCCTTTTAAGAATAATCACCGTGATTCTTCGTTCGAGGTTATATCATCCAAAGAACAACAACATATCATCCCACACATAAATAACACTTCTCAAATTTCCTTTCAAGCGACGCGTCAAGCGATCCATTCCAAAAGGTGTCAAGAGAACAATTCCTCCAAGTAGTTGAATTGATGCGATCGACTTCTTTGTATAATGCTCAAGAACTCTCCGAATACACGTCATGAGGGAATGAAGAACACCTTCCCATGTTCACATTTTCTTCCCGATGAGCGTGTATGAAGCTCAAGAACCAAGTACACCAATATCCAAGAACTCTCCGAATACACATCATGAGGGAATGAAGAACACCTTCCATGTTCACATTTTCTTCCACGATGATCGTGTATGAAGCTCAAGTATCCAGTATACCAATACCCAAGGAAGGAATAATCGATAACATTGAAGAAGCGGGCCAAGTCATCGATTATCTGCGGATGACAATCTGCGGATGTCAACTCGAATAAGTGATTATATCTACGAATCATCGATTAAGCACTCAAGTGAAACAGGTTGAGCATCCCAATGTACCCAATCTCTCTCCCCGATCATTGCGACACCATCGAAATCACCACATACTAGTGTACCTCTGTTATCTTGAAACTTTCTCTAACATCACTTCCCCACGTAGTTGGAATAATAACACAAAAGCCTTGATGAGTAAAACCTTGAGTTTCTCTGCGGTCATGACAATTGTTTTCCGGGATATCTTCAATCACTTAGAAGTATTAAGCTCATCAAGTTTACTCGCCATGAGTCAAACCTTGAGTTTCTCTGCGGTACTAACATTTGTCTTCCGGGATGTCTTGATTACTTAGAAGAATTAAGTTCATCAAGTTTACTCGCTTTGTGTTTATATGTGAGTCTCCTTTCTCCTTCTTGGTATTGATACTTGTAATCGACAACTCTTTGTAAGTCCGTATACTAGAAATATTTTGAGAAGAACATCATTAGCTCGGATGTATCTCGTGAGAGTCAACTTCTCAAGAATAACGTGAGCAAGTCTAATTAGGGATTAAATTTGGCATTTCAAACTCCCCGATTAGTGCTCTCCCTAAACCGACAATATGTTTGATAAATGCCAGATTAAGAAGAAGTCTTTAGATCGTTAAATGTAACACGTCTTTAGTCTTCTAACATGTAGCGAGAAAATGTAGAAACGATCAGACTCGACCTTCTTCAAGATTGTGCGGTTGGGGAATAGATAGTTAACATCTTCAACTCACACCAATAAAACATCCCAATTAACTTACATCTTGCAAATCCCTTAACTAAAATCTCTACTAATCAAACAAGACGAAAGATGTTCATCAAGGAAATCGGCAATTAGGCAACGAACACACAAGATGGTAACGCTAAACTACCAATCACATCAAACAAGAATAGATAGATTGTTGGAATCATCATGTTGATGTATCGTGAAGCATTAACCGGAAGCACTTTATCGATAAACTCATCAATCCGAGTGAAGATGTCAACCAACGGCTCTTAGAAGAAAAACTCCATGTGAAGATGACCCGATAAGAAGAAGCTCGGTTCTTACATGAGTTTAGAGCCGTATGACCATTTATATTCTCAAATATCAATCAACAAAGGCAAAAATTCACACTTCTTCTCCCCTCAAGAATTGCATACGGAGTTGCCATTCTTGATTAAACAAGTGAATATCTTCAACAAATGTAGTCTATTCACACTTCTCCCCATAAAATTAGCACATGATGTCGCCATCTTTATTATAGTTGAGCAAGTGGAATAGGAAAACAATCAACAGTAGCCAGTTCACTTGAGAATTGAAGCGCATGGAAAAGTATGAAGCATGTTGATGAGAATGGTCATAATAAGAAGATTTCTTCTTCGTAAGATAAAGCGCCTCGACGTACACTTTTCTTTTCTTTGGAGAGCGAGGCATGAGCTGTTGTGTTCATCGTCATAATCTCTCTTTTCAATTCTCTTAGCAAAACATGTAATCAACCCCATTATCATTCGATGAGGCCCTTTGTCGTGACGGTGATGGAGAAAACCAATATGATGAATTTGACCTCAAGTAAACAAACCCGAACTCGTGACTTAAACTTGCACATATGTAACAAAGAGTGGTGTCGAGACTTCATGCCCATTTGAATCTCTAAGTACTCTATACTCTTCAACCAACCAACCATCAAGTATAAGACGACATCACCTCTTGAAAATCCACAATTAAATGTGACACTGAGCACTACAACGTAACTCCTTAAAGTGATAGTTATTTTTGTGGCAAACAGAGCCCAATTCCCCACGTGGTAAAAGGAAAAAAACTCCCCAAAATAACTAGATTTTCAAGTCTTCATTTTTGAAAAAGCTCGAACAAGGATCTCAAGAATCTTCATCCAACCATCCCGATACCTTCGGATACTAAGTACACTCGCCTGTGATATTTCACTTCAATCTCAAATAAATAATCTGAATTAACGCCGTTGTCACATCTTGAACTACTCAAATCTAGCCTTCTTTGACATTTAAATGAACTTTGATAATGGTTTTCATCTCGACCATGGTTAAAAGCACATAACCCCGTAAAACCATGTAATAACCAAACGCCATGAAGACAACCCAAACACACACCCAATTCATGAAGTACACCCTTTTATCCCTTCTTTGAAGCGAAACCATAGCACCAAAGATCAAGTAAGATCCGAATTACCTTTCTCTTCTCCAAGATGGTTCCATCATTACGGATTTTACAACTCTATGGTTTAAACCGAGACATAGTTTTTTCATGGATTTTACAAAACCAAGAATAAACCATAAGATAGATCCGAAATGCACTTTACTAATACCAGGATGTTTCTATTGTCACGGATTTTACAAGTCTATGATTTAAACCGAAATAGATTCTTTCGCGGATTTTACAAAATCAAGACAAAACCGTAAACAATGTCGACTTGAATATGTTAAGACAACTTTGGCTTCGGTGAATATCTGTTTTAGGAGAACATGCAACGGTTCATCAATGGTTCAATATCCAACATCAACAATATCATCAGTCATCCTATAAATACTTTGGTAAACACATCATTCACGCATTCTGTTGGCTAATGTTGTGATCACATGGAGAAGTAAACCCGATATACCAAACTTGATCATGAAGTAGAAATCCCCAGATTTGTTACTTAAACTTGTACTCATCCTTGTGAAAAAGAAACGGTGTACCCAATGTACAAAACCTCTTGACGTATCCTCAACTGCGTGAGACACCGAAGTGATAGTTACTTTGTGGGTTAAGCGGAAAAGAATCACAACCGTAACTAAATAGCCAAGTCTTTATCACCCTCTATAAATGCCCAAACAAGTCATCTTCGCGGAAGTGTAGAAAGAAAGAAGACGAAATAAGTAAACATGCCCGGAAAAACCTCACTTCAAATCCAAATAAGAAATATCGTCCAAACAACCCCGTAGTTGAATTTGTTCAATTAAGTCAAGCCGTGACAAAATATCCTCCGTGAAAATGCATAGACCAAGGTACCAAATCGCATATCACAACAAATCTCATCATCAAAACTCGTCGACAAAACTTATCAAATAGCAAGTCTTACATTATCCATATACTCATTTATTTGTCAATTCACATAAACTGCACACATAATCCTATGATAATTGCAAAACCATCCAACCCTTATTCAATTCCAAGCATCAAGGCCCAATTTTCAAACGAACTTGTATATCAATCACTTATACTCCCGTTGTGATAAAATAGAAATTGTAAGACAATCTCTAAAATTTCTATCAACCTCCAAACGAAAAACGTGATTATTCTATTCAAACTCCAAAGCCCAAGTGATGTCACCACCTTCAATAATTCATTTCACAAATATTAAGCTCAAGTCGTGATCTTATATATCCTTCCGTGAAAGCTGACCATACCAAAATACCACTCTAAAATTTATAACAAACATATGTATCCCAAAAAAAATTTTATGTCACAAAAAATTGGATGAAAAATATTTGTGACGAGTTCAGTGAAAATTAAATAGCCATCGTCAGCCCATGACAATTCGATATGGTTCAGTCCACAAGCAAGATTCATCAGCCCACATGTTCAACTAGTGAAGTCCACAATCCAACAAAACAATAATAACATGGGCCCGATCCACTCACACACATACCCGGTTACATGAGAATAGCCCAATACGGTTGATATTCCACTTTTTGAAACCAGTTATATACTCCTAACCTAAATTTCACGTTTCATATTACCCTAACCCTAGATATTCAATCCGCCTCCCCTTAAAACATTACTCTCACCAAAGTACAGATAAGATCTGGAAACAGAAACGCATCTCAACTCTCATACCATCTCAACAATCAAAACTCATCTCCTTAATCTTCCACAACACCTTCGCCTCATTCCACATAACAGTTAACACATAATATCATTCCAAAATCTCTTTATCAAATCCAATCACTACTCCATCTCATGCAATATTACGAAACAAACATCAAAACAATAAGTCATTAACAGACCATGTATGTGATATTCAAGGACATCTAGCCACAGAGATGGTTCGAGATGGCCACAGGGATGGCACGAGTTCACCATTAACGCCACAGGGATGGCTACGGTTTTAAGTCACGGTTTCAATGACTCACAAAGGTTCACAGGTAGGTTTTATATTGACGTGAAATTAAATCATATTTTGTTCCTTAAGTAAACGAGCCATGAGAAAAGAAATAACATTCTTGCTATTTTCTTTATCATTAGATTCGGATATATGATGAAACTTGTGAATCATTTGATCGATGAAGAGTGAAAATCATGTTAGATGATCTTATCTGGTCGGATAGTTCTTGACCAACACACGAAAAACTCGAGATCTTAAAATATGGTTCCATATGTTATTCAAAATGGATCAGTGATGAGTGAGATTCGTGGCATATACCTTTTGATGGTCTTGATAATTCAATGAATATTCACGAACCAACTGAGATCTACTTTAAGTTTTCCATGCTTTTATTTTTCAATTAGATCGATGATGGGTTAATGTCATGTGAAATATCATTGTTGAAAGCATTTGAGTAGATACACATGACTGACTGAGATCTGGTTAAAGATTATGATAAGGTTTAGATCCGACATATTTGTGAAATATCATTTGCTTCGAGTCTTGATGTGTGATAAGTGTTTATGGACTGATGATGGTTAACATGAGGTCGTGACATGGATTGTTTGATGTTTGGTATTTGTTGGTCATGAGGTCGAGTACAAGGTCATCATCTTCTTCTTCCTTTCTGTCAAGTTGCATTAGTCAAAAGGTCACAATGACAAGTCGCTACGACTAAGTCGCTAGACCAAGTCGCTACGACTAAGTCGCTAGACCAAGTCGCTACGACTAAGTCGCTAGACCAAGTCGCTAGGTAAAATACATTGCATCTGGACAGTTTTGACAAGTCGCTAGCAAGATTTTTGATGTTTTCCGATGAGTTTTCCGACTAATATTTCTGACCATCTTTATATTAACCCAGAAAAACATTAAAAAGTTGCAAATTTTTGACCCATTATGACCTCTAAAATGACCAGCTTTGACCATAAAAGTGTGACTTGATAGTAAACCCAGAAAATATTAAAAGGATACACCTTTTAACCCATTTAGACCATAAAAACAGTGATTGGAACAAGACAGATGACATTTTGACCATAAAAACAGTGAGTTGAGATAACAGACTTGGACATAAAAACATGAAACAAGACAGATGAGGACTTTGAATGGACCAAGATACATTTTGACCAAACAGATACATAGCAAAACAGTATCGAATCAGTTTACCAAAATAAAACAAAACAATGAAAACCACAATACATCAATAACACATTAAGCATGGTACGAAACCACCATAAATCACCACAACACAAAAACCTTGGCTCTTGATACCAATTGTAGGATCATTATATTATTGTGTTGATGATTCGGGTGGTCTTGGATGATCAAAATACATGTTTGCCATAGTTAGAGAGTTAGTTGAGAGAGAGAGGTGTTCTTGCTAGAGGTTTACACAAAGTATGGAATATTAAATTGAATGAGAGCACCACCCTTCCATGGATGGAAGGGGTATTTATAGTTACATGAAATACGACCTCCTATCGACATGGATCGGGGATACGATGGGTAAAGACCCGTCCTTCCTCCACGGTGTTGCACTAAACTATTTTACGCTACTGACTAACTAATTAACTACACAATAACGTAAATAACGACAAGTCTACGAGCTAACTTATGCTAGATAAAATTTGGGGTGACCGACTCTTCACTATGGAATTTTCTAATTCCTAACAGTCCATATAACCTTGCCCTATTAAAACAGTACCCCACGTGGTGATCCAATTAAAAGAAAATACCAACAAGATCATATGACATCAGCAGCAACCCCACTTGATGTGTTAATCAGTGGGTGTCGAAGTATTTTTTTGCGGGTTGCTGCAGTTATCTTTCAGCCTTAGAGATAAGCCTTCTAGATACCTGCTAAGAGGAATAACGCATTAGTCTCGCCCCGGGTGTTATCCCAGGACCCGACTCGGCGTGAGAATGAGTATGTGTTTTACCGAAGGTATAGTATAAAATGTGTATGTGAGAAAAATGATACCTTATTCACAATTCTTGTATGCGTATTTATACTACCGATGTCGTTATCTCGGTCCCCTGGTGCTGTCGTACTTCATGGGACCGTTGATGTTGTCGGTCGGCATCGCACTGGCGTCATGTCCGACATCGAGGAGAATGAGACAAAGCGCATCCGAGCTAGATGCCAAAGGTGCTGTCGGTCGGTAGCCCCTGGACGGATGGTTTGTCGATGTATCCTTGGTATAGCACAGAATGCTTGATAGAATATTGGACCCTTTCGGTGCGGTGTTGGACTTTTCTCAGGGATATTAGTTTTCACATACACATCAAACCATTACAACAAGGTGGCGTATAAGTGGAATTCTAGAGAGAAAGTTAGAGGTTTAGGGAACTTTAGTGAGAGAAAGAAAATTCTTATTATGAGCTCCAACTCTACCTTGGGAGGTAGAGAGTATTTATAGTCTTACATAAAGCGCCACACAACGGGCCTGGATCGGGCATACATTGGGTAAAGACCCGTCTGTCCTTCACGGTGTTACTTAACTAAATACTACTTAGCTTAAAATAACTACGACTACGAGCTTTCTAACGATAACATATACTTGAGGTGACCGACTCTTTAATACGGAATTTCTAATTCTAACAATCTCCCTAAGGAGGTCACCTCAATCATGTACTAAAATTACATAGAATACAAACAGATATTACAAAAATTGTTCTTGCATTCTTGATGTAGTGCTTTGCTCAAGCTCGTAGTCATTGATTCTTCTCATTGCATGTTTGGTTAATCCAAGTGGAGGTCTTTCTTGATCCACGTGATAATACTTTTGAGCCAACTTTTGAGACCATCATTAACAAAATCTACGAGACATCCATTGTGGTGTTGGTATTATGTGATGTTGTGACTTTCGGACCGACATGCTCACATTCGGATCATGATATCTTTTCATCGAGTATCGAAAGCTTTCGTTGATTCATGATATTGGCGTGCAGAAAGCGAAGCATGGAGTGAAAATATCGAGTCATTGATGCACTTATCATGATTTCTTGAGATGAATGTATCGTGTGAGCATGCGGCTATGGATTGACCGCTTCATTACGATCGACTACAAGCGTCGGGCGCACGCATACAACAGATTAGCAATAAAGCGTACAAAAGTGTCTTTGACCACTTTAGTTGAATTGAGGTCCACGGCCCACGGTTCCCCGTTGATCGATACATGTCTTACTGTGATCGGTATAATTCAAGAATTTCCTGACGTGGTTTCGCACTGCTCTAGTCGTTCTCAAACCGAACGTCTCAAAGAAGAAAACACGGAGTGAGTGAACCAATAATTTAAGTCCACCGATTGATGAAAAGAGATTTGAAAAACAATCGTGTATTGCTCAATAGAAATTGTTTTTGCAATACAACGGGTTTTATTGAAAATCAATTATCAATCATAAAATACCTTTGGTTTGAAAAATTAGTACCGGTCGATGTGCTAAAGAAAAGAGTTATTAAGCACAAAGACCGGTTTTCAAAGGTATCCGTCAATCCATAACTCGAACCGAGATTGATTCAAAGATTGAATCTCCCATTGTTTACGCTCGGTTGTCACATGGTTGATCTATTCGATAGATCTCACATGCCACCTACCGTGAGCTTGTTTGATGATGGCTCGAAGGTTTTCCATCTTCATTG
This sequence comes from Chrysanthemum lavandulifolium, assembly GCA_022545495.1. Taxonomy (NCBI): domain Eukaryota; kingdom Viridiplantae; phylum Streptophyta; class Magnoliopsida; order Asterales; family Asteraceae; genus Chrysanthemum; species Chrysanthemum lavandulifolium. The sequence continues at coordinate 144,374,709 of CM040246.1, read as the reverse complement.
TGAATATGTTTACACATCACTCGGATGTTACGCAATACCACAAGGGTAATGCGTGGGACTCAAGATATAATCTCTTTTCACATTGTGTGAAACAGAGGTCTTCATTGAAAGTTTCTAATGAGATTTATTGATGATCTCGTGGCTCTAGACTCAATTTTGTGCATATTTGGATCCCGTGTCGAGACTAGGGAGAGGGTCTCCTTCTTCAATATCAATAATCTCTAAGAGAAAGTCGATAGATAATGTCGGTTCCCGTGAGAATGAAACAAGTCCTTTTAAGAGGATCTTGAGTCGTTTGGAAAGTTGAAGTGCAGTCGCGTCCTTTGGGTCCATGACGTCTTGTCTTCAATACCGATGTCACCATCGGTAGCATATGAATTGAACTCGGTTTACGCCTAAGGTTGAATAAATGGAGGGCTATTTGTTTTCACCCTTTCTCATTCAATTCTTTTAATTCTTCAACCCCTTCAAGCTTACGAGACTTCATTGCAAGAACCTTGTTGGGTTTGTTCCAAGACTTGCTCGCCTCGATCCGCACTCTTCCCATATCTCACTTTTCTCCTTTTATCATCATACCTAAGGACTTCTACACTAACTAGTGGATTGTCCTGGGTAGATTCCTCCGGCTCGGCGGATCATGGGAACCAATACCTAACCTTATCATCCTTATATCACCGTACATAAAGTAAAGTTGGTCGGTCTATTTGGTATTGTTCATCCGCCATTGGAACCAATTGAAAACCATTTGAAAATCAATCCGATACTTAAGATGTATTATCAAAGCATTTTGTACCTAAATTGTTTTGATATTTTTTAGAATGAGAACTCCCCCTCAACATGTGCATCAAATGTTTGAAATCGTTTTGAACACGAAGGCAAGAGGAAGAATTAACTTCTTTGATTACCATTTTCTAAAAGATATCAACATCACATCCCAGATCAAATCCAGTAGATAAAGTATTTTGGGGAAGGATGAGGTTTTCATACTTTTGCTCCCCCTCAATATGTGCCTCAAGGTTTGAAAGGAGTTTTGCACATACTAGAGGGAACTTGCACATTGAGATAAATGATCACGTTTCAAATCATAGGTGTAAGATAGATGCTCCCCCTCAACATGTGAATGGAAAATTTGAAATCGTTTGTCACATGCGGGGAGGATAACATGTACATCCTTGTAAAACCATTTACCGAATCCTCGGTTTAAGTCCAATTTAAATCACAAATTCTCCCAGATCACAATTATCAAGTCATTTGAGATTTGTGATCTCTTATAGATTTAAATTGATTTTGAAAGCTTTGAGGAGAATTGTGACTTGATTATGAAAGCGTTTTAACTGATAAGGATCGGATTTTAAGACATTAAAACTCCATTGGTAAAACATGCATGAATATCTTTTGAAAACAATTGAATGCCAAATAACTTTTTAATTTAATTGAAATCATTCTCCCTCAATCAATGACATAGGTTGTTGATTGAGAGATTGATATTTTGACAAATAAGTCCGGATGATTATCAAAAATAGAGACGAGTTATTTTTCAAAGCGATTAGTTTTCAAGCGATAAATGTTTATAGAATCGAGCATGGAATTTGAAAACATGGTAAAGCATGGCTCTGTTCTTTCTTTGAAAAGCGGAGTTCTTGCTGAAATGACAATAAACCATTTGTTTCTCTTTCTCCCAAATATATATATATATATATATATATATATATATATATATATATATATATATATATATATAGACTTGGGTTATTATGAAAAGATGTTTAAAATGAAAAGAATGGAAGCCACCACAATGCGCCATGTGTCCCATCTTCACCCTCCCTTTTTTACTCTCAAGGGCATTGTGGTAATTTCACCACAAAATAAAAGGTATATAAGGTTTTTCTTCTCTGCTTTTCACGTTTCTTTCATCTCAACTTCTTCTCCTCCTCGAAACGACGATCTCCACCACCGTCCTTCTCCTCTCGAAACCACCGTGATCCGCACCACCGTCCTTCTCCTCTCGTCATCACGACCGTCCTTCAACAATAACGAGTTCATCTTCACCGTGATCTTCACCGTGATCAACAATGAATACCGTTTGTTCATCTTCAAGCAATAACGAGTGTTCTTCTTCAATCAATAACGAGTGTTCATCATCATCATCAATGAATATTGATAGTAAGATTTTAATTTTATATTTTTCTTTTTATTATTTTTAATTTAATTTTGATATACTTTTTCTTATTATGTTTATGATTTTAGCGATTATACTAGTAGTAGTTTCGGTTGATAAATTTGTATTTTGATTGATGCACACCGGTGTTTGATGTTTAGTTATAATTATCTTTGGTTGAAATATAACTATCTGCGATGAACATATGAGTATCTAATTATTAACTTAAGAGTTTGATTTTAGTTACATATAGGTATATGATGCACTAGTTGTTAGACTAAGAAGAATAATTATCTAATTATGATGTATTATTATGATGCGATAGTTTTAAGAATATGATGATTAGATATATAAGTATGATTTAGTAGTTTGTGTTGTAGATTATAATATTATGATGTAGTAGTTTTAAGAGTAGTTATAAGTTTATGATGCGAGACATTAGGTCTATGATTCATTAGTTTTAAGACTCTGATGAATACTACTTTAGATTTATAAGATTATGATGCATTAGTTTTAAGATTAGTTATAAGTTTATGATGCATTACATATTGTATTATGATGCATTACATATTGTATTACTAATTTTTAGACTATGAAGAATAGATATGTAAGTATGATCTAGTAGATTATAAGATTATGATTTTGTAGTTTTTAGATTAGTTATAAGTTTATGATGCATTACATATTGTATTATGATGCAGTAGTTTTAAGAATTAGATGAATAGATATATAAGTATGATGTAGTAGTTTTAAGATTAGTTATAAGTTTATGATGCAGTATATTAGGTCTATGATGCATTAGTTTTAAGACTGATGAATACTACTTAAGAATTGAAACATACTTGCTCAATCTATGATTAATGAAAGCTTAATGTATTATTAATGGTTAATTATTGTTATATTTAGTTACAAATGATAGACTTTAGAAGCTATGAATAAGGTACTTGAAAGATGTAGTGCCATTCTTTTCATTTTAAAATTATAGCGTGGATATGTACCAATAATTGAGGGTTATTATTCTAATCTTAAAGATGCAGAGATGGTTATTGATGTTAATGTAGATGGAAGTAGGAATGAGGAAGGATTCACGATGGCTACTAGTAACAAAACAGTGCTAGTCATTGCACATTTGAATTGGTTTAGTATGGTATGCACACACATATGATAGTCATAGGATTATATAGGATTAGTGTAGGGATATGGTCATGGTTTTAAGATTTGTTATAAGTTTATGATGCAGTACATATTATATTATGATGCGATACATATTAGATTATGATGCAATATTTTTTAGTATATGCGATAGTAGTTTTAAGATTAGTTATAAGTTTATGATGCGGTACATATTATATTATGATGCAAGACATATTAGATTATGATGCAATTGATTAGTACATCGCGGTATATTTATATGAGTATGATTACTAGTGTTTTAGGAGTATTCTCGGTTTTATATGTGTATGCTTGATTGTGTTTGATGTTTAGTATAAATATGAATATGATTATTAGACTTTTAGTAGATGGTGCTTAATAGATTCATGTCTATATGAATCATTAACTCAAAATGTTTGATGCGGTATATTTAGGATTATGTATTTTGATTACTATATAATTATGATTTAGTAATTTTTGCGATGAGATTTTAATATTATGATGCATTAGTTTTACACATATCTTAACTTAAACTCATATGCCACAAAGAAGTCTCTTTGCATTAATACATTAATACATTTGGATAGATAGCACATAAACACACATTAAAATGTTTTGACAACTAAAAACTAATATGATACTAAAAACATAAATGACCATCATCATAAACTACTTTTTAGTTCCAGAGCTCTCTCCCTTGATTTTCTTATTTGCTTTGAGTCGTTGAAACAGATTTTCAAGACTACTAATCCTATTTTCCAAATTATAAATATCTTCAAATAATGTAGGATTATTCACTTGTTGCTCCACTTCGTTTTTATCATCTTCATCAGTTTGTTGCACCACCTCGCTTTCTTGCATCACCTCACTTTGAAACTCTTCCTCCACCTCATTTTGTTTCTATCGACCTTGCCGCACCATTTCACCTTGTCGCACCACCTCGCTTTCGACCTCCTCCTCATTCTCTAGATCTTCCTCATCTTCATCTTCTTCCTCCTCTTCCCATCAAGTCCATAAATCTCATCCCAAGAGAAGTCTTGGCGGCGCACCAAGTAAGGATATTGTCCTCATCCACACACTCACTTGCCTATATGAACCATATTCTGACATTGGTTCTTCGCCAAAAGCATCTAACACTGCGTCAAAAAGCAAATAGTTGTTTAAGACAAACTCATACTCTTCTTCATCATTTTGAAAGTTTCCATTTGGTGCTGCCATTGTTATTGAGTGAGAATAAGAGAGAATAAAGTGAGTGTGTGTGATAATTACAGAGCAGAAAATAGGAAAATTTTATGTAGTAGGATATGGAGTAGAGAGTACATTATATAAGTAGTAACAAGAATCTTATCTTTTACATTGTGTTGTACTTGAGTGAGAATAAAATATTGTCTCAAAGAATACTGTCAAAAAGTAAAGTGTATTAGCAGTACCAAGACTTATCCTTTACACTGTGTAAAGATTCTTATATTATCTTTTACACTGTCAAAAAGTAAAATGTGATTTATAATTTGTATGTTCAGACATTTAAATGGCAATGTTTTATAATTTAGATGTTTCAGACATTTAAGTGTTTAGGGACTGAGTAGATTGGACCTAAATCAGTTAAAAGTGTTGTGAGACATAAGTTTGTAACTAGTGAAGCTAATAGATATTTATTTGATTGCTAATGCTAACTGAAAACGATAGTGTCAGTTTTTAAAAATAATAGTATCGCTAGCGATGCACTATTTTATATATGTGATGCACTATTTTTTCACATTCTTTTTGTTAAACATACAGGTGCAGATGTTGAAACTGTTCGAATTAGAGATCATGTTGGTTTTTACGTTTGTGGAAAAGATGGAAGTAGAACTTGGTATCCCGATTGCCTTGAAAACCTATAGAAGGATGTCGGTTTATTTCAATAGATCGGCCTATAATTTTATGTGGCGTATGGTAAAAGGGCGGTTTTGACCGTAGAAAGAGTGGCGATACAAGGCAAAAGGTTTTCGGATGCAACGTTGAAGTATTTCTATTGTTCTAGACAAGGGTTAAATGAAGATTCTAATGGTAAATCTGGTGATTCTGTTACTGATAATGATATAAGTGGACAAAGTGAAATCAGTGATGATTCGTATAGGTTTGGTGATGTTAAGAAAAAGCAAACTAGGAAGAGGACTTCATTTAGGTGTGGTTGTTCAGCATCACTCACAATTAATAAAAAAGGAAACATTTATGAAGTTACGAAGTTTGAAGATGGACATAACCACCCGCTAGTAGCTGAAAAAGATATGATTTTTTTGAAAATTCAAGGAAGATGGGTTATACAAAGCAACATTTTCTTTACCAAGTTTCAAATGCAAATTTTGGTCCTATTTGTTGGTTTAGATTGATGAAACAAGTCTATGGTGGCTTTGACAGAGTTGGAACAATGCTTATTGATTGTAAGAATCAAGAAGAAAATTAGTGTTTTTATTGGGGATCGAGATGCTCAAATGGTCATTGAGAAGTTGTTGAGTCGAAAACTTCATTCTCCGGTTTCTATGTTAATTATTATAAAGGTGATGCGTATATTCTTTAGTTCATTAAATTTTTAATATATGTTTGCATCATAGTTATTTTTTATGTGCATCATAGTGTCAATATTTGGTGCATCACATTATTAAATTTTAATATCTGTTGCATCATAGTTATATTGTAGGTGCATCACTTTTATAATTATTGGTGTATTGTATTGTCAATATATGGTGCATCACATTATTAAGTTCACATTTATTATAGTTTAATTTTTTTTTTGTTTTAGGTGATGATGATAAGTTGGTTGGGCTTTTTGGGTGATGAAGCTATTAAAGACTATGCTTCTTTTGGTGATATAGTTTCTTTTGATGCGACATTTCGATCAAACAAGTATAATCTTTTGCTTATGATAAATAATATTTTAAATATATTTCTATTTTAAAGAGATTTTGATTAAATAAGTATAATTTTTTTATAGGTATGAGATGGTATTTGTTCCTTTTACTGGTATCAACCATCATAACCGTTGCCTTACATTTGCCTCGGGTTTGCTTGCTGATGAGAGTGCCGGTGCTTACATATGGTTACTTGAACAATTCAAAGAAGCTTTTGGGAAAGAACCAGAAGTTGTTATTACTGATCAAGATCCATCAATGAAAATTGCTATTGAAGAGTGCTTCCCAAATACGAGGCATCGTTTGTGTATGTGGCATATAATGCAAAAATTGACTACAAAGGTATTTTTTTATATCCATTTTTATGATGCAGTTGATTTAAAATTCTAATGCAGTTAATTTTTGTATATTCCATTCCAATTTAACTTAAGATGCACTATTTTTTTAAACTGAAGCAGTTGAATTTTGTATTAACATTTTTTTTTTTATTTTTTATAGGTTGGTACTGCACTTTGTAATAGGATAGATTTTAAACAACGAATTTGTGATATTGTGTGACGCACCAAATATTGGGAAGAATTTGAGACAGTGGGATAGGATGATTAATGATTTTGAACTATCTGATAACAAATGGTTAGGTGATATGTTTAATATGAGGGAAAGATGGATACCTGCGTATTTACGTGATGTGCATATGGCAGGACTTATGCGTACTACTTCAAGATCAGAAAGTGAGAACCATTTTTTTGGTAAATGGACCAGCCCTCACCTTACTCTAGTTGAGTTCTTAAGTCATTACGATACTGCTATTGAGTATCAAAGGTACATTGAGCGTAAGAATGACCATGATTCAAGATATAAAACTCAAAATTCAAAGCAGAGCATCCTATGGAGAAAGAAGCATGTAAGCTATATACTAGGACACTTTGTTCTTTGACGTGCGGGATGAGATTCTTGGTTCTTATAAGTATTGTATTGGATTGAGTGTTGTTCAAGGCGATAATATGGAGAAATATGAAATCCGTGATCTTGAGTTTGAGAATAGAAAGAGTGGTGACAATGATTTTGTTTGTTTATCGGTATGTAAGCGTGATGCACTAAAATTAACATTGTGATGCACTATAAACAATAATATTATATCTTGTAATGCACTTTTAATTAACATTGTGATGCACTATTTTTATACATTTTAATGCACTAGTATTTTATATAAATTTATCTACTAGTGCATCACATCATCATATCTATTGCATTATGTACTATTGCATTATCACACCATCATTATCTTAATTTATTGTATCATATTGTAAATATTTCTTTATTTGTTTTCATTTATTTTTTTGTAGGTTGATTTCTGTAAGTCTGAGATGATTGTTCAATGTTCTTGTAATCGGTATGAGTCGTATGGGCTTTTATGTCGTCATGCATTCTATGTTCTAAGGATGAACAATGTCAAGGAGTTTCCTCGAAATTACTTAAAAAGAGGTGGTTAAAGAATACCAAGCCTTCAAGATCCGCTATTCCAAGAATAATTGGTGCATCGACGAGTACGGAATGAAGTTCTAGATATGTATGAGATTTTGAATCTCTGTTGATCGTTTGGTACATGATTTGAGTAAGATGCATATATACAAAGACAAGTTGCAAGAGTTATTCAATCAAGTCAGTAATTGATATTCCAACAGTTCCAAAGTGTGATGGGAAAGTCGTGATGAGTTCTATGTTAGGTGTGAAAGAACACGAAAAAAGACAATGAACAATCCGTGCAAGAGTAAAACTAAAGGAACTGGTTGTTTTCAAGGTTTAAGCCTATAGTGAAGTATCTCGTCAAGAACTATCAAAGAGAAGGACGTGTGGGGTATGCGGACAAAGGAAGGCCATAATTCTAGGACTTGTACAAGGCAAATGGTAGAAACTACCCCATCAAAGAAAAAAAAGACACAAGAACGACCAAGAAGAAGGTTTGAGACAATCTAAACGTAAAAATTGATTATTCTTTTCTATATTCAAAGCACACGTAAAACATGAGTATTCTTTTTTCTTACCTTTTTTTTTAAAAAAAATAAAGCACTTGATGAATTGTAAAGAAAGATAGGTATAGCATACAGTTTTAATTGAAGATTATATTAGTTACAGTATTTTTTTGTTGTTTATCATTTTGCAGTAAATTTTACTTTGTGATGCAATAGGTTTAACACAATGATGCAATAGGTTTTACATTTGTGATGCACTATGCATACATATTATAATGCATAATTTTTCTAATGTCGTTTGATTCACATATGAAGGTGGATACTTCAATCATCTTAAACTTACAAACATCACCAACAAGTAGATAATTCATGTTTAATATATACTTTGTTTCTCGATGTTTTGTTTAAATTGATTCATGAGTTTTAAAAGCATCCGATAGTGTCCACCTTCCATTTCGGGAAACATTTCAAGTAGATATTTAAAGTCGGTGCAATAGCGAGAATAACGATAGAATATGAACTTTGATGCGAAAAGATAAAAATTGATGCGATAAGTATTAAATATAAACTTGATGTTACCATTGTATTGTTGGTATTCTGATGGGATATGAACTTGATGTTACCATTGTATGTTGTTTATTACTGACTTAGTAGTACCAAAGAATCGTTTTCCTACTGACTACCGCCGGCTACAAATCGCGGTAGTCATCATTTTTATATGTAAGAAACAACCAATAGCAGTGTCACTGTCCAGTGTAAATCTGCTAATGTAGGATGTAAACTAATGTACATTCCTTGTAATCACATTATTTATATAAATATTTTCATGATTTCAAACTGTTATGTACATTCTATATGACATTTGCATTATTGGCCCATTTCATGGACACTATCACAGATACATACAGGCTGTCGTTATTTTCAAGCACAACATTTAGTTCGAGAACAGTACTATCTATTGTCTTTGAAATAACGATATGACAAAAGTACTTTTATCGAAACAAGTCGAAAACCAATGACAAATTTTTTCAGAATATAAATGTCATGTGAATACACATTCGCCTAATATACAAACAAGTAATGGTGCCGCGATCATAAGCCAACCTTAAATCACCAAACGCTGCAACAAACCATGTGTAATACTCAACACAAATCGCCTAACACATAAAACCATAACAACAATTTAAACATACATAAAACCAACACTTATATTAACATACTACACGCAGAGACCGAAAGTACATAAACACTAACATCCAACAACTACAATTACATACTTGATCCACAACCTACACCAAGAAACTACCAAACACATACTTTATTCTAGATAACCAACTAAGACAAACAACTACATGAACATGCCCGACTTTTTCAAAAAAAGCATAAAACCCATTCGACATCTAATCACCGCATCATCATAATAATCCATGATACCGATGTGCCTCTCCTTCTCTTCCATAGCCTCCCTAGCCTCTCGCCAATGCTTTTTCCAAGTTGTCAAGCATCTCGCGCGCCTTTGTTGAGTCTCATAAATGCAATCAATGATGTCATTAGCAAGATCGTGAGATGCACCAAAAGTTTCAAGCTCAAGCACTATTTCCTCATCCTTCTCGATCTTCATTTGTAAATTGTTGCGATCTGCTCAAGCTTTTGAATATAGCATTCTTGTTCGATCGTTTCTTGAGTGAAAAAAAACTTGAAACATTTTTGGAGCTCATCAGATCCGGACAGCCGCTTGAGCTCATTCAAGTTTGGACGATTGGACATGGCTTATCAGCAATGGTAATATGTGAAATGAGCGGCTAAGAGAAGATGTAAAACCTAGAAAACCTAAGCTGCTATTTATAACCACTCACAAAACCCTAATCCTTTGAACTAAATTGCTACAGTTGTGACCAGTAACCATACAAACAGTAGTAACCAGTTATATTTCCATGCATAAAATAATACTCCTATGTCCTATTTTGGTATGTCTCAAATTTATTTGTCCCTTCTATAAATGTGTAATCAATATAAATAAAGTTTACCATATATTTTATTGTCCATGTTTCTATAAACACTTATTAAAGTAGATTTTAAAGTCGGTGCGGTAAAGTTAAATATTGATGCGTAAGTATTAAATATAATTTCAAGTATAATTCTTGCATCACCGTGTTATTCTCTCGCATCACATAATTATTTTACTACTATATCATTTACTTGATAAATGTAATCAAATTCAAATAATAGACAAAATCAATAACAAAGACCGATCATTATAAGTAAAAGTACTTAGTTTTCAACATCCATTAACTAAAAGTAAAAGTACCATACAACTCTCGATCCTTTTGATTAATCTAAATGAAATTTCACATTAGCCTTCAATTGTCTTTTCGAGTTTCTTTAAACTTTTGCATCAAATTTTGATCCTTTTACATCAATATGACTTAAGATCTTAAATGTTTTCCTTGATTCTTTGCAAATGCTTGGCTTTCATTACTTCCTTCTTTTGAGATTTAGATCTTTGAGTAATATCTTTGCCAAGTACTTTGTGAAGCATTTTCGATTGTCCTCTTTGAGCTTGACTTCCCTGTTTAGTTCATCCAAAATACTTCTTGACCAATATAGGTTTCCATATGCCTCATGACAAAGATACCACGATCGACACTATTGTTGATTGTCTTCCATTTTATATCCACTAACCTTCGGTCCGCCAATAAAATCTCTTCAATTTTGGGTGGTTTTTCCTTTCTAGGTAATTGATAAATGAATCAATCTGTGAAAATAATACGATCTGATTAATTTAATTTTAGTTTCTTAAATGCTCAATATATATAAATATGATGCAAGAAAATTTTGAAATTTAGTAGTTTATAACACTTTGATGCGAGAGGGAAAACATTCTTTGTATTTATAGTTATACTTACCACAAATTTGCATAATCCCCATATCTATCGATATATTTTCTATACCGTCGTCGATGTTGTCAAGGATGTCTATATCACCATTCTTCGATTAAAGCGTATGAGATAGTAATGATTTGATCCATTTTCAATCATCTTTATACAAGGAAAGAAAACACATTGTCATTTTAATGCATTAACATCATTGAAATTCATGTTAAGAATAAAATCACCGAAACTTGAAATAATAAATCTATTTTTATCTTACCAAATTAACATCATTGAAATCCTTCACTCTTGCAGATTCTAAAACACTTTTAACATTTTCATCAAAACTTTATTTCTTTTCTCCACATCCTTTCCATCTTCAACCACATGATGAGGTTTTTTTTCATAAACATGAAATGTTTTATAAGCATTAAAAAGTGTGAACTAAATTTAGCTATATTATTTAGATAAATTTCTCACCAGAATCGTTGTACTACAATAAACATTTCTGTTTCCAGAAAGTTTGTCTTTGAATTGCTCTTCATCGTTTAGCACAATGCTCCATACATCAATTATACTTGAAGCAACTCTCATTTCAGGATAAAGGCTCAAGAAAAACGCACATTTTAATTCTAATCCTTTTCCATGGAAAACAATCTCACTGCACGTTTATGATTCAGTAACATTTTAGTATTTAATGCAGTAACATATAATTATTGATGCAGTATAATCTAAACAGTGATGAAGTAACATATATACATTGATGCAGTAAAATATAGGTATTGATGCAGTTAATAATATAAGCGGTGATGCAAGAACACATGAATATATATGCATAATTATCAAATATCGTATAATTAAATTTACCGTCAGACACTTGTCACTCCATATGTATTCAACAAGCTTCATATTTGCTTCACCATTTTTGAAAATCACGACTTTTCTATCATAGAATGGTGATACCATAGCACTAGAGGGCTTACTTATCGCTTTTCATTAATTATTTCAACCTCTTTAGCTTCTTCCATAGCTTTTGCCTCTTTTTGGCCTCTTTAGGTTTTTCTCGAATCCACTTTCACCGATTTAGGCTCGGCTTTTTGTTGGAGCCTTTCTAACTTTACCCATTGCCCTTTTGCTCGTTCTTTGTTTGTTTCGCGTTTTACTCACTTCTTTTGATTTTGTTGCAAGATCGATGTATCACATTTCCTTGTATTTGATTTTGTTGCGACATGCTTTTTTCCTTTCGATTTTTACGAATGGGAATGTATTTTATTGGCGCAGCGGATCTCACGGGACCGCATCAAGCACATTATCATTGATTCCTTTCTTTGCATCGCAGATAACCCTTTTGGTGCATCTGTGATATCGCTAGAACACAATAATGGCAGTTTCATCACTTTGTTAATCATCTCACATTCGTTCAAGATAGCTTCGCCTGCAAATGGAACAATAGCATTTTCAAATGGAACAACATCATTAAGTTTCTCTCCATCGCTAGTTTTTTCTCCAGCGAATCTTCTCAAAGCCATCTTTTTTGTTGTTTCCTTCAATTCATCATTCTTTTCATTTTCGGTTCTTTCTTTGTTCCCATCATTATCATTATTTCCACCATCTAAATTTTTACTGTCTACCCATTTTATCATTCGATCATTTTCATCATCTCGATCATTATGATTATCCCCGCCATTTCCATCATTATCCTCATCAATGTCATCTTTCTCATCTTCTCCATCATCACCATCTTTATACTCATCGTTCTCATCTTTATCATCATTTTATCTCCATTTTATCCCCATCTTCCTTATCTTTATAACCATCGTGCTCATTTTTTTACCACCTTCATCAACATTATCCCCATCCTCCTTATCTTTATCACCATGTTCCTCATCAACAATTTCCTCATCAACATTTTTATCATAATTTTTTCTCCATCTTTATCCGCATCTTCCTCATCTTTATCACCTTCAACAACATTATCGTTCTCAACTTTATCGTCCACATTTTTTTACCACCTTCATCAACATTATCCCCATCTTTATCCCGTCCTCCTTATCTTTATCACCATGTCCTCATCAACAATTTCTTTATCAAAGCTATCTTCTTTATATGAATTAGCAAACAAATCCTCTCTTATTTGAATCAATTTCTTCATCTCCTCGTCCTTAGGGTTTAATCTCCGCTATCCTCAACTTGTAATCGTGATGCAACATCAGCTCATTACATAATATAAACTGCTCTTATATCCTGCTTCATTTCCTATATATTTTAAAAGAAACAAAGTTAGCTAAATGCATTATAGTTTTTTTAATTCAATTATATTGCACCAAAGTGTATTAATGTAATGCATGTTAATTTATTACTAGTGCATCAAAATTCAGAAATTACTGCATCATATTTCTTAAAGTTTAAATGAATTATATCTGTGTTCAAAATCTAGTGCATCACATGGTACAATGCTTTTTAATTAATAATACCTCAAAAGATTTTGCTTGGAATTCTCTATTTGCTTCATCTATATCAATTGTTCCATATAGTCCTGTTAATAAATCAACATAGAATTCAATTAGAAATAAACAACTTTTACAAAATTAAATAAATTTTTATTTAATATACCTGTTTCACTCTTATTCTGTTTTTTAATCAATTTCTTTGTTTTCGGAGCCCTTTCTATCTTTGGTTCAATCACCTCCACACCTTCTGCAATTGATAGACAACCAAAACCCAATTTAAGCTCTTCTTTTGTCTTTGATACAATGATCTTGAACTCCATGTTTTGAAAGTCGAAGCAGCTTTCTCAACTTTTATGGTCTCGGATGTTGTTGAATTAACGATATGATCGCAAAAAATAAATGAGTATTAAAATATGATAGAAAGTGTATTTTTTGTTTAATATGTATTGCGTGCACGCTTTAACATTTAGTGCATGATAGTGTCAAATTTAGTGCATCAATGTTTTATGTCTCTTGCATCATAGAGTCATAATCATCAATCGAGTTTTTATATTTCATCGCATCCTAGTGTCATAATCGGTGGCTAATACTTTTTATTACTAGTGCAATTAATGATAAAAACTTCTGACCAACAAAAGTAATGGTCCACCGTAATATGAAGTTGGTTTAAACCGGTACACTCCTTCACCATACACTCTAAAACATATGAGCACCAATCCATCTTTGAAACATTATCGGTGTTAGAGAGAATTGGTATAATTCTCTCATTTACACCCCATCTTTGTTTCCTTGACCAAAAGCAGAGAGAAGAGGACAAGGAAACAAACTTGAAATTCCCAACCAACTTCTTTTATAGCACTCAAATGTTCCTCCAACCTTTGTATATAAATTTTTTTGTTCACAACAATACTATCAACATTTCTCTCCATTTTGCGATAGTCTCTTCTAATAGATTTTTCTTCAAGTGCTTCAACTTTTATCTCCCCATTGGAATTCCAAGCATATCCCCGATCGGTTCTCGAGTAATTTTGATCTTTCTTCCATTTTCATTTTTATCGAGCAAGTTTCTGTATCGAAATTTCTAACAACCCACATTCCTAATTGTGACGGTATTGAATCAAAATGGAAATTTTATAAAATTACCAAACCCAGTTTTCTAATTCCTTAACCTGAGGAGTCCTCAATGTCTCAAGAACTTTTTGTAGATTTCTAGGTGACATTATGTTCTTGATAGATATGGGTTCGTTCTTTCTAACCACTTCTTTTATATCTTCATCCTCCTTCTTAACCTTCTTTTTCTTTTTAGTTGGGTTGTATCGAATCAATCCAATCTGCAGCGGATCTTTACCCTTAAATTTCCTTTTACTTGTGCCGATTTACATTGCGGATCTTTTCCCTTTAAATGCAAGACCTTTAGATTTCTTCCTCGATGTTACGAAACAAGGTGGTAAATAATTCATTCCATTTTGTCACAGCAGCCCTTTTTAAAGGTGATCAATTAATGTGGTCTCTTCTTCATCTGCTTTCTTGCTCATCTGTTTCAATATGATCAATTGTAACTCGCTTCAACTTTTAGTACATCACGAAACCATCAAGCATACAAAATCTCTTTTCTACATCACATAGGCAAGCTACATTTATACTACTTTACGCATACATGCTGCAAATTAAAGCTACTGCATCTCAATTCAACCACTAGTACATCACATAAAACACATAGGCAAATTAAAGCCTATTGCATCTCACTTCAATCACTATAGGCTACAATTATTATATCTTACACACACACCGTTAATTAAAGCCTATTGCATCTCACTTCAATCACTATAACATCTCGGTACAAACACTAGTACATTACAAAAGCAACAAGCATTCAAAATTTCTTTCTCACTTCACATGTGCTTCATTTATCGTGTATTACGCAGACATTATTGAAAATTAAAAGCTACCGTGATCGGTCTAACTACATTTAACCAAAATTAAAAGTTATAGCGATTAAAATCTATTGCATCACATTTCAATTCCTAGTGCATCACATAAGGTACATTTAACCAAAATTATGCTCATATTTCAATTCCTAGACACATAAGAACTCCTATTGCATTATATTATTTAAACCAAATTATAAGTCATTAATTCATTAATCCCATCGCATTTCAAGACAAAACCCAATGCATCTTTCATACGACAATGCAAACAACCTTAACTCATGCACCGCAAATTAAAAAACTAGTACATAGACTACATCAACCTTAACTCATACTCATACGCCGCAAATTAAAAGCTATTGCATCTCAGTTCAACTGCTAGTGCATCATATAAAAAATCAAACATAAAAACTCATTCTAGCACATGTCACAGACCACATCTATCCTAACTAATACTCATACGCCGCAAATTAAAAGCTATTGCATCTCAGTTCAACTGCTAGTGCATCATATAAAAAATCAAACATAAAAACTCATTCTAGCACATGTCACAGACCACATCTATCCTAACTAATACTCATACACCGCAAATTAAAAGCTATTGCATCTCAGTTAAACTGCTACTGCATCAGATAAAAAATCAAACATAAAAACTCATTCTAGCACATGTCACAGACCACATCTATCCTAACTAATACTCATACACCGCAAATTAAAAGCTATTGCATCTCAGTTCAACTGCTAGTGCATCATATAAAAAATCAAACATAAAAACTCATTCTAGCACATGACATAAACTACATCAACCTTAACTCATACTCATACGCCGCAAATTAAAAGCTATTGCATCTCAGTTAAACTGCTACTGCATCAGATAAAAAACCCAATAGTTCGACAATGCAAACAAACACGTTTTTTGATACATAACATCAAACAAACAAACTACCTTCAACCTTATTCATCCTTATACATCATAAACACTATATCTCATAAATTTAAAACTTAATTGATTTTTCTGCTTCAACTTGTTTTTATCTTTTTTTTCTTTTTTCAACAACAGCAGTCGTCTTTATGCTCTTTTTATTTTCTAAATTTATAAAAAAATAAACTATTTTAGAAATTTAAAAACAT
This sequence comes from Chrysanthemum lavandulifolium, assembly GCA_022545495.1. Taxonomy (NCBI): domain Eukaryota; kingdom Viridiplantae; phylum Streptophyta; class Magnoliopsida; order Asterales; family Asteraceae; genus Chrysanthemum; species Chrysanthemum lavandulifolium. The sequence continues at coordinate 144,358,156 of CM040246.1, read as the reverse complement.
TTTTTGATGAAGAAAATCATGATTATCGATTAAAATACACTTACTTGGTGGTGAATTATCTGTTGCTTTCTTTTCCTCATTGAAAATGCGTAATTTTTGATAATTGTTTTTAGGGTTTTGAGTTTTGAGAGTACGAGAACGATAGAGAGAGAGAGAAAAAAGTGGTTGGCGTGTTTTTGTTAAATTTGATTGAGCGAGTTTTCTTATTAGTGTTTTTTTGATGTTATAAGATAGTGCATCTTTGCCCTCAAGTTTTCAATGTTTTACAAAATTCACTAGTATTCATAATTATCTTTTTTGCGGATAGGCAAACTTTTTAATAACACAATTTCATTGTGATGCATCACTTTTTAAACTCTGTGCACTTGATATAAGCATTAAACAACATTATTTAAATTTAATAAATATCAAAAACGACTTTCTTCATTAAGAAGTATTATAATTGATATTTAAAATTTAGTGATCAAACTATTACAATCAAGAATTTAAAACATCCAATAGTATTTTATCAAAATTACTTAATAATCTAACATCTTTAATACCGTTCATTCATTGTTTTGAACATCTCTTGAGAAACTTTGACATTATCGTCCATTATGATTTTAAAGGCCTTTGGTTGTTTCTTCACATATTCTTACGCTTCTTTCAAAACTTTTGGCTTTTCTTCATTAAAATCCATAAGAATTATCTTCGCAAGTACTTTATGCAACAACTTTAGTTGTACTTTTGTCAACGCTTTCTTTCTTTAACTCGTTCAAAAATTGCCACGGCCGACATATGTTTCCATATGTCTCATCACAAATATGCCACATCCGAACTATTGAATGTCGTTCTCCAATGCATATTTATAATTGTAGGTACAGACTATCAAGAAATCGACATATCTAGGGTGGTCTACTCTTCCCGTGTAGTTAACAAATGCGAATATCTGTAAGAAATATAAAAAATATAAAGTCAATGATGCACTAAATTTATAACGTTGATGCGTGATTTTCAATAAGTTGCGATAACTTTATAACTTTTGTTGCACTAAGCATAATCTGATAATATTTTTTATAGTGTGATGCGTAAATGTTATGTAATGATTTTTACGGTAACTTTTGTTTCAACTCGATTGAATAAGAAAAAGAATTGTATTATACTTACCACGGTGTTTGCATAAGCACCATATCTTACGTCTAAATCTTCAAGATCATTATCTATGTTGTCAATGATATCTATTTCCACGATCTTCAAATTAAAGCAAATCGATAGAAATGATGTGATTCTTTCGATATCTTTATCATAGGGAAGAAAACACGTAGATATTTTAAGCGCATCAACATTTTTTAAACTCATAATTAATAGAATGTACGTATCAAATTAATAAGAATACTTACCAAATCAACATCACTTAAACTCTTGTGGGCGATTGTCTCAAAACAAGATGCATGTTTTCATCCATTAGTTTTGATATCTTCTCTTTTGGCGGTTTACTTTCAATCAGGTGATGAGGCTGTTTTAATCAATAAATTATTATGACACACAAGTATGGGATGTAATAAAAAGTCTATGATGCACTAAAATTTATAACTGAGATGCATTAACTTTATAATTGAGATCCAGTAACTTTATCCAGTGACTTGTATATGTGATGCAGTACATTTAAGTTTCTTAAAAGATAAACCCTTCAACAGGAAATGGCTAAAGTTACAGTTTACAATTTCTTATATAGTGTATTTAAATCACTCACCAACATTACGGAATGACAATATACATTTGCACCTCGTGAAATCTTGTCTCAGACGCTCTTCGTGGTTTAGTACAAGGCTCCATATGTCAAGTATATTTGCAAGAACTTGGACATCGGGATAAAAGCTTTAAAAATGTCCACTCCATTTCCATGTCTTTTTCTTAAAAACTATTTCACCGTGATTCAAGTAAAAATAAAGTAATTCAAATTCAACAAATTATTCAAAGATTCAACAAATTATTCAAAGATTCAACAAATTGAGATGCGTAACATTAATTATAGTATGCGATATAACAATAAGGTGATGCAAGACTAAATAAACTGTGATGCGATACGAGTTGTGAAATTTTTATACCTTCCATCATTACTTGTGCTCCATATGTATTCAAGTACTCTTTTTCTTCTTCTTAAAAATGGTTTGTACAAGATAACTTTCCTTTCATAAAATGGAGAAACTAAAGCACCGAAGGGTTAACTTCACGTTTCTCCCTTTGAATTCCAATTGCGGAGAGGAACGGTCATTATTGGAGATGCATCAACAAAATCTTCATTCTCAATAACTTCCGTGTTTTCCTTTTACGTGCGAGGGTTTTTAACTTTGGCTGATTTAGAATTCCCTTCCTTCAATTTTGAATTTTTCACCGAAGTTGCTTTTTTTGCACATTTGACTTTTATCTTTTCCACTTTTGGTTTCTCAGCTTGTTTCTTTTCAACTTGTTTCTTTTTGGCTTCTGCCTTTTTAGCTCCTGCCTTTTCCACATTTGGCTTTTCAGCTTGTTTCTTTTCGGCACGTGGCTTTTTAGCTTTTGGTCTTTCTTCCTTTGACTTTTCTTCTTGTTGTTTTTTAGCTTCTCTTTTTTGCCTTGTGGCTTTTAACATCTTCGCTTTTATTAGTTGACGATCTACCTTGTGCTTCATCGGTTTGTCTTTATAAAACTTTAGCTTCACGCTTTCAAAGATTCCTTCACTGCTTTTCACTAACCTTAATTTGGTACCATTAGATGTTTCGTAGTGCCTTCTTTCTCGTATTTCAAGAGATATCGTAATCTCACTTGGTAAATCTTCTTGTCTCTCTTTTGAATAGGTGCGGTGATTTGATAGTATGTTCTTCACACACTCTAGATCTGTTTCATCCAACTTCAACTTTATACTATGAAAGATTTTGGGATTCCTTGATTTTGTTTTTCAATAATTTTTCGCATCTCATCGACAAATCCTTGTGTTTGCATTTTCTTGGGTACACATAAATGGGCCATCTTTTGCGATTTTCATGGGTACACAAAGGTGGTGGTCGCAGAAGAGAATCTACTAGATCCATTCTAAATCTTTTCATTGAAGGATTTTTCATTTTGGAATTTCCATTGAAGCTTCTTCGAAAGGATTTCATTCAAAATTCCATCAATCTTATTTGAAACTAAATCATACTCGCAATCTTCTACAAATCCATCATCATTTCAAAAGATGATGCAAAGAAAGATTATGATAAATAGAATGCAATAACCAAGTACATTTGATGCAGTAACCAAGTAAATGTGATGCAGTAACCAGGTATATGATAAATAAATAGGTTTGATGTAGTAACCAAGAATATGTAAAAGTTTAAATTTTCATAAAATTTTATTCAGTACTAATTTTGATGCACTTTTTTTAATTTTTTTTTACTGTGATGCAGTAAATAAATAACCATGATTCAAAAATATTATAATAATCTTGCATCATATCTAAAATTCAACGCATCACGTTATAAAGTTTAAAGCCTAATAGTTTATTTTATCCTAAAACTTTAAATGAATTCATATATCCAAAATTAGAATTCGGTTTTTTTCCGTAATTCTAATAGTTAAATTAGAATTAGTTAAGTTATTACACATATCCAAATTTAGATAAGTTATTACACATTACTACATATTTTATAATTGTCTTTGATGAAGTGAAATTATTTCACTTCTTGGGTTTCGATTTCAATACTTTTATCTATGATCCCACCTTCATGGACCCTTGTTTTCTTGACCTTCATCACACCCAATCTTTTCTTCACTTTCATCTGACCCAAGCAATGCTTGAACTTCATCATACCCAAGCAATGCTTGACTGCTCTCTTGTGATGTCTGAGATGAATCCAGAAAAGATGAATCATACACCACAATAGCAAGATTTTTGTCAGATTCTGTTTGATTTCCATCGACCTTCTGTTTGTCTCCTTCTTTTTGAAGATTGCCGGTTTCAACATCGTATGCATTCTTAACTCCATCCATAACATTCTCAGATTGAACAAGATTTTCAAAGATCTCTGTAACGTTTTCTTCTTCATCATTATCTTCTGTATCATTCTTAACTCCATCGATAACATTCTCAGATTGAACAAGATTTTCAGCATTTCCTGTAACGTTTTCTTCTTCATCATTATCTTCTGTATCATCTTGAACATCATTACCTCTATCAGTATCTTCTGGAATCATTATAAACGATGCATCAAGATACTTGTTGATAAGTGTATTTCTCTCCATAAGAATTTTGTTGATATTCTTATCTTCTGGATATTTTTCCAATGCTAACATCAGCTTATCATTGGTACGCATCATTAAATCTTTGCTCTCTGCCCAAATATCTTGTAAGCAGTCTGTCATTTCCTGCATGTTAAATTTTTTTTAGTTTAATGCATCACAATATATTAATTTCTTGCATCAAGATTTATAGATATAATGCATCACAATGATACATGCATCACAATATATTAATCTACTACATCAATTTGTTTTAAATGTATTGCATCATAATATATTCAAAATACCTCTATCGATTTTGTCTTGAAATCTTCAAGTTCGCATCTCGGTTCATTTTCTATCATTCTCCTCTGTTATTATTTTAAAAAGAATAAACAATAATTAGTACTATATTATTTTATGTTTTAATGCACCGATTTAACAATAATATTTACAAATTTATTTTTATAATTTATACTGTTTCAATCGTCTTGTTTTTCTTTTTTCAAATTCTTCTTTTGTTTTTTCTTTGGAGTTTCAATAAATTGCATTCCTTCAACAATTGGAAGTTGACCAAATCCTCCTGCAACTTCTTCTTTCTCCCTTTGTTTCAACAACTTTGAACTCCAGCTAGGAAGCTCGGTCATCGTTTCTATCCACCCTTGTAGTCTCGAAGCAGTTGAATTGGCGAGATAAGCTTCAAAATAAAAGAAAGAAAAAAAAAACATATATTAGATTTAGAAAAGATATATTGCATTAAAGAAAAACTATGATGCGATGGTTATAAAAGCTTTAAATAAATTCTTATTCTTGAATCGAAAAAGTAATAATGAATATTCGATGCATCACAATATATTAAAACTAATTGCAAGTATAAGTCATTGCATCACTATATTATTATCTTGCATCACATTATATTTCTCTTGCATCACATTATTATACAAGAACAATTAAAGGGAGATGCGATAAAATGAATTTTTATAACTTACCGTCAAAAGAAGAATTGGTCACGAGAAAAATAATCTCGGTTTAAAATTCTTAAATGAATCTTGCGTACATTCAAGGCAAGAAGAGCACCAATCCAAACTTCTAATATTATCAACGTCTTCAACGGATGGTAGAAACCTTTGATTTATGATCCATCTTTGTTACCATATCCAAATATAGTGAAGAAAATTACCAAGAAAGCTACTTTGAATGCCCAACCATCATCCGTACTTTCACAAATATATGTTTCTAACCCGCTTATTGGGATTTTCTTTTTATGTGAAGGTCCATCAGATCATATACTTCTAAAGGTAGTGTTTGCCTCCATTTCTTCGTTGTTGCATCTGCGTTGTTGTTTCGGAAGAGCATCAACCTTTGTATTCCCCATTGGAATTCCAAGAATTTCATGAATTAGATCCACAGTGATCTTAATCTTTCTTTCATCACTCAAAACCAAACAACAACTTTCTCGAATCAAAATTTTACATAACCATTGCTAATACTCCGGTGTTTGTTCAAATTTGAATTCTCCACAATAATGTCCAAACCCCATCTCTTCTAAAGTCAGAACCGACTAGTTGTACAACTTCCAATAACATTCTCGCAAAACTTTTGGAGACCCTCTTATTTGCAGATTTGGTGTTCATACTTTTACCATCTTCTCCTTTTCGATTCTACAATTTCCGATTCACATTTTTACGTTTCTTTACGACAGTATTTTAACATTGATCTTCTTTTTGGAGTACGCTTTTCTTGATTCTTTTATCAATGACTACAATGCTTTTATCGATAATGATTCAAGTAGCTTTTCCTTTAATCTTCTTTTTCGCTTTATTTGATTCCTCTTCTATATCAAACATTTCCTTAATTTCCTCTCTTGTTCTTTTACCTTTGATTTTACTACTTACTTCACTTGTTCATTTGTTTGATCTTCATTAGTTCTACTCAGAAAATTAAAGATACGGCATCAAATCATGAAAACATATTTAAAATAAAAATAACTTCATTCAATAACTTCATTAGAACTACTGCATCACTTTACAAATTCTACTGCATCACTTCATCATTATATCTTTATAATTGTATGCGAATAACTTAAACTAAACTCATACCCCACATTAAAATTACAATTGCATTAAACCAATTTCATTAATAGCACAAAAAAGACTTTTCCAATTGCATCAATAACACATCATCATAAATTTTCATCTTAATCTTTACTATATAAACACATACTATTTTACGTACATGCGCACAAACATTTTTACAGACATCAAAAAGCTACGCTTACCGCTTAATGACTAGATCACATTCTCCAACAAGTGAAGTTAAAATACATCCCTTCCGACTCACCCCCGTGACGCTTTCTTTTCGTGTACTTTTTAGATTTTTTCTTATTACATCCACGAATTCCAGCTCGTATCAAGTACAACTCCTTCATTAACTAATCTCAAAATAACATCATTCACTTTTAAATCATAAACTACTTAATCTCTTATTTTTAAATCACTTCATTTTGCATTCATAAATTCATTCTAGTAGATTTAAAAACAAGGGTTAATGAAACATATTCATTTCAAATTCATTTTCGCATCTAAACGTAGACTACATCTAACATAACTCATGCTCATACGTTGCAAATTAAAAGTTACTGACATCTCGAATTAAAAACTAGTACATGATATTAACAATCATGCATACAACGTCAAATTTGCACATAACAAAGACTACATCAACCCTATCTCATTCTTATATGTCAGAATTAAAAGCTATTGCATCTCGCTTAAATCACCATCGCATCGGATAAAAATCAAACATAAAACTCATTCTAGCACATGTCACGCACCACATCTATCCTAACTAATACTCATACACGGCAAATTAAAAGCTATTGCATCTCGCTTAAATCAAGCATCGCATCGATAAAAAATCAAACATAAAACTTATTCTAGCACATGTCACGCACCACATCTATTCTAACTAATACTCATACACCGCAAATTAAAAGCTATTGCATCTCGGTTCAACTGCTAGTGCATCATATAAAAATCAAACATAAAACTCATTCTAGCACATGACATAAACTACATCAACCTTAACTCATACTCATACCGCAAATTAAAAGCTATTGCATCTCGCTTCAATCACTCGCATCGATAAAAAATCAAACATAAAACTCATTCTAGCACATGTCACGAGCATCACATCTTTCCTAACTCAAACTCATACGCCGCAAATTAAAAGCAATTGCATCTCGCTCAATGCTAGTGCATCATATAAAAATCAAACATAAAACTCATTCTAGCACATGACATAGACTACATCAACCTTAACTCATACTCATACCGCAAATTAAAAGCAATTGCATCTCGGTTCAATCGCTAGTGCATCATATAAAAATCAAACATAAAACTCATTCTAGCACATGTCATGCATCACATCTATCCTAACTAATACTCATACACCGCAAATTAAAAGCTATTGCATCTCGCTTAAACTGCTAGTGCATCATATAAAAATCAAACATAAAACTCATTCTAGCACATGACATGTATAACATCTATCCTAACTCATACTCATACGCCGCAAATTAAAAGCAATTGCATCTCGGTTCAACTGCTAGTGCATCATATAAAAATCAAACATAAAACTCATTCTAGCACATGACATAGACTACATCAACCTTAACTCATACTCATACGCGCAAATTAAAAGCTATTGCATCTCGGTTAAATGCTAGTGCATCATATAAAAATCAAACATAAAACTCATTCTAGCACATGACATAGACTACATCAACCTTAACTCATACTCATACGCCGCAAATTAAAAGCTATTGCATCTCGCTTAAACTCACATCGCATCATATAAAAATCAAACATAAAACTCATTCTAGCACATGTCACGTACCACATCTATCCTAACTCATACTCATACGCGCAAATTAAAAGCAATTGCATCTCGCTTAAACTGCTAGTGCATCATATAAAAATCAAACATAAAAACTCATTCTAGCACATGACATAGACTACATCAACCTTAACTCATACTCATATGCCGCAAATTAAAAGCTATTGCATCTCGGTTCAATCTGCATCGCATCGCATAAATTTTTTAACCTAACTCATACTCATACGTAACAAAACATAGTCTCAGATAACCTAATTCATGTACATTATAGTATACAAAACATAAGCTAATGCATCTCTTCTTTACTTGTACTGCATTAATCTTTCAAAACACATACATGCACATTTACATAACTAAATCTCATTATGCTAGTATAAAACTTACATATACTTTGCAAAACAAAAGCTATTGCATCACTTCTTTAATACTACTGCATTAATCTATCAAAAACACATACACGCACATTTACACAACTAAAACTTATTATACTAGTCTAAAACTTAAATATACTTTTCAAAAGATAAGCTACTGCATTAATTATTCAAAGACACATTCACGCACATATTCACAATTAAAAACTCAATATGCTAGTCTAAATCATACATTATACTTTACAAAATAAAATCTAATGCATCTCTTCTTAAGTATTATTGCATTAATCATTCAGTGTACTTACTGTCGGAGATAGTAATAGTTTTTTCCGGAGATGTTTGATTTTTTCTTACATATCCACCAGCGGCAATTAATCTACCACTTTTTCTAGTAGCTAAATCGAAAAATTAAGAAACGATTTCAAAGAATTAAAATCACTATGATGCAATGGATTATAAAAATTAAAAAGGATTTCAAAGAACTTACGAGGGGTATAAACTTTTCATAATACTTTTCATCGATCGTAAATTTGATTGCGCCAATTTGATGCAAAGTAATCAAAATGAGATCTAGGGTTTTGATTTTGTTTTGTCGCTTGATTAAACGTACACAAAAGATACTAGCGTTTGTTGTTTGTTTAGATTTCACCAAGTTTCCAATATTTACAAATATGCCACTCCGCTTTTTTAAGATTGAAATCTAATCCAATGGTTGAGATGGCTTCTCATTCTTTTCATTTTAAACATCTTTTCATTTTAACCCCACCCTATATATATATATATATATATATATATATATATATATATATATATATATATATATATATATATATATATATATATATATATATATATATATATATATATATATATATAAGAATTCAACAACATCTAAAGTCCCGTGTCATTCTTTGAATGACAAAGACAAAGACCAGAGATATTATCGAACCGAGAAAAACATGACAAATTGACAATATTTTTGAAGATTTTTCAATTTTTGATTTTTTATGGATTTTGAAAGTTTTAAAATTTTCTATTTGATTTTTGAAGGTTTTATAATTTTGTATTTTGTTTTTCGAATAAATATTTACAAGAGATAGATGAAGATAGACCTTTACTCCTCGCCTTCCCCAAGACGCTTTGAGTGTTTCGGTTGAAGGCTTTTCAAGCCAAGACGTGGAAGAATAAACTCAAAACGCTCTCTTGGAAGAGCTTTGGTGAAGATGTTCGCTAACGATATTCGAGACCTCACAAAATAGAGTTCCACCACACCTTTTTCCACTTGTTCCCGATGAAATGATGTCGAATGTCGATATGCTTTGCTCTTGAGTGTTGAACATTGTTGCATGAAAGAGCAATAGCACTTTATTATCACAAGACAGAGGGATTTTGTTGAATTCAAAGCCATAGTCGATAATTGAGATCTCATCCATAAGATTTGAGCACAACAGATGACATGGCTATGTATTCGACCTACTGTAGAGGAAATAGAAGTACTCATTTGCTTCTTTGAAGACCACTCAAAAGCTTATCACCCAAAACCGAGCACCTCCGTATGTACTTGACGAGTATCTTGACACCGCATGATCAAGATTCATGATAGGTCGTTAGTGACATGCCGGTGTCCTTCGGTACCAAAGACCCATATTGATGGTTCCTTGAGATACCGAAAGACCCGCTTAATCGCTTTCAAGGTGCTTTTTAGTAGGCTTAGCCTCGGTATCTAGCACACATGCAAACAGCGAACAAGATGTCTCGGGTCTACTAGTCGTAAGGTACATCGTGGATCCAATCATACTACAATATTTTATCGGTCAATCATGATCCCCGAGTGGTCCTCATCTAGTTTGGTTCGATCAATCATGGAGTGTCAGGGTCACTTGAATCAAATCCAAATTTCTTTAAGATCTCGGTGCATATTTAGATTGATTTATGAAAATGCCTCCTGGAGTTTGCGAAATTTGTAATCCCAAGAAAATGACATTTGTCCCATCATTGACATTTGAAATTTTGAACTCATTTCATTTGAAAACGATCACATTCCATTGGGTCCAGCCGAGGCAAAATAATATCATCAACATAAATTTGAACATGAATTAAACGTTTGCGACTTCCCGGTGAACAATGTTGGATCAACTCGCTCCTTTGCTAAATCCAAATTGATAGAAGAAACTTTGATGATGTATCATACCATGCCTTTGGAGCTTGCTTTAAACCGTAAAGGGCCTCTTCAAACGATAAACGTGAGTAGGATGCTCTTGATTTACAAATCCTTCAGTTGGGCGACGTGAGACGACTTCTTTAAGGTCTCCATTCAGAATGCCGCCTTCACATCCATCCGATAGACTACCATGTTCTTACTAGCAGCATTAGCCGAAAGATTCTCGATTGCCTCGATTCGAGCAACCGGACCAAAAGATTCTTCAAAGTCAATGCCCTCCTCGACGGTATCCTTTAGCAACTAATCGAGCCTTGTTCTTCAACACATCACCATGCTCATCAAGTTTTACTTTGAAGATCCATTTAAGAGCAATAATCATAGCACAGTCTGAAGCAGGTACTAACTCCCATACATCAAGTCGATCAAACTCGTGAATTTCATCTTGCATTGCATTGAACCAGCTATCTTTCATGGCGGTTTTAACATCTTTTGGTTCGATCTTAGATAGTATGGAGTTGAAGAAGCACCATAAGGCATCGGTAGCAAGTTGTTTTCGTGTTGATACATGACGAGAGGATTTCCAATGATGTTGTCTAGTGGATGATCGTGAGTCCATTTTCTAAGGTATTCATGTGGCGCTTGTTGAGGGACCGAGGTAGCAGAGTCGATGTCTCCCCACGAAGATGGTTCGATGATGATTCGAGAGCAAATATGTTTTCAAATGGAGCATCTTGAGAGTAGCAAAGGGATTAACTTCATCATTGATGCTAGAAACAGTTCCATGATGTAAATTTGAAGAATGATGATTTGTTGATGAGATCAAGGATCGCAGAGAGGCACTTTGACTTAAAGATATTGAGACCGAGGATCGACTTCATTCACGTGAATATGAGCAGCCTCGCTGTAGGGATTGACACCTCATTAGTACTTGGATCATAAAGTTCATCAAACATAGGATCAAACAATTTCTTTAAATCATCTTCGGATGGAGGTACATATGGAGTTTCTTGAGAAGTGTTTGGAACAAGGGATGAACCAATGGGTCGTTTTGAAGTGCGGGTCCCGAATCGATTGTCCAGAGCCATTTGACCGGTCGACCATCAAACGAACGTGAATTGTTTCCATGATATTTCGGGTTCTTTGGTTGTAGATTCGGTATCCCTTTTGTTTGGTGCATATCCTACAAATACTCTAATGTCTCGCTTTAGCTCTAAGTTTGCCTAAGTCTTGACCCTCATTAGTTGGATAACATAGTGCACCAAACACACGGGAAGGAGAGATTAGGTTTTCGTTGTGGACAAGTTCATATGGAGTTTTTCATGAACAGTGTGAATCGTGGAACGATTTTGTGTAGTATGCGGTGGCAATAGCTTCAACCCGAGAAACATTGGAACCTTTGAGTAAATCAAAGATTGTTCTAGCGGCTTCTACAAGAGTTCGATTTCGTCTTTCAACTACACCGCTCGCTGAGGAGTTCGTGGAACACTTCTTTGATGGTCGATTCCAATGCTTTCATAAAATTCATCGAGTTCTTTGTTGACAAACCCGCCCATTGTCTGCTCGATACTCGACGGTTTTGTTAAGTCGAACTCGCAATGCTTGATGAGTTTGATGATGATATCGGGAGTTTCATCCTTTGTCCTTAAGAACTTGACCTGTGAATCTAGAGTAATCATCAACCACAACTAACACATATTTCTTCCCAAAGATATTCTCGCACCCTCATTGGTCCATAAATCCATATGAATCATATGAAGAACTTCGTGATGTAGTTAGTAGGTTTGGGTTTATGGGCATACTTCTTGCTTTTCCCAATTGACATGTCGAACAAAGATGATCCTTTTCAGTACTTGAGTCTAGGTAAACCTACAACTAAGTCCTTTCGGTGAGATCATTGATGGTGCCAAGTTCGTGTGATTGAGACGCGATGCCATAACCATGACTTTGTTTTAGAAGCCTTTGACAAAGAAGCAAATTGAGAAGACTTCATCATATCTTCGATAGAGATGGTGTATAGATTTGAACCACGAACCTCTTAACAGCTCCTTACCATCAAGTTCTCTAACGAAGCGGTATGTTTTCCAAGGCTACTTAGATCTAAATCGCAGACCACCAACAGAGAACAAGTTGTGACCAAGACCTTCTACATAGTAAACCCCGGAGATAACACTTTTGCCAACAACATAGTCTTCATAACCCATGATAGCACCGAAATGATCATTCCCGAATCTAATCGTCCCGATGAATTTGATCACGAAGTTCATGAGCCGTGACCGGTCGCCAAATATATGCTTGAACAAATGAGTCCAGTACCACGTAATTTGAACGATCTGCAGCTGAACACGCATAAGAATGGATAATCGATAATTGGGATCCCATGCAAGAATGGGTTCCATTTGGTTAGTAATAATGGTTGGAACACCCACATCGAAATAGAAGCATTCATATCGGAAGATAAGGCAATGGAATCATTGTGAATAGATGCGATATTAGTGTCAGATAGCCCTATTCACGATGTGCTCACTTCTTAAGGAATAGTTCTACCAAGAGGCATCCATTTTCTAGTGGGCATTGTCCGATTAGTCTTATGACCAACGTGTAACCAATAATAGCCTATCTTATCAATGTTCTTCCCGTGGGTTTCCACTGCTTTCTAACTTTCTTTCGCTTTTGCCTTTTAGCCTTCTTAGCATGAATTTTAGCATTAACAATATTAATCGGACAATTAACATCATTAGGCGTAACATTAACACCACATTCATGATTAGAAACGTAATTCAAGCGTACATCAATACAAGGTTTGCAAATAGTATCGTATTCAATTAATTACAAGATGCGCCTATGGCTAATACTAGAATCAACACGATTCGTTTTATTCGCTTCAAACTTAAAGTTCCTAGATTGTTCTTCATTTTCCAAAGGCACATTCTTAGCTTGCGAGGTCCTATCATTCCTTGTATTGTCTTGAGACTTTGACCGCTCCCTTTAATGTCACCGATTACTCTGTAGAGGAATGGGAATATTAGTTGGTTTTACTACTCTTTGCATCACCGCTTAGATGTGCTGGGATCCAACTACATGCGCACACTAAGGTTCACTTTCTTAAAACTAGAAGTACTGGATTTGTACTCCTAGAAGGCACACTGAGTTCTCTTTCTTAGCATTGATGTATCTCGAATCGAACTACTTAAAGGCACCCTAAGGTTCACATTCAAAATATTAGGAATCGAATGAATATCATACTGGCATTAGGCATCGAGCATGGAATCAAAGGATTAACTCTCTCACCTAATGACTTTGGGCATATTGTGATCAAGCATTCTAGGATTTCTTGAGATCGCTTGGCATATAAGCATGCATGTCCAATTGCATTATCATGAGGTTTCTCTAACTTATCCTCTTCAACAATCTCACGCAGACATTCTAGGCAATCCTTAAGGATGAGAAGTATGTTTGAACGAAGCAAGTTTGTTGTTCACGAGATGAGGAGGGACATATTTCACGACAAAGCATATTTATTACAAGAGTAAACCTTTGATACATCATTCTCCCATTGGTCATAGGCATTTTCCCTTTACCCGACTCTTCGATTCTCAATTTCCTTTTGCAATGAAGCTATTTGTTCGTTATTTTTGTTACGAGTGACCTTTATTGATTCAAATAACTCATTGAAATGACTTTTAACCTTTTCATTTTCTTCTAGAAAACTTTCGCTTTTATTTTGTAATGCATTTACTAGGTTTGAAGGTGAAACATTTGAGAATTCGAGAATCTAAAGGAGGAGGCATTAGGAGCCTGTCATATTGTTCGCTTGACCCTTTAATTGAGAGATTTGGGCTTTCAACTTTCGATCGTGTTGCAATGAGCTTGAATGCTCATCACGCTTTGTTAATTTGAAAATCGCATCAAACTCGGAGCATCCGAGGATGTCTTGATATTTGAAGTTTTGACATTTTCTTTAAGATGTTGATATTTTAGTTGTAAATTAAAATGCTCAACTCTAGTTTAGAAAAATGTTTAACCAAATTGTCATGATCATCCAGCCTAATTTTCTCGCTTAGTTCATAATTAGTTTTTCAAGCTTAATAACACGATCATGGAGACTTTCGTGGCAACAAATAATTCATGAAATTGAGAAGCATTAATAGAACAATTTGTAGCGATGAAGAACACATCTTGAGCAATACATTCAAATCGTGTTCTCATTTAGTGTATGCAAGTTCTTCCTCTCAATCTCATTATATTTTAGTGCTCGCTCATAGTCACTAACTTCAACTATCATTGCATCAAATTCCTTTTCCATTCCCTTAATATCGTGATGTATCCCCTTTTAAGACTCTCAAAGTGATCTTTAGAAGTTTAAAGAAAGGCATGACCTCGCTTAAATAGCATTCTTTGTTTGTTCAAAACCCTTTCCCTTTAGTAATCCCAAAGGTGTGATCCTTTTCACAAGTTTTCTCAAAATCAACAAATAGTTGAAAAATAACATATTGATCGATTAAGATCTCGCTTTTTTAGTAGCAATCGCTCTAGGAACTAGATGCACTGCGTATTAGGAGGATACACGCTTGTTTTAGGCATTTTCCTAAGGGAGGGTTTGTTACAACAATATTTTCTCGCTCCGCTTATCTAAGTCCATTTTCCGTAACACTTGTTCGGGAGTCAACAATGTTTGAGGCTTAAACATGTTCAGGGAGATCCAATTCTCCTTTTTGTAGTCATGGGGAATGATAATTACTTTATTCTCTTTGCATTTAGGATCACTTAGTTTCTTATTCATCTTCTCCCTAGTGATTTCATCTAATTTCTTATCATCCTCAGTGCACTCAACGCAACTAGGTTTTTGTCTAGGTTTAAGAATCTCATTGCCATCATAGATCACACTTTGAGTCGCTTTTGCTATCTTTCCAGACTCGTGGTCTGGGTTTATCTATAATGGGAACACTATGCTTATCGCTAGAACTCTATGCTTAGTGATCATGTGAGCAATCAATGGTGTTTCTTTGTATGTACAACTTGTTTTCAAGTTTGTTTTTCAAAGTTTTCATTAGAAAATCTCTCAAGAGTTTTGATTCCTTTGCATTAAATTTTGCTTAAGCATTTTCACATTTTCTTGAAGTTCTTGTTTTTGCTTAGCGCTTTAGAAAGCTTTTCTTGCAAGGAATTTAATTCTTGTTTTAATACTTCTTCTAAAATTACTTTTTCTAATGATTGTAAGCACTTGGTCATCCATTTCGCTTCACGAGTGGTCAACTCAAATTTTGCACGTTGTTCATAAATAGCAACACGCTCTTTATAGGCATTTAGTTCAGAATTACGTAATCATCGAGGCACATGCGTGTATTCATCAAAACATAGTCATTGTTGATCAGAAGATGCATCACTTGGTACAACTTCACTTTCACTTTGTTTCATATTGATCATATGGGACAATATTGATATTACCCATATTTTCAACATTTGATTCAAGAGTTTCAGCTTGATTGTACTTTGTCATGCATCCGCTGTACACGTCATCGTGATAGTTTTAGTACCTCCGAGATGAGTTTGTCTTTGGATGAGCCACCAGGTGAAGAAGAGACCTTGGGAGAAACCATCTGAGAAATGCTAGCCATAAAAATTGTATGCGAAGTAGGTCCATCATCCACATAAGAGTCGATGCATCACAATCGCCGACTTGAAAGGCATTCGATGATTGTGACCTATCTCCGAATAGGTCGCCATCCACATCTCGTGATCATAGGTCTTGGCATTGCCTCAAAGAAGAAACAACAATTCCTCTTCATCCAAAGCAAGACCATTATCCCGAGCTTGTACAAGCAAAGATCTTATCTCCGGCAATCGCAGATTCTGGACGCTTTGGAGATGTGCGCCTTGCAATGTGTCCTCACCACCACGCTTATAACATTTGATTGGCTTAGCTTGACCTTGATTACCATTCCTTCCTTGATTTTGATTACCAACATAACCTCTACCAGCCCACCTCTTCCCCGATCATACCGCCTTTCCCGAACTCGGTTGCACCACGATCCTCCCATCTTTAACAAAGAGCTTGATTGTGGGTTAGATGTCGCTCGAGGTTGTTGTTGGTTTGTGGGAGAGAATTCATGTTTTGACTAATCAAGAGCTAGTTGGTTAATGATGTTACCCACGTGCATCAAAGACGCCTTGTTTAAACATAGGATCGTGAATGAGTTTGTGATTACCATTACCCATGGGTATGACTTGCGAGGCTTTGGTTGTGATTCCGATGTTTGAGTAGAAGGCGCTTGAGTCATTAGACGAGCTTGTCTCTCCTCGGTTGGTTTTGAATTGATTAAGAATCATTTTTCAAACATAGCATGTCTCTCATTCAAGGAGGAAGGCATAAAGTTGCTCATAGTTTGTATTCTTCAATCCTTTAGTGAGCTTCACGTAGGTGACAAACTTGTGCCATTCGGGATTTATGTTGTTCACAAATTTTGAGTTCACCGAATGTTAGGCATAGTCATTCCGATGTTCCTCATATCATTCACCAACTCATGAAATCACATAGTACCATAGACACTCTCATCCTGTTTCATCTTGAAGTGTTCAAATTGGCATAGAGTTGTGATTCTCTGCCTTCCATAGTTAATCGTAACCCGAGAGAAGCATCTTGACATTATCCCATACCGCTTTGCTTCGTGTTGTAATTGATCGCCTTGTAGATGTCTTTAGAAGACCTTGAAGAACAATGTTAAGCCCGATATCAAGATCGAATCTCTTTTTCTCCTTATCATCAAGCTCATCATACATCTTTGGTCCGCTCCATTCCAGAAATCGTAGTTCCATCTTCAGCAGATTGGTACATCTCTAGTCATCTCAACTCGATATGGTCCTTCATCAATGGATTTGAGAATGTTGACACCATTTTCCTTTCCAAGACAAAGATAATCTGATTCGTTGAGCCCAAGAATCGTAGTCGGCCTCGCTAAGCATGGTGGATTTAGTATCTCAACCACCGCTTGAACATCCTCGAATAAAGGAGATGATAGTGGAAACGTTGGTAGACATGTTAACAGATTATACGGATTTTATAACTCTATGATTAAACCGGAAATAGATTCTTTCACGGATTTTACTAAATCAAGAGAAAATCAGAACAATCACCCAAGTCGCTAGAAGATAATGCACCAAGTCGCTAACACCTAATTCGCTATACCACCAAGTCGCTAAAGTCCCAAGTCACTAGACAAAGGCAAATCGCTAAGTAGTAACTCGCTAAGCCTCAAGTCGCTAGCAAAATTTTGGCAAGAATTGCTAAGATTCAAGTCGCTAAAGACCAAGTCGCTAAATAGCAACTCGCCACTCACCAAGTCGCTAACACCAAGTCGCTAACACTGTCGCCACCCGTAGTGGAGAATCCACTACTTGTACCGAAGTCGCTAAGACTAAGTCGCTAGCTTCAAAAACTCAGAACTCGCCATGTAATTGTAAAGCAAGTCGCTATGAATAAACAAATTCAGATGTCAAGTCGCTAGCAAGAGAAACAACATAAACACACTTTTCAATCCAAAACAACCCAACCAAGATGATTCAAGCTTACCAAATGAAAACCTAAACACTTATGATGATTCTAAACATAAAAGTACAAACAAAATCCAAGCTTTAACACAAGAAATCAACCAAATGATGCACAAACCACTAAACTTTTTCAAACTCAAAACCACCTAAAACCACTAGAAACCAAAGATGCAAGATATGATCTAACCATGGCTCTTGATACCAATTGTAGGATATTAGTTTTCACATGCACATCAAACCATTACAACAAGGTGGCGATAAGTGGAATTCTAGAGAGAAAGTTAGAGGTTTAGGGAACTTTAGCGAGAGAAAGAAAATTCTTATTATGAGTTCCAACTCTACCTTGGGAGGTAGAGAGTATTTATAGTCTTACATAAACGCCACACAACGGTCGTGGATCGTGCATACATTGGGTAAAGACCCGTCCGTCCTCCACAAGGTTACTTAACTAAATACTACTTAGCTTAAAATAACTACGACTACGAGCTTTCTAACGATAACATATACTTGAGGTGACCGACTTTAATACCGGAATTTCTAATTCTAACATTTTCAGATAGTGTGTTGGCCCTTCGGTTCTTGGACCGAATGGGCATATACGTCAACATGTCCCCCCAAGATCATGTTATTTGTTCAAAACAAGTAACGTGATACTTAATTTTGTTGTCCGCTGACCCACTCGGAGCGACCGTGTATGCTCGCTTTTATGGGTTTATTACGGTAACGGGCCCAAGCCCATTGGGTGGAAGCAAGTTAAATAATATATACCGTGGTTTCGTGGATCGTGCCACGCAAGGTGTGGTATCCGCTGACTGCTCGATTCATCCCTTCTCGACACGACGCGACATTTTGTGTCCCCACTTCCTTTGCCTATATAAACCCTTTTACCCTCATTTGTTATTTTTACTCTACTCTTCACTTTTACTATTTGCTTTCAATATTCCTACAAATTCAAAAGGCCGCTTTTCTTTTATTTCATTTGCGTTTACCTTCTTCGGTATTCATGGCTTCCTGCCTGAGCATCCGACTCGTTCGATCATCCGCCTCGACCTCGTCCCAAATCGACATGCACATATATTCCTCCGCATTTTCCGGCGGGAGCTGGAAGGTCTCATTAATGAGTATGGATTCTTATGGACTCCATCCTCGCCACCTCCGGCGGACTTTACCATGGACAATATGCCAAGGATGCCATTGGGTTGTATGAGCAGATTTTACGCTTTCTGGAGTTCGAGTTCCGCTTTCACCTTTCTTTCGAGGGTGATAAAATACTTCAAAGTTCACATATCACAACTTGTGCCCATCGGGCTGAATAGGCTTGTTATGTTTGAAATATATTGTCAAGTCTTGAGATTGAGCCGACCGTGAATCTATTTCGAGTTTTTATAAGTTGAATGCTGTGGCACCGGTTTTCATTCGCTAGTCGGACCGCATGGAACTCTCCGGGCGATATTCAAGGAAACGTGCTCGAGTTTGAAAATTGAAGGACAACTTTTTCCGATAGACCTGAGAGCAATCCCGATGCTATGCCGTGAGACATCCTGACTCCAGTGTTTGCATTTATGTCCGCTGGGGTTATTCTTGATGCCGATGTTGCAAATTGTGTGAGGGGTAGTGAGTTGAGACCCGCTCATTCGGGTCTTTGTAATGAAGTTGGGTTGACGGGTCCGAAGCATCCCGGCTTTCGTCCGAGTTAAAGGATATCGAGAAGAATGGTAACGCAATTTTTTTTTTTTTTTTTTTACTTAAGATTTTTCTCGACTTTGTGCGCCCGACCATGTCTCGCTATTTGCTACCGAGATCCGATCAAGGATCAAGATTGGGAAAGGTCGTGGTTTCTGCCGAGGAGAGGAGATACTTCAAGATGACTCCTCCACGGAGGTGGGGACGCAGTTCCTGAGCTCAGCCGGTGCGAGGATTGTAGAAAAGGATGATCCGCTGTCCTAAAGGCCAAAGAGAAAAGAGGAAGCAAACGGAGAAGAGAGTGACCTGAGCGCCATCTTCGTAAAGAGGAGGAGGCCTAACACCGTCCATTGATCTATCGTCGAGTCCGGATAACTCCCAATGGACTGCCCTGTCTCCCATAAATACTTTGCGTCCAAGGTATTGTGGACAATGTTGAGCAAGGGAGCGTGTGTGGTGGTGGTCCGAGGGTTTTTCTCACGATCGAGAATACTTCAGAGGATCCTCCCATTGTTTCGTGCCATTCCCTATCCTCCCATCAAGGTATGCCTTAAGCTCATTGAATCTTGTTGTTCGCCACGCCATCACCTTTCTCTTTTTCTTTTTACAAGTGTTTTCTTTTCGAAGTCGGGACGAGCGCGCCGTGATTTAATGTTCAAGGTGTTGCTCCGGCGGCACTTTTGTCTGAGGTACTTCACTACCGCTTTCATTATTCCGAGGCTTTCTTATTTGTGCATGTAAGTCCGACTCTTCTTTTCTCCCAGCGGTTTCACGAATGGGTTCCGGAGTCGCTCATTCTCGGTCACCTCGCGGGTCAACACTAGTTTGAATGATGTTGTTCAAGGTCTGGGAGATGATGAGCAATCTCGCCTCCTTTCATTTTGGCGGAACAGAGGATTTGGCCGATGACCAGCCTTGTATGAGGATGGTCGAAAGTTATGTCATGGGCTATGCTCATGCAGATGTGTTCAAGAGGTTCGAACGCTTGAATCATCACTATGCAGCTCTACAAAGCTCATTCCACATGTTGTAGCCGACCCCAGCCTTCCGAGGCTCAAAACAGCCTCCGGTTCAAACGGAGGTTAATCAAAACTTGTTCAAGACAATCAAGCCTCCAAGCATCTCACAATGACCGCGACCTAAGGAAGAGGAGACGGGTTCCTGCTGGCTTTTTTGGAGAGGAACTAAATGAGTTAAAGACTAAGGATGAGGAGAGAGGAGAAGGCGGGGATTATTGGAAGAGGCTTTGAAGAAGAAGACAGGGAGCCGGACTAATCCGAGAAGGAAGTCATGGTTTTAAGAGTCGATGTTGAGAAGTTCACGCGAAGGGGCCATGAGGAGATCTTGAGGTTTAATTATGCGAAGGAGCTCGATTCCACGGTCATCCCAAGGCCACCCGGAGGACGAATACCAAGAAGCTTGGGAGTGTTTTCAACGCCGCCATAGATTCTCGGGTTATTTGACGGCCTTAAGGAAGGTCGCGATGAGAGGAGGCTCACAGGATCCTCTCCAAGCAAAAAGATTTTAATATGCAAGCAACTGGGGTTTACCGCCACTTACGAGATGTTCGAGAGGTCTTTCCCCATATTGAGAAGATCAAGCTGCCTATCACCGCCTCTCATGGATTTGATGAACATACTTCCAAGGATCCGGATCTACCCCTACAGCAGTAACTTCCTGAGGACCCTAGTGTTATCTTACCTTGTAATCTTTTGAATGTTTAAGACAATGTTATGTTTGCATTATGGTGGGCCCATGCCTTTGGGTTGTAATTAAACAATTTACTGCATCATCGTAATGTTATTTAGGTCATCCGTATATTCTGGACGGCCACTTTTGATACGTAACCAATTTACTTTCGCACCTTTGTAATATTATTTAGGTCCTTCAGATATCCCATGACCGCCTTTGATATGTATATGCTCGTGTATGTCTTTGTGCTTTTGCTAGTGACTTGGTACTTTTCGCTAAATTATGCCCTGAGCAAATATGTTGCGCCTTCCCTAGTGACTTAGCAACTATGGGGTACTGTCACTGCTGGTAAATTCACTGGGCTCATCCTCAAGGCCGCCACGCCCGGTATCTCATGCTGCTTAGGCATATATGCCTCTGCTCGTCCCTTAATGTCTTAGCATTATCCGGGTATGCAACGCCACCGAATGGTATGTGGCTTTCCTAGTGTCATTGCACTTACGGGGTAAATTTATTTTAATTGAAGGGTTTTGATGTACCGGAGGTAGCTAATCCCCACCGGTTCATACCCTTCCCTTTGTATGAGATGTAACCATGGAAAATTTTCCTCCTCCGTTATAGGTGGGGAATATGTCATTACTATCGATAATAGAAATAACATAATTCATGCCCGTAGGCTTACATTTTTCTTGTGAATATTTTTAAAGAAAACACTTTCAAATTCACCGCATGCCACTTCCGGTATTTCCTCTTCGCCCAAGGTCTCTAATTTGTAGGATCCGCTGAGGCCCGCCTCTGATCCGATAGGGACCTTCCCACTTTGGTCCCAGCTTTTTGATCTTCGACTCACTGCTTCATTTTTCCTAGATATTAATTCGCCTTGCTTGAAGGACACCAAACGTGCATTTCGTTATAGTATTTTTCCGCTTTTGTTTTGTATCGCCCATCACGCCGCTTCTTCCTCCTTTCTTGTAGCAGTCGAGATTGAGGCGACTTCTCTCGCTCCGCTTCTTCCGCCTCGGTGAGGTCTTCTTCGAGACCTCCTTATTCTTCTCACCTCGTAGGGTCGGATGCCTATTTCGCGCAGATACCGCTCACTCCCATAGCGAGTCAAGGGCGCCTCCATTACTGCTTTGATGGACGTCCCGAGCGCCTGCAGAACGCTCGGTAATTTGTCACCCATCCCGCCTCGCACGCCCTAACCTTGTTTTGATTCCTCCATCAAGCTTTTGTTTGTCTTTCTACCATCCGCTGGCCCGTAGATGAGCCACGACGGTGTTGATCCGCTTTATGTTGAGTTTTCACACCACTCTTCAAGGGGGTTATCTATGAACCGCTTAGCATTATCTCGTGATGATGATGGCGGGAGACAAGCCACACTATGTTATCCCATACAAATTTCGTAACGCCTTCCCTTGATCCTTGCTAATGGTTCGCTTCCGTCCACTGGTGAAATAGTCGATGGCTAACCAAGAGGAACTTGACCCTTCCTACTGGCAGGGGGACCCACTATGTCCATACCCCATTGGTAAAAGGGCCATGGGGCCATAATGGGCGCCGCTTGCTGGAGTCAGGCACCTGGGAGTGATCCGGCAGAGTCACATTTGATTATTTCGCTTCGAAAGGCCCCGTGCATAGTGGGCCAATAGTACCCTTTGCCGTGATGGCTTTCGCCACCACCGAACGAGGGCCGGAGTGCATTCCACATGCTCCCATGTATCTCCCTTATGACGAGTTCGCTTGCAGGGACCGACGCACCTCATCATGGGCACTAGGTAGGCCTTTTGTATAGCACCGCCTTCCATGACATATTGGCGATCTTAATCCTTAGGTGCGGGCTTCAGGATCTTCCCGCCAAACTCCTTCCTCAAGACACCGGATGATAGGGGTCATCCGCTTGTCCCTTCCTCTTCAACGACATTATTAACTTCCTTACTTTCCGTCGACCTCTCTCAAAGACTCCACTAGTACCTCCTTCGTCAAATGGTCGAAAGCGACCGTGGCTAGTTTACTAAGGACATTTGCCTTTTGATTCGACTCCGGGATGTTCCGATGGAGAAATTTTCGCCGCTATGTACTCTTTGCCTACGCCAAATACTTGATCATACTTTCATGACTTGCCACGAATCCCCTGCTTATCCGACACCACCGCCTTAGAGTCCACCCGACTTCGAGGTCGCTGGACTTCATGCTTTCCGCCATCCTTAGTCCTGCCAACAGGCCTCATATTCGCTTCATTGTTAGTGCTTTCAAATTCAAATTTGACGGCGTAAGTGAACTCCATTCCTCCGGTTGATCAAGACAAGACCTGCTCCAGAGCCCTTGTTGTTGGATCGCCCGTCTGTATACAAAAGCCACTTTCCTTCTTCCTTCTTTTTTATTGCCTACTGCTCAAATACTTATCACCCTTTTCTCCGATGGGGTTTCGACAGAATTTCGCCAAACCGACCCTTGATTGCGCTTCTGGGCTCAGAGGGTGATGTTTAAAGCGCCCAATTCCACCGAGTACTGGCTAGCTTCCTGATGCTTCGCTTGTCGAGGATCCGCTTATGGTAGGTCCGTGATCACCTTTATGGGTGTGCCTCAAATATCTCCTGAGCCTTCTCGACATGTGTAATAGACATAGTGCTAGCTTTTCGATTGGAGCATAGTTCCTTTCCTTCATTGAGCGTCCGCTTACATAACGGATCGGCAAATGCTTCCTTTCCTTCCGTGAGTAGGACCGCACCGATCGCTTCGTCTACGTCGACAGAAGGTACACATACAGCCTCCTTCGCCTTGGTGTTGTCAACCAGGAGGTCCATTATTAACTTCTTCGCCTCGAATGCCTCTTCCGCTTTTTCTCGTCCACCGATACTCTTCCTTATTCTCCTTAGTGATGTTTTGAGCCGCCAAGAAGGGTAGGATCTTTCTACCGAGCGGATAAGAAACGACAGCCGCCATTGTCACCGAGGCTCGTGATCTCCTTCAAGGTCCTAGGTGATCGATGTCCATTATCGCCTGCCTTTTTTGGTTTGCCCGATCCTTCCGGGTTACCATATATCCTATGAATTTTCCTTCTTCCATCCCGGCGAGCATTTCTTGGGATTTAGCTTCATGTTTATCCTCCTGAGGTTATCAAATGTTTCGCTATGTCCGCTAGCATTCCTTGCTCTTCCTCGCTCTTGATGACCATGTCATCCACGATGCTTCCGTGTTCCTCCCTATCTCGGATCGAAGGCGGAATCTATCATCCGTTGGTAGCTCCGCATTCTTCGATCGAATGGCATCTTAGTGTAACAAAGGGTCCCTCGTCGTGTAAAATGCGCTTTCTTCGCCTTCCTTGCCATCCGCACTGGTGATATCCTTTATAAGCATCTAAGAAACACTTGTATTTATACCCCATGACCGACTCAATCTTCCAATGATCTCCCAAGAAGGGTAATAATCCTGGGGCGTGCAGAGTTGATGTTCTGAAGTCGATGCACATCCGCCACCCGGCCACACTTCTTCACCAAACGGGTTAGATATCCAAGTGGGATATTTCACCGTTTGACAATACCGCCTTGACCCATTCCTCTACCTCTTTATGATCGCCGACTGATCAGACGCCAACATTCAGCTGGCATACCGGGTCCACTGGCGGTTAGCATTTAGAGTGTGATCGATGATTCCTCCGGGACTCCCACATATCCACTGCCCCATGCAAATATATCAAGATTCCTTTGTACGCTTCTTGAGACGCCTTTGCCTTCTGGAGGATGTGGCACCCCCATCATCACAACCTTGTTTAGGGAAGGCTGGGTTGATCGCCACCTCTTCCGTCAAACCCACCTCACCTGCTTTTCGCTTCCGCTTTATCCTCCTCCGAACGGCGGCTCAGAACCTTTCTAACCTTCAGACCAAATGATGGTGGAGCGAGTGACAAGCGTGGCAATTCCTTGAGGTGTCGGGAATTTCATCATGGAGTGGACCGTGGAAGGTATGGCTCACAGGACCTTCAATCCGGTTCTTCCTAAGATTACATTATACGGATGGTGCCCGAATAATCTGGAACTTCATTCGACCTTCCCGATAACCCTTCATCTCCGAATGAAACATCCAACTCAATTTTCCCTCAGGCCCGGTCACCTATCCGCGAACCCAAGTAGATCCGTCTCAGGTTCCGCTTCATCCGGCCCTTATCTCACGAGGCAAGTTGTTGAAGCAAGTTCAAACATTACTTCCATCAAGCTCCTTCATCCACAAAAACTCTTCTTACAAGATATCCTCCATTGTGGCTTCGACTACGAGGGATCGTCCGATACGCCTCCTTCGCATAGGGTAAAAGTTATGGGCACGCTCATCCATCTTTCTTCTTGCTTGGGACGACTTCCTCTTCTTTCGTCCGCCACGCTCGGATCATATTGATGACTTTATCTTTGGGTCCCGCTTTCATTCTTGGGAGGATCTCTCCTTCCTTCTCGACGGAGGTCCTTAATCGATGATTCAGCTTTTCCCGACTCTAACGCTTAGCTCTAATCCGCCTCGAGTTGATAACTGCTCTCGTAATGCCCTTTTCTCCATGATAATCACAAGATTTATCTTGGTTCTCCTCAAGGGGTGGGTCACGACCGGCTTTGGAGGAGGTAGTCGAATGTGTGTCTCGTGGCCAAAATTTCCTTCGGGGCTTTACGAGTGAGTCTAAAGTTAGACGGGGTTGCCTCGCCCGTATGGTCACCGCGATAGGGCACGTAAGGCGCCGACTGTCACACGTGGCGTGCGAGCTTCCCGATCTTTCCCCGAGTAAGCCGATCGCCTTCATTCTTCCTATCTCCTTCAGTAATGACTTCGCAACCCTTTCGTCTCTTTCTAAGGGTCCGCCGAGGCCCTTCCGTTGTATCGTAATGCTCCCCCGAGGTAACTCCTGATCGGCAAAGCTTCCTCCCGACTTTACAAAGTCATCAACCCTAATCATCATCTCCTCCACGGTCTTAGGGACTGGTCGGCAAAACCGCTTGGCCACCGGGCATTTGCACCCATTCATGAACGAGAGATCCTCATGATCTCCTGAGTTCTCAGTATGAATCCTGCCCTGGTCCATCTCTTGAACTCAAGCAATGTTTCATTAGCTTTCCTCACTATCTTGGCAATTTTGGTAGGTCCTTGACACAAGCTTTATGCGAGAGAAACGAGTTTCGAATCGGTCCTTGAAAGTCGCCCATTCATCTATGCTCCCCGCTGGAGCCCATCAAACCATCCCCGGCCTTCCGCCTAAAGTCTTGGAACATGCGGTACCATACCGGCATCGGCCACTCTCCATGCCCCGCGGCCCGTGAATCTGCTGAGATGATCCCGAGGATCCGCCGATCCATCGTGATAACTTGACGCGGGTGGGCATCTTGGCCCCGGCTGAGAACCTCGATGATTCGCCTCCGGGCGGGGACTTGAGACTTCCTCAAGGGCTTCGCTAGATCTTCGCTCTTACTTTACTCCCAACCGCTATCTCCTTCTTCTTGTCTCGCCGACTTGTCCTTGCCAAGGACCACTTCGCCATCAAAACCAATCGACGGCCGACGGTGTCCTTTCTGCTATTGTGTTTTATCATGACTGAGCGCAGCTACATACCCTTCTAACCGCTTCTCTCGCCATTGGGCGGAACTTCCTCTCTCCTCCGAAGTCACTGAGGTGTCGAACCCGCCATTCTATAGCTCTAGCAGATTGAATGCGGGTCCCACTGATGGCGCCAATGTCAAGCATTTTTTATGGTTGTCAGCTTATCTTTCACCTTTAGAGATAAGCCTTCTAGATACCGCTAAGATGAATAACGCTAGTCTCGCCCCGTGTTATCCTGTGACCCGACTCCCATGTGAGAATGAGTATGTGTTTACCGAAGGTATAGTATAAAATGTGTGTGAGAAAATGATACCTTATTCAAAATTATCAGATGATTTATACTACTCCGATGTCGTTATCTCGTCCCTCGGTCTCGTCTGACTTCACGGGACCGCTGATGTTGTCGTACTGCACTGCCCCGACATCGCCCCTCAAGGCCCCGTCTCGACATCCGTGAGAATGAGACAAAGCGCATCCGTGCTAGATGCCAAAGGTAATCGTGTGTCGGCGCCTTCGGACGGATGGTTTGTCGATGTCTCCTTCAGATAGCTCGGAATGCTTCAAGAGAATATTGACCCTTCGTGCAAAGGTTGGACTTTTCAGATAGTGTTGGCCCTTCTGTTCTTGGACCGAATGGGCATATACGCCGCTGGAATAAATGTTGTGTTCAAGAGGGAACAAATACCTTCTAGTAAACAAAAATCATCATATTTGACCAAAATAATCTATACCCACGTGATCACAATAATACCAACCAATGAAATTCTACTAACCAAATTATATCACCACAAAGAATAATCATACATCACACCATACACAATTCATTCCACTAGCCTAAAAAATATTCGACCAATAGGATTAAAATTGATAGACCAAAATATCTTGGGACCAGAGCAACATTATGTCATGACGCTAATGACCGAGGATCATCAAAAGCATGAATCAGAGCCACGTGACCAATCAAGAAATCAAGCAATTAATTCGCTTGATCTAACATCCATATACCACTCAAACAAGTATGCAAGATACGATGTATTCCAATAACGAGTACACCTCCGATCAAAAGCAAATCAAGCAATTATAAACTATATTAGAGTATATTGAAATAATAAAACCCCATTCAATAGATATCACTTGTTCAAAGAAACCAATTATAATTCACCTAGTACCGATATTAACGAGTAAACAGTACCACCGATCTGAATTGATTAACCACTTAGTTATATTAAAAATCACAATACGAGGTTACCTTGTTTGCTTTTGTCGATTCCTTGATCAACCACCAACAAAACTTCGCTGCCACTTTTCTTTTTCTGTTGCAAAAACTCTAATGACATGAAAACCTTATAAACCCTAGATCGAGAGCCACCCGCTCTAAAACCAATTGTTGAAACTACAGACCTTGATAGATCTTGAGCACTCGTAGATCGTTAGTATTGCTTATGTAATCACAAACAAACTAATAGACAATCTCTACGACTTATATTCTTTAGCGGAAATCAAATATAAGCACAAACACAAATAACTAAGAACACTTTGATCCTCTATGGATCTTTATATTACTAAAACTTTGTTTTTCAACTCGTTACATTCATCATACTATCGTGTTCCTTTTATAGACAAGGAACCCTAACTTGTTTCCTACGAAACGTATAATCATAAAACTAAATAAGATATACATAATCACTTCCTAATAAAGCTCATGCATATCCTAACTAACTATTAAAAACACGGAATAACTATTTCCACAGAAACAAACTACGTACTATATAACTTCAGCAGATTCTATTCTTCAGCATAAACATAGAACTTCAGCAGAATCCTTCGGCAGAAACATCAGCAGAATTCTAACTTAGCAAAATTCCCAACAATCTACAGGAGCTTGAACCATGGCTTGTTTGAGCTTAATGAAAGCCTCTTGAGCATCTGCATTCCATTTAAAAGAATTTTTCTTAAGTAACCGAGAGAGGTCTACTAACAAAGGGCAAAGTCTTTGATAAATCTCCTAGTAACCTCGTTAACCCAAGGAACCTCTAAGTTGCTTCAATCGTAGTTGGAACAGCCAGACCGCATTGCTTGAACTTTAGTCGATCTGTAGCTACCCCTCTCTGCTGATATTACATGACCCAGATATTCCACATGAGATGTCCCAAACACACACTTACTTTTCTTAGCATACAAACTGTGAGTTCTCATGGTTGATAGGACAGCAGTGAGGTGTTGTACATGGTCTGAGAAACACTTACTATAGACCAAAATGTCATCAAAAAGCACCAATGTGAACTTCCTTAAGAATGCCCTGAACACTTCATTCATTAAGGATTGGAAAGTAGATGGTGCATTTGTTAGTCCAAATGGCATGACTACAAACTCATAATGTCCTTCATGAGTTTAAAAGCTGTCTTTGCCACATCATCTTCACTCATTCTGATTTGATGATAACCAAATCTCAAATCCAACTTAGAAAACACTGTTGAACCATGCAACTCATCAATTAGCTCTTCAATGATGGGAATTGGGAACTTGTCATTCATGGTACTTTTGTTCAGTTTTTTGTAATCTATACACATCCTCCAAGTATTATCCTTCTTCTTAACCATTACCACTGGTGATGCAAAAGAACTTTGACTGTGTTTAATGAATCCTGATTCCAGCATTTCTTTAACCATGGCTTCTATGGCATCCTTCTGCATTGATGGGTGTCTATAGGGTCCGATATTGATAGGTTGTGTTCTCGAATTAAAGGAATTTTGTGGTCATGAGTTCTTGTCAGTAAGGCTTTTGGGACTTCAAACACATCAAAGATAAGTGTCAATTACTTGTTGAATCCTTTGTCCAAATTTTCTTCACATCGATCCACCCCATTGGCGAATTAAAGGTTAAACCGGTGTTGGATACACACTTAACATCATTAGTTTAGCCTGTTTCCCACCTTCCATCTTATTAACTTGCTTTTTTCCTTCTAACCAATGTGCCACAGTCTTGTTAGTGCCTCTCAAACAGACCTTCCTACCATTGAACAAAAACTCCATCCTCAATTCTTTAAAATTGCACATCATATTTCCCAAGGTAGATAACCATTGGATGCCCAAGACCATATCACACCCCCCAAGTGGTAACAACATTGCATCAGAAACAAAGGTCTCCCCCTTAAGCAACCACTTAAACCCTTTACATACACTTACAGTCATCAAATTCTTTCCTCCAGCAACTAAAACAGACATAGGACAATTTTTTCTAATATCACACCCCAACCTCTTTGCTACATTGACATCTAGGAATTTGTGAGTTAACCCTGAATCTACCAAAATATGCAACTCATGTCCATTGGCTACTAAACCTATCACCCTCATAGTTTGATAAGAACTTACACCAGATAGAGCATTTAGAGAGATTTGTGGCACTACCTCATCTAACACATTTTCCATCAAAGAATCATTTGCATCCACAAATTCTTCCTCCTCTTCTTCCTCTTCTCCAGTAATCACAGTAGTATACAATTGTCTTGCACACTTATGTCCTGGAACAAATTTCTGATCACAATAGAAACATAGGTTTTTTCCTCTTTTTTCCTCATATTCTTTCTCGAGTCAATCTGCTTCCTACTTTGTCCACCTTGTGAATTGTTTGGTCTACTCCTCCACCCAAAGGTTGTCAGAGGTAAAGCTAACAAAGGTTTGCTATTACTAGTTCCCGCCGCAACATTCAACCTATTCCCATTCCCCATATTACTACTCATCTGCAGCTATTCTTCTTCTTAATAGCATTTAAAGTAGCCTCAAGATTGGTTAAAGAATAAGCATCACCAAGGTCTTTGGTTTAAACATTCTAACCCCATTTCTAACTCGCTTGGTAAACCCCAAGATAGAAACTCGATTGCATGTTCTTCATCGATGTCTACTCTACTTAGCAAAGTATCAAACACATCTTGATATTCTTTGGCATTAGTTTCATATTTTACATTCTTTAGTTCGGACATTGGATCATCAAACACAGTTCCAAATATTTGAATGATAGCATCTCTATAAACAATCCAAGAAACCAATTCCCCATGCAATCTAATGAACTGTCTATGCCAAAGAAGTGCTTTATCAAACAAATGAACATAAATTAACCTCCCCTTCTGGTCATCTGGAATGCTATCAATTGCAAAGAACTGCTCACACCTAAAGATCCACCCTCTTACATCATCCCCTGAAAACTTAGGAAACTCCACTTTAGTCATCCTACTGTACTGGTTTTGATTTGGTCCCCTATTCACCAACTGATTCTGACTCATCATCTGCTCCATTGTTTGCCTGAACCCATTCAATGCTTCGTCCACATATCTTCTTGTGTTATCATCACTGTTTTCCCCACTACTGGTACCAGTTGTTCTTGTTGATGGCGCCATTGTTTTGTGATCTTTCTTGAATTATGAATGAATCTTGAATAATGAATTTGGCGGAAAACTCAACGTAATCTTGAACTATGAATCTTGAATTGCTTCAATGAGACTTCACCAGAAAAGTCTCGATACCACCGATACACACCACTGGGATCACTTAAGATCCGTTAATGGATTCGCAATTAACTTGGACAAACAAGATTAAAGAATTGTTATAGTCGAAAGCTTAATTGGATTATCAATGATGGTTTGTTACAATTGTTGGTTACAAGTGAGTATTAAGAGAGAAAGGAAATACAATTCTAAAACTAAAATGAAAGAATGAAAGCTAACGACTATTTAAAGGTAGTTTTGGAGGGAAAGTTAGTTAGGAGTATTGTGGAGAACAATACATGTGCAACTCACAAATGTGATATAAATCCCATTTATGCCCCTCACATGCCACAAGACTCCTAACAATTTGCTTTTCATTCGTGGTGGGTTTTGGGGTTTTGCCTGTAATAAATTCGGATTTGTTTCTTGCTCCGATACGCATCTCCATTAGTTGGGACCACAACGGGTAATTCGTGTCATCGAGAATGACTCCAGCGGGAAAAGGGGCATCTTGAACATTCTGGATGATGACTTGCGAGGGATTCGATGATTCAGACATGGATTCGAGGTATTACCGAGAACTCTCTCATACCATGTATAAAGTTGGGATACGATTTTGGTGGAAGAATTCTTCCATTTTTTTGTATATTAATCAATAGAGAGTACATGAATATATATACAAGAAAAGGCTAACAACTTACTATACATACACCTATGAAATAGCAGCTAATTTAGGAAAAGATAATGATACAATCAAGCCTCCGAAATAGCTCTCGCCAACAGGTGACACTACTTTTGCCTATTGCACCATCCCACGACACTAAGTGTACCTAGCACTCTAAAAACAAATTCAGAATGTTTGAACTCCTATAACCACGACGTACACCACCATACTGCCGTTGCGGCCATTCTACCTATACGCTTATAAATCCACGATATCTACTGCCATTAGTTTCTTGACCCGTTGTATCCACCAAGTCATCATCATGCGATAGTAGATTCAGGTCAAATGGTAGAACAACACTATTTGAACCTGAACCAGTTAAGCTTTTTTTAATTTTGATTCTCTTATCAGCCACTTTTTTACTGTGGTTTGTTGGTTTGAGGGTATGGAACATTTTTTGGTCCTGTTACCTCTTAGAAGACCATGTAAGCCATGAAAAATTGTATGCCGATTAGCAAAAGTATTGTTAAAAAAATGTAATGAAAACTCGTATAATGATTACTAGTAAAAGTATTCAAAAAAGAATGTAATGCTAATTTGCTAAATAATTCAGCAGGATCATCTGTATATTCACGGGTCGTCTTATAGTCTTGATCATGTTTGTGGTTGACTTTTCTTTTGATGCATGACAATATAAATTATAATATTTTGTTCCTCTTTATAGTCTGTATTTCCATTTTAAGATATCCCAAAATAATTGTCTATTTTTAATTTATAGTAATAAAAAGGGAATTTTATTAAAGAATATTATATTTGTGTGATTAAAAATTATAATGACCTCATTTATATTAAACTTTGTGTCTTTTGTCTCGGACAATAATTTTGAGACAGAGGGAGTAGTTGATATAAGCATGTTAATGATTATTAAACTTACTAAGGCTTCTTTTTTTTTTTTTTTTATTAAATGGATCTAAAAATAAGTGAGTCCCTTCTTTCTTGTTGTGTCTGATTGAGGAGTAGCGGGGTTTTTTTTCCTTTGAGGAAATAAACCATTTAACACAAATGAGTGTGACCTAAAAAAACATTATTATATTACTTGAATCCACTTTTGTTAATGGTCAGACAATTTAAGGGGGGAAAAAAAACAAAACGGACCCTAAGCTTTCTTTGCAAGAGGGGTTGGACTTCCCACAACTGCGTTATGTTATGAAAAAACAAGTACATAGTGATTAGTGAATTAAGGGTAAAAAAAAGTCATAACATTGTAGAGCATGACAAACGAGTAAACGTAATGTTTAGAATTCTTCGATGGAGGAACAAAACCAACCACGTACAATCATATACTTCCATAAGAATGAAAAAGAATGTATTTCAAACATTATAGACGAATGAATGTTTTAAGTGACAAAAACATACCAATAGGTAGGCTTTTTGGCTACTCCTGATCCTCTTGTGTGAATTATGTTGTGAAGGCCCAGTTGTGGGTAATCAGCTTTACTTCTTCATTTATGATATGCACATCAGATCTTAGTGTCTTAAAAGTTTGCATCCCATGCATGTTGAGTGATTATGGCGCACCACGAGCGAAAATCGTATTTAAAATAAACTTTAATCCAAAGGTGATAAATAAGCGTATTTTGCAGGATTAAAAACCAAACAAGAGATAAACTCTAAGAAGATAATTTTATTAATGATTATTCAATAATCAAAAGATAAACAGTCCTATCTTTATAGGGAAGCCAAACTTGAGAAAAAAGTTTACCAAATTATTCTAGAACAAACAAAATAAAGAAACTAAAATAAAAGTCACTACACAAAATAACCCAGTAGGGTTACTTTAAAAGTCACGACACAAACAAATAACCTCAATATGTTTAGGAGTAGGAGTAGGGTTACTTCAAAAGTCACGAAATAAACAACCAATAACCTCAGTATCACTACAACAAAGGAGAACGGGCGACCAAGCATTTGGCGAGGCGCCCTTGTTCCAGCCAGAAGTTGTTAAACGACAAAAAACATGCTGATATGGCACACTAAAGGGTTGACCGTTTGGTAAAAATTCAACGCAACTTTTTGGCGGGGACATGTCTCTGCAAAAATTCCAGATGATGTTGACCAACGTTTGACTAAAGTTATAACTTGCTAAGTGTTCCCGCTTTTTTTTCCCGCCAACACTTTTGGCGGGGACATGTCTCCGCCAAAAGAGAAGTACTCGCTAAAAGATTTCCCTCCAAACATTTACTTTATAAATATAAAAACTTTTGACAGGGACATGTCCCCGCCGAAAGTGTTCCCGCCAATTTTTCCCACCACATTGCAACTTTATCCCGCCAATTTTTTACTTATATATAACCTAACCGATCATTCACAATTCGGAAAAATACACATAACTCAATCGTCAATTCCCACAAAACATATATAACAATGGCTGGTTACACGCCAGAAAAGGAGTGGTCCAATGTTTTATCGAACCTACCACTCTTTGATGAAGTTCTTAATACATATGGCGATGAAATTATTTCTGAATATGGTTCTTATAAGAACATTAGCCCGTGGATGAGAGATGTTATTCTGAAATGGTTAAGAAAAAAGCCATACTACAGAGAGATGTTGGCCGGTGATAGTGAAAGCAAGTTATCAAAAGTTGATGAACTAGGATTGAGGATAACAATATTGAAGCTTTGTTTGAACATTTCATCAAGAAAAATAAGGAAAGGGAGGGGAATGGTGGTGCAAGTTTTAGCAAAGTGGGAAGTAGCAACAAAAAAAATGAATGAGGGAAGTTTTGGTGGGAAATTTTGGTAGAAAGTTGAGTGGATTTTTAGGCAAAATAACAATTACATTTTACAAACAATGATCATGGCTAAATTAGATAACTTACTAATAACACGAAAATTATTTAAACAATGGGTTGAGTTGTTAATAGTTGAATAGTCTTTGTTCTATTTTGTGTAACTATGACAAAATGCAAATTGTCATTGGGGAAATACTATTGTGCACTGTAGTTAACCACTTTGAATTTACTAATCCAGGCTTTCTATATGTATGTCAAATATGCATATGGTTTATTAGCGATTGATTGTCACCTTAATTTGGGTTCCTATTGGTCTATTTAGTGGGAGTCAGTAAATTGAATTATACTCATATAATTTTTGTGCAGAGATATGGAAGTTACATTATTTCAATATCAGCAATGTTATCGATTCATGTTTAACCCTATGAAGGAAAGATATGAAGCCTATAAACAGGACATGACAAATGCATTAAACTACAAGGATATATCAAAAAACGATGATGCAAGCAGAGTGATCGTGTAGGATATTGGATTTCACATACACATCAAACCATAACACAAAGTAGGCGTACAAGAGTTTTTAGAGAGAGAAAGTTAGAGGTTTAGGGAACTTTAGTGAGAGAAAGAAAAATCTTATTATGAGCTCCAACTCTACCTTGGAAGGTAGAGAGTATTTATAGTCTTACAATAAAACGCCACACAACGGGTCATGGATCGTGCATACAGTGGGTAAAGACCCGTCCGTCCTCCACGGTGTTACTTAACTAAATACTACTTAGCTTAAAAGAACTACGACTACGAGCTTAACGATTACATATACTAGAGGTGACCGACTTTTAATACCGAATTTCTAATTCCTAACAATCTCCCTAAGGGAGGTCACCTCAAACATATACTAAAATTACATTGAATACAAACAAATATTACATTAAACATTGTTCTTGCATTCTTGATGTAGTACTTTGTTCAAGCTCGTAGTTATAGATTCTTCTCATTGCATGTTTGGTTAATCCAAGTGGAGGTCTTTATCGATCCACGTGATAATAATTTTGAGCCACCTTTTGAGATCATCACCAACAAAAATCTCGAGACATCCATTGTGGTGTTGGTATTATGTGATGTTGTGATTTTTGGACCGACATGCTCACATTCGGATCATGATATCTTCTCATCGAGTAGCGGAAGCTTTCGTTGATTCATGATATTGGCGCAGCAGAAAGCGTAAGCATGGAGTGAAAATATCGAGTCATTGATGCACTAATCATGATTTATTTTGAGATGAATGTGTTAAGTGAGCATGCGGCTATGGATTGACCGCTTCATTCTCGATCACCGCAAACGAGGGACGACTCCTACATACAACAGCTAGTAATAAATCGCACGAAAGTGTCTTTGATCACTTCGTTGAATTAAGGTACACGCCCACTTGTTCCCCGCTGATCAAGACAAGTACCGCCTCGTGATCGTATAATTCAAGAGTTTCCTTGATGTGGTTTCGCAATGCTCTAGTCGTTCTCAAACCGAACGCCTCAAAGAAGACAACACGGAGTGAGTGAACCAAATAATAGAAATTCACCGATTGATGAAAAGATATTTGAAAACAATCGTGTATTGCTCAATAGAAATTGTTTTTGCAATACAACGAAGGTTTTAATGAACATCAATTATCAATCATAAAACACCTTTTGATTTGAAATATCCGCACACGGTCGATTTGCTAAAGAAAAGAGTTTTTAAGCACAACGACCGGTTTTTCAAAGGTATCCGTCAATCCATAACTCGAACTGTGATTGATTCAAAAGATTGAATCGCCCCATTGTTTCGCTCGGTTGTCACATGGTTGATCTATTTGATAGATCTCACATGCCACCCACCGTGAGCTTGTTTGATGTTGGCTCTAGAAGGCTTTCCATCTTTATTGTGAGTATGTTTGCATATCACTCGGATGTTCGCAATACCACAAGGATAATGCGAGGACTCAAGATATAATCTCTTTCCACATTGTGAGAAACAGAGAGTCTTCATTGAAAGTGTCCTAATGAGATTTATTGATGATCTCGTGGCTCTAGACTCAATATGTGCATATTTGGTTCCCGTGTTTGAGACTGGGAGAGGGTCTCCTTCTTCAATATCAACAATCTCTAAGAGAAAGTCGATAGATTATGTAGGTTCCCGTGAGAATGAAACAAGCCCTTATAAGAGGAACTTGAGTGGTTTGGGAAGTTGTAGTGCAGAGTGTCACCGGGTCCATGACGCCTTGTCTTCAATACCAATGTTACCATCAAGAGAATATGAATTGTACCCGTTTCGCCCTAAGGTTGAATATATGGAGGGCTATTTGTTTTCACCCTTTCTTATTCAATTCTTTTCCATTCTTCAACCCCTTCAAGGCTTACCGAGACTTCATAGCTAGAACCTTGTTGGGTTTATTCCAAGATTAGCTCGGCCTCATCCGCACTCTTCCCATATCTCATTTTTCTCCTTTTATCATCATACCTAAGAACACTACACTAACTAGTGGATAGTCCCCGGTAGATTCCTCCGGCTCGCGGATCATGGGAACAAATACCTAACCTTATCATCCTTATATCACCGCATATAAAGTAAATTAGGTCGGTCTATCCGGTATTGTTCATCCGCCATTTGAACCAATTGAAAACCATTTGAAAATCAATCCAGATACTTGTGATATTATCAAAGCATTTTGTACCGAATTGTTTTTGATATTTTAGAACAAGTGCTCCCCTCAACATGTGCATCAAATGTTTGAAATCGCTTTGCACACGGAGGCAAGAGAAAGAATTAACTTTTTGATTACCATTTTCTAAAAGATATCAACATCACTTCCCGATCAAAACAAGTAGATAAAGCATGTTGGGAAGGATGAGGTTTTCATAAGCTTGCTCCCCTCAATATGTGCATAGATATTTGAAAATGTTTTGCACATATTAGGAAAAGATGCACATTGAGATAAGTTGATCACGCTTTAAATATTTGTGGTTTAAGATAGATGCTCCCCTCAACATGTGCATGGAAAATTTGAAATCGCTTTGGCACATGTGGGAAGGAGAGCTTGTACATTCTTATAAAACCATTTACCAATTATCGCTTTAAATTGAATTTAAATCACAAATTCTCCCCGATCACAATTATCAAATCATTTGAGATTTGTGATCTCAGAGATTTAAATTGATTTTGAAAGCTTTTAAGGAGAATTGTGACTTGATTATGAAAACGCTTTAATCGACAAGAATCGGATATTAAGACTTTAAACTCCATTGATTAAACATGCATGAATATCTTTTGAAAACAATTGAATGACAAATAACTTTTTAATTTAATTGAAATCATTCTCCCCACAATCAATGACAAAGGTTGTTGATTGAGAGATAGATATATTGACAAACAAGTCCGAGATGATTATCAAAATAGAGTACTAGTTATTTTTCAAAGCGCTTAGTTTTCAAAGAGATAAATGTTTATAGAATCGAGCATGGAATTTTGAAAACATGATAACGTATGGCTCGTTCTTTCTTTAAAAAGCGGGTTATTGCTCGAGATGACAATAAACCATTTTTTTTTCTCTCAAAATTTATCTTGTGTGCCCGAGATTTTTCTTTCTCTTTTTTTTTTTATTATTTTTTTTTTTGAGAATTCGAACAACATCTAAAGTCCCGTGTCATTCTTTGAATGATAGCACAAAGACCGTAGATATTATCGAATCGAGAAAAATATGACAAAATGACAATATTTTTTGAGGGTTTTTCGAATTTTTATGGATTTTTAAAAGTTTTATATTTTTCTATTTGCTTTTTGAAGGTTTTATAATTTTGTATTTTGTTTTTCAAAAGATATGTACAAGAGATAGATGAAGATAGACCTTTACTCCTCGCCTTCCTCCTCAAGACGCTTGAGTGTTTTCGTTGAAGGCTTTTCAAGCCAAGTCGTGGAAGAATAAACTCAAAACGCTCTTGGAAGAGCTTTGGTGAAGATGTCTCGCTAACCGGTATTCGCACCTCACAAAATAGAGTTCCACCACACCTTTTTCCACTTGTTCCCGATGAAATGATGTCGAATGTCGATATGCTTAGCTCTTGAGTGTTGAACGTTATTGCATGAAAGAGCAATAGCACTTTATTATCACAAGATGTAGGGATTTTATTGAATACAAAGCCATAGTCGATAATCGGGATATCATCCATAGGATTTGAGCACAAGAAGATGACATGGCTATGTATTCACCTCAGAGAGGAAATAAAAGTACTCATTTGCTTTTTGAAGACCACTCACAAGCTTATCACCCAAAACCGAGCACCTCCGTATGTACTTCGACGAGTATCTTGACACCGCATGATCAAGATCAGATAGGTCGTTAGTGACATACCGTGTCCTTCGGATACCAAAGTCCCATGTTGATGGTTCCTTGAGATACCGAAGACCCGCTTAACCGCTTCAAGGTGCTTTTAGTAGGCTTAGCTCGGTATCTAGCACACATGCACACAAATGAACAAGATGTCTCGGTCTACTAGCCGTGAGGTACATCGTGATCCAATCATACTACGATATTTCGCTTTGGTCTACCATGATCCCCGAGTGGTCCTCATCTAGTTTAGTTCGCTCAATCATGGGAGTGTCAATGTGGTCACTTGAATCAAATCCAAATTTCTTTAAAATCTCATTTGCATATTTAGATTGATTTATGAAAATGCCTCCGGACTTTGTGAAATTTGTAATCCCAAGAAAATGACATTTGTCCCATCATTGACATTTGAAATTTTGAACCCATTTCTTTTGAAAACGGTCACACTCATTGGGGTCACGAGGCAAAGATGATATCATCAACATAAATTTGAACATGAATTAAATGTTTGCCGACTTTCGGTGAACAATGTTGGATCAATCGCCCTTGCTAAATCCGTAGATAGAAGAAACTTTGATAGCGATCATACCATGCCCTTGGAGCTTGCTTTAAACCGTAAAGAGCCTTCTTCAAACGATAAACGTGAGTAGGATGCTCTTGATTCACAAATCCTTCCGGCTGGTCGACGAGACGACTTCTTTAAGATCTCCGCTCGTAAATGCCGCCTTTACATCCATCCGATAGACTACCATTTTCTTACTAGCAAAGATTAGCCAAAAGATTCTCGATTGCCTCGATTCGAGCAACAGAGCAAAGATTCTTCAAAGTCAATACCTCCTCTCGACGGTATCCTTTAGCAACTAATCGAGCCTTGTTCTTCAATACATCACCATGCTCATCAAGTTTCACTTTGAAGATCCATTTTAGAGCAATAAGCATAGCACAACTGGAGTGTACTAACTCCCATACATCAAGTCGATCAAACTCATGAATTTCTTCTTGCATGGCATTGAACCAACCTATCTTCATTCATGGCGGTTTTAACATCTTTTGGTTCGATCTTAGAGAGTACGGAGTTGAAGAAGCACCATAAGGCATCGGTTGCAATTTGTTTCCGTGTGGATACCGGACGAGAGGGATTTCCAATGATGTTGTCTAATGGATGATCGTGAGTCCATTTTCCGAGGTGTTCATGTGGTAGTTGTTGAGGGACCAAGTAGCGAGTCGATGTCTCCTCAAGAAGATGGTTCGATGAAGATTCGTGAGCAAATATGTTTTCAAATGGAGCATCTTTAGAGTAGCAAAGGGATTAACTTCATCATTGATGCCGCATACGCTCCATGATGTACATTCAAGAATGATGATTTGTTGATGAGATCAAGGATCGCAGCAGCGCTTCTTGACTTAATGATATTGAGATCAAGGATTGACTTCATTTACGTGAATATGAGCACCTCGCTTGTAGGAATCGACACCTCATTAGTACTTGGCTCATAAAGTTCATCAAACATAGGATCAAACAATTTCTTTAAATCATCTTCGATGGAGGTACATATGGAGTCACGGAGAAGAATTAGGTACAAGGGATGAACCAATGGGACTGCTTTTGAAGAGCGGGTCCCGAATCGATTGTCCAGAGCCATTTGACCGGTCACCATCAAACGTGACGTGAATTGTTTCCATGATATTTCGGGTTCTCTTGTTGTAGATTCGTATCCTTTTCTGCTTGATGCATAACCTACAAATACTCCAATGTCTCGCTTTAGCTCTAAGTTTGCCTAAATCTTGGCCCTCATTAGTTGGATAACACAATGCACCGAACACACGAAGGAATGAAAGATTAGGTTTTCATGTGGATAAGTTCATATGGAGTTTTTCCATGAGCAAGGTGAATCGTGGATCGATTTTGGGTGTAGCATGCAGCGGCGATGGCTTCACCCCGTAGAAACATTGGAACTTTTGAGTAAATCAAGATTGTCCTTGCGGCTTCCACAAGAGTTCGATTTCGCCTTCAACTACACCGCTCGCTGAGGAGTTCGAGGAACACTTCTTTGATGACCGATTCCAATACTTTCATAAACTCACTAAGTTGTTTGTTAACAAACCCGGCCCATTGTCTGCTTCGGATGATTCGACCGCTTTGTTAAGACGAACTCCGCAATGCTTTTATGAGTTTGATGATGATATCCGAGTTTCATCCTTTGACTTTAAGAACTTTACCTGTGTGAATCTAGAGAAATCATCAACCACAACTAACACATATTTCTTCCCAAATATATTCTCAGACTCTCATGGGTCCACATAAGTCCATGTGAATTGTATGAAGAGCTTCGTGACAGAGTTAGTAGGTTTGGGTTTATGGGCATACTTTTGCTTTTTCCCAATTGGCATGTCGAACAAAGATGATCCTTTTCATACTTAAGTCTAGGTAAACCTACAACTAAGTCCTTTCTCGAGAGATCATTGATGGTGCCAAGTTCAAGTGATTGAGACGACGATGCCATATCCATGACTTTGTTTTGAAGCCTTTGACAATAATCAAATTGGAGAAGACTTCATCATATCTTCGATAGAGATGGTGTATAGATTTGAACCACGTGAACCTCTCAAAAGTTCCTTACCATCAAGTTCTCTAACGAAACAAGTATGTTTTCTCAAGGCTACTTCTAGATCGTAATCGCATAATTGACCAACAGAGAACAAAGTTATGACCAAGACCTTCTACATAATATACTCGGAGATAACACTTTTACCAACAACATAATCTCCATAACCCATAATTGCACCGAAATGATCATTCCGAATCTAATCGTCCCGATGAATTTGCTCACGGTTCATGAGCCATGACCGTCGCCAAATATATGCTTGGAACAACTGAGTCCGTGTACCACGTAACGATTTGAACGATCCGCAGCTGAACATGCATAAGAATGGATAATCGGATAATTGGGATCCCCATGCAAGAATGGGTTCCATTTGGTTAGTAACAATGGTTGGAACACCCACATCGTAAATAGAAGCATTCATATTACAAATTGAATCAATAGAGTTAATGAGAATAGATGCAAGACTAGTGTCCAGATTTGCCCTATTTAAAGTATGTTCACTTCTTAAGGGAATAGTTCTACCAAGAGGCATCCATTTTCTAGTGGGCATTGTCTCGATTAACCTTATGGCCAACAGTATCCATTGATAACCTATCTTAATAAATGTTCTTCCCGTGGGCTTCCACCATTTTCGAACTTTCTTTCGCCTTTGCCTTTTGCCTTCTTAGCATGATATTTTGCATTAACAGAGTTAATTGGGATTTGACAAGATTAGACAAGACATTCACACCACATTCATGATTAGAAATGTAATTCAAGTAGACATCATTACAAGGTTTGCAAATAGTATCGAATTCGAATTAATTACAAGACGCCTATGGCTAATACTAGAATCAACACGATTCGCTTTATTCTACTCAAACTTAAGGTTCCTAGGTTGGTCTTCTACTCTCTTCCAATGCACATTCTTAGCTTGCGAGGTCCTGCTATTCCTTGTATTGTCTTGAGACTTTGACATGCTTGCTTTAATGTCACCGACACTCTCGTAGAGGAATGGGAACATTAGTTGGTTTTGCTACTCTTGCTTCTCCTGCTTAGATGTGCTTGATCCGAACTACATGCAGCACACTAAGGTTCACTTTCTTAACACTAGAAGTGTTGGGATTTGTACTCCTAGAAGGCACACAAGAGTTCGCTTTCTTAGCTTTAACAGATCCGAATCGAACTACTTGAAGGCACACTAAGGTTCACATTCAAAACATCGGGCATCGAATGGATATTATACTTGGCACTAGGCATAGAACACGGAATCAAAGGATTAACTCTCTCACCTAAGGACTTAGGGCATATTGTGATTAAGCATTCTAGAATTTCTTGAGATCGTTTGGCATATAAGCATGCATGCCCAATTGCATTGTCAAGTGGTTTCTCTAACTTATCTTCTTCAACAATCTCACTGAGACATTCTCGACAATCCTTAAGGGATGAGAAATATGTTTGAATAGCAAGTTTGTTATTCCCGAGATGAGGGGACATATTTCACGCATAAAGCATATTTATTACAAGAGTGAACCTTTGATACACCATTCTCCCATTGGTCATTGGCATTTTCTTTTTACGACTCTTCGATTCTCAATTTCCTTTGCAATGAAGCTATTTGTTCGTTATTTTTGTTACGAGTGACCTTTATTGATTCAAATAACTCATTGAAATGACGTTAATCTTTTCATTTTCTTCTAGAAAACTTTCGCTTTCCTTTTGTAATGCATTTACTAAGTTTTGAAGA
This sequence comes from Chrysanthemum lavandulifolium, assembly GCA_022545495.1. Classification (NCBI taxonomy): domain Eukaryota; kingdom Viridiplantae; phylum Streptophyta; class Magnoliopsida; order Asterales; family Asteraceae; genus Chrysanthemum; species Chrysanthemum lavandulifolium. The sequence continues at coordinate 144,314,388 of CM040246.1, read as the reverse complement.
TGAAACGTTTGAGAATTCGAGAATCTAAAGGAGGAGGCATTTGGGAGCCTATCATATTGTTCTTTTGACCCTTTAATTGAGAGATTTGGGCTTTCAACTTTCTCGATCGTGTTGCAATGAGCTTGAATCGCTCATCACGCTTGTTAATTTGAAAACCGCATCAAACTCGAGCATCCGAGGATGTCTTGATATTTGAAGTTTTGACATTTTCTTTAAGATGTTGATATTTTAGTTGTAAATTAAAATGCTCACCTCTAGTTTAGAAAAATGTTTAACCAAATTGTCGTGATCATCCAGCTTCAATTTTCTCATTTAGTTTAGAATTAGTATTTTCAAGCTCAATTACACGATCATGGGAGACTTTCAGTGGCAACAGATAATTCATGAAATTGGGAAGCATTAATAGAACAATTTGTAGCAAAGTGAAAACACATCTTGAGCAACACATTCAAGAATAAGAGTCTTATTTAATGTATGCAAGTTCTTCCTCTCAATCTCATTATATTTTAGTGCACGCCATAGTCACAAACCTCAACAATCATTGCATCAAACTCCTTTTCCATTTCTTTAATGTCTAAGTTCATTCCTTTTAAGACTTTCAAAATGATCTTTTAGTTCTTTAAAGAAAGGCATGACTTCGCTTAAATAACATTCTTTTGTTTGCTCAAACCCCTTTCCCTTCGCTATACCAATGGGTGTGATCATTTTCTTACAAGTTTTTCAAAATCAACAAATAGTTGAAAAATAACATATTGACCGATTAAGGTCTTGCTTTTGTGGCAATAGTCCTAGGTACTAAATGCATTGGTGTATTTGGAGGATACACAACAAAAGGCATTTTCCTAAAGGGAGGGTTCATTACAACAAGATTCTCTCGCTTTTGCTTATCTAAATCCTTTTCCGAACACTTGTTCGGGTGTTAACAACGTCCGAGGCTTAAACATGTTCAATGAAATCCAATTCTCCTTCTTGTAATCATGGGTGTGATCTTTATTTTCTTCTCTTTACATTTAGGATCATCTAATTTCTTGTACATCTTTCCCTAGTGACTTCATCTCGATTTCTTATCTTCCTCGGCACTCAACGCAACTAGGTTTCGCTAGGTTTAAGGATTTCATTGCCATCATAAAGAACCTTATGAGCATTTCTAGCCTTTTTAATGACCTCTGGATTTGGTTCCTCAACTAGGGAATGCTATGCTTATCGCTAAGACTCTATGCTTAGTGATTAAGTGAGCAATCGAATGGTATTTCCTTGTACGCATAACTTATTTTCAAGCTTGTTTTTCAAGGTTTTTAGATTAGAAAATCATTCAAAAGTTTTGATTCCTTAGCACCAATTCTTGCTTAAGCATTTTAACATTTTCTTGAAGTTCTTGCTTTTGCTTAGCGCTTTAGAAAGCTTTTCTTGTAAGGAGTTTAACTCTTGTTTTAATACTTCTTCTAAACCTACTTTTTCTAATAGTTGTACGCATTTGGTCATCCATTTCCCGCTCACGGGTGGTCAACTCAAATTTTGCACGTTGTTCATAAATAGCAACACGCTCTTTATAGGCATTCGGTTCAAGAATTACGTAATCATCGTGGGCACATGCAAGTGAATTCATCAAAACATAATCATTATTGATCGCAGAAGATGCATCACTTGGTACAATCTCACTTTCACTTTGTATCACATATTGATCATATGGGACAACATTGATATTACCCATATTTTCAATATCCGATTCAATAAACACAGCTTGATTGTACTGTTATGTATCTTTTGCTCATCAACTTCATCGATAATTTTAATACCTCGTAGATGAGTTTGTCTTTGGATGGACCAGCTTGTGGTGATGAAGAGACTTTAGGAGAGACCATTGGAGAAATGCTAGCCATGAAGATGGTTTGTGCAATTGGTTCTTCATCAACATCGTAGTCGTATGCATCACAATCGCCTACTTGAAAGGCATTCGATGATTATGGCCTATCTCCGAATTGGTTGCTCATCCACATCTCGCATCATATGTCTTAGCATTTCCCTCACCAAGAACAACAACCTCTTCATCCAAAGTCGCACCATTATCCCGAGCTTGCACCAAAGAACATCTTATCCCCAAGTACTCGCATTCGAGGCGTTTTGGCGATGTGCTTCCTTGCAATGTGTCCTCACCTCCACAATTGTAACATTTGATTGGCTTTGCTTGACCCCGATTTCCATTCCTTCCTCTATTCGATTTGGCAAGATAACCTCTACCACTCCACCTCTTGCTTGTTTGTATCGACGTTTTGAACCTGGTCAGACCATAACCTTCCCATCTCCGATGTGGCTTGATTATGTGATTGGAAGCGCTCGAGATTGTTGTTGTGTGGAAGAGAGTTCATGTTTTGACTAATCGTAAGAGCTAGTTGATTAATGAAGTTTCCACGTGTGCATCAAGATCAACTTGTTTGAACATAGGATCGTGAATGAGTTTGTTATTACCATTTCCCATGGGTATGACTTGTGAGGCTTTGGTTGTGATTCGATATTTGAGTAGAAGGCGTTGAATCATTTGAAGAGCTTATCTCTCCTCGTTGGTTTTGAACCGATTAAGAACTTTTTTCAAACATAGCATGTCTCTCATTCTCAAGGAGGAAGGCATATAGTTGCTCATAGTTTGTATTCTTCAATCCTTTGGTTAGCTTTACAGAGGTGACAAACTTGTGCCATTCGGGATTCATGTTGTTCACAAACTTTGAGTTCAAATTAATGTTTGGCATAGTCATTCGATGTTCCTCATATCATTAACAAGCTTGTGGAATCTCACATAGTACTCATACACACTCTCATCCGGTTTCATTTGAAGTGTTCAAATTCATCATAGAGTTGTGATTCTCTGCCTTCCATAGTTAATTCGTAACCCGAGAGAAGCATCTTGACATTATCCCACACCGCCTTTGCTTCGTGTTGTGATTGATCGCCTTGTAGATATCTTTTGAAGACCTTGAAGTACGATGTTAGAAGCCCCGATATCAAGATCGAATCTCTTTTCTCCTTATCATCAAGCTTATCATATGTCTTTGTTCACAATTCCATAGATCATTGTTCCATCTTCACCGATCAATTAAGTCTCTAGTAGTCTCAACCCGATATGGTCCTTCATCAATGGATTTGAGAATGTTGACTCCATTTTCCTTTCCAAGACAAGACAACCGATTCGTTGAGCCCAAGAGTCGTAGTCGCTCTATCAAGCATGGGTGGACGAGTATCCGAACCAACCGCTTGAACATCCTCGGCAACAAAGGAGATGATTGTAGGAACGTTGGTAGACATGATGATGATTAAACGGATTTTATAACTCTATGATTAAACCGGAAATAGATTCTTTCACGGATTTTAATAAATCAAGAGAAAACCGTATTCAAAGGATATCACCCAAGTCGCTAGGAAACCTTAAACCAAGTCGCTAAGTGCCAAGTCGCTATATAACAACTCGCTACAATCCAAGTCGCTAGTAAAATTTTGACAAAGAATTGCTAAGCACCAAATCGCTAATTTGTCAAGTCGCTAAATAGCAACTCGCTAGGTACCAACTCGCTAACACCAAGTCGCTAACAATATAAAGTACAAGTCGCTAACTTACACCAAGTCGCTACGTGTAGTGGAGAATCCACTACTTGTACTTTTGTCGGCTTGTCTCAAGAGACAAGTCGCTAGCTCAACTCGCTAAGACCTTAAACAACAACTCGCTACCAAATAACAAAGCAAATCGCTACCAAGATAAACTATCCGTGGCTCAAGTCGCTAGCTAGAAAATCACAAAACACCACTTTTCAATCCAAAACAACCCAACCACGATGATTCAAGCTTTCAAAATCAAAACCTAAACACTTGTGATGATTCTAAACACAAAAGTACTATCAAAATTTAAACTTTAACACTAGAAATCACCCAAATGATGCAAAACCACTAAACTTTTTCAAACTTAAAACCACCTAAAACCACTAGAAATCCAAAGATATGTAAGAGATGATCTAACCATGGCTCTTGATACCAATTGTAGGATATTGATTTCACATACACATCAAACCATAACACAAAGTAGGCGACAAGAGTTTTTGAGAGAGAAAGTTAGAGGTTTAGGGAACTTTAGTGAGAGAAAGAAAATCTTATTATGAGCTCCAACTCTACCTTGGAAGGTAGAGAGTATTTATAGTCTTATAATAAAACGCCACACAACGGGTCCGGATCGTGCATACAGTGGGTAAAGACCCGTCTGTCCTCCACGGTGTTACTTAACTAAATACTACTTAGCTTAAAAGAACTACGACTACGAGCTTAACGATTACATATACTAGAGGTGACCGACTCTTTAATACCTGGAATTTCTAATTCCTAACAGATCGAAAAGTTACATTATTTCAGTTATTTTTTAAATGTTTTATTTGAATACGACAATTGTATCAAACGAATGTAATTCTTGAAACTTCTTCCATATAAACCCACTAAACCACTTATTTAAGTGGAACAAAGGGCGCGATATGATTGGTTAGTTGTTTCTTTTAACTTCATCTCGACTCATTCGTTTAACATGTCATGTATAACCATATCATCTCGACTCATTCATTTAACATCTCATGTATAACCATATCATCTCGACTCATTCGTTTAACATGTCATGTATCACCATATCATCTGGACTCATTATTCGTTTAACATGTCATGTATAACTATATCATCTCGACTCATTCGTTTAACATCTCATGTATAACCATATCATCTCGACTCATTCATTTAACATCTCATGTATAACCATATCATCTCGACTCATTCGTTTAACATGTCATGTATAACCATATCATCTCGACTCATTCGTTTAACATGTCATGGATAACCATATCATTTTAACTTATTCGTTTAACATGTCATGTATAACCATATCATCTTGAGTTAAGCAATTTAAAAAAAAAAAAAAAAAAAAAAAAAAAAAAAGTGATTTAACTTAGTTAAAATGATTTACATTAAGTATTAATGATTTAAATAATTTTAAAAGTTATATAATTAAAGATGATTTAGAAAATATTTAAATTAAATTTAAATGGTTTAATTAAAATGATTCAAAATAATTTTAAATGATTTAAATTAAATATAAATGATTTAACTTAGTTAAAAATGATTTAAATAATTTTAAAAAATTTTAAATTAATTAAAGATGATTTTGAAAATATTTAAATTGATTTTCAATAATTTAATAATGATTTAACTCAACTATAATGACATAAAAGAGCTTTTTTCCTTTTTTTTTTCTCTTTTTATTATTTTTTTTAAATATATTTTTGGCGGACACGTCCCTCTAAAAGATTTCACCAATTTTAATTATTCCCTCCTCACGTTAATTTATCCGTCAAACTTTTTGACTAAAAACAAAAAAACTTTCGGTGGGGACATGTTCCCGTTAAAAGGTTGGCTAAAAGACAAATTTTCTTTAGTGGGAACATGTCCCCGCCAAATGTAGTTGCAAAAAACGAACCCAAATATTAACACAGGTCTGGGATACTTTGAAAAATAAAATAAAATAACTCATCTCATTATATCTTCATCTTCTTCCTCTCTACACCACTACACAACCACTACTTCACCGCACCACCATCTCCACCACAACACACCCACACTCGCACCACTGTGCACGTCTCTTTCTCCCCTCTCCAGTTTAATTCTTTCCTCTGTAACACCCCCAAAACGGCACAACGGAAGCATACATGTCATTGGGGTGCTACTAAATTGATATCACAACCCAAATATAGAACAACTGACTTTCATTAAGAAATTTCATTCATTGAAGTAAAATAAGCTTACAAGATTTGTTTAGTGCGAAAATACAGGCCCATAATAAAGTGGTCCCCATTCAAGTTTATCAAAGGGATCTATAACCATGCATTGCCTTTGCCTTGCGCCTCCAAAGTTAAGTTATCACCTTAAAACCTGAAAATACATGCTAAAAAGTGACAACATGAAGTTGGTGACTTCATAGGTTTGTTTAAATAACATTTCAGTATACCATTTAGGGGAGTTTAAAACATTCAGTTTTGATGACCATTATGTCTCGCATAATGTCATGAAAGTTCGAGTTTACCTTATAATAAAACTTCATTTATGGACCAAAAGTAGGGTATATGTACATTACAACGAATATAATGCCATATAGTATATCTATTATGCTAGCACTAAGTTCATGCAATCGAAGTTACGACAGTTTTTGTATGCAAAATGTAGTCATACTAGTAGGGGCCCATAAGGAGTGTTTATCCCAATACACTCGATTCCGACATGCTATACGTTTTGCCTTTACCCATGTATGGCCAACTGTTAGGTCACCATGATATGAACACAAGTATGTTAGATGTAATATAGAACGAGAGGAGGAGGAGGGACGGTCGGATTCTTTGAACACAAGATAATATGGAAATGTTATGAATTATGAAGGAACCAACAACTCTCAAATGAGATTTTACATTGTTTATATAGGCAAGGGAGCTATGGAAACTCTTCTAGTCCCTTCTCTTGGCCTTATGGGCCTCTTCATAGGCTCATGGGCTTACTACATAAGCCTAGCATTAAATACATACATATAAGCGTCTTCAAATCTGGTGGTCACGTACCATTAGGAAGAATAACTATATTCTTTACATACCACTTAAACACATAAAAATTATTCTTACCCCTATGTATTGCATCCATATCATGTTGCCAAGGTCTTCCTAGAAAAATATGACTAGTACCCAAGTCCACGGCATCACAAGACACATCATCACCATAAGAATTTCCAATCTAAATTGGAACCTTGCAAACCTTATTCACCGTCACTTCGGGACCTTTCTTTATCCGGCCTAGCTTATTTGGATTATAATGTTGCTCGGTTGGTAACTTCAACGCCTTCACAAGTTCTTTGAAAACTAGGTTTTCATAACTTCCACCATCAATGATTAATGATAAAACGATGTCTTCAATCAAATACTTAGTTTCAAAAATCTTGTTTCTTTGTGAAAAATCTTTAATCTTTGTTGCACACAAGGTAAGTAGCACCATTAAGTTCACAACTTCACCTTCAACTAAAGCAAATTCATCAATATGATCCAAGTTTACCCCAAAATCAATTCCCATGCCATCTTCATGAACTTCCTCAACATAAGCACTCAACTTCCTATTAGGAAAAGTGTTCGACCTGTGACCCGGTAGACCACACCTAAAACACCTTGGGTGGTATAGGCTTGTCATTTACGGATTGAAATCCGACTTTTTAGCCATAACCTGTTTTGTCGCACCACTTCCACTAGCCACAACGGGAGAAGTCAAACTAGAAGATTTATTAGTTCCAATGGTCAATTGAGTTTGATTAGATTTATTTACCTGAGTAGAATATAAATTTTCTTCCAAAGTATCTTCAAAGTTCAAAGCTCGTGTAAACATTGACCTCTCGACCTTTATAGCTAAAGTTTGACTTTGATCAACGGTCCAAATTGATAAAAGACTTAACTCCTCTTGGATTGATTGATTCAACCCGCTAATATACCTAGAAACCATTTGCTCCTCTGATTCCTTCAAGTTACACCTAGCTTGTAACCTCAAGAAATCACCTGTATACACCACCACGGTTCTTTTCCCTTGAACACAAGTATAATATTGTTGATATAAAATTTGTTCAAAATCAAGGGGTAAAAACCTACCTTTTATCATTTTCTTCATACTTGCTCTTCTTCGAGAACATCCATGATGTCAAAGAACTTATCAACCTCATACAACCAATCCAACACAGCTGCAAGATCAAGATTCCCAAGAAAGTTAGGAACTCAGCCTTAACACGGTACTTTAACGATCTCCATAATCATGAAAAACCCTAGGACCACGTTTTTTACCTTTTGGACCTCCAGTCAAAACCTCATAATCTCCATCTCCTTCCTCATCTGAAGACCCGAATCCTTCTTGTCTCCAAAATTCTTGAGGAGGTTGGTTACGCTCATGATTTCCAAAGAAACCCTCATTGTTAGGACAAAATATAAGATTACCACGTTCGCTACCCTTCGATTTGGATGATTACCACCATCACCCCGATCGCGGATCGAATCTCTTCAAGCACAGTGGACATACTCGTGAATTTGGATGTGAGATCGTTGATCGCACGATCCATGTCTTCGGTCGACCGCACCCCACTGACGACACGGATATTTGGATCTTCTACACCGTTCACCATCTAGGATACTAACAGTCTCTAGATGTTTAATTGACGTAGAACCTTCTACACCAATTACCACCAAGATACTAAGAAGCTATGATACCAACTGACGCAGGACACGCAGAAGCGTATTTAGATAAACCCTAATCCAAGGGTGATAAATAAGGTGCACCTTGCGGGAATAAAAACCAAACAAGAGATAAACTCTAAAAAGATATGTTTACTAATGATTATTTAATGATCAAATGATAAACCGAAGCCCTATATTTATAGGGAAGCCAAACTTGAGGAAACGTTTACCAAATTATTCTAGAACAAACAAAATAAAGAAACTAAAATAAAATTCACGACACAAACAAAACCCAGTAGGGTTACTTCAAAAGTCACGGCACAAACAAGTAACCTCAGTATGTTTAGGAGCAGGAGTAGGGTTACTTCAAAATTCACGACACAAACAACCAGTAACCTCGGTATGTTTAGGAGTAGGATTACTTATGTTTAGCAGTACCCTTACTCCTACTACTATTAACGTCCTCATCAGATTAGATGATTGATTTCCATGTATATGAGTATATCACTAATAGGCGTCTGCAGCCATTACCCAAAGCTAGTAATCATGTAGCATATAAGTTTTTTTGGTGACATGCATTGAGTCTCCCCAATTTTTGACAATGCAATCCAATCGAATCCCAACCAACAGACAACCCGATCTCAAAACAATATGATAAGTTCCACTATTTTCAGCAATGAACACCCGACCATTTATTTGAGACTTTTATTAAGGTTTCATCGTCAACCTAGCTACACAACTTGAGTTAAGGATTTTAAGGTTTGCAACATAGCCTAACCCAATCATAGAGAGTTCATGTATGCCCACAAGGGAACTCAGGAGAGGAAACATTTAGACATTCAAGACTAGTACCTCCAGTTATAATAGTGTTGGTTCCTCTAGAATCAAACGCGCAATGCTTAGCTTCTAAACAAGCCAAGGTTGGAGAAAAGTCTTAGAAGCTTGAACCAACAAATTTTGGACAACCAGAAGCAATGCTCAGCTTCTAAAAGCGCAATGCTCACCTTGACAGCTTCTAATAACATTTATATTCATAGTGCTCAAAGTCTTGGAAGCTTTGAACCAACAAATTTGGGACAACCAGAATCAATGCTCAACTTCTAAACGTGCATTGCTCAGCTTCTAATAACATTTATATTCGGAGTGCTCTAAGTTGACGACAATTTAGGTTGAGGTGTAAAATTCCACGGTCACTTACGCTATAGCAAAAAACAAGATCCACTCCGTCTTGAAGATGTCCAAAAGTTGATAAAATTTCCAATCCATAATTGGTAATAGAATAGCATTTAACTGATAACAACAGACAACCAGAAGAAACCGAGGCAATACCTAACATGCAGAAAGATCAAGAGTGTGCAACCTAAAGCCGTATATTTGCACATTCGTTAAACAAGAATCCAAGACTCCAACAGTACAACCAGTCAAGAACATGAGTCTTGCTGCCTAAACCGATTGAGCAAATTATTAAGGATATCGGAGGACGAGCTAGTCTCGATCTTTTTTTTTGTTTAACTTTTCCAAAGGGTTATGGTACACAAAAGTTACTAAAGTTTAGAAAAATTTGTCCTAAGGTAATATAGTTTCATTTTGTTCATCCGTGTTATCGAACTTTGAAACTTTGTTCACTCAAGTAATCGAACTTATAAAAGTGAATGTTCGTGTTATTGAACTTTGAATTTTGTTCACGCATGTTACCGAACTTATCAAAAAATATACATCCAAGTTACTCGGACTAACACTGAATTTTTGAAGTGTATGCTTACCGAAAGTTTAGTAACCTAACTGAACAAAAGGAAACTATATTACCTTAGGACAAATTTTGTGTAAACTTTAGTAACTTTTATGTACCATAACCCTTTCCAAAATCAAATATAAAGTATCCTCAACAAGGTTTCTGAAACAAATGCGATGCTTTTTAAAACCTAGATCCATTTTTTATTGGGTTTGTGAAACAAATTACCAACGAAAATAAACAAAACACGATAAAATTGCTTTTCCTCGACCAAACAAACGAACTCGATTGATAATATAAATCTATTTTACTCGTATTAAACAAACTTTTTATAAAGCCAAAGTCAATAAAGTCGGCCGAAACATCATAGGATGATAGTTTACAAAGGGTTTTATATCGACATGTTACCCAACTTTTCCATCGTGTTCGTCTAAGTTACCCAACTAATTTTTGTTCAAACAGTTATTGGACTATACTGGGTTGACATTCGTGCATTCTTGAACTTCAAAGTGTGTTTCAATCAAGTTACTATGGACGAAAATACCCCTCTTTTCATTTTTGTTAAGTACATAAATGGTCCCTGTGATTTGCCCGGCGTTAGGAATTCAGTCCAGTTTTTATTTTTGTTACGTTTTCGTAAGTTTTCATAAGTTTTCTTCTGTTTGTATATATTTTCTTACGTTTTTATCCGTTTTATACGTTTTATCCGTTTTTATACTATTTTATCCGTTTATATACGTTTTCAATTACCAAATCCCAATTAATGGCCAAAACGTATCAATGATCAATAAATCAATTAGGTAAAATCATTTATAAAATAAAGCAACACCCTCTCAAACAACAACCATTCAAACGCAACATACAACACACCCTAGTGGTGTTTCTCACAGACAGATTTCACACGCAACACAAATACACTCGACACCTTTATGGTGTCGTGATACTAACTTAAGAAAATGGTGCTTTGTAATTTATACTAACTTAATAAACACACGCAAAACGTATAAAAATGGACCGAGACGAGGAAAACGGATAAAAACATAAGAAAATGGATAAAAATGTAAGAAAATATAAACAGACGGAAGAAACGGACGAAAACTTACGAAAAAGTAACAAAAATGAAAATTGGACTGAATTCGTAACACCGGGCAAACTACAGGGACCATTTATGTACTTATAAAAAATGAAAAGAGGGGTATTTTCGTCAATAGTAACATTGAAACACACTTTGAAGTTCAGTAACCTGAATATCAATCCCGTGTAGTCCAATAACCTGTTTGAACAAAAAATTAGTTGGGTAACTTAGGCGAACAAAATAGAAAAGTTAGGTAACCTGTGTGATATAAAACCCTTTACAAAGTTGGTCCCTCAACTTTTATTTTTTGCTATAAGCAGTTTAAAATAAGCAATCATACAATGTGTTTTGGAAAATTTTGTAGCATTTAAGATACAAACCTGTTCGGCAACACAAGCTGTCATTAGCAGATTTTTAGCGCTACTTTTTCTAATGGTGCTAAAAGAAGCTTGGAGGTATCTTGGCGAATCACCTTCGCCACTCTTACGTGGACACTTAGCCACAACTAGCCACCACACCACACCATCTAGCCATCCTTCGCCACTTTCCTTCTCGTCTTGCAGACGGCGAGCGAAATTATCTGAAAAAGGAACGGTTCTTTTTTTTTAATGGTTGTGTGTGTGTGAATAAGTGTATGTGGGTGGGCCCAAGTGAAGAGATTTGAGTTAGTTGTGAATGAGAGTTATTTTTAAGTGGGTGTGTTGAAGTGATGTGACACATGTAGGGTCCAAATGAAGAGGAGTGGCTTAGCCACGATACCTCTTGCTCTTAGTTCTAACCTACTTTAATTCATGTTACTATTAACTGATAACTCACAACTCATAATTGTTGTCACATCTAATGGTACTGAACCCTAGCTTAAATTTTAAAAATAGTCAACTAGTAAAAAAAAATAAAGGCCGAATTACTTCGATTCTAATTGCTTTCGACCAAACTTTGCATGTATCATAATTTTAACAACCAGTTTGTATGCATCTGTTCAAACATGCACATCAAAACATATCCTTCAAATCATGATATAGAAATGCTGCCAAAAAAAACATTGTTTTAAGTTTTAACGCAATTTTGAACACTTCTCAGAATGTTTGAACTCCTGCAAGCCCATATGTCATACACCACCATACTGTCGTGGCCGCCATTTTGCCTATTCGCTTATATATCCACCGTAACCATTAGTATATTGACGCGTTGGATCCACAAAGTCCTCATCATCATCAGATGCTGCGAGATTCAGGTCAAATAATCGCCGAATAGTATTATTTGAATGTGAACCTGTCAATCTTTGTTCATTTTGGTTCTCTTCTGAGTCGCGGTTGACTGTGATAGTGTGAACATCTGGGTGCTCGGCTGACTGTGGTGGTTCTATAATTCTTTCATTCTGGTTCTCTTCTAAGCCACTACTGACTGTGATGGTTTGTTGGTTTGAGGGCTCCGCTGACTGTGATAGTTCTCTTCCTTCATTTTGGTTCTCTTCTGAGCCGCTACGGATTGTGATGGTTTGTTGGTTTGAGGGCTCGGCCGGTGACGGTGACGGTTCTCTTCTTTCAACTTGGTTCTCATCTGAGCCACGACTGACTCTGGCAATTTGATGGTTTGAGGGCTCGGCTGGCTCTTGAACTTTTCTTTGCCGCCGAATAGATGGTTTCTGGCTTAGCCTTTTCTTTCATGTTCTTGACACGGAGTCTTTTGGCAATACAAGAAGGACATGGGCATGTTGATGAGTGTTTTGACCCACTTGGTGGCTGAATGCAAATAATGCACTGGCATCCTGTTCTATGACGTGGGTGCTTCTTGGTTACATTTGATGGCTCTGGTGCAACTCTCGCTTCAACTGTTGCTTGTGGTTCAGGTTCAAGATTTCTAGTCTTGGTCTTTTTGAAGATGCTGCAAGTCATGAAAAAAGATAAATTTATTAGCAAATATATATTCATAGAGGAATGTTATGCAAAATAAATTTGTCAGGATCATTTCACCGATCGTCCTGAGAGTTATATTCTTTATCTTCTTTGCAACCGACTTGTCTTTTGATCTAGTGCACCAACAAGAACAAAGATGAGTTTGCATGTTCGCCTATCTAATAAGGAAAAGCATTTTAATCTAGTATAAAACTTACGGAGCTTTCTTTGGAGGGGGAGTTGAACTTCTCACAACTGCTTTGCCCTGTACGCACAAATAATGAATTAAGTATGTATTGTCAAGACCAAATTTCAGTACTGTTGTATTCTCTATGTTATTTTGTGATTATGGTAAATGATATGAATTGTTGGCATTGAAAATAATCAAGAATTATATGTCTTTGAAAGTTGAAGGACCAATAGTATAGATTAGAAACTTAATAACTGTAAAGTTAGTTTATTCCTGTAAAGTAGGAAGATGTGTCGTTTAGATACATGCTTGTAGAAGGGTCACATCGGTTCAATAACACCGATTGACATAGTATAAATAGATACCAGATTGTAAACATTTAAGAGTGTGGAATATATTAATATAGTATATTTTACAGAAAGTTCCCACCCTCTGTTACAACATCGAGTCACTGCACATCTCTTGTGCATACTCTATCAATATATATTGTTCATCAAAGTTGCATGATTCGCAAACTAAGAGAAAATTAACATGGCATCAGAGCCCATGGTTTAAAGATCCTGGAAAAAGAATAACATTAAGAAACATGTGGAAGAATGTTTGCGAGATCAATTGCAGTCAAGGAAGTGATCGCGGAAAAGGAAACAAGCAACAGCGGCAACGACAAACAAATTCATTTGTTTTTTAAGAAGAGAAAGAAGGAAAGCAAAACGACTTGCTTTGATAGAAATACCGAGAGGTATTTAAGGTTGTTGTGGAAACCAAAGAAGAAGATTATGTTCATTGCAAGTTTGATACGATACCGGAAAGCAAAAGTGTAGTCTGCCATGAAACTGCTAATGTACCTTGGGGTGAAAAGTCAAAAGATGTAGGAGACGCAAGCAATGATGGCTTGGCCATGGACCTGCAAGACCAGAAGGGAAAGAGAGTGAAGGATGGAGCACTTGAAGAATGATCAAAAGGATCATCCATGAAACGAAACATAAGGCAACTGAACATGATTAGACCAGAAGTTACAAAGCGATCGTGACAATAATAAAAGAAGGAACGAGACGCAAGTAGGATGAACAAGGAACAGTGAAAAGTATGAAGAATATGATTTCTTGATTAGGGGAATGAATGTTGGCATTGAAAATAATCAAGAATTATATGTCTTTGAAAGTTGAAGGACCAATAGTATAGATTAGAAACTTAATAACTGTAAAGTTAGTTTATTCCTGTAAAGTAGGAAGATGTGTCGTTTAGATACATGCTTGTAGAAGGGTCACATCGGTTCAATAACACCGATTGACATAGTAGATACCAGATTGTAAACATTTCAGAGTGTGGAATATATTAATATAGTATCTTTTACAGAAAGTTCCCACCCTCTGTTACAACATCGAGTCGCTGCACATCTCTTGTGCATACTCTATCAATATATATTGTTCATCAAAGTTGCATGATTCGCAAACTAAGAGAAAATTAACATGAATGAACTATATGATTTTCTTGAAAATTTAATGGACTCTTAGTCTTCAGTGCACTCATACCTGCCCCCAAACACTAAACTTAGTGTTTTGACTTCTTTTGATATGCTAATCTTATACTTTACATAGTCATACATGATACATCATGTGATGGATCCGTAATCCAAACATTATTTATCCAAGCGAGTTGATGTATAGTCAAGTACCTTGCTACTACGAGGGGCACGTGGTTCTGTGGATTCTTTCAATGTGGGATCAAATGCAGAGATCTTTCTTTTTCTATCAGCACTATGACTTGTGGAACCAATTTCAATGTGCTTTCCCTTAGCACGTACAGGGGGTTCAGCTGGCACCATATTCGGTGGAGTACTTATTGAATCAATTGCCTTCCCCTTGCAAATATTAGCAAGTGTAAGCAGTGAGTTCTTTCCCTTTGATTTTTTTTTACGTGTACTTGTCTCAGCCTTGTCCTATAGATAACGATCATCCAAACAGAATCAAAAGGTTGTCAGGTTTGCATGTTAAAACTGTCAAATACTCCATAAGAGCTAACTGAATGAAAAGGCTTTTACTCTTTCACAGGTATCCTGAATACAAGGTCAAAGTTACGTGTTAGCCAGACAAAAGACAAACCTGACTCGCCAAGGAAGGTGATGTAGCATTTGGTTTCCTGTTACAAGATGTCCTTGTTTATTTAATATTTCTTGAACCATACGTTCGAATTTCTTAGTGGTCTTCATTTTAACTCCATTGACCACCAATTCAAAGGTCCCGTTTCTACACCAAGGGATGGTACAGGTTCCTGAACTCGGTGGCAATGAAATCAACTTCAGACAGCTTACGCTTCTGTTTTTTACGTTGACTCGTCGATCCCACTTCGAAATGCTTCCTCTTTGCAGAAACAGGAACATTTGTTGCCACTATGTCCGACTGACCACTTGCTGACGCGTCTGGTTTCCCTTTGGCAACCTTCAAAACCATAGCCAATTTGTTTTTGGCTTTTGCCGCAGTTTTATTATTTGACTTGACAATGCCCTATAGATAACATTCATTTGAACACAACTTTCTAAATTAGTTGACAAAAGAAATACTTTTAACAGGTACGAGAATACAAAGATGAAGGTACAAGAAAAATATTATATTCAAGCCGTGTGCCTAAGTATACCGACCTGGGCCACTTGGCTAAACGAGGAAGCTGATGTAGCATTTTGGTGCCCAGTCACAAGCTTCGGTTTGGGATCCTATGAAAAAATTCAAATGATACTGATTTGATCTATAGCATGTGTTTATATACTGTTCTTTGACATATAGAATTGGGTACCTTCTTGCTCTTGATTTTGACCCCATTAGCCACTGCCACAAAAGGACCATTGCCACCATGATCTGAGGATACATGTTCTTGTGCTTCATTGGGAGTATCAACTTCAGACAATTTGTGCTTCTTTCTTGAACTATTGCTGGTTGATCCAACTTCAACACTCTTCTTCCTTGCAAAAGGGGAACCTGGGGTGCCACCAAGTCTGACTCAACCCTTGGAAATGCATTTAAGTTATGGTTCAATGCCCTATATATAGATAACAATCATTTGAACAAGATTTAACAAATAAGCTGACAAAAGAAAATCATTTATCGGATTAATGATGAAAATACGATGAGTTAAATTCGAACAACATAAGTTACCCTTGTCGCACCTTGGCAAGTGATTAGATGGTGATTCAGATGAATTTTTTCGATATCCTATAACCAGCTTTCTCTGAGGATCCAACCTACTAAAAGTCACTAGAAGAAGAAAATATAGATCATTGAGTTATAATATATCACTATACCTTTTTACAAGGAAACTTCTATAAGACTGATCACAAAGTAATATTTGTTATTGTTACCTGTATCTCCTAGATACAGTTCCATAGCTTGAAGATATAGATAAATTCATCTAGGACATGCCAACTCAAGGTGTAAAAATTTTCAACCTCTTCTTTAATGGCAAAGGTCAAGTTTAATATAAACTTCAACAAGTTTTTAACAACAACACTAAATCCTTATCCGAAACATCGCCTTGGATTGATTGTTGATTCAAATCAAGACACGACAGTGTTCGAAATTTTTAATCAATGTTGTTAACATTTCAAATCTTGGCCTAACTTTGACATCCCAATGGCACTCGTGCCTTAATTACAAAATTGGTGACGAAGGTCAATAATGACCTAACTCTTTGATGTTCTTGTTGTTCCCGAGTACAATATTAGTTTGTCGTCTGCTTATAAGATTGCTAGAGACAATAAGATGTTTGTTGGGTTTAATGAATCTAATTGTTATATATGTGATTTACATCAAAAAGGATGGGATTGGTAAACAATACAACATATGGGTTGATCGATAGATTCTACATGTAAGATTACCTCTAATAACCGCATGTCATGTTTCTAGAAATCTTCGCATCAAAGACTTGGTCATCCCTCCCACCAACTCCTACACATACTTAAACCCACTCTTAAATTTGATAGTTCATCCGAATCCATCATCTCTATGATACTTGTAATAAAGCTAAACAAACCAGAGAACCATTCCTCTATGAATATAAATCTACTAAAATTGGTCAACTTGTTCACCTTGATGTACGGACCATATAAATCATTAGCGAGATGGTTATAAATATTTTTAACCATTGTTGATGACTATTCCGTAAGCGGGTTTATATGCTTAGCGGAAGGATGATGTTTATGTTTCCATTGTTAACTTTACTCATATGCTATCAAATCAATTTGAACACAATGTCAAGGTTTTAGAAGTGATAATGGGATGCAATTTGTCAATAATAAACTTCAACAATTTTTTCATGAAAAGAATTTACATCAACCTCGCAGGTTTATACACCACAACAAATGGTATTACAGAAGGAAACATAGGCATCTTAATGTTGCTAGATCCCTTATGTTTCGTGGCAATTACCTCTATATCTTTGGCCCCATGTGTTCTAATCACGCTTTATGTCATAAAAACAGTTACCCTCTTCTGGCCTGGTCAAGTCCCCTTCTTCCTGGTATGGGCACCATCTTCACCTAGAGTCTTGGTCCGCGCTATGCCACCATTCTCAACATCTCAATAAATTTGGTAGTAGGTCCGAAAAGTGTCCTTATTGAAATGAGAAGAAGGCTATAAACTCTCGAGCCTAGAAACAAAAATATCTTTTACCCGTAGATGTCAAATTTGTGAAAACGTAGAGGGGTGAATATGCCCGCTTCAAACTAAAACTTTTGTATCAAATATAGTATAAACCATTGCATTTGCTAATCTCGACGCCGAGGATGCATTTAACGACACGGCATGTGGCCAACCCCTTGACATCACATAAGATTCCGCAAGATTAATGGTTCATTATAAATCAAGTTTCACCATTATTAGTCCTATGCTTGGTTTTTGATCAAGCATAATACGAAAGTGTTTAATATAGTTTGTACTATATGAAAGACCAAGTATGCATCACAAACATAGACATAACCACATAGAGAATAAACAAAGTGATGCAAGAATAAAAGTAAAGCGATAAGTAAAAGGATAGACAAACCAACACGAGGATTTATAGTGGTCCGGCCACAAGGTCACCTTCTGCCTCTACTCCACCCCCGACACACCCACTCGAGAGTTCGAATCACTACACCAACTCCTTATGGCAGGCCTTCACAACGCCGCTAACCTTTTTCCTGACAAAGCTAAATACCGAAGTTCTTTCACACCAAGGAACCACACCTAAAACAACATCGCTACCCTTTATACTTATGCATATAGGCTGAACTTAGTTCTTTCACACCTTAGAGAACCAACGCTTCACAACGTCATACTTTATTAGGTACTAGGCAAGACCTAGTTCCATTACTACGAGGAGCTACTACCCTTCACGACACAACACCTCAATCTTAAGGAGATCCACCCTTTTACAACACCATCAAGGATATCACCATCCTTCTAAACAGATACTATATGTATAACGATGCACCTCATCGATATATACGACCTAGGCATTCTTCACTAATGCCATTTACATGATCCTTCAAAGACCTTTCACTAATGCCTTTTGGATCTTCTGTGACTCTTCACTAATGCCTTTACACATCTATGACACTCGTATGTTTTGTGGCCCAATATAACAAACCTTGTGTTTTATGGTACAAACACATAAACCATCTAGTCTAGTCATAGATACAAGAATATGATATTAGACAATATCCAAGACAATATGTCTAATGGATATGAACTCCTAGACTAAACATCAAGAACCCAGCATGATGAAGTTAGTTCTATGATGAATGATGACAAGTTTCCCAAGCTTGTTGTATAAGATCTTCATGTGCTTGTATCTTGTTATGGGTGATCACTTCAGAGGTAGGGAAGCAAGATCTCTAAGCTTGCTTTGAGGATCACTTCAGAGTATGCTTACAACAAATGAGAAGAAGCATTATGATCATATGAGATGAGGGTGGTTTACATCACCTTGGCTAACCATCAAGGCATAGCCGATTTGTTTTTGCCTTATCCCCATCAACATTGTTTAACTTGACAATGCCCTATATATAGATAACAATCATTTGAACAAGATTTAACAAATAAGCTGACAAAAGAAAATCATTTATCGGATTAATGATGAAAATACGATGAGTTAAATTCCGAACAACATAAGTTACCCTTGTATCCCTCACTCTAGACATTGAAGCAATCGCACCCCTTGGCAAGTGATTAGATGGTGATTCAGATGAATTTTTTCGATATCCTATAACCAGCTTTCTCTGAGGATCCAACCTACTAAAAGTCACTAGAAGAAGAAAATATAGATCATTGAGTTATAATATATCACTATACCTTTTTACAAGGAAACTTCTATAAGACTGATCACAAAGTAATATTTGTTATTGTTACCTGTATCTCCTAGATACAGTTCCATAGCTTGAAGATATAGATAAATTCATCTAGGACATATATTCGGCCCTTATTTTTGGGCAAAGTCCTAAATTTAAATCTCCAGTCCTCCCCTTGAGTGTCTTGACACACTACTTGTTCTGATTCCTCATCATTGATAGAAGGAAAAAGTTTCTGTACAATATCAATATATAAACATTACTACACTTAATGCTGTATCAATGCGACTAAAACATTTACTATTGTTAGTTATGCTAAGTTGTTATATATGTATACTAACCTCCGCACACTTCTTCAGTAGCACCAGCCACCTACTCTTCCCGGTATCAGTGGCAGTCAATACCTTTTCAAATAAGGGAATAAGTATCACCTTGGGTTCTTCTGGAACCTCCTGGAGTTCTTCTTCCCCTAAACTGATCACAGTCTGATAATTTTCTCCAACACACCTACACACATAACATTAAACTCACTCAATTCATTCAATAGTTTGAGTTAAAAGCTCCCAGAACACAAAAAGTCTTTTCTTAGTATGCATTTAAATACCCTTTTAATTTGTTACCAAACCACCCATTTAGTACTTTACATTACACATCTAATAGAGAATCGAGTAAAAAATTATTTATTGTGTCATAAAAATCACATTTCTTACAATTTAAACCACTATGTACTAAAGAACATATATATTCAAAGAATCGAAACGATACCCTCTTTTAATCTCTTCAACCTGTAGATTTGTCATTCTAGGAGCGTAACGATATGGCACATTCTTTTCATGTCCTCTTCCAGTTTCACGCTTTTCCTCACGAGTTTGAGCACTAGCTCGAGTTTTTGATGATGTTTCACTTGCATTGTGTTCAAGGGAAAGAGGAGTCGCGGTGATTGTAGTAGCGTCATGAATAGCACGAGGAGTCGGGGTGATTGTAGTAGTGTTATGATTAGCACGAGTAGTCGGGGTGATAATAGTGTCATCATTAACACAAGGAGTAGGGGTAATAGTAGTGTCATCATTAGCACGAGGAGTCGCGATGATAGTAGTTCCATCAATAACGCGAGGAGTCTTGGTGATAGTTGTGTCATCAATAGCATGAGGAGTCGGGGTGATAGTAGTGTCATCAATAGCATGAGGAGTCAGGGTTATAGTGTCACCATTTGCACGAGGAGTCGGGGTGATAGTACTGCCACCATTAGCACGAGTAGTTGGGCAGATCGTTGTGTCATTAACACAAGGATTCGAGGTGATAGTTGTGTCATCATTAGGAGTCGGGATGATAGTACTGCCACCATTAGCACGAGGAGTCCGGGTGATAGTAGCGTCATCATTAGTTTCTTCAGAATGAGACTTGTGATTCTGAAACATAATTTCATTTGTTAGAACCAAACAATTTTTTTGCAAGAAGTTCAATTGATGATTATGTATATTCACCCTTACCAAATTCGCATGCTGTGCCACACAGCCTCGACACTCGAATTCACTGTTTATCTCGTCATATAATGAGGAGGAAGCAAAACATCCACAATGAAAATCCTGCATCCATTATAAAACAAAGTTTTAATTATAGGCTATCAAAAATAATAATTTGGTATAACAAACATCCGTTCTAACCTTTTGGCATGATCGACAAGTTTTCCAACCTTTCGACGTCTTATGATACACAGAGCAAAACTGGTTGCGCCTGAATGCAACACTGAAATTAATTCATTAAGAGTCAGAACAAGTTAAAATTAAACCTTTAAAAAATAATAGGATAACAAGAAGAAACATAAAGAAATAGATCGTGAATGAGTTTAATGAATCATGCACAGCTAATAAACACAAACTGGAAGCTGATCGAATTTCAGTTATAGGCTTATAGCACTTAGCTCATCACTACAGCAAATATAAATACACGTTATCTTCACACTTACAGAATTGCGTAAAATTCTGTGATACTATACGTACATATAACATGTACATATTATAAAATTTATTCACGCTTAATAAAAATTTATAGATCAATTGATCTATGCATATAACATGTACATATCAATTGTAAAATGTGAGCACATATAACACGTACAGATCAATTGTTATATGTGCGAACAGTATCACAGAATTAAAAAAATATAAAATTTATTCACGCTGTACAGAATGTCTAGATCAATTGTTGCACTTGATCTATTTGCACCAAAAGTGTGCACCATTGCAGGTTGGTAAACTTTCGTACTGAATAAACAAATCATTGCATGCTAACATATCATAACACAAGACTTGTATTACCCGAAACAGCATTTACAACAACAACGTCAAATTTGCTAATAAAAATCGATCTTAAGTGTAAGTGACGATCAGACATTAATAAAAGTAACTTACAAGCATTGATCGCAAAGATCGACTTCACGACCACCAGATTTCCAACCTGGTCTTGATACAGCCATACTTTTACCACAAAATTCATTTGAACAGGTCTTGATTGAGCAGGAAGATGAAGCTTTCATGCCAGATGAGGAAGCCATTGTATGTCTCTTTTACGCGAAACCTAGAGAAATGATGTAGTAAAATGATTTATTATGGAGTAAGCAATGTTCTTCAAATCTACAGTTTACAGGCTTTTAATCTCAAGGAATGTTGATTTATTGGTGATATTGAGTGTTCTAGCAATGGAAAAAGTTGTTGATTTTGGATAAAGGGTCAAAGGCATGTACTTTCTATATTTTGTTCTATTGGGGCTTACAGAAATGCAAAAGTTTTGGTATGCGTTCTCTTTTATTCTATTATAAGTGCTTTAAGTTTGGATTTATAAAAAATATTTGAGTTGACGGACGTTAAGATTGATAGACGGTAAGTTGACATTATTTAGTAAGAAAATTAACCGACTTTAAGACAGATAAACGGTAAGTTGACATTTATCTTATTTAAAAAATCAAAATAAAATTTAAATTAACTTAATCAGGCAAGTTTATCAGACACGTGTAAGGTAAGATGAGTAGGTTGGGCCATATGTTGCAAAACTATATACTAAGTAGATAACGGTGTTAATTAAGATTGTGACGTGAGTACGGCGTTTGTATTAATAGACGGAAAGTTGACATTTTTCTTGTCTTTGAGAATGAATAAAAACTTAACAAAAAATTAATTAAATGGGCCAAGCGGTGGCATACATTGATTTATAAACCTTTTTGTTTTTTAACCTAGCATTATGTAAGTAAAGAATGTTAATAAAGACTGAAATAAATAAATATGCACATAGATATTTGTCTTTGAAAATAGAAATATTTTATATTATAAGAAAGAGGTAACTTCGGAGTTATTTCATAAAGTTAAATGCTTGAAAAAAATCAAATTGAAATAACATGAAATATCAAGTCACCTAATTAATCAAAGGAAGTCAAACTTGAAAATTTAACTTTTTAAAATTGTCTTAAATTCGTATTGCAAACAATAGGACAAAACAAATACAAATAGGCACGCGTTAAAAATAAAAAAATAAAAACTACTTAAAAAATAGGTAATTTCTAAAACTTTAGATGTAGATAATGTTATACGTATTATGCTTAGTTAATAAATTTTACAATCAAGTACAAAACATTATAAAAGAATATGATCTTAAGTCTGGATTTAGTAAAAAAAAAATAACGGAGGCGTTTAGATTATTTCTAGGTGGCTTTTGTAAAGAAATATTTGAGTTAACGGAGGTTAAGAATGATAGAAGGCAAATTGATATTTATTTTATTCAGAAAATTAGCGAACATTAAGACTGATGGACGATAAGTTGAAACTTATTTTATTCATAAAACTATCAGAGTTAAGACACATGGATGGTAAGTGGACATTTATCTTATTTGGAACATGTAATAAAATTTAAATTAACTTAATTAAGCAGGTTTATCATCCACATATAGGGTAAGGTTAGTAGATTGCGCCACGTGTTGCAAAACTATAGGCTAAATAGATAAAAGTGTTAATAAGAGTGTGATGTGAGTACGACGTTTGTATTGATGGACGGAAATTTGATATTTTTTTATCTTTGATATTGAATAAAAACCTTTAAAAAAAATTAATTAAACGGTGGGATAGGGTGTACCAAGCATTAAAAAAGCAGTTGTTATGTAATTAAAGAATGTTGATAAGGATTGCAATAAATGAATGTGAACATAGATATTTATCTTTTAAAATAAAAATATTTATATAACAGAAAGACGTCACTTCGCAATTATTTCACAAAGTTAAATGTCTGATCAAAAAATTAAAATAAGAGGAAAGATCAATTTTACCACATGACAAGACTAAGTCATCTAATTAGTCAATGAAAGTCAAGTTTGAAAATTTTACTTCTCAAATTAGTCTCAAATTCGTTTTCCAAATAATATGACAAAAAAAAGTTACAAGCATGCACGCATTTATTAGAAAAAAAAATACTTAAAAATATGGTTAATTTCTAAAACTTTTGAGGTCGGGTGCTGCAGATAAAGTTATATTATGATTAGTTAATAAAATTTTTACTCCTTCTGTCCCATATTTAATGTCCACTTTGAATTTTCTAGGTCTTTCATTTCTAACTTTGACCTTAAAAAATTTTAGTTGTGTTATATAATACTTGATCGAAAATATATGAATAGATTGAGTTTTAAATGTATTTTTATTGGTATAATTTTATTAAATATTATATAATATAAATAAAAATATTTAAGGTCAAAGTTAAGAAAAAAAAAACTTAAAAAGTCAAAACAATACAATTAATATGAGACGGAGGTAGTAATTAAGTACAAATTAAAAAAGAATCCTAAATTCAATACTATGTGCTTAAGCATATATATTCACAATGTTCAACAAATACCTATAACAAGACATTCAGTTAAAAAAAAAGTTAAAGTAAGTATTATTATTATTATTATTATTATTATTATTATTATTATTATTATTTTTTAAACATCACTTTATTAGAACTTATATGTTCAAGAAATTAGTGGGGAATAGCGATACTTAGTTGAATTTCACTCCTCTAAATTTATAAAGAAAGTTTAATCCTTCAAAGATATTATTATTAATTTTATTATTATTATTATTTTATTATTATTATTATTATTATTATTATTATTATTATTGTTGTTGTTGTTGTTGTTGTTGTTGTTGTTGTTGTTGTTGTTGTTGTTGAAGAAGAAGAAGAAGAAGAAGAAGAAGAAGAAGAAAAAAAATAAGAAGATTATCATTATTTTTAATTTTATATATATATATATATTTTTTTAGATTTTTAGGTTTTAAATGTTTAATTTATTATTATTATTATTATTATTATTATTATTATTATTATTATTATTATTATTATTATTATTATTATTATTATTATTATTTTTATTTATTATAAAACATCACTTTATTAAAACTCATAGGATTTGAGGAAATTGGTGGGAAGTTCAGAAACCAACCTGGGCCACACACTGTGAGAATAATGAAACCAATCCTATTAAAATATGAACCGCAACACGTGCTCCAATGTCTTGAGTCATAGAGAATCGTCGAATGCGCTTAAGTAAGTTCTTCGATCCTTCTCAAGTTCTCCAAAAGAAGAATGAAAAGGGAGAAACCATATCCGATATCCGCACATTTAGCATCGTACTTGACACGTTTACGTTATGCGGCATCAACAACCGCACTCCTCGGCATAAAATCAATCATACCGATTGTGTCAGGGAGACGATCCGTAAGATCAACACATACATCAAGCCCACCATCCCAAGAGTAAAGTAATATATCACCGGGCGTAAAGATCCGTCCCTATCTCCATAAAGCCCAATATCCACCTCCTTACGAGCGTAAATTCGAGCGAGAACATATGTCAACAAGAACATCACGCACAATGTTATGCCGATGTTTAATGCCAACAATGCCCGCACACGAAACAAGATGATCCCCATAAATATCTCCAAGAAACCCGAGAACAGTGAACACGGTACACAACAAGGTAAAGAGGAACACCCACCGATAGCACAACACACAACGGTATGTCCGAGCATTCATAGTTTGCCCCAATCCGGATAATGGAGCCACCCTAAGCCAATCGAGTATGATCCTCTTTAGTGAGCTCCATAACGCCATCCGTCGAGGAGATAGGTGGAAGGTAGATTCAACCGTTTGGGTAACCCGAACGAAGTATATATATGCCAATTTCTTCATGAGTTTGGGGCGTGACCTCGCTTGGGTTACTCAAAAGGTCAATATCCATATTCATATTAAAAGTACATAAAGCTTCATCAAAGGAGGGACCAAGCAGTTGCAATACCAGAGCTATGGAGGAGCTTAGTCTCGTGAGCTAGCGATTGAAATCGAGAAGCAAGGAAAGCATAGTTCAAGACATCACTGCGAATATACACCAAGCCCCAAAAGCAAAGGGTAGGTTGGCAAGTCTCCATTGCCAATCACCAAAACCCCAAGGAGAGCCCGAAGCGGCACACTCAATAATACGCTCCAACGAAGAACGGAGTGCCACATCAAAAATATGAGATCTCGAGCGCCCTCAAAACCCGGGAGAACATGCGCATAGAAAAATACAACTTGAAATACCAACGACATGCACGCAGCAAGAACAACTCAATACATCGAGGATCATTAAGTTTAGCAATAGCATCCATAAAAGGTACTTACGGATAAAAGGTCAAAGACATGTATTTTTATATTTTGTTTTATTGGGGCTTATAGAAATGCAAAAGTTATGGTCATGCCTTCTCTTTAATTTCATTATGAGTGTTTTAAGTTTGGGTTTAGTAAAAAAAGTTAACATACATCTAGATTGTTTCGAGGTGGCCTTTGTAGAGAAATATTTAAGTTAACGGACGTTAAGATTGATAGATAGTAAGTTAACATTTATTTTATTTAGTAAACTAACATACGTTAAGACTGATGGACGTTAAGTTAACATTTATTTTATTTCGAAAATTAACGGACGTTAAGGCTCATGGATGGTAAGTTGACATTTATCTTATTTGGAAAATCTGATAAAATTTAAATTTACTTAATTAAGCATGTTTGTCAGACACATGTAGGGTAAGGAGAGTAGGTTGGCCATGTGTTGCAAAACTAAAGGCTAACTAGATAACTGTGTTAATAAAAATATGATGTGAGTACAGAGTTTGTATTGATGGAAGGAAAGTTGACTTTTTATATATATATTTTTATCTTTGAGATTGAATAAAAACTTAACAAAAAAATTAATTTAGCGGCGTCATAGGGTGGGCCAACCATTAGAAAAGCAGATTTTGTGTAAGCAAAAAATGTTGACAAAGATTGGAGTAAATGAATATGAACATGAATATCCGTCTTTGAAAATATAAATATTTTATATAATAAGAAAGACCTCACTTTGCAGTTATTTCATAAAGTTAATTGCTTAACCAAAACCAAACTCAAATAATAGGAAAGATCAGTTTTGTCACATGACAAAATTAAGTCACCTAATTTTTTTGATGAAAGTCAAACTTGAAAATTTAGCTTTTCAAATTTCTCAAATTTGTTTTCCAAATAATATGAAAAAAAAAAAAAAAAAAAAAAAAAATAAAAGAATTGCATATATTAGAAAAAGAATTATACTTAAAAGATAGGTAATTTCTAAAAACTTTAAGGGTTGAATATTATGTTTAATCAATTTTTTTACAATCAAGTACAACACATTATAAAATAATCTATGTTAAATTCAATATTATAAACTTAAGCGTATATATTCATAACTTTTGATAAGTATAGAAAATTTAACACGTAACTTGGTTAAATATCCAATTAAAAAGTTAAAGTATTATCTAATCTAATCTAACTATCTTATAATAGAGGGATGAACTTCCCTCATATTAATTATTTTAAGATTTCCATATATAGAATTTTAAGCAAATACAAGTTACAAAGCATTAGTTACAATATTTAAAGCACAAATAAAACTACAAATCAAACTACAATTAATACACAACATAAAACACCCCTTCACAAAAGAGTACATGTCTCTAATCATGATGTACAACATTTGCTTCACAAAATGACAATGTATTAACGATTCTGATACAAGCTTCTTGACCAAGATACCATTTTCAGTTCTTTTCCACACTCCTACATTAACTAGAGAGATCAAGACTGTTGTCCATGCATTAAAAAATACCTATATTCAAATATTCAAATTAATAAAACATATACTTTAAAGTTGCGGTTAGAAAGAAAACAATTGAAGTGTTGTTGTGATTTGGTTGGAAGAAAAAGTGTAGTGTTTGGTGGCTGCGAATGGTAAGGAGCATAGCTCCTTTAGTTTAATATCCGAAAATTAAAAAAATAACAAAACCGAGAGCGGCTTAGAAAGATAAAGGAGCACACAACGTGTTTCATTTCATCTTTTTCGCTTAGACTTAAATCAAAACAAAATTGAAACCTACCGAGACCTTTTAAGAATCTTGAAGACTAAAACCACCATGAACCAACCACCATGGTTTTGAGGTTTTGTGTAACAAAATCCACGTTACCCGAGACCTTAGTTTTAAAGATCTTGAAGACAAACTGTGCGGCATGAGTTTGAAGAAAAACAAGGGATTTAGATTGCTTATGGTTTGGTCTTAAAGATAGAATCAAACAAAGGTTTCACTTTGATGCTCGGTTATCAAGCGAAGAAATAAACGATTATTCTTCCGAGAAATTCGTTTGTGTGAGAGGATGGGTGGTTGTGATTGAGTGAGTATTATTAGGGTAAACACATAAAATTAGGGTAAGTTGTTTATATGGGCGGTTTTAGGCTATTTAATTTGGACCGCTTTTGCTTAACTGATACAAGGATTTAACTGGGTTGATATTTTAAAGTGGTATAAGGCTTTGGGTTATTTGCTTTTGTTATATCCAAAGAAACACAACCATGAATCTTTTTTTTAGCACCACAAAATGCCTCGTACTGAATACACTTTACATGAAGGAGTATATACTTTCTTTCTTATTATTACACCTAGCTACAACAAAAGTAAAAGTAAATAACGACAAGATATATATAGAGAAAATAAAGCAAAACCTATATTTACACTTGATTGACAACCATGTCTATTACATAATCAAGCTATAAGCATTAATTTTTCGTTTAACTATATGTAATAGCTACTATTATTGTTAAACAATGTAACTTAAACTATACATAGATAAACAAAACAAACACACACAAATACCTACGCTAGAGTGATTCTATGCGCCACTGCCGTCAATAAGGTGATCATCATAAACGTATTATTGAAAGACATTCACTCGCCACAAAATTTGGTTACACGGGTACCCGCCGCCGCAACGCGCGGGTACCCGGCTAGTTAATTATTATTTTACCATCACTTTATTATTATTACTCTAACTATCTTATAATAGAGGGATGAACTTCCCTCATATTAATTATTTTAAGATTTTCATATATAGAATTTTAAGCAAATACAAGTTACAAAGCATTAGTTACAATACTTAAAGCACAAATAAAACTACAAATCAAACTACAATTAATACACAACTTAAAACACCCATTCACAAAAGAGTACATGTCTCTAATCATGATGTACAACATTTGCTTCACAAAATGACCATGTATTAACGATTCTGATACAAGCTTCTTGACCAAGATACCATTTTCAGTTCTTTTCCACACTCCTACATTAACTAGAGATCAAGATCATTGTCCATGCATTAGGAAATACCTATATTCAAAGATTCAAATTAATAAAGCGTATACTTTAAAGTTGCGGTTAGAAAGAAAACAATTGAAGTGTTGTTGTGATTTGGTTGGAAGAAAAGTGTAGTGTTTGGTGGTGCGAATGGTAAGGAGCATAGCTCCTTTAGTTTAATATCCGAAAATTAAAAAAATAACAAAACCGAGAGCGGCTTAGAAAGATAAAGGAGCACACAACGTGTTTCATTTCATCTTTTTTCGCTTAGACTTAAATCAAAACAAAATTGAAACCTACCGAGACCTTTTAAGAATCTTGAAGACTAAAACCACCATGAACCAACCACCATGGTTTTGAGGTTTTGTGTAACAAAATCCACGTTACCCGAGACCTTAGTTTTAAAGATCTTGAAGACAAACTGCGCGCATGAGTTTGAAGAAAAACAAGGGATTTAGATTGCTTATGGTTTGGTCTTAAAGATAGAATCAAACAAAGGTTTCACTTTGATGCTCGGTTATCAAGCGATGAAATAAACGATTATTCTTCTGAGAAATTCGTTTGTGTGAGAGGATGGGTGGTTGTGATTGGAGTGAGTATTATTAGGGTAAACACATAAAAATTAGGGTAAGTTGTTTATATGGGCCAGTTTTTAGGCTATTTAATTTGGACCGGCTTTTGCTTAACTAATACAAGGATTTAACTGGGTTGATATTTTAAAGTGGTATAAGGCTTTGGGTTATTTGCTTTTGTTATATCCAAAGAAACACAACCATGAATCTTTTTTTTAGCACCACAAAATGCCTCGTACTGAATACACTTTACATGAAGGAGTATATACTTTCTTTCTTATTATTACACCTAGCTACAACAAAAGTAAAAGTAAATAACGACAAGATATATATAGAGAAAATAAAGCAAAACCTATATTTACACTTGATTGACAACCATGTCTATTACATAATCAAGCTATAAGCATTAATTTTTCGTTTAACTATATGTAATAGCTACTATTATTGTTAAACAATGTAACTTAAACTATACACAGATAAACAAAACAAACACACACAAATACCTACGCTAGAGTGATTCTATGCGCCACTGCCGTCAATAAGGTGATCATCATAAACGTATTATTGAAAGACATTCACTCGCCACAAAATTTGGTTACACGGGTACCCGCCGCCGCATCGCGCGGGTACCCGGCTAGTTAATTATTATTTTACCATCACTTTATTATTATTACTCTAACTATCTTATAATAGAGGGATGAACTTCCCTCATATTAATTATTTTAAGATTTTCTTATATAGAATTTTAAGCAAATACAAGTTACAAAGCATTAGTTACAATACTTAAAGCACAAATAAAACTACAAATCAAACTACAATTAATACACAACTTAAAACACCCATTCACAAAAGAGTACATGTCTCTAATCATGATGTACAACATTTGCTTCACAAAATGACCATGTATTAACGATTCTGATACAAGCTTCTTGACCAAGATACCATTTTCGGTTCTTTTCCACACTCCTACATTAACTAGAGATCAAGACTGTTGTCCATGCATTAGAAATACCTATATTCAAAGATTCAAATTAATAAAACATATACTTTAAAGTTGCGGTTAGAAAGAAAACAATTGAAGTGTTGTTGTGATTTGGTTGGAAGAAAAAGTGTAGTGTTTGGTGGTGCGAATGGTAAGGAGCATAGCTCCTTTAGTTTAATATCCGAAAATTAAAAATAACAAAACCGAGGCGGCTTAGAAAGATAAAGGAGCACACAACGTGTTTCATTTCATCTTTTTTCGCTTAGACTTAAATCAAAACAAAATTGAAACCTACACGAGACCTTTTAAGAATCTTGAAGACTAAAACCACCATGAACCAACCACCATGGTTTTGAGGTTTTGTGTAACAAAATCCACGTTACCGAGACCTTAGTTTTAAAGATCTTGAAGACAAACTGTTGCGGCATGAGTTTGAAGAAAAACAAGGATTTAGATTGCTTATGGTTTGGTCTTAAAGATAGAATCAAACAAAGGTTTGACTTTGATGCTCGGTTATCAAGCGAAGAAATAAACGATTATTCTTCTGAGAAATTCGTTTGTGTGAGAGGATGGGTGGTTGTGATTGGAGTGAGTATTATTAGGGTAAACACATAAAAATTAGGGTAAGTTGTTTATATGAGCCAGTTTTTAGGCTATTTAATTTGGACCGGCTTTTGCTTAACTAATACAAGGATTTAACTGGGTTGATATTTTAAAGTGGTATAAGGCTTTGGGTTATTTGCTTTTGTTATATCCAAAGAAACACAACCATGAATCTTTTTTTAGCACCACAAAATGCCTCGTCTCAATACACTTTACATGAAGGAGTATATACTTTCTTTCTTATTATTACACCTAGCTACAACAAAAGTAAAATTAAATAACGACAAGATATATATAGAGAAAATAAAGCAAAACCTATATTTACACTTGATTGACAACCATGTCTATTACATAATCAAGCTATAAGCATTAATTTTTCGTTTAACTATATGTAATAGCTACTATTATTGTTAAACAATGTAACTTAAACTATACACAGATAAACAAAACAAACACACACAAATACCTACGCTAGAGTGATTCTATGCGCCATTGCCGTCAACAAGGTGATCATCATAAACGTATTATTGAAATACATTCACTCGCCACAAAATTTGGTTACACGGGTACCCGCCGCCGCATCGCGGGTACCCGGCTAGTTAATTATTATTTTACCATCACTTTATTATTATTACTCTAACTATCTTATAATAGAGGGATGAACTTCCCTCATATTAATTATTTTAAGATTTTCATATATAGAATTTTAAGCAAATACAAGTTACAAAGCATTAGTTACAATACTTAAAGCACAAATAAAACTACACATCAAACTACAATTAATACACAACTTAAAACACCCATTCACAAAAGAGTACATGTCTCTAATCATGATGTACAACATTTGCTTCACAAAATGACCATGTATTAACGATTCTGATACAAGCTTCTTGACCAAGATACCATTTTCAGTTCTTTTCCACACTCCTACATTAACTAGAGAGATCAAGACTGTTGTCCATGCATTAGGAAATACCTATATTCAAAGATTCAAATTAATAAAACATATACTTTAAAGTTGCGGTTAGAAAGAAAACAATTGAAGTGTTGTTGTGATTTGGTTGGAAGAAAAAGTGTAGTGTTTGGTGGCTGTGAATGGTAAGGAGCAGAGCTCCTTTAGTTTAATATTCGAAAATTAAAAAATAACAAAACCGAGGCGGCTTAGAAAGATAAAGGAGCACACAGCGTGTTTCATTTCATCTTTTTCGATTAGACTTAAATCAAAAACAAAATTGAAACCTACACGAGACCTTTTAAGAATCTTGAAGACTAAAAACCACCATGAACCAACCACCATGGTTTTGAGGTTTTGTGTAACAAAATCCACGTTACCGAGACCTTAGTTTTAAAGATCTTGAAGACAAACTGCGGCATGGGTTTGAAGAAAAACAAGGGATTTAGATTGCTTATGGTTTGGTCTTAAAGATAGAATCAAACAAAGGTTTCGACTTTGATGCTCGGTTATCAAGCGAAGAAATAAACGATTATTCTTCCGAGAAATTCGTTTGTGTGAGAGGATGGGTGGTTGTGATTGGGTGAGTATTATTAGGGTAAACACATAAAAATTAGGGTAAGTTGTTTATATGGGCGGTTTTAGGCTATTTAATTTGGACCGCTTTTGCTTAACTAATACAAGGATTTAACGGGTTGATATTTTAAAGTGGTATAAGGCTTTGGGTTATTTGCTTTTGTTATATCCAAAGAAACACAACCATGAATCTTTTTTTAGCACCACAAAATGCCTCGTCTTGAATACACTTTACATGAAGGAGTATATACTTTCTTTCTTATTATTACACCTAGCTACAACAAAAGTAAAAGTAAATAACGACAAGATATATATAGAAAATAAAGCAAAACCTATATTTACACTTGATTGACAACCATGTCTATTACATAATCAAGCTATAAGCATTAATTTTCGTTTAACTATATGTAATAGCTACTATTATTGTTAAACAATGTAACTTAAACTATACACGATAAACAAAACAAACACACACAAATACCTACGCTAGAGTGATTCTATGCGCCACTGCCGTCAATAAGGTGATCATCATAAACGTATTATTGAAAGACATTCACTCGCCACAAAATTTGGTTACACGGGTACCGTGCCGCATCGCGCGGGTACCCGCTAGTTAATTATTATTTTACCATCACTTTATTATTACTCTAACTATCTTATAATAGAGGATGAACTTCCTCATATTAATTATTTTAAGATTTTCATATATAGAATTTTAAGCAAATACAAGTTACAAAGCATTAGTTACAATACTTAAAGCACAAATAAAAATACAAATCAAACTACAATTAATACACAACTTAAAACACCCATTCACAAAAGAGTACATGTCTCTAATCATGATGTACAACATTTGCTTCACAAAATGACCATGTATTAACGATTCGATACAAGCTTCTTGACCAAGATACCATTTTCGGTTCTTTTCCACACTCCTACATTAACTAGAGATCAAGATCATTGTCCATGCATTAGGAAATACCTATATTCAAAGATTCAAATTAATAAAACATATACTTTAAAGTTGCGGTTAGAAAGAAAACAATTGAAGTGTTGTTGTGATTTGGTTGGAAGAAAAAGTGTAGTGTTTGGTGGTCAGAATGGTAAGGAGCGAGCTCCTTTAGTTTAATATTCGAAAATTAAAAAATAACAAAACCGAGAGCGGCTTAGAAAGATAAAGGAGCACACAACGTGTTTCATTTCATCTTTTTTTCAGTTAGACTTAAATCAAAAACAAAATTGAAACCTACCTGAGACCTTTTAAGAATCTTGAAGACTAAAAACCACCATGAACCAACCACCATGGTTTTTGAGGTTTTGTGTAACAAAATCCACGTTACCCGAGACCTTAGTTTTAAAGATCTTGAAGACAAACTGTTGCGGCATGAGTTTGAAGAAAAAACAAGGGATTTAGATTGCTTATGGTTTGGTCTTAAAGATAGAATCAAACAAAGGTTTCAGCTTTGATGCTCGGTTATCAAGCGGTAAGAAATAAACGATTATTCTTCTGAGAAATTCGTTTGTGTGAGAGGATGGGTGGTCTGTGATTGGGTGAGTATTATTAGGGTAAACACATAAAAATTAGGGTAAGTTGTTAATATGGGCGGTTTTAGGCTATTTAATTTGGACCGCTTTGCTTAACCGATACAAGGATTTAAGCGGGTTGATATTTTAAAGTGGTATAAGGCTTTGGGTTATTTGCTTTTGTTATATCCAAAGAAACACAACCATGAATCTTTTTTTTAGCACGACAAAATGCCTCGTACTGAATACATTTTACATGAAGGAGTATATACTTTCTTTCTTATTATTACACCTAGCTACAACAAAAGTAAAATTAAATAACGACAAGATATATATAGAGAAAATAAAGCAAAACCTATATTTACACTTGATTGACAACCATGTCTATTACATAATCAAGCTATAAGCATTAATTTTCGTTTAACTATATGTAATAGCTACTATTATTGTTAAACAATGTAACTTAAACTATACACGATAAACAAAACAAACACACACAAATACCTACGCTAGAGTGATTCTATGCGCCATTGCCGTCAACAAGGTGATCATCATAAACGTATTATTGAAATACATTCACTCGCCACAAAATTTGGTTACACGGGTACCATGCATAGCGTCATGGGTACCCGGCTAGTTAATTATTATTTTACCATCACTTTATTATTATTACTCTAACTATCTTATAATAAAGGGATGAACTTCCCTTATATTAATTATTTTAAGATTTCCATATATAGAATTTTAAGCAAATACAAGTTACAAAACATTAGTTACAATACTTAAAGCACAAATAAAACTACAAATCAAACTACAATTAATACACAACTTAAAACACCCCTTCACAAAAGAGTACATGTCTCTAATCACGATGTACAACATTTGCTTCACAAAATGACCATGTATTAGCGATTCTGATACAAGCTTCTTGACCAAGATACCATTTTCAGTTCTTTTCCACACTCCTACATTAACTAGAGATCAAGATCGTTGTCCATGCATTAGGAAATACCTATATTCAAAGATTCAAATTAATAAAACATATACTTTAAAGTTGCGGTTAGAAAGAAAACAATTGAAGTGTTGTTGTGATTTGGTTTGAAGAAAAAGTGTAGTGTTTGGTGGTGCGAATGGTAAGGAGCATAGCTCCTTTAGTTTAATATCCGAAAATTAAAAAATAACAAAACCGAGGCGGCTTAGAAAGATAAAGGAGCACAAACGTGTTTCATTTCATCTTTTTTTCAGTTAGACTTAAATCAAAAACAAAATTGAAACCTACCTGAGACCTTTTAAGAATCTTGAAGACTAAAAACCACCATGAACCAACCACCTTGGTTTTTGAGGTTTTGTGTAACAAAATCACGTTACCCGAGACCTTAGTTTTAAAGATCTTGAAGACAAACTGTTGCGGCATGAGTTTGAAGAAAAACAAGGATTTAGATTGCTTATGGATTGGTCTTAAAGATAGAATCAAACAAAGGTTTCGACTTTGATGCTCGGTTATCAAGCGATGAAATAAACGATTATTCTTCCGAGAAATTCGTTTGTGTGAGAGGATGGGTGGTCGTGATTGGAGTGAGTATTATTAGGGTAAACACATAAAAATTAGGGTAAGTTGTTTATATGGGCGGTTTTAGGTTATTTAATTTGACGGCTTTTGCTATCTGATACAAGGATTTAACTGGGTTGATATTTTAAAGTGGTATAAGGCTTTGGGTTATTTGCTTTTGTTATATCCAAAGAAACACAACCATGAATCTTTTTTTTAGCACGACAAAATGCCTCGTACTGAATACACTTTACAAGAAGGAGTATATACTTTCTTTCTTATTATTACACCTAGCTACAACAAAAGTAAAAGTGAATAACGACAAGATATATATAGAGAAAATAAAGCAAAACCTATATTTACACTTGATTGACAACCATGTCTATTACATAATCAAGCTATAAGCATTAATTTTTCGTTTAACTATATGTAATAGCTACTATTATTGTTAAACAATGTAACTTAAACTATACACAGATAAACAAAACAAACACACACAAATACCTACGCTAGAGTGATTCTATGCGCCACTGCCGTCAATAAGGTGATCATTATAAGCGTATTATTGAAATACATTCACTCGCCACAAAATTTGGTTACACGTGCACCGCCAAGAACAGCTGGTACCCGGCTAGTTAATTATTATTTTACCATCACTTTATTATTATTACTCTAACTATCTTATAATAGAGGGATGAACTTCCCTCATATTAATTATTTTAATATTTCCATATATAGAATTTTAAGCAAATACAAGTTACAAAGCATTAGTTACAATACTTAAAGCACAAATAAAACTACAAATCAAACTACAATTAATACACAACTTAAAACACCCCTTCACAAAAGGGTACATGTCTCTAATCATGATGTACAACATTTGCTTCACAAAATGACCATGTATTAACGATTCGATACAAGCTTCTTGACCAAGATACCATTTTCAGTTCTTTTCCACACTCCTACATTAACTAGAGATCAAGACCTTGTCCATGCATTAGGAAATACCTATATTCAAAGATTCAAATTAATAAAACATATACTTTAAAGTTGCGGTTAGAAAGAAAAAAATTGAAGTGTTGTTGTGATTTGGTTGGAAGAAAAAGTGTAGTGTTTGGTGGTCATGAATGGTAAGGAGCATAGCTCCTTTAGTTTAATATCCGAAAATTAAAAAAATAACAAAACCGAGAGGCTTAGAAAGATAAAAGAGCACACAACGTGTTTCATTTCATCTTTTTTCGCTAGACTTAAATCAAAACAAAATTGAAACCTACGAGACCTTTTAAGAATCTTGAAGACTAAAACCACCATGAACCAACCACCATGGTTTTTGAGGTTTTGTGTAACAAAATCCTCGTTACCCGAGACCTTAGTTTTAAAGATTGTTGGAATCACTCCTAAACAGTATTTCAAGTATTTATATTTCATATGTAATAGGTAGCTTTATTATGGCCTTTATGTTTGTTTAAGGTCAAGCTTATGTAGAAGGCCCATAAGCTTAGGCCCAAGCCCACATAAGAAAGGATGGGAACTAGGAGTGTTGCCCTAGCTTCCCTCCTATTAATACTCTTGTAAACCCTCATTTGAGGGTTGGTTGTTCAATGCATTTCTTTCACATACTCTACGCCTAACCATTCATAGTATTTCGTGTGTGTGTTTGTGTGTGTATTGCTCATCCGCCTCTCTTCTCCTCTCTATCTCTTTCTATTAAGCTTGTGTTGTAAAACTAGTGACCTAACAGTGGTATCAATCGCCAAATAGTTGGGTGTACACTTTGTTTTTTGAAGTTTTTTTTGGTTTTGGGTCTTACGCGTAAAGATAACGCCATATTTGGTTCTCTTAAAAACTCGTTTTTTACACTTTTTAATCCAAGATTCTTGTACTTTCAATGTTTTGAGGTGTTAAAATACTGGTTTTGACAAAAGTTTCAAACTTTCTGCGTGGATCTCGTTTTTAAGCTTGTTTTTGTTCGTGGGTGTCGTTCTGCGTAACCCGCTTAGCGCTTTGGTACATCAAATTTCACATTTTTGTGTTCTTTTGGTACTATTGAAGCTATTCCATAACAAAAACTGGTTTAGAAACACATTTGGGCAAAATCAAAGTTACGAGTAATCCCACGCGTATCAAAACCCTAAAATTACGCTGTAAGATTTTCCTTGGTTTGATCTTCAATTTTACGGTTTATTCCGTGTTTTCTTACTTGGATAAGTCCGAAAATACGTCGACTTTGGATATCTTTTGCCTTGTGAAGTGTAAAGATCATTTGGGCAAAACCCTAAAATTACGCATAAGCATAAGCTTACGCGTAGAAATTCTACGCATAAGATTCACTTTACGCGTAAACTTAGGTCTCGACAAGGTAATCCCACGCCTAACTTTCTCGCCTAACTTTAGTGCTTTTATCCTACTTACAGCGTAAAATCCTACAGCGTAACTACTTATTGTTACGCGTAACTTTGGTGTTTTACGCATAAGTCTTGCTTGGTTCTTGTCTTTTCTACGCCTAAGGACACTTCATCAACAAAGGTTCATTCGACTACAAAGATCCATTTTTTACACACAAGTTTATCATCATGTCTCAACCACCATACTCTAACTATTTCCTCACATCGATAATCATCAACAACAACAACAATTAACTCCACAACATCAACAATGGAATCAACAACAAGCTATTTATCAACAACAATTTAATCAAGAACATACTCCACAACTTGGTGCAATTCCACAACCACAAATGGTTCAACCACCACCAAGCCTTCAAGTTCAAACCTACACAACTGATTTCAATCAACATCCATCAAGGAACACTATGAAGGAACCCACTTGGTTTGTAAAGATGTGTGAAGCTTTAAGCGACCAACAATCAAATCATGAAGTGGATCACTGATAGACCTCCAATGCTCACTCCAGAAACTACGATCAATGGGTGATAAGGTTCTTTAGGTTTTGTGATCTAAAGAAGCCACATGGAAAGTTCTTAAAGAAGGTTATCTTGGAGGGTCCATTTGAGATGCCCTACCGTCATGGTACCCGGAGATCCAACTGCTGTTCCACCAAGAGATGAACAAACCAACATTGCTCTCATTGCTGATTTAAATCCTCTGAACTTCTACACTATGAAGTCGATGAACTTGCAATGGAATACATCCTCTTAGGATTACCAAACCCAATTCTTCGTAGTGTTGATGCTCAAAAGACGCACAAAAATGTGGGATCATATTCGTCTTCTTATGGAAGGATCGGTACTCAATCGGGAGGATTTGGAATCCAAAATTTACTTGGCTTATGAACACTTCATGATTGAACACGGAGAGACACTAGAGTCCTATCATCATCGATTTTTAGATATCATCAATGATTTGGATAAACACAACATCATCATGCCAAGAATTGCGGTGAATACTAAGTTCTGAGTAGTCTTGGACCGGAATGGGAGAAGTATGTCATTTTCTCCGTCAAGCGAAGAATATGCATCATTCTACTTATGGATTGTTGTACGATTACTTGAAGCCTCATGAAAAGGAAGTTGATCGGGAAAGGATTCTCCGTGCTCAAATTGCTAAGCAATCAACGCGGACAATCAACAACTTGCCTTGTATGCTCAACATAATTATCCTCTCGACCAACAACTCAACCAACTCGCTTCAAACACACCTTCACGGTCGCAACCTCAACAAAATCAATTGGTTCCATACAAGAACAATGCTCAAGCATATGTCGGTGAAGC
Source organism: Chrysanthemum lavandulifolium (assembly GCA_022545495.1). Taxonomy (NCBI): domain Eukaryota; kingdom Viridiplantae; phylum Streptophyta; class Magnoliopsida; order Asterales; family Asteraceae; genus Chrysanthemum; species Chrysanthemum lavandulifolium. The sequence continues at coordinate 144,274,731 of CM040246.1, read as the reverse complement.
GGCGAGGAAGCAGATCCGTTGAAGCATTGCAACAAGGATTTGTGATGATTGGTAATGCTTTTGGCGTTACACCAACAAATCCAACAATCGTATTCGTTCCTCATCTAACACACGGACTCAAGTGTTGTGAACAATGGACGTGTTGAAGTTCGAATCGTGATTATGGTCGTCGGATGGGCGGTGGTCAAGGGTTTCATCTTTGTGGTAGGAATAACAATGAGCTCAAGTGGTGGAGCAGAAATGCTCGAAATCGGTTAAATGGTCTTAGATGCTACAAGCGCAATGAGAAGGGACACTGCTAATGCATGCCCAAAGCCAAGGACTAGGGGCGGTGCTTATTTCAAAGAGGCTTTACTTTTGGCTCTTAAGGATGAAGTGGTGGATCTCTTACAGGACAAAGAACAAAGCTTTATGGCGTATCTGCGACTCGGATGATGATATGGAGGACTTGCGGGCTAATGCATTTATTATGTTGATGGCTAATATGCATGAGCCGCACATGGTAATCTGAGCCCAGTGTATGACACCGATGGCTTGTCTCAGTGCCGAACAAACCATCATCATATCTCGAACTAATATCTCCGCCAATATCTCGAATCCGGCGGATCGATCTGCTCAAAATGAGTCTTCTACATTTCTTTCGATGATTTTCAAGTTAACCTCGTAGTTACATTTGGCGATCAAGATGACCTTATGGTTTCCTTTGATAATCAAATTGACTCGGTCGTCGTGCCGAGGATCTAAAGAATGATCATGTTGAGTCTCACGTTGAACAAGATGATCTGTGCCTCATCCGGATTTTTCTCGGTTAATTCAAGACCATAAAATCAAAATGGAGGAATGTTATGCATTAAATCAGTCCTTAAAAGTAAAAATGCATCATTAACCAAGGATTTTGAATGCTTACAAATGCAACTCAACTTTTCAAAACTCAAGAAAACCGTGAAAAAGGTTTTGAAGCCGCTTTTGCAAAATCTCATCAAAGCGAAAAATATTTAGAGACAAATCGTGATCTGGCCGCCTCGAAGAATGCTTTGTTGTGCGAATTAGAACAACGAAACACGAACATAAAAAGCAAATTAACGCCTCACCTTGGAAAATCAAAAGCTAAGGTGAGTTGTTAAATTGTCAAAAGCAGTTCTCCGCATACAAAAGCATTCAACGAATCGGGTAGATGACCTTCTTGACGAAATTCTCGGCTTGCAAAACAAACTTAAAGAGTTTAAAGCTGTTGTTTACAAACATGGTGAATCCGTAACGACTATTGAAAAGTTTACCTTAAAACCCAATCCAAAAGGATATGGGAAAAATCTAGGCGATTACAAACCTAAGCTTTCACTAAAAACATTCAAACCAACTCTCAAGTTTCCATTGCATAATACAAAATTGATATCTTGTCATGAGTGTTGTTGAATATCATCGTCAAGAGGAATTAGATCACGACGAGTCGATCAAAATTAAAAATGTTGTTTACAACAAACCTTTTAATTATAAAAAGCGGTCACTTCGTCACACCAACGGATTCTTCTAACACACCAGGGTTATCATCAAAACACCGAGTCTTCTAATGTTAATCCCAAAATGAAATTTGCACAAACTTATGGTCCTTTACCTTCCATTAGTGAAGTAAACTCAAAACACGAAAATCGAAAAATCCTTCGATATTTTGACATTTTCATGGTGACCTCAAAATTTTACAACATGAGATAGAATATCGCTCGAAATCAAAGTTGAACATTTTCAATCGCCTCAGCGCGAGAACAAAGAGACATTTTTGGAAAAATCTTTTACCTAATGTTAAAACTTGAAAAGTTGTGCAATTGCTGGAAAAGGATTTTCATAAGGAACTTGGGGTAATGAAAACGTTTCGAGAAAGCGAAACATCTATTTCTAACACAAAGCAAAAAGAAACTGTTGAGAAAAGATGTTGATCGACTCTTGGAAGATGTTATCATCTTGATATCCATAATGTTGTGTTACTTCATGCCTTGCCATTTGCATCGATTATATCTCTGCGATATTGTTGAAACTGTTGTTCTTGTTGAGAACACCGATAATGTGCTTCGGATCGAGTCTTTAAAGCTAAAATAAGCGATTACACGCGAAATTTACAATGCAAAGCGTCGTCTTCATTGGTGTGAAAAGATATTCACAACCATCAACTTAGTTTTCAAAAGAAAATCGCTCAATTGAGTGCAAAATCTTCGATCCTAAAATTGATCAACCGGATGATCAAAGCGTGTCTTTGAAAAGTCGATCTCAAAATATGAACAAGAACTTTTAAAAGTTAAGCAGAATATGGTGTCATATTTGATTTACTCAAAAGACTCGACTTGAAGCATCAAGCGAACTTGATCACTATCTTGCTCACACTAGAGAACTCATGAATTTTCTTTGGTAATATTCGCTTACGAAAATCAAGATCCGATTCATACCATCTCTAAGTTACGGAAATGTTAGGAAAGTATGAACAACTTTCGCCTCTGTGATTAAGAGATTAGCACCGTCACACTTAGTAATCGTGAACCTAGGATTCCAACCGCCAAATCACAAGTTGCTAATGTGTTTCCCTCTCTTGAACAGAATAGTTGCATCTTTTCCAAGCGTCGCACTTCACGACCTAGGAGCACTCAATCAACGAATAGGAAGTTGCGACCTAAGAAAAGATCAATAAGGAATGCTAAAGTAGAAGAACACCCTAGGACTCGAATAAAACTCATGTTACTTCCACTATAGATGTTGCGTCGGCAAATGTAATACAAATAGTGATGTAACGAATGCTAAACCGTTAAGTATTTTTGATATTCATCGATGCACCTTGTGTTATTTGTCGAAAGCGTATGAATTACGATTTTCATGACAAATGTGTTGCTAAAGCTATAATCTCGATTACAAAATCCTAAGAATCGGAATACCTCTAGGCCCACTAATCATTCTAAGTCCGTGCTTGGTAGACCGCCTTCTTTAGTATCTAAGGCAACCATTGCTATCCCAAGAGCTCCCGCTTCACCTCCTAAGAATGTAGTACCACCTAGTGTTTTCACTAAGACTAAAGCAAAGAGTAGTTATAGATGGCGAAATGGATATATAACACACTAGGATTTAAATGGATGCCTAAAATTCTCAATGTGCGTATGTCTAACATACACCTTGAACCCTCTAACATTTCGGGTTCCACATCTACTTCCATTCCATCCGTGTCATACGTGTGTAATGCGTGTGATGAGATCATTCTAGTTGTTGATAGCGGATGTTCCCGGCACATGACATGAACCTTAAACTCATTATCAAACTTTATTGCAAAGTTCATTGCCTTTGTCGATTCGGGAACGATCACTTGCGACTATCATGGGCTACGGAGATTATGTTAATGGGAACATCGAAATCGGCGGGGTTTACTATGTGGAAGGCCTCGGTCACAATCTATTTCGATGAGGTCAATTTTGTGATGGAGATTTGGAGGTTGCTTTGGGGAGAAAACTTGTTTCATTCGTGATCTACAAGGAAATGACCTCATGTCCGGCTCGCGTAATTCTAGTCTCTACACTATCTCTATGCAAGACATGGTTGCTTCCTCTCCATCCGCTTACTCTCTAAGGCAACATCAACAAAATCTCAGCTATGGCACCGTTGTCTCTCATCTAAACTTTCAAACCATCACCAACCTTGCTCGACACAAACTAGTTGAAGGACTCCCACGATTCCGGTATTCTAAAGATCACCTTTGCTCACCTGTGAACAAGGGAAAAGCACTCGTGCTCATTTTCCTTCAAAGGTGGAACACAACTCTCGAAGATGTGCTTCATCTTCTTCACATGGATTTGTGTGGCCCGATCGCGTGCAAACGATCAATGGCAAACGCTACATCTTAGTAATTGTTGATGACTACTCACGATGGACTTGGGTCTACTTTCTTCGTAGCAAAGACCAAGCTCCACAAATGATCATCACCTTTCTCACAAAATACAAGTTCACTCGCAACACCGTCCGAATAATCGTAATGCATAAAGGCCGAATTTGTCAACAAAACCTTCGTGAATTCTATGAGAAAGTGGAATTCAACATCAAACATCTATTGCACGTACACACGAACAAAGCGGAGTTGTTGAAAGACGAAACCGAACGTTAGTGGGCTCGCAAGAACAATGTTAATCAATGCTAAACTTCCGGATTACTTATGGGCGTGTCGATCTCATCGCATGCTATACTCAAAACCGTTCTATGATCACAAAACGCCACAACAAAACACCTTTCGAGCTTGTCCACAACTATAAACCGAACCTCAAACATTTTCATGTATTTGGATCCTCTCGCTATCCAAATAATGATCGTGATGATTTTGGAAAGCTCAAAGCCAAAGCGATATTGGAGTCTTTATTGGATCCGTGACAATTCTAAAGGTTTCCGAATCTGAATCGTCGAACTAAGGAGGTAATGGAAACGATTCATGCTCATTTCGATGAACTCACGAAATGGCTTCGAGTATAATGACTTAGAACCCGTCACAACGTTTAAACTTTCCTCAACCCCATCATCACCGAAAGCCCTTAGCTAACTCACAACAAATGGAAAGGTTATTTGCTCCTGCATTACGTGGCGATATTGATGAACGTGTTCTCGGTGTATCCATTGCTTCACCGACAACCCGACGATAATAGTCATATACACGATACACTGCTACAACAACTATCATTGCGGATGCACCTACACCGATTGACTCCAACACAACAGCTTGAACACACCGCTTCAACAATGATGAACCAAATGATGATATTCTCAATGAAGTACCCCACTGCAGATTTTGATCCAAATGCGTTCTTCAACCCGTTTGCTAATGAGATCTGCGCACCAGATGTCGCGGAATCTTCAACAAACCACTTGAATCCTCGGGAATCGCACAATGTATACCAACATCAACCTCTACACATAGATGGACAAAAGACCATCCTCGGCTAACATTATTGGCAACGAATCAACCAACCGTTACGAGACAACATCTTCACTCGAGACGGTGAACATTGCATTTATGCACCACCGTCCGCCAATCAACCTAAAAACATTAAAGACGCAATGACAAAAGACAACTGGATTGAATCCATGCAAGAAGAACTCAACCAATTCAAACATCTTGAAGTATGGAATCGTTGAAAGACCAACAGAATCTACGTCATTGGTCTAAAATGGATTTGAAAAATAAATTGGATGTTTGAAGGGCGTCATCCGAAACAAGTCACGCCTAGTTGCTAAGGGTTATCGTCGGGAAGAGGAATAGACTTTGAAGAATCTTTTGCTCGGTTGCTCGCCTTGAGGTCGTTCGGATATTCCTCGCGTCGCAGCTCATATGAATATGACGGTTCATCGATGGATGTCAAAACAGCGTTTCTCAACGGACAACTAAAAGAAACGGTCTATGTCACCAACCGGAAGGATTCGTTGATCCCGAGTTCCCGAACCATGTCTACAAACCGAACAAAGCTCTTTATGGTCTCAAACAAGCCCCTGCATGGTACGATAAACTATCATCTTTCCTCATTGCCAATAATTTCACCAAAGGCTCGGTTGACCCAACTCTTTTATACAATATCACGGGCACATCTTAATTGTTCAAATTTACGTGGATGACATCATTTTGGGTCAACACATAAAAGTTTTCAATCGCTTTTGCAAAACTAATGAAGAAAAATTTTGAAATGTCCATGATGGGTGAACTTACGTTCTTTCTAGGACCGCAAGTTCATCAATCACCCCGTGGTATTTTCTTGAGTCGGTCAAATATGCCCTTGAACTGTTAAACAAATTTGGAATGACAACTGTGATACTTATGCCACACCAATGGCTCATACCAAGAAGTTAGATGTCGATTTACATGGGAAATTGGTTGACCTACCAAATACCAAGTATTATTGGGTCCTCATGTATCTAACAACCAGCGAGACTGATATTGTCTTTGCCATTTATCTATGCTCCCGTTATCGATCGACCAATCTGAAACCCACCTCTCGAGGCTAAAAGAATCCTCCGATACATCAAGGGAACCATTAATTTGGGGATCCGTATCCAAGGATTCGGTTTTGAACTAATCGCTTTTAGAAACGACCACGCGGGATGCTTAGACTCGAGGAAAAGTACTTGAGAGCTCTACAATTTCTTGGTGATAAACCGGTGTCTTGGCAATCAAAGCGGGATTGTACATCGTCATCAACCGGCGAATATGTAGCTATGTCCGTGTTGTGCTCAAGTCATCCGGATGAGAACACAACTCAAAGACTATGGTTACGTGTTTGATGAATCCGATGTCTGCGACAATCGGTGCCATTGCCATCTCGCAATTCGGTTCAAGACTTTCGAAATCAAAGCACATCGATCACGCTATCATTTCATCAAGGACCACGTGGAGCAGTGCCGCTTGAATTATACTTTGTGGTACTGAATACCAATTGGCGGATCTTCTCACCAAAGCCTTGCCTCCCGCTAGGTTTAATGAGTTGGTCCACCGAATTGGTATGAGGTGTTTGACTCAAGAGGAATTGGATGACCTCTTAAAACAGCCTTAAAACCTCACAAACACCAAAACATCTTTTGTAAATAAATTTTCAAAAACAAAATACAAAAATATAAAATCCGATAAAACAACAAAAATATTCTCCTAATCTATATTTCTTTCAACATGGCAAGTACATTTCTTCCGTCAACACTTTAATCTTTCAAAATTCAGTATTTCTCCGATCAAGTGTTGAGGGGGAGAAAATTAACTCTTAACTGTTTCAAACATCTGTGTACTTGCATGTTATCATAACTCGGTTGATTCTTTTACAAATGATGGTACACTTTCTGGTTCAAAGACACTCCTCGGACTTAAATTATAACCTTTCATTATTTTCTCAAGTCGAGGGGGAGTGTCGTCATGTTTCTCTCCTAAAATCTTCGTTTGGTAACCAAAATGGAAGTTAAATGGCTTGGTTTGAAAAGGAAAGGTGGAGGGACCAAAAGCATCAAAGGTTAAAATCACTTTTAATAAAACACCCTCCCACCTACATTTATTCTTCACATTATTGCAAAAACCCTAAAACCATCCTACGCTTAATATTCACTCAAGAAAACCGTGCTTTTGATCTTCATTGTGTAAGTGTTCTTGTGATCTAAACATGTTTTTAAGATAAGGTCTTGAATCTCATTCAAATCCAACGGTTAAAATTCATGTTACGAGTGATTATGTGTTCTACGCATAAGCGTATGAACACACAATCATTGTGTGGACGTTTGTGGTTAAATGGATTATGTCAAAACGTTTCAAATACATCAATGATATCAGTTTAACCATCAAATTCCACCCAGAAACACTAATTGATGATTTTTGAAAATTAGGGTTTATAAGTCGAATTGGGTGTTTTCGAATGTGAAGTGTTTTGGTCATAAAGATTGTTGGGTTATGTTCTTATGGTGATGAATTGATGATTTCCTTGCTTTATAACTACCCAGAAACTCTAAATAATCAACAATTTAGAATTAGGGTTTAAAGTTCATAAGTTTGGGTATTTTTGATTCTCCATGAAATGGGTGTTATAACTCGGTATATAGACTTCCTCAACACTCTTAAACTACGAAATAGTTTGGTGCATATTCCATGGCTAGATCTCATACAGCGTAGATTTAGGGTTTAGACTACGCGTATGTAGTTCTACGCATAATCGTAACATGTGTTCTTGCCATGATCCGTTATTAGAATGAATCTATGTGTTAATAATGATGATATGATGGTTCTATTTCGGGGCTTGTTACCGTGAAAATCGAATCAAGGTCATTTGCAACTCTACGCATAAGGATTACCCTACGTAGTCATATTACGCCGTAAGAATAATCCCACGCATAACGACTACGCGTAAGGTTCTACAATGGACTACGGCGTATCCCGTGAAGGATATGCGTAAACAATGACCTCTACGCATAAGGTCAACTCTTACGAGTAGCCTTACGCGTAAGGTTAATATATGCCTACGCATAAGCTCTACGCATAAGGTCTCCTTTTTCCTCACGCGTAACAATTCTTACGCGTAGTTAGGATTCTACGCGTAAGTTTCGCCTAAGCATATATCATTCCCGCCACGCATAACTTTGCCAAACTACGCTTAACCTCGGATTGACCTTCATGATGAATTGTTACGTGTACAAACTTGTAAATAAACTAATCATAACGTCACGAATCCAATAATGTCACTAATAAACTTAATCGTCTAATATGTCAGTGAACAATAAGTGATAACATAAACTTTAAAACTTAAATTTAACTAACTCACGAAACATTTCACGACATCATTGAACTATTGAACATACAAGTGACTTAGGACTCGTAACAATCATTATCACCGTACATTCAATAACTAGACAATAAGACCTTCCATTGACTAACATTATGTCTTCGATATGTTGGTTCTTTTGGCTAATGTTATTTCGAGATCACGACATGGTCGGACAAATGAATGTGGATGCACCAAGTTCTCTCCATTGTCGATATCTATCCTCATGGCTATCCAATGAAGATAGGAAAGAATAATCTCCGTCTTGACTTTGACACCCTCACTTGCTCAATCTTCGTGTGTAATTGCTATTGACATTACGAGGACTCATCCGTATCGAACATGCTTACTCACTGCAACTGCCCCGAGATCTACATCCAACAGCTTCGGAACACTATGGAAAGGGTCGAAGGACAAGCTGCATGACGGTGACTCGAATCACAAACAAGTCATCATTGCACTGCACTAAAGGGCTATTCTCCCAATTCCCGATGTCGATCCAACCAAACTATATGCCACACCGTCTTGAAGAGCTCACTCTCCATTCTTAATCGATATCGGTTATGGCGAGGCTACGGGAGTAATCACCAAGCATTCTCACGTAGAGCTTAAGAGTATTCCTCAACCACGAGAACTCTCTACATGATCATCACCAAGTCATTTTCGGTCGTGACAATGACTATGAGCACCCTAAGCTCATGGAATTGCAAATATTCCGGGCATTGGTCAACAAGAAACACATCGCTATCGAAGCTCGATTTGGGATGACATGATGTCATTTCTCAACAAACTTGGCTCAAAGATTCCCACATCGGATATACTAAATTGTTGATCCAGAGCACTTGGAATTCATCCCGACATTCCCAAGAGGCTCAATGACCATGACAATCACGACATGTTGACGGAACTGTTCTATCTGCCGTAATCAAGGAAACGTCTACAAAGAAACAAGGTCTTTGTCGCCAGATTCCTTAATCAAGATGTCGAAGCTCGAATCGTACCAAAGGTATCTGAAGCGGTCGAGACAAGGCAAAGTTGGTCATCTCGACGAAAAATCTTCTCGAACACTGTAAGGAGAACCGAAAAGGAAGTCTTGGATGTGTCACAAGTTCGGATAGTCGGAGGAATGTTCCAAAGAAGAAACCTATTCCAAAGAGGAAACCTACCACTAAGAAGAAAGTTCCTTCTCGTGAAGCCACTCCGATCCGTTCACCGAACCGCAAAGACGACTCAAGGACGAAGACTCGATGCTACCGACACGGATGAAGAGATCACATACTACGAAGCGCAAGGATGATAATCCTCAAGAGCAAAACCTCCAAGTCCTCCAAACCGTCCCAAGGAAAAGGAAAACTCCGAAGAATTGTACCCTATGATGAGAGCTCGATGATGAAGAAGAAGAGCAACTGGATAAATCATACAGGAAGAAGTTCAAAATCGTCCAACATCGTCAAAGGTCAAGCATTTGCTAAAGATCAAATGGGTGGCCCCGAGGATCAAGTGGTCTTGCCACTCTCTCCGCATCCCGATGCGGTTAATCGACCCGATAAGGGATCTCGTGCCACCACTCTTGTGCAACAACAAAAGCACTGTAGAGGATACTATTGTGTATGATTTTGAGAAACTAGAAACCGAGAAAGATAAGTCTAGAGATGACGGGGATGATTATACAAAGTTTCTTCTAGATACCCAACACACCAAAGGAAAACCTCGAAACTCCTAAGGACATGAAGTCTCCTCGTGTCTCCTCATCATCGGATTCTTCATCTCATTCATCACAACCACCATCAACAAAGTCAACCGATCATCATCCAAATCCGTGAAGAAACCACCTAAATCTGGTTTCTCGGACTCATAAAAGATTGTGAAAGTCATCAACAAATCGAAAGAAGGACATACTTTACGGAAAAATGAATTGGTTTCTTGACCAAATTCAATTACTAAATAATGAGAAAGACAAGATGGAGAAAGAAAGGAATTTGTTCAAGTTCATGAAGAGTCATCGAAAAGAAGAACTGAACGAAATGATCGAAGGTTACACTAACAAGTACCTTCAGGATATCGTTCCTAAAGTCCAAAAGGAACCGGAGAAGACAAGAAGAGATCATACCCACAAGTTTCTTCTCGAAGCTGTCCCGGTGTGACTAGAGAAATATTTTCTAGACAACTCACCCCAACATCGTAGCATTGGTTAAACATACAATGGCCAAAGAAGGCGATCTCTCAACTGAAGTTGATCGCTAAACTTGTGATGCAAATGTCAAAGCGATCCGAACGCTTACTCGGATCAAGCTAAATTTTTGAAAATCTACTTGATTTTCAACTCGGATCATCATGCAAGGAGTCACCGATCAACCCAAACGACCAAGAGATGGCGATGATAAGGATAAGGACTCGCACCTAAACGTCGAAAATAAATTAAATCTACATCTATGCCACCTCCTCCACCACGGACTTCTTCTCAACAAAGTCTCCTCCACCTCGGTCTTCATCGATAAACCTCGGGACGATTCCGAGTTACCACCCCGACTCATAAAACGGTGATTACTTTGAGTATCACAGGTGGTGACGATGAAGAGGTCCTTGAGCCCGAAAACAACCCACCTCACCTAAACAAGTGCGAAACAAAAATCATCATCATCAAGACCTTCAAAACAAGAAGAAAAAACGACTACGAATGACGTCGTATCATGGCTTGATGACGATAAACCGCAAAATTTGATTGGTTTGCTACTCTTGTTAACGACACTCCCTACCCCGAAGAAGGTCAAGAATTGGTGAGCGGTGGTACCTTGGAGCATGCTAAGATCTTGCAAGAAAGATTCCGTGTGAAGAAGATGGCGAAATCCGAGTTGAAGCGCATCAAGAATGAAGCATTCCTTCTTTTGAAAAATAGCTCGGAAAGTGCAATCGAGGTTGAATATCACCTTGAAAACATTGCTCGAGCCATGTCTAACAACATGGATTGGCTCAACCCGAAGCAAACATCGACTTCACTAAGCGGACAACCCTCCATATTACAATCGATGGACCAAACCTCTACCAACAATCGGCCAACCAGATGAACCAAGGATTCCTTCGATATTTCTTCAACAAAGACACGAATTTCTTCTCCATGGTGGCGATGGTTCAAGAAATACGCTACATCATTGACTCTTCCATTCCAGCACTATTTACTCAAACCGCATAGCTATCGAGGAACGTGCAAATCACTTGTTTTCGACAACGTGTAAGCATACGACCAAGATGCATTGTATAGGATTCATCATTGGCCCGAACGCGAAGAATCTACTACGTGTTGCACGGTTCAAGTCTCAACACGCAGTATAGTTCTAAGGACATCGTGGCCATCAAACACATTGATCTCAAGTCTAAGTGGGACTACACATTCTTGAAGAATATAATAGTCAAACGACAAGATGAGCAGGACTATGGATTCTCCGAGGTCGACTTTGAGAACTTGTCCTCAACGACATTGAAGACATGTACCTTGCCAAAGTATGTGGTCGTATGAGACAATTCTCGATCAAGTTCAACGCGAATTTATCAAGTCACTTCTCATCTTCATTAGACGCATCGTGATCAAAGAACGTGTTGAAGATATCCGATGGTCGTTGAATCTTATCGAAGCGTGTCAACCTTACTCCTCCAACGCTTGATCTTCCCGACATCAATCGCCTAACTCAATATACGCTCATCGCAAACCATTCGAGTTGTTTACCGCAGTGAACTTCAACGAACCGCTTAATGGCGTGTAGTGAACTTCGTAAATTCGGGATCATACCTTGAAGTCGGTTAGGGATGGATTGGCGTCACGGTTGAAGGATATCGCTGAAAGTTAGGTCTCCTGCTACCGGAATTCTCATGACAGAGGGATGTGAGACGAATCATCACCATGATTGATGAACGGTTGTTCGAGAAGGATCGCCTCGAGACGATTGGAGAGCTATGTTGGTGGTCGACCCAGGAGAAACATCACCGGCTTTCAACGCCTGTGCGCACTCTGGAACATCACCGCACTTCACGGTACCCGTGAATTGTTTCCTTCATATTATTTTGGATGTGTGATTATATATGTCGATGGCTTGTGCACACATAACAGTGTACAACCCGTAATTGTCAAGAAAGGACCATGTGGTACGCCTCGATGCCTCAATCCTTATAAAAGGAGCGAAGCTTCTTATTTTGAGTAAAACCTATCAAACCTTTCACTTTTCAAGGTTTTGCTCAAAAGACAAGTACTTCCCATATGATTTTCAAAACCTCAACCGCTTATATCACTAGTTGAGGGGAGTATTTGATTTAAAACTTTGTTCACAAATTGTTCATAGTGGTCATCTTCCGCAACACTCAAAATGGTCATATTTATTCTCAAACGCTCAAAAATAACATTTTATATGCCATTTTGAGGGGAGAAAAATTGTGTGATAAGAAATATGTTGTACAAAATGCAAATGAATCTGTACCTCGACTTAACCTACGAATTGACGGTACTAAACTGTTAGTAACTCGAAAAGACTTGTCCCGGACGGGTAATAATTTCAAGCTAGTTCGCTAGTGATGTAAACGTGTCTCGCAAAGATTTGTCCGAGTAGAATGTACAATTCGAGAAACTCTTGATAGACATGAACTCGACGGGTTTGACAACCTTCCAAGGTTTGTCTACACCTTCAAGGTAGTTATTAGAGCTAGTTGTCACCTAAAAGGCGACAATGTAACTCTTTAACTACTCAACGAACCGTGTCTCATGGAGATTGTCTATCTTTAGTGGATCAATTCAAAAGTGCGCGCTCTTTCCTCACTGTGCATTTAACCATTAAAACTATTAAGCACATGGAGGAGGGAGTATTTATGCAAAACTTATCTCTCACGATGGTTCAAACATGTTTTCATTTACAAACCCTTTGAGAGATATTTTCACATCTGATGGTTTTAATGGCAACATAGGTTAGTCATGGAGTTATAAGGTGACTAAGGTTAGAATAATCGTCCTATGATCCGCCAGAGCCGGAGGGATCTACCCAAGGACACTACCATTAGTTAGTGTTAGAAGTCCTTAGGAATGATTGTAAAAGGAGAAAATGAGAATCGGAGAAAGAAGGAGTTGAAGAATCAAAAGAAATGTAATGTAAAGGGTGAAAAGAAATAGCCCTCCGATTATTCAACTTAGGGCGCATACACGGGTTCAATTCATATACTCTTGGTCGTCACTTAGTGACACCGGTATTGAAGATTAAAAGTCGTCATGGACCCAAAGTGACGCATGCACTAAACCTTCTTACCCACTCAAGTTTCTCTCAATGAAGCTTGTTTCATTCTCACAGGAACCCTACATAAACTATTGGCTTTCTCTTAGAGATCATTGGTATTGAAGAAGGAGACCCTCTCCTAGTCTCCGCCAGAAAACCAAAACGCACTGTTGAGTCTAGAGCCATGAGATTCATCAAAAGATCTCTTAGGTACACTTGACATTTAATCACTTGATGATCAACAAATAAGATCATCGGTGGTTCATATCGAGTCCTTCATGATCTTAGCAATCTGTCGAGAACATTTATGAGAGGTTCACATCCGTGATCCTCGGTGATTGAATGGAAACTCCCGCCGTGGTCAACATCAAACACCCGACGGCGGTCACCGGTAACTCCCGTGGATTACGCGGAGTGTCTCAAACGGTCTACGTCGTGAGGTGATGCTTGGTGTACCTCGGTGACTCATCTCGAATCAGATGTACTTCGTACATCGCGTTATCTCACTTGTGGGACTCCGTTCAGAACGGCCTTTGTAAGAATTAGAGTTGTGTTTTCACACTATGTCATAACACTCTCAAGTTCAAACTTGTAAGTGCGGAAACCGCTTATTACTAACCATTTGAAATGTTTTCTTCTTATGGAAGCTCCGGGCGGGATGATCGTCTTGATTCTTCTCATGCTCACGCCAACATCATCACTAATGGAAGTTCTATTCAAAAGCAACACAACCGTCGAATGATTCTTCGTCAAACCAAAGAATCTACAATGTTAAAGACTTAAAGAACTTCACCAAAGATTGAATTCCAACGCCAAAGAGCGTGTGAGCATGTTGAAGAATGACGTGGAGACACCGAGCAAACAAGGCACTGAGGCGGGCCGATGTAGACAACAACATACTATCACTTTCACCACAAAGAACAATGATCAAAGAACAAAGTTAAAGATGACGTCAAGCATAACTGCTCAAAGATAACTATCTATCTACACCGGGAGATTGTTCAATCAAGGCAATTCCTCTCACAAGAAAGAAGAATGTCGAAGACGCCACGACTACTATTACATCAACGCCTTCACCGCTTACGCTCATATATACTTGAGGGAGATTGTTGGAATCACTCCTAAACAAGATTTCAAGTATTTATATTTCATATGTAATAGGTAGCTTTATTATGGCCTTTATGTTTGTTTAAGGTCAAGCTTATGTAGAAGGCCCATAAGCTTAGGCCCAAGCCCACATAAGAAAGGATGGGAACTAGGGTGTTGCCCTAGCTTCCTCCTATAAATATTTGTAAACCCTCATTTGAGGGTTGGTTGTTCAATGCATTTCTTTCACATACTCTACGCCTAACCATTCATAGTATTTTGTGTGTGTGTTTGTGTGTGTATTGCTCATCCGCCTCTCTTCTCCTCTCTATCTCTTTCTATTAAGCTTGTGTTGTAAAACTAGTGACCTAACAAAGATCTTGAAGACAAACTGTTGCGGCATGAGTTTGAAGAAAAAACAAGGGATTTAGATTGCTTATGGTTTGGTCTTAAAGATAGAATCAAACAAAGGTTTCAGCTTTGATGCTCGGTTATCAAGCGAAGAAATAAACGATTATTCTTCCGAGAAATTCATTTGTGTGAGAGGATGGGTGGTCGTGATTGGAGTGAGTATTATTAGGGTAAACACATAAAAATTAGGGTAAGTTGTTTATATGGGCCGTTTTAGGCTATTTAATTTGGACCGCTTTTTGCTTAAGCGATACAAGGATTTAACGGGTTGATATTTTAAAGTGGTATAAGGCTTTGGGTTATTTGCTTTTGTTATATCCAAAGAAACACAACCATGAATCTTTTTTTTAGCACGACAAAATGCCTCGTACTGAATACACTTTACATGAAGGAGTATATACTTTCTTTCTTATTATTACACCTAGCTACAACAAAAGTAAAAGTAAATAACGACAAGATATATATAGAGAAAATAAAGCAAAACCTATATTTACACTTGATTGACAACCATGTCTATTACATAATCAAGCTATAAGCATTAATTTTTCGTTTAACTATATGTAATAGCTACTATTATTGTTAAACAATGTAACTTAAACTATACACATATAAAAAAAACAAACACACACAAATACCTACGCTAGAGTGATTCTATGCGCCATTGCCGTCAATAAGGTGATCATCATAAACGTATTATTGAAAGACATTCACTCGCCACAAAATTTGGTTACACGGGTACCCGCCGCCGCAACGCGCGGGTACCCGGCTAGTTAATTATTATTTTACCATCACTTTATTATTATTACTCTAACTATCTTATAATAGAGGGATGAACTTCCCTCATATTAATTATTTTAAGATTTTCATATATAGAATTTTAAGCAAATACAAGTTACAAAGCATTAGTTACAATACTTAAAGCACAAAAAAAACTACAAATCAAACTACAATTAATACACAACTTAAAACACCCCTTCACAAAAGAGTACATGTCTCTAATCATGATGTACAACATTTGCTTCACAAAATGACCATGTATTAACGATTCTGATACAAGCTTCTTGACCAAGATACCATTTTGAGTTCTTTTCCACACTCCTACATTAACTAGAGAGATCAAGACTGTTGTCCATGCATTAGGAAATACCTATATTCAAAGATTCAAATTAATAAAACATATACTTTAAAGTTGCGGTTAGAAAGAAAACAATTGAAGTGTTGTTGTGATTTGGTTGGAAGAAAAAGTGTAGTGTTTGGTGGCTGCGAATGGTAAGGAGCATAGCTCCTTTAGTTTAATATCCGAAAATTAAAAAAAATAACAAAACCGAGAGCGGCTTAGAAAGATAAAGGAGCACACAACGTGTTTCATTTCATCTTTTTTTCAGTTAGACTTAAATCAAAAACAAAATTGAAACCTACCTGAGACCTTTTAAGAATCTTGAAGACTAAAAACCACCATGAACCAACCACCATGGTTTTTGAGGTTTTGTGTAACAAAATCCACGTTACCCGAGACCTTAGTTTTAAAGATCTTGAAGACAAACTGCTATGGCATGAGTTTGAAGAAAAACAAGGATTTAGATTGCTTATGGTTTGGTCTTAAAGATAGAATCAAACAAAGGTTTCAACTTTGATGCTCGGTTATCAAGCGAGAAGAAATAAACGATTATTCTTCTGAGAAATTCGTTTGTGTGAGAGGATGGGTGGTTGTGATTGGAGTGAGTATTATTAGGGTAAACACATAAATATTAGGGTAAGTTGTTTATATGGGCCAGTTTTTAGGCTATTTAATTTGGACCGACTTTTGCTTACCTGATACAAGGATTTAACTGGGTTGATATTTTAAAGTGGTATAATGCTTTGGGTTATTTGCTTTTGTTATATCCAAAGAAACACAACCATGAATCTTTTTTTTAGCACCACAAAATGCCTCGTACTGAATACACTTTACATGAAGGAGTATATACTTTCTTTCTTATTATTACACCTAGCTACAACAAAAGTAAAAGTAAATAACGACAAGATATATATAGAGAAAATAAAGCAAAACCTATATTTACACTTGATTGACAACCATGTCTATTACATAATCAAGCTATAAGCATTAATTTTTCGTTTAACTATATGTAATAGCTACTATTATTGTTAAACAATGTAACTTAAACTATACATAGATAAAAAAAACAAACACACACAAATACCTACGCTAGAGTGATTCTATGCGCCATCGCCAATACGGTGATCATCATAAACGTATTATTGAAATACATTCACCGCCACAAAATTTGGTTACACGGTACCGCACGCAACGCCGCTGGTACCCGGCTAGTTAATTATTATTTTACCATCACTTTATTATTATTACTCTAACTATCTTATAATAGAGGGATGAACTTCCCTCATATTAATTATTTTAAGATTTTCATATATAGAATTTTAAGCAAATACAAGTTACAAAGCATTAGTTACAATATTTAAAGCACAAATATAACTACAAATCAAACTACATTTAATACACAACTTAAAACACCCCTTCACAAAAGAGTACATGTCTCTAATCATGATGTACAACATTTGCTTCACAAAATGACCATGTATTAACGATTCTGATACAAGCTTCTTGACCAAGATACCATTTTCAGTTCTTTTCCACACTCCTACATTAACTAGAGAGATCAAGACTGTTGTCCATGCATTGGGAAATACCTATATTCAAATATTCAAATTAATAAAACATTTACTTTAAAGTTGCGGTTAGAAAGAAAACAATTGAAGTGTTGTTGTGATTTGGTTGGAAGAAAAAGTGTAGTGTTTGGTGGCTGCGAATGGTAAGGAGCATAGCTCCTTTAGTTTAATATCCGAAAATTAAAAAATAACAAAACCGAGAGCGGCTTAGAAAGATAAAGGAGCACACAACGTGTTTCATTTCATCTTTTTTTCAGTTAGACTTAAATCAAAAACAAAATTGAAACCTACCTGAGACCTTTTAAGAATCTTGAAGACTAAAAACCACCATGGTTTTTGAGGTTTTGTGTAACAAAATCCACGTTACCCGAGACCTTAGTTTTAAAGATCTTGAAGACAAATTGTTGCGGCATGAGTTTGAAGAAAAAACAAGGGATTTAGATTGCATATGGTTTGGTCTTAAAGATAGAATCAAACAAAGGTTTCAGCTTTGATGCTCGGTTATCAAGCGAGAAGAAATAAACGATTATTCTTCCGAGAAATTGCTTGTGTGAGAGGATGGGTGGTTGTGATTGGGTGAGTATTATTAGGTAAACACATAAAATTAGGGTAAGTTGTTTATACGGGCCAGTTTTAGGCTATTTAATTTGGACCGCTTTTGCTTAACTCGATACAAGGATTTAACTGGTTGATATTTTAAAGTGGTATAAGGCTTTGGGTTATTTGCTTTTGTTATATCCAAAGAAATACAACCATGAATCTTTTTTAGCACCACAAAATGCCTCGTCAATACACTTTACATGAAGGAGTATATACTTTCTTTATTATTATTACACCTAGCTACAACAAAAGTAAAAGTAAAAAACGACAAGATATATATAGAGAAAATAAAGCAAAACCTATATTTACACGTGATTGACAACCATGTCTATTACATAATCAAGCTATAAGCATTAATTTTTCGTTTAACTATATGTAACAGCTACTATTATTGTTAAACAATGTAACTTAAACTATACACAGATAAACAAAATAAACACACGTAAATACCTACGCTAGAGTGATTCTATGCGCACTGCCGTCAATAAGGTGATCATCATAAACGATTATTGAAAGACATTCACTCGCCACAAAATTTGGTTACACGGTACCATTGCCGTAAACGCGCGGTACCCGCTAGTTAATTATTATTATACCATCGGTTATTATTATTACTCTAACTATCTTATAATAGAGGATGAACTTCCTCATATTAATTATTTTAAGATTTCCATATATAGATTTTAAGCAAATACAAGTTACAAAGCATTAGTTACAATACTTAAAGCACAAATAAAACTACAAATCAAACTACAATTAATACACAACTTAAAACACCCTTCACAAAAGAGTACATGTCTCTAATCATGATGTACAACATTTGCTTCACAAAATGACCATGTATTAACGATTCTGATACAAGCTTCTTGACCAAGATACCATTTTCAGTTCTTTTCCACACTCCTACATTAACTAGAGAGATCAAGATTATTGTCCATGCATTAGGAAATACCTATATTCAAAGATTCAAATTAATAAAACATATACTTTAAAGTTGCGGTTAGAAAGAAAACAATTGAAGTGTTGTTGTGATTTGGTTGGAAGAAAAAGTGTAGTGTTTGGTGGCTGCGAATGGTAAGGAGCATAGCTCCTTTAGTTTAATATCCGAAAATTAAAAAAAATAACAAAACCGAGAGCGGCTTAGAAAGATAAAGGAGCACACAACGTGTTTCATTTCATCTTTTTTTCAGTTAGACTTAAATCAAAAACAAAATTGAAACCTACCTGAGACCTTTTAAGAATCTTGAAGACTAAAAACCACCATGGTTTTTGAGGTTTTGTGTAACAAAATCCACGTTACCCGAGACCTTAGTTTTAAAGATCTTGAAGACAAACTTTTGCGGCATGAGTTTAAAGAAAAAACAAGGGATTTAGATTGCTTATGGTTTGGTCTTAAAGATAGAATCAAACAAAGGTTTCAGCTTTGATGCTCCGTTATCAAGCATTAAGAAATAAACGATTATTCTTCTGAGAAATTCGTTTGTGTGAGAGGATCGGTGGTTGTGATTGGAGTGGGTATTATTAGGGTAAACACATAAAATTAGGGTAAGTTGTTTATATGGGCCGCTTTTAGGCTATTTAATTTGGACCGCTTTTGCTTAACGATACAAGGATTTAATCGGGTTGATATTTTAAAGTGGTATAAGGCTTTGGGTTATTTGCTTTTGTTATATCCAAAGAAACACAACCATGAATCTTTTTTTAGCACCACAAAATGCCTCGTCTCAATACACTTTACATGAAGGAGTATATACTTTCTTTCTTATTATTACACCTAGCTACAACAAAAGTAAAAGTAAATAACGACAAGATATATATAGAGAAAATAAAGCAAAACCTATATTTACACTTGATTGACAACCATGTCTATTACATAATCAAGCTATAAGCATTAATTTTCGTTTAACTATATGTAATAGCTACTATTATTGTTAAACAATGTAACTTAAACTATACACGATAAACAAAACAAACACACACAAATACCTACGCTAGAGTGATTCTATGCACCATCGCCATCAATAAGGTGATCATCATAAACGATTATTGAAAGACATTCACTCGCCACAAAATTTGGTTACACGGTACCACACGAACGCCAGGGTACCCGCTAGTTAATTATTATTATACCATCAATTTATTATTATTACTCTAACTATCTTATAATAGAGGATGAACTTCCTCATATTAATTTTTTTAAGATTTCCATATATAGAATTTTAAGAAAATACAAGTTACAAAGCATTAGTTACAATACTTAAAACACAAATAAAACTACAAATCAAACTACAATTAATACACAACTTAAAACACCCCTTCACAAAAGAGTACATGTCTCTAATCATGATGTACAACATTTGCTTCACAAAATGACCATGTATTAACGATTCGATACAAGCTTCTTGACCAAGATACCATTTTCGATTCTTTTCCACACTCCTACATTAACTAGAGATCAAGACTGTTGTCCATGCATTAGAAATACCTATATTCAAAGATTCAAATTAATAAAACATATACTTTAAAGTTGCGGTTAGAAAGAAAACAATTGAAGTGTTGTTGTGATTTGGTTGGAAGAAAAAGTGTAGTTTTTGGTGGTCATGAATGGTAAGGAGCATAGCTCCTTTAGTTTAATATCCGAAAATTAAAAAAAATAACAAAACCGAGAGCGGCTTAGAAAGATAAAGGAGCACACAACGTGTTTCATTTCATCTTTTTTTTAGTTAGACTTAAATCAAAAACAAAATTGAAACCTACCTGAGACCTTTTAAGAATCTTGAAGACTAAAAACCACCATGAACCAACCACCATGGTTTTTGAGGTTTTGTGTAACAAAATCCACGTTACCCGAGACCTTAGTTTTAAAGATCTTGAAGACAAACTGTTGCGGCATGAGTTTGAAGAAAAAACAAGGGATTTAGATTGCTTATGGTTTGGTCTTAAAGATAGAATCAAACAAAGGTTTCAGCTTTGATGCTCGGTTATCAAGCAGTAAGAAATAAACGATTATTCTTCTGAGAAATTCGTTTGTGTGAGAGGATGGGTGGCTGTGATTGGAGTGAGTATTATTAGGGTAAACACATAAAAATTAGGGTAAGTTGTTTATATGGGCCAGTTTTTAGGCTATTTAATTTGGACCGGCTTTTGCTTAACTGATACAAGGATTTAACTGGGTTGATATTTTAAAGTGGTATAAGGCTTTGGGTTATTTGCTTTTTTTATATCCCAAGAAACACAATCATGAATCTTTTTTTTAGCACCACAAAATGCCTCGTACTGAATACACTTTACATGAAGGAGTATATACTTTCTTTCTTATTATTACACCTAGCTACAACAAAAGTAAAAGTAAATAACGACAAGATATATATAGAGAAAATAAAGCAAAACCTATATTTACACTTGATTGACAACCATGTCTATTACATAATCAAGCTATAAGCATTAATTTTTCGCTTAACTATATGTAACGACTACTATTATTGTTAAACAATGTAACTTAAACTATACACCGATAAACAAAACAAACACACACAAATACCTACGCTAGAGTGATTCTATGCGCCACTGCCGTCAATAAGGTGATCATCATAAACGTATTATTGAAAGACATTCACTCGCCACAAAATTTGGTTACACGGGTACCCGCCGCCGCAACGCGCGGGTACCCGGCTAGTTAATTATTATTATGCCATCACTTTATTATTATTACTATTATTATTAAATTAATCACCCCGACACTTAATATAGGCATGAGATTATAAATATCAAATGAAAAACATGATTATTACTATATGTAAATAAATATACAAAATTATAAATATATCAACGGCACATTCAAGATATTATTTGATAATTTGCTATTTAACACCTTAAGTGTATACGCGAAGTTTAACTAGTCCAACAAATATAGTATTGAGGCTACTTTAAGATATTATCATCACTTGCAATTTTTTTTAAAACACAAACTTTACTAAAAGAGGTAAACTTGGTTTAGCTAGCATAAAGTGAAAGTGTAAAAAATATATGTAAAAATATGAAGCGAATTCCTATATTGTCTACATGGATGGTTAATTAAGAAATCTTTTTTGGTCAATGAAATTTCAATGAGTTAAAAGATTGTGACAAAATGGATGTACGTTATAGGTGCTTCGTTTGGCTAGGTGTTTAGATTTAATATGAAGTAAAGAACTCCGTATCATATTTTTATATGGTATCATCAATTATATGTGAACTTTTGTAGATCTCTTGCTCTTGAAAATAAGGTAAAAGTGAAGTGATCAATAAACATGTGATAAAGGGTTGTGGATTTAAGGTGATAATCATCTCAGTTGAAATTACTCTTACTCGTGATTTTTACTTTTCATGAACTTCAAATACATTGGTTTCTATGTTTCTTTAGATTAAAATTAATTCATGTTTAAGTTTGATTATTAGTATTTTTACATCTGTCACGTATCATTTTATCAAATATTTATGAGCTAAAGGTTGTGTTACGTCACTAGTTTTACAACACAAGCATCAATGAAATAAATAAAGAAGAGAAAGAGTCGGTTGAACAATAAACAAACACACACACGTTAGACTTAGACGATTATGCGTAGAGATGTGAGTGAAATGATAAATTGAACAACCAACCCTCAAGTGAGGGTTATTACATAGTATTTATAGGAGGGAAGCTAGGGCAACACTCCTAGTCCCTTCCTTTCTCCTATGGGATTGGGCCTAAGCTCATGGGCCTTCTACATAAGCTTAAGGCTAATAACAAACAGTTTTGCTTTGACGTCATCTTTGTTCTTTGATCATTGTTCTTTGTGATGGTAGTGATAGTATGTTGTTGTTGTCTTCATCAAGTCCGCCTCAGTCCCTTCACGCTCCAAAGGTTCCACGCCATTCTTCAACATGCTCACACGCTCTTTGACGTTGGATTTCAAGATCGATGAAGTTCTTTAAGTCTTTAACTTTGTAGATTCTTTGATTTGACGAAGAATCATTCGACTTTGTGTTGCTTTAAGATAGAACTTCCATTAGTGATGATGTTGGCGTGAGCATGAAAAGAATCAGACGATCATTCCGCCCGAGCTTCCATAAGAAGAAAACATTAAAACGGTTAGTAATAAGCGGATTCCGCACTTACAAGTTTGAACTTGAGAGCGTTAACGACATAGTGTGAAAACACAACTCTAATTCTCACAAAGGCCGTTCTGAACCGGAGTCCCACAAGTGAGATAACACGATGTAATCAAGTACACCCACAGTTCGGATGAGTCGATGAGGTACAATCAAGCATCACCTCACGACTATAGACCGCTTTGAGACACACTAAGCGTAATCCACGGGAGTTACCGGTGACCGCCGTCGGTCGTTTGATGTTGACCACGGCAAGAGTTTCCATTCAATCACCGAGGATCACAATTGTGAACCTCTCATAAATGTTCTCGACAGTTGCTAAGATCGTGAAGGACTCGATAACGCACCACCGACGCTCTTATTGTTGAACGACAAGTGATGAAATGTCAAGTGTTCCTAAGAGATCTTTTGATGAGTCTCGTGGCTCTAGACTCAATAGTGCGTTTGGTTTTCCGAGCGGAGACTAGGGAGAGGTCTCCTTCTTCAATACCGCTTATCTCTAAGAGAAAGCCGATAGATTATGTAGGGTTCCCGTGAGAATGAAACAAGCTTCGCTGAGAGAAACTTGAGTGGCTAAGAAGGTTTAGTGCATGCGCCATCGGGTCCATGACGACTATTAATCTTCAATACCGGTGTCATCAAGTGACAACCAAGAGCATATGAATTGAACCCGTCCGCCCTAAGTTGAATAACTGGAGGGCTATTTCTTTTCACCCTTTTCTTTGCATTTCTTTTTATTCTTCAACTCCTTCTTTCTCCGATTCTCATTTTCTCCTTTTACAATCATACCTAAGGACTTCTAAATTCTAACTATTTGTGGTGTCCTTGGGTAGATCCATCCGACTCAAGCGATCATAGGACGGTTATTCCTAACCTTAGTCACCTTATAACTCCATGACTAACCTATGTTGCCATAAAACCATTTACTTGAAAAATCTCACACGTTGTTTGTGAATGAAAACATTTTGTACCATCGTTGAGATAAGATTTTGCATAAATACCCCCTCCACATGTGCTTAAGAGTTTTAACGGTTATTTGCACAATGAGGAAAGAGCGCACTTTTGAATTGATCAACTCAAGATAGACAATCCCATGAGACACGATTCGTTGCATAGTTAAAAGTTACATTGTCGCCTTTTAGGTGACAACTAGCTCTAATAACTACCTTGAAGGTGTAGACAAACCTCGAAAGGTTTCCAAACCCGCTGAGTTCATGTCTACCAAGAGTTTCTCGAATGGTACATTCTACTCGGACAAGTCCTTTGCAAGACACGTTTACATCACTAGCGAACTATCTTGAAATTATTACTCGTCCCGGACAAGTATTTTCGAGTTACTAACAGTTAAGCATCGTCAATTCGTTGGTTAAGTCTATAGCACAAATATTCGTTTGCATTTACCCAACATATTTCTTATCACATAATTTTCTCCCCCTCAAAAATGGCATATAAAATGTTATTTTTGAAAAGTTGAGAATAAATATGACCATTTCGAGTGTTGCGGGAAGAGTGACACAAAGAACATTTAGTGAACAAAGTTTTAAAATAAAATACTCCCCCTCAACAAGTGATATATAAACGGTTGAGGTGTTGGAAATCATAAGGGGAAGTACTTGTTCTTTTGAGCAAAACCTTGAAAATGAAAGGTTTGATAGGTTTTACTCAAAAGTAAGAAGCTTTGCTCCTTTTATAAGGATTGTGGCATCAAGCGCACTACATGGTCCTTTCTTGACAAATACGGGTTGTACACTATTATGTGCACAAGCCATTGTTATAATTAAATCACACATCCAAAATATTATGAAATAGAAGCGCTCAAGGGTACCAGAAGTCCATCAATGTTTCCGTGAATGCGAATCGGGCGTTGATAGCCGGCGAGAGCAATCTCGGGACGACCGCCACAAAGCTCTCCGTAGTTCGAATCGTCCCGCTGATACAACCTTTCATCAATCTTTCGATGATCCTCCTTACATCCCGCCTTTCCTTGAATTCCATCGCTTTGTGACCCAATGCCTTCATGAATATCCTTCAACCTATAAGCCAATCCGTCCCTAACCTTCTTCAATGTGTGATCCCCAAACTTGTGAAGATCTCTACACGCCATCAAGCAATTGCGATGTGTTTCACTAATGTAAACCACTCCGAATGGTTGGTCGATGAGTGTGTGTTGTGAAAGCCGGTTAATGTCGGGAAGATCTAGGCGAGGTGGAGTGAAGTTGACATGGGTCCGATATGATTCAACCGCAAGTCGGAGATCTTCTACACGCTCGTGATGACTATGCGTCTGATGAAGATAAGCAAGGACTTGATGAATTCACGTTGTACTTCAGTTGAAAATTGTCTCATGCGACCCTGTACTTTGGCAAGGTACATGTATTCAATGTCGTCGATAGACAAATTCTCAAAGTCCGCTTCAGAGAATGCATTATCCCTTTCATCTTGACTTTTGACCACGATATTCTTGAGGAAAGTGTAGTCCCATTTAGACGAAAGATCAACTTGTTTAATAGCAACGATTCCTTTAGTAATGAACACTTCATGTGAAGACTTCAACCGGCAGCTTTTGTAGTAGATTCGACGCGCCCGACCAATGGTGAATCCCATACATTGCATCACGGTCATATAATTCCACATTGTTGGAGAACATGTGGTTATCCCTTTCTCGATGGCTATGCGCTAGAGTATATGGTCGCCGGAATGGAAGTGTCGAGATGTAGCGATTTCCTTGAACCATCGCCATCGTGTAGGAGAAATTCGTGTCTTTTTGAAGAAATATCGGAATGGAATCGAGGTCGATCCGTTGGCCAATTGTTGGTAGAGGTTTAGACCATCGGTGTAATATGGAGGTTGTCCCGTTTGGTGAAGTCGATGTTTGCTTCGGTTGAGCCAATCCATGTTGTTAGACATGGCTCGTGCTATGTTATCTAGGTGATATTCAACTTCGATATCACTTTCCGAGCTGTCTTTGAGAAGTTGAAATGCTTTATTCTTGATTCGCTTCAACTCGGATTTCGTCATCTTTTTCACACGGAATTTTTCTTGCAATATCTTTGCATGCTCCAATGTACTACCGCCTTCCGGATCTTGACCTTCATTGGATAGGGTGGAATTAACAAGTGTAGAAAACCATTCAAATTCCTTCAGGTCATCTTCATCTAGCCATGATACGACGCCAATCGTGGGCGCCTTCTTCTTCTTTTCTTAGGCCTAGATGAAGATTCCGGTTTCTTAACTTGTTTGGGAGAGGTGGGTTGTTGTAGGGGCTCACGGAGTTCCTCATCGCCACCACCGTATACTCAAAGTGATCACCGGTTTTCGAGTCCAGGGTGGTAATTCGTAAGAACTCGAGGTTTTTCAAGAGAAGAACGAGGAGGAGACCTTTGTTGTCAAGGCGTCCGTAGGGGTGGAGGTTGCATAGAAGATGATTCACCGACTTCTTCTGGCGTTTGGGCTCGTATCTTTATCCCGATCTTTGTCTTCGCTGCTCTTGAACATTTAGGCCTTACGACTTCTTCTCTCAGATGTCGACTGAGTTGGTATTCCAAGAATGCTTCAAACAATTTAGCTTCGTGGAGGCAAACGTTGTAGAGCGCTTCGACATTTGAGCTACTAGCGGTTCACCAATTCATCATCCGAGAAGATTGTGGGTTCAACTGGATTGATGTTCACATTCATTGGAGATGATTTCATGGTTTGCTTGGCCGATGTAAGAGATTCGGATAAAGTTGTCTCGGTATACATCTCCTTTGTCGCTTTAGGAACGACGCCAAGAAGGAACTTGTGAGTGTATCCTTTGATCATCTCATCCATATTCCTGAAGATCATCTTTCATGAGCTTCGGGCGATTCCCTTTAACTTGCATCTTGTCGGTCTCATCATGAAGATATCAGATCCGATCGTCAGAGAATTCATCTTCCGTAGAGCATGTCTTTCTTTCGACTTGTTTGACAAAGATTCACAATTCTTTTATGAGTATGAGAAATCCAAGATCGAGTTGGCTTCTTCACCGATTTGGATGTTGATTTGGTTGATCTTTAGATGGTGGTGGTGAAGAGTGAGATGATGAATCGATGATGATGAGATGTGAGGAAATTCCGGTCCTTTGGTGGTTCGTAAGTTTCCTCCTTAGAACGCTTAGGACTATCCGTAACAACGATCATAATCAACATCTTTATCTTTCTCGGACTTCTCGCCTCGGTTCCTCAAACTCATAATCAATAGAATCTTCCACGCGCTTGTTGTTGCTCCAAAGTGGTGGCACCGCCCCTTATCGGGTCGATTAACCGAATCAGATCCGTGTAGGTTGAACTCCACCACTTGACCCTCCGGGCCACCCATTTGATCCTTAGCAAATTCATTCGCAATGTGTTGGAGCCTAATGATTTTGAACTTCTTCCCAGATGATGTATCCAAGGCTTCTTCATTTGAGCTTGAGCTTTCGTCATAAGGCACAAGTATCGAGTCTTCCTTTCCTTGGTCACCGGAGGACTAGGAGGTTTGGCTCTTCAAGGATTAATGTCGGTTGCGCCTTAGAAGAAGATCTCTTCATCGATTGTATCTTTAGAGCTTTCGTCCCCAAGCTCTCTTTGCGGTTCGATTGGGAATGGGAATAGGTATAGCTTCCTTAGCGGAACAATCCTTTACGTGGAGGATTCCTTTGGGAAACTTCTCTCGACTCTCAAAGGCTTGGCAAGACTCTGACCGCCTCTTCTCGGTTCTCCGTAGGTGTCCTGAAGGTTTCTCATCAAGATGTCCAACTTTGCCTTCATTCACCGCAACTAGATACCTTTTGTATGTCTCGAGCTTTTGATTTCGTTAGATGTAAGGTGATCGTGTAACACAAGACCTTGTTTCTTTGTTGACGATTCCTTGATTCCGACAGCTAAAATAGGCTCACCAACATGTCGTGATTGTCGGGGTCATTGAGCCTCTTGGGAATATCGTGATGAAGACCAAGTGCTCTCGGATCAACAGCTTAGTATATCCGACATAGGGAATCTTTGAGCCAAGCTTTTGAGAAATGACATCATGTCATCCCATATCGAGCTTCCAGCTCGATGTGCTTCATGTTGATTAATGACCAAAAGATTTGCAGCCCATGAGCTTGGGATGCTCATAGCTACTATCACGACTGAGATGATTTGGTAATGATGATGTAGAGAGTTCTCCACGGTTGAGGAATGTTCTTAAGCTCCACATGAGAATGCTTAGTGATAATTCCTCAAGCTTCATCATAGCCAATATCAATCAAGAATTGCAAAACTGCTCTTCAAGAGTGTAACATAGAAGTCGGTTGGCTCGATGTCGTGGATGAGAAGAACAGCCAGAAGTCTCGCATGTGTGATGGTGACTTGTTTGTGATCGAGCCACCATCACATCGCACTTTGTCCTTTGATCCTCTCGCATTGAATTCCGTGAATCGTTGAATGTAGATCTCCTGTATTGTAGCGTAATGTGAGAGCATGTTCGGTAGGGATGATTCTTGAGAATATCCATAGCAATCAAACAGAAGATTCCGAAAGGTGAGAGTTTCAAAGTCAACCCTAAGGTTGTTCTTTCCAATCTTCCTGATAGCCATTAGGGAAGATATCGCCATTGTGAGAACATCCGGTGCATCCACATTCATTTGAGTGCCATGTCTTGATCTCGAAATAACATTAGCCAAAAGAACCAACATATCGAAAGACATAATGTTAGTCAACAGAAGGTTTTATTGTCTAATTACTGAATGTACAATGTCAATGATTGTTACGGGTCCAAAGTCACTTGTTTGTCCAATAGTCCAATGACGTCGTGATAAGTTTCGTGAGTTAACTTTAAGTTTTAAAGTTTATGTTATCACTTATTTTACACAACATATTAAACATTTAAGCTTATTAGTGACATTATTGGTTTCGTGACGTTATGATTTGTTTATTTACAAGATTGCACGCGAACAATTCATAATTAAGGTCAATCAAGACTTAGGCGTAAAAGTGGAAAAGTTATGCATAAACAGAGTGGTATACGCCAGATTTAAAGCTTATGCGTGGGATCCCGACTTACGCGTAAGAAATATTACGCGTAGGAACAGGAACCTTATGCGTAGAGCTTACGCAGAGGCGATAAAACCTTATGCGTAAGGCATACTCGTAAGAGTAGACCTTATGCGTAGAGGTCATCGCTACGCATATCCTTCACAGTGATACGCGTAGTCCCATTGTAGAACCTTATGCGAGACGCTATGCCTAAGATTACTCTTACGCATAACATGCTACGCTGAAGGTGATCCTTATGCGTAGTTTGCTTAGAACCTTGATTCTCAATTCTCACTTGTAACAAACCCGAAATAAATTCATCATATCATCAATATTAACACATACATTCATCTTATAATGATGATGGCATGAATTTTCATCAAACAGCTTTGGCGCAGAAGATAACTTATCCGTAGACTTAAACCCTAGAGTTCATGAATTACGCATATGATTTCTAGCCATAGGAATTGCACCAAAGTGTTTCTGGTAAATCTTAGAGGCATAGTAAGTTATTCTATCCAAGTTTTAACATCAAATTCAAGGCCAATCAAGAAAACCCAAATCGTATGAACTAGAACCCTAATTTTCAATTTATGAATCATTAGTGTTTCTGGGTAGTTTCTGGGCATAGATATGATTAATTCAACTTGAAAACAACCTTATACAACAATCTTTAACACCAAAAATATTCACATATGAAAACGCCCAAACCCATGCATAAACCCTAATTTCCAAAATCCATCAATTCGTGTTTCTGGGTGCATATTGAGGATAAAAATGATATCATTTATGTTATAAAAACGTTTTGACACTATCTTTTTAACCAACAACACACAATCTTGATCATGTGTTCATACGCATACGCGTAGAACACAAAATCAAGCATACACGACAATTTTACCGTTGGATTCATGTGAAAATCAAAACCATTGTTTGAAATCATGTAAGAAACATTAAACCACTTACAAATTGATGATCCAAAACACAGATTTGGTGAACGATTCTTAGGCGTAGGATAGGTTTGGTGAAAAATTAATTGTGATGAATTTAATGAGTTAGGTGGGATCTTTATGAAAAAATACTTTCGTGTTTTGATGCTTTAGCCCTCCACCTTTTCCATTTTCATCCAAAGCCATTTAACTTCCATTTTGGTTATCAAACGAAGGTTTTTTAGGAAAGAAACTTGACGACACTCCCCCTCGACTTAAGAAATGGTGAAAGGTTATAAATTTTAGTCCGAGGAGTGTCAGTAAACCAGAAGTGTGACCACCATTTTAAAGAAGCAACCGGGATAGGATAACATGCAAGTACACGGATGATTTGAAACAGTTATATTTATTTTCTCCCCAACACTTGATCGGAAAATATTGAATTTTGAGAGATTAGAGTGTTGACGGAAAAATGTACTTGCCATGTCGAGAGAAAATAGATAGAAGAATATTTTTGTTGTTTTATCGTGTTTTATATTTTGTATTTTGTTTTGAAAAAATATTTACAAAAGAGATTTTGGTGTTTGATGTGTTTTAAGACTGCTTAGAGGACATCCAATTCCTCTTGAGTCAAACACCGCATACCAATCCGGTGGACCAACTCATTAAACCTAGCGGGAGGCAAGGCTTTGGTGAGTAGATCCGCCAATTGGTATTCTGCACTCAATGAAGTATAATTCAACTGCACTGCTCTACGTGGTCCTTAATGAAATGATAGCGAAGATCGATGTGCTTTGATTTCGAAAAGTCGAATCGAGTTGCACGAGATCGCAATGGCACTCGATTGTCGCAGACATCGGATTCATCAAACACGTAACCATAGTCTTTGAGTTGTGTTCTCATCCGATGACTTGAGCACAACACGCGGTCATGGCTACATATTCGCGCTTCGGTTGATGACAATATGTACGATCCTCGCTTTGATTGCCAAGACACCGCTTATCACCAAGAAATTGTAGTGCTCTCAAGTACTTTTCGTGAATCTAAACATCCCGCGTGATCAAGATCCAAAAAGCGATTAGTTCAAAACCGAATCCTTCTGATACCAAATCCCCAAGTTAATGGTTCCCTTGATGTATCGGAGGATTCTTTTAGCCTTAGAGAGGCGGGTTTCAGCTTGGTCTTGACCGATAACGGGAGCAGAGGTAAACCGCAAAGACAATACCAGTCTCTGCTAGTGTTAGATACATGAGACCCAATAATACTATGGTATTTGGTAGGTCCACCAATTTCCCATGTAAATCAAAGATCTAGCTTCTTGGTATGAGCCATTGGTGTGGCATAAGTGTCATAGGTTTTCATTCCAAATTTGTTTAACAATTCAAGGGCATATTTGGACCGACTCAAGAAAATACTACGGGGTGATTGATGAACTTGCAGCCCTAGAAAGAACGCGAGTTCACCCATCATGGACATTTCAAAAATTTTCTTCATTAGTTTTGCAAAAGCGATTGAGTACTTTTTATGTGTAGACCCAAAATGATGTCATCCACGTAAATTTGAACAATTAAGATATGTGCCCGTGATATTGTATAAAAGAGTAGTGATGAGTGTGCAAATACTCATCATTTTGTACTATTTAAACCGCAAAACATCCGAAAACACTCGTAAATGCATCAAAATGATGAAAATATCACAAATAAGTGTTTTATGTGTTTTAAATGCAAAATATCAAAATCGATGAAAACGATCAAGTTTGCAAAATTAGCGCTTTAGTCCCCAAGTTTCAAAAGTTGTCAAAAACAGGTCCTCTGTAAATCAAAATAAAGAAAATATCATTCAAGGTCCCTGAAATATTCTAAGTTGTCAAAATGGTCCTTGAATGAATCTTTGGTCAAATGGCGTAAAAGGTCCCTAAAGTTTGAAAAGTGTCATAAATAGTCCTTGGATTTATAAAAAGTGAAAATTATCAAATGTGGTCCTTGTACTATTAAATGATGGCAAAATTGGTCCTTGTGTGAACTTTGGAATAATGGCAGTTTCAGTCCTTCAATTTGCAGAAATTGCAATTTTGGTCCTTGTATATTAAACAAACAAACCGGACCCTTGTATTAATATCCAACCCAGCTGGCCCAACTTGTGCCCAAGCCCAAACTCCACTTGACCCCTTGGCCTTTGAACCATGAACCATGCTTGACCCTTGAACTCTCCCACGTTAATAATAAACGGTCAACAAAAGTCAAAACCAGAGATACTGTACATCTCTCTCACACTGTCCCGCCAAATCCAGATACCACCATGGTTTCATCCCACTTGCTTTCACCTCCTTTCCACCTGTCTTCCTAGTTGTTTACCCACTCCCCTCCACCTTCACAATATCCCAAAGTTCATTAATTGATTGAAACCTGCTTATGACTTTTTGGCGGCAAAACTCCAAATGGATGGTTCTGATGAATTGTGAAGATCCAATGGTTCAAGTGAAGTGGGAAAGTCTCAGGGATGTCGACAGAGTCTCAAAAGTCTATAAAGAAGAGAGAAGATGCAGTGTTAGCAGATATCTAGCTTAATTTAGTTTTATGTATGTCGTTTTAATTATTTTCAAATTTCCAGTGTAATTTAAAAGCTTTCAAGTACTTTTTAAGTAATCTTAGTGTGTTTTGAATCATTTTCAGTTATAAATTTCAAGTTTCAATATCCTTTTCAAGTTTATGCATTTCCAAGTTCAATAACCTCATGAATGTTTGAATGTTGTTTGTAGCTCATAATTTGGACTCATAAGCCAACATAAGCTCCTCGTAAAGCTTATTTAAGCTTTTAGAAACTTTTAAAATCAATCTAGTACCAAAAGCAAAAATACAAGAAAATACAAAAATTAGATAAAAATAAAAAGCAATGGAAATGGTGATCAAAGTCGAGCAGGTAAATATTGGATTGCCTTGGGTTAGAAGCTTTGTGGAACGCTATTAGGATTGGTCTTGTGCTTTGGTTCTCGCTTTGAGCTTGGAAGCCACTTGTAAGCTTAATTTTGATTTTAGCAATTCACCGTGAGAACCGCTTATATTAGCTTATCTCGTGTTCTTTATGCTCATTTGGTGTGTGTTAGTTATTTTATAGCTTAATATTACATGCTTGTTCTTTTTAATTTATAGTTACTAAAAATTTTAGTTTAACAGTCATATTAGCATAATTGTTAATCCTAAGTTTTATGTTGTTATTGTTTTTGTTTTATACTTATTTAGTCTTATTAAATGATAATATAAGGTCTGCAATCATTTGCATGGTCTGAATTTGTGAAAATATTTGGAAATCATAAAAACAGTCAAGTTAAAAGGTGTTTGGATTCATTGTGTTTACTGTGTTAGAGGTTGTTTGAGTGGTTGCTTGTTATTGTTTTATGTCACATTAGGTCTTAGTAACTCATTTTAATCTAGATCAAGGTGTTAGAGGTTGTTTGAGTGGTTGCTTGTTAATTTTAATCTAGATCATTAGCAACTAAGTTTGCTCCCCCTAGATGATTGCAACTTTGCAATGGGAAGTTATGAAAAGTAAATCTAGTATTGCAAGTAATTTGCAATGTATTGCTTTGACATAAAGCTCCCCCTAGCTTTAGGATGTCAAAGTCTTCATGTGTGAATTGAAATACTACAAAACAAAGGTTAGAAAGCAAGTATAATTCACAATTTCCCGCAAATGTGATGCAAGTTAGTAAAAGAAATTTTCTTGTTTTCACGGATCCCGCGGTTCCTCCTAGTAGGGATCCGCCTAGACTATTCTCGAGGGATCCGTATCAACCGATCAAATTCAAAGAAAGGTGAAATAACAAATAATGTTATCACATAAATGAGATATGAAAGCAAAGTAATCATATGCTCAACAAAATAACAAGTAGCATGTAATTCCATTTAATAAAACAAGAGTTATGATATACATGACTAAAAATAAGAAAATAGACAATACATAACTAGGAATTTCTTAGACCAACTAACGCTGAAGCTTAGACACCACTTTAATCTTCTAGCTCAAGTTATGTTTAGGTTTAATCTCGCCGAAACGCTCGAGGAGATGATAGAACATGAAACGTTGGTCTTCTCGTACTTCATGTATCAAACTTTCAACATGTTGACAATGATAGCAATCTTTGTCATGGCTAGGTAGTGGTGGTGGATGAAATGAAGTGGCTTGATTCAAAGGATCAATTGAAGTGGTTCGAGGAGCCTCGAATGATGGAGGATTGGTGGAGGTCCATTTAGGAATGGTTCGATCAAGAATGATGATGGTGGTAAAGATGTGTCAACTTCCATAAGGTCGGGTGGTTGACTTTGATGATTTCTTATAATCCAAATGGGATTATATGATGGAAACAGCGAAAAGGGAGCCGAGCAAGTGTTGACTCAACACCTTGATTTTGAATCATTGTTCCTCCTAATGAGGAGAATGTTGTCGGCGGAAGCGGATGAGACGGCCTAGGTGGCAAGTCCTCTAAATTGTAGAGGTGAGGTGATGATTTTGGGGATGTAAAAGAGATAGCTCTAGGAATCAAAGGTGATGGTTTAGTGGAAATGATATTGTTTGGCCTAGGAGGTATTGTTGTGTTTGGTATAGGTAATTTTGTGGGTACTAACCTTCTAGGAATTGGTTTGATTGGATGATGAAGGTTTGTTGGTTTGACCGGAGATGATTCGGTTGAAGAGATTTCGTGTACAACACGAGCCCTTTTGATTGGTGGTTCTTTGGTGGATAGGTTGTTACTTGGGGTTTTTCTCATGATGAGATGATTTGAAGGGATTGCAAAAGCTGAAAGTTAGGATGAGGGTGATGACTATGGAGATCCTAACAAGGTGTTTTATAAACCAAGAGATTTGGAAAGTGCATTTAAGCCTTAAGCCACTAAGATTCATTGGAATGTGATGATTAGCATGCACAAGAGTCAACTACAGAGGTTGTGCTGTTCTAGGAACTCATTTAAGATGAGATGGAGTGTTTGAGTTAGGAAGATGAGTTGAAATGATTGTTTTACCAAGATTTGTCATAGATCATCATCCGGATCCCACAGCTCCTTCTCGTAGGGATCCGCCTAGGCTAGTTCTAGGGATCCGCTGCTCAGAGCTTTATGAAAGAGTGGAAATGATGTTTCTAAGATCCTAGACCTACATCACCTTGAGTGTTTCAGTTCTCCCAAGTGTTTTAAATGAAGGGGTGCTTAAGTGTTTGAAGGCAATGAGTGGTGTAGCTAATGATTGTTATTTATGGAAGGATTTGGAACTTTCAAAAATACCAATGGATGACCAAGGATGACATTAAAGATGTCAATTGAAGTTAAATGAAACTAAATGATCCTAGAGATCGGTTGTGTCTTAGGATTATGTTTTGGAAAATATCCTAATGGTTATGAGATGGAAAACTAGGATTTGATCAACTTTGATCAATCTTGAGGTGAGATTGATTAATGATCAATATTGGCATAATCGAAGGATTTCTAACCTAGTTGTGAGAGATCATATAAGAAGAATAAAGTGTGAGTTTTGGGAGCGGAAGAGTGATGGATTTGAAATGGTAGATCTAACAAAGCCTTAGAATGTGATCTATGTGAGTTGGAAAGAGTAGGAAAGGTCAACCTATCTTGATAAAGTCTTGATCAATCTTAAGACGCTATGTTTAGCTTAGTGTTAGATGTAGGGATCCGTTTAGTACAACATTTGGGATCCGCTCTATCTCGCTAGACGTAACCTTTACTAAAGGTATGCAATGATCATGACAAAGGCATTATATTCCAAGCTTTGTTTAAAGGAGTTCTAAAACTAGGATATCAAATGTAAGATGTGTGATTTCATGAAAGAGATAGGATTACATTGATAACTAATGAGTATAGTAGAATTGATCCTATTTGACTATTCTAGGTTCCTTGAGTATCTTCACTAGGAGGATCATTATGTGATTGATGGGTATTGGTGGAATCATGAATGAAGAAAGTCTTCATGAGAGATATGTTTAGCGGTTCCATCATCTTGTTCACAAGCACGCATAACGGACTTTGAAATTGAGGATGGAAGTGCATAACATTGTGATAGAGGCGTGTCAAGAACATTCCATAAGGGATGAGTTTATTCTTGAGCCTTGAAGGTTTGCACCGCCTTGCGAAGAAGTAGGCTAGATTGTATGGTTGTTGTGTTAGCAAACAAGACAACATGCGAGCACAACAAGCGTGAAGAATATCTCGATTTCCTAAGACTCCAAACATTTTCACGTAGAATAAGAGCAAGCAGTTTATACTCTTCTGATATCCCGTATGGATAATGTTTGGATTGGAGTAATATGGTCGAGGTTTGCATATCATGCGTGTTAATTCTTCCGGAGGGTATGTGTGAACAATATGGGCTATTTTCTTCACGAAAATTGAAGAGAGAATCAAGAGACCAATCTTCGTGAAGGCACATTGTCCATGGTTTGGAATACGGAGGATGTGAGCAAGATGCCTAAGGCTTAAAGTGAATTTTTGGTTTTTGATATAAAACCAAAGAGATAAAGAGCGATCCTCGTTACGAACGAGTTCCACTTTACGGAAGAATTCCATTATGAACCGTGGACATATCTTCTCATTAATTTCAAGAAGACATTCTAGTCCTATGGCTCGGAAGGAGGTATTGATACCTTCTTCGAATTGTAGAGAGGTGTCTACAATACGTCCTTCATGGAAGTGACGGTTTCGAGATTATTGAACCCACGGACATGATTGCCGGTGTGTTGGGCTCAAGGAAATGTTCGGGTGTAGACGCTAGTGAGTGAAAAATCAAACTCGTATTCATGCGTCATAGTTGAACCTATAGAAGTGATGGGTTAATAAGGAAGACGCTTTATGGTCAACCTATAATAATCTAACGCTTTTACTAGATATTCTATTAACAATTAGTATTTAGATAACTCATGGTTTTGAAGCTCTAGTGGATTATTATTTTTAGAAAGATAGTGATTTTTAATCTTGCATGAAAGTCGTTTTCAAAGAGGACGGATCCCACTTCCTTTTCAAAAGGGATCCGCTAGTGTAACTTCCGGATCCGTGGATCCGTAGTAATGTAACCGCTTTTAATAAAAACATAGGTTTTACTGTTATTGTACCATGAAGTATGTTTTATCCTACATTTTCTTTTAGCATGCATACATGACATCTAATGTATCACGAAAGAATATAACACATATAGATCAAAAGAAATGAAACACACATAATAACACAAACATCCTAGATAAAATAGATAATCAATAATATTGCATTTCAATGCTAAGGATGATACAAAGGATTGGGTAAATGACCCCAATATAGATTAACAACACAAAGTAAATGTCTCCGTATGTGAACTTCATCATAGGGAACACAAGTACGATGAGTGTTAGTATGATGAGCACGAAAAGCGATGTAAACCATGTTGATGACGGATCTTCTTGGTTTAGGAAGAGATGGAATGAGGAAGAAGATGAAGTTTTGAATGAGAGGAAATTTTGAAATTGGAAAATTTGAAAAGTGAGGTTGAAAAAGTGGGCGTCGAGTGAGTTTATTAATAGGGAAGGAGGAATTTTGAAATTGTGTTTTGTTTTATTAGAAGAAATGAAACATAAGCTCTTCATACTATGACTATAGACGAGAAAAGTAACACGATGTGAGAAACAAGCTTCCTAACGGTTACATGTAAATCATGTGTTAACACAAAATCTACTCAAATAAAATCCTAGCAAATAACACTTATATACTAAACAAATATCATTTAGATATAAGTAGAAAGTCATACCTTGAATGCACTTAGAATGTCTTTACAAATGACAAATGTCACTTAGACGATTCCCGCTCCTTTTCCTAAGATACCTTCTTAAGGAAGGTATTCTTGTTACCAAGCAGCCCTAAAGCTTGGTGGTATGAGCTTTGACTAATCAACATCACAAAGAAGATTAGTGCAATTAAAGTGAAAAGAAAAAGGAAAAAATGTTGTTATCAAATCAACATCCAAACATATCGCTTTTGAAAAACATGGTGTTTGTTTTATGAAAACCTTCTTTGTAGTTTTCAATTAACAATGGATCGTATCAAGTTTTAAAGTACAATATACTTCAAGAAACTTGGTAACGAAGCTCGATACCAATTGTGGAAAACTAGAAGGGGGGTTGAATAGTTTTACCATTTAAAGCTTCCTTTAAATTATTTAGATCGACTTATGTCAATCCATTTGGTTGTGTGTGTTGATGTTGATAAACAAGCATATAAAGATATGTAATGAAAAGATAAGAGTAAGAAGCACAAAACCACAACGCAAGGATTTATAGTGGTTCGCCACAAGGACACCTTCCTTGCCCTACTCCACTCCCGAGTCACCTACTCGAGAGTTTGTAATCACTACACCAATCTCCTTATGGCGGAGAAGCCTTCACAACGCCGCTTAACCTTTTTCCCAGACAAAGCTAAATACCGAGTTCTTTCACACCAAGGCGAACCACACCTAACACAACGTCGCCTACCCTTTATACTGGTGCTAGGCTAACCACCGAAGTTCTTTCACACCTTAGGTGAACTACACCTTCACAACGTCGCTTACCCTTTATTAGGTACTAGGCTAAGCACCTAGTTCCATTGCAATGGAGGAAATATCGCCACACTACACCAACGACTAATCCCAAAGGAGATCTACTCTTTACAACATCATCAAGGACATCAATATCCTTGGATCTAATGCTAGTCTATCTAGTACATCGAAACACACCATATCGAATGTACATCTAAGGCACCTTTCACTAATGCCTTTGATTAGATCTACAAGACACCTTTCACTAATGTCTTTGATTAGATCTACAAGACACTTTTCACTAATGTCTTGTGTCTTCACTTCTAAGCACCTTTCACTAATGCTTCTTGTCTTGACTTCTAAGCACCTACCACAAGTGCTTATCCTATAGACGATAGATACCCTTCACTACTATCTTCGCCTTGACACTCGAGACATCTTTCACTAATGTCTTTAACACTACGCTTTGAAGAAAGAAAGGGATCATCAACAAGAGGACTTCAATAGCCTTGATGATGAGGAAGCTTGGCAACTCATGGACTTGAGCTTGCTCGACTTCAAAGGTGGTGATCTTCCTTTAAGAGGAACCTAAAAGATCACACAAAAACAAAACTACAAACATAGATCTCTTGGATCTATGGTTAGTGAGATTTAACTCGGGAGAAAGTATGTTGGGAGGGTGAGATATAATGAAGAAATGGCTCACTATTTATAGAGGAAAACCTCATCGCTTCCCGGATCCCACGGATCCTTCCACTGGGATCCGCTAGCACAAAGCTAGGGATCCGTGGTCCGCTCCTTTGCCCATGGGTATTTTGGGTTATGGGTCATGGGTCATGGGTTATGGGTTGATCCATGGTTTTCAATCTAGATACAATGTACCTTAAGGATACATTGAACTTGTGTAAGTGGTATATATAAAACCATGGGTTATGGGTCAAAACCATTTGCTAGTTTTTATCTATTTAGTATATACTTGCTTTTACCCATTTTAGTATATACTTGTTTTACCCATTTTAGTGTACTTAATATAAGTATGTATTAACCCAATATGTAAACACTAGTTGTTGTACATATATATCTAGATCATAAAATCACTTATACTTGTTTTAGTGTTTTATGTGAAAGCGTAAGTGTGTTAGAAAACTATTAGTTCAAACCATTTACGTATTTTATTTGTTTCGTTAATATGATTTTACTTTTGTTATCGACAAAACATTAGAAGATCGTAAAATATAAATAAACGTTTTTACAGCTTATTTGTATTAACACTAGCTTAATTTAATCTTATTATACCTTAATATATCATAATCAGTGAGTAGTATTAATTCAAAGTTCATCTTAGTCAACCTTTAGTGTAATCTTAAAAAGTCAAACTTTTCAATATAGTCGTTTTGAATAAAATGGATAATTTTATATAGGACATAATATTAAGATTTAGGATATAAGCTTTTGGGATATTAAAGTTTAGTCGCTAATCTTAATTAGAAAAATATTAGCTTATATATACTTAGCTTATAGATTGCTTATTTCTTTGTTTCTTTTAAGTACTTTTCCAAAAGCATGCTCAGTGTACAGCCTTAGCAAGCTTTTTCATGAGCTTGTCAAGAGCTTATTAGTTGGTCAAATCTTGTGTATTTTGGTTCTTTGTAAAGCTAACCTAGTTGTCTAGCTATTCCAAAGGCTTATTTTCTATTTTGTAGCTTGTTTGATAGGTCGCTTATAGCTTATAGTTTGTCCATTTCGTGTGAACTAAAGTACTCAAGGCTCACAAGCCACTTTCACAAGCTTGTCTAGAGCTCAATAGTGGGCCCCAGGCATTGAACCTTGGCTTTTTGGAAAGCTAACCACCCATCTTGACACTTCGCTTTAATTTTGAGCTTTTAAGCTTATTTAGTGAGCTTAATTTGCTTGGGAATATGGTCAGCAGCCTGCTTGGTTGATAGTTTAGGATTATAGCTTATTAGCTTATTAGAAGCTTATCGTTGTTGTTATTTGTGCCTTTTATTTTAATTTGAGTAGCTTAAGCTAGTTTGAATCATAATCTACCATTGTTTCCAGTTTGTAGGCATATTTGAGCTTAAACATCAAAATAAGCTAAAAATCCAAACTGTTAAACCAATAAGCTCACAAACCGCTTATTTTTAGGTTTCAAAATTTTGTTTTCATTAAAGTTACTTAATATCAGTAGTTAAATAGTTTTCAAAAGAAAATCTCAAAAACATCATTTTTAATATAGTGATAGCATTTATTTAATAGAAATTAGCTTTTTAGTTTTCTTTTCAACTTATTATTAAGCACTTCTTGTTTTTATAATTTTCTTGGCCTTCGTCACCTTAGGATATTTATAGAAAAGTTTCATAATTTTCTCTGCTTGTTTAGTATTTATTAGAATTTAAAATAGTTAAAAGTATTAAATAATTAGTAATAAATAATTAAAAGCATAAAAATGTTTTTCTGTTTTAAAATTAGTTTTATAATATTCTAGATTTTTCTAAGTTAAAATTTTATTTTTCCAGGTTAATTTTATATTTTCTTGTATTTAAGTGTATTTTAAATAATAATTAATTAGTAATAAATAGATAAAAAGTGTAAAAAATATATTTTCAATCTTAAAATAAGTTTTATAATATTTTAGATTTTTCTAAATCATAATTTCCTTTTTCTAGCTTTATTTCATATTTTATTATATTTTAAGGTATTATTAAATAGTTAAAAATAGTTTTTAATTAATAATAATTAATTAAATAGTTATAAAAATAATTTTCCTTTTCTAATAATTTTCTTTTATTTTTAGGATTCCAAAAATATCATTTTCATATTTGTAGACCTTTTATTTCTTAAAACTCACGTTTTATTTTATACGTTACGTAGTTTTTAATAAACGTACGTATTTACGTTTGTGTAATCGATTGTTGTGCTTTATAATTCGTATCCAAATACAATTCCAATCAATCAAGAGTGTAATTATCCATCAAAATCCTTATCGATCACTATCCTTAGTGGTTATTCGACATCCGAAAGTTTTAAACACCATTCGGTCTCCGTGGACTTAACGACTGTGGAAACACTATACTCCGCATCTTAATTGCATTGTTTCGAAATGCTTGAAGTTTATTACGGCCGACCATTTACAAGTGGTTAGCTTGTGTGATAAAACTTGACGGTTTGGATCCAATCAAATTTTAGCGCCAAGGGAGGCTTTAGCGTGTGTTAAACCTTTTCGCATCTGCATTGCACATATACCACCTTTGTAAACAGCTTTTGTAAAGTTATCAAAATCAAAAGTTCATTAACACTTTTCCTAAAGTGTTAACAACACCAAAAAAATATAAAACAACAAAACAATCGTAACGCTTTTCTATCTTGTATTTTCTTTAAGGTGATTCTTAAAGCAAGACGATTTGGTTAAAACGAGACGATACCAAAAATATTGTCCAAAACTTTTTAAA
Organism: Chrysanthemum lavandulifolium; assembly: GCA_022545495.1. Lineage (NCBI taxonomy): Eukaryota > Viridiplantae > Streptophyta > Magnoliopsida > Asterales > Asteraceae > Chrysanthemum > Chrysanthemum lavandulifolium. Next base: position 144,232,335 of record CM040246.1, on the reverse strand, counting down.
CCCTTAGCACGAATCCATACCTACGTCTTTTTAGTGGTACTTAAATACATAAAAATCAACCACCGCAAACCAAGGCAGTACATCTACCAACTAGGGGTGTGAACATTAATAAGTTCCCGAACAAAAGATTTAAAACTTGCCTTTGTGTCTTTGTGATTTGGTGTACCTTTTTCAAAGGAGCCATTTCATTTGTGATTATTGGTTAAGTTCACTTATCGTTTTGCCTCGCATTTGTTTTGAAAACCGATTTTTATACTTAGTGCATGCGCACTGCTCTTCCGCCTACAAGTCCACTTTCCGAGCTTGCAAATATTCCTCGTAGACGTAGGAGGACGCTCGCCCTTCACCGCGATCGAGGAACGCCCACCACCACCACCACCGTCAGAATGGCGTAAGACAAACCGATGAATGAGCTTCTCCAAGCACCCATCGAGGGTTACGGAGATTCCATTGTTGTCCCACCATCGCGGTCGATACCTTTGAGCTCAAAACCGGGTTGCTTAATCTTGTAACCCAAAGCCAATTTTATGGTTTTGAGCGGGATGATCCTCATGCACATATTCGATGGTTTAACAAGATTGCATCTACTATCAAATACAAGAATGTCCCACATGAAGCAATTAAGCTTCTTCTGCTCCCATTCTCTGTAGGACAAGCCCGGAATTGGCTTGATAAATGCAGCCCCTGCTCCATTTAGACATGGGAGGATCTAGTCACCAAGTTCGTTAACTAATTCTATCCTCCATCCCGAACTACAAGTCTTAAGAATGAGATAATGAAATTCTCTCAAAGATTTGATGAATCATTCGGTGAGGCATGGATCGTTACAAAGAGTTGCTCCGCAAGTGTCCGCATCATGGTTTTACCGAGTTAATGCAAATGGATACTTTCTACAATGGTCCGAACCGCACTAATCAAGACTCCTTAAATGCCTCCCGGAGGTAATTTCTGAGCAAGACCACAAAAGAAGCCTTGCAAATCATTGAAAACAAGTCCCGTGTCCGCCTTTCCGAGCAAAGACATATCGGCCTCGCCTAATGCCGGACCTTCTACTTCATCTCCGTGAATACATCTAGCACCGATGCTAAGATTGACAAACTCACGATATTGTTCAGCTTTGGTTCTTGCTAACCAAAGAAAGTCACCTTCACACGCATACCATCACATGGTGAAGTGAAGAAAGTCGAGGTTTGTGTTACTTGTGGTGGCCTCATGCATACTACAATCAGATCGCCACCGATGGTAGTCCGCTTGAAGCCAATGCTCTATCCGTACTTCACATCGTGGAGGTAATCAATACCGCCCTCAAAATGAACCAAACTACCGTGCTAATACTTATCGTGGACCACCCGGTTTTAACCGTAATCCTAACATACAAAACCGAATCGAACCCACCTAGAATGAACCAAGGTTATCAAAACCAAGGTAATTTCTATCCGGACCAAATCAAGGTTTCCAACATCAAGGAAACTTTAATCAAAACAATTTCAATCGAGGGAATCAATTTCATGGGAATGTGAATCCTAATCAAGGAAATTTTCAAGATCAAGGCCCTAATCCGAACATTAAAGGCCGAATTTTCCTAATCAAACTCAAGCCATTGTTCCAACCGGACCATCATCCGATGAGTTATTGAAGCAATTCATGAAATCCCAAGATGAAATGAACAGTTGTTGGTCACCGATCACGATCTAAAGAAGTCTTTAAATGATCAACCCTGGGCTCGTGAAAACTTCCGAGCAACACGATCGCTAACCCGAGGGGCGATGCAAAGGCGATCACAACCAAGTGGTGTTTCATACAATGGACCCGCTATTCCTACTACCTCTTCTTCTTCTCTCCGAAGGTAGTGGAAAGTGAACCCGAGGCGACAAAGGACAAGGAACTTCCTACTAATAACGGAGGTACCAACGATGTCCAACTCAAGTTGTCCGAAACCCAAATCTAATCCGTGAGTTGTTTTGAACCTCTTGTAGCCTGCTGAAAACCCCAAATCCAAATCTTCTATTCCTTACCCATCACGCTTGAATGAGCAAAGCTCCGCGAAAAAGCTACCATCGATGGACAAATTTTTCAAATTTTCCAAGAGTTACATTTTGACATAAGCTTTATGGATGCTATCATGTCGATGCCCAAGTTTGCATCAACTCTCAAACACATGTTAAGCAACAAGGAAAAGTCATTTGAGATGTCAAAACTCCTCTAAACGAGAACTCTGCGGCTATCTTGAAGAAGCTTCTGAAAGCTTGGAGATCCCGGAAAATTTCTCTTACCTTGTGTATTTCCGTGAATGGTTGAATGCTTTGCCTTAGCCGATCTTGGTGCAAGCATCAACTGATGCCTTATTCAAGATGGAAGAAACTTTCTTCCGGACCTTACTCCTACATGCATGACTCTCGAGCTTGCGATCGACATATCCCGTCCTCTTGGCATTGCCGAGGACGATTTGTGAAAGTAGGAAAGTTCCATTTTCCAAATGACTTTGTGGTTGTAGATTTTGATGCCGATCAACGGGTTCCTCTCATTGTTGGTCGAGGATTCCCGAGAACGGGCCGTGCTCTCATTGATGTATTTGAGCAAGAAATCACATTACGTGTTGGTAACGGTCGTCACCTTTAACCTTGACCAAACTTCAAGGTACTCCGCAAACTATGATTCCGAGTCGGTTAACCGAATAGATATCATTGATGTTGCTTCCAAGAGTACTCAAGAAGTTCTTGGTTATTCTCATAATTACGTGAGTGGGGATCCCACCACATCTTCTCAACCTATCATAGCCAATTTACTCCTTCTCTCACTCCGCTTGAGGAAGCGACTTCATCTTGGAAGAGATTGAAGCATACTTGGCTAGTGATTCTGCTCCATGGGAAATTGATCACGCCCAATTGACATCGAGGGGACATACTTCATTGAGAAGTTGCTTAATGATGATCCATCATCAACCCTCACACTAGTGATTCAATTCGGATGAGATTAATCACAATGAGATTAATCCGAGGAGATATTCTTCTTGAGAAATTGTTAAATCAGACACTTCTCCTCCACTCCTCCCGTCGAGCTTCATAACAAGGAAGTCAAGTCATTGAGAAAATCAAGAATTTCCAAGTCGAACTTAAGGACTTACCACCTCATCTCGAGTATGCATTTCTTGAGGGTGATGATAAATTACCTGTCATTATTGCCCGAGATTTGAGTAAAGATGAAAAGTCGCTCTCATAAAGGTCTTGAAGTCACACAAGCAAGCAATTGCTTGGAAACTCTCCGACATTAAGGGTATCAACCCCGAGTTTTGTACTCACAAAATCTTGATGGAGGATGACTTCAAGCCGCCAGCTCAACATCGAGAAGGGTGAATCCTAAGATTCATGAGGTTATCAAACAAGAGGTTATCAAACTTCTTGATGCAGTTTAATTTACCCAATCTCGTATAGTCCTTGGGTTAGCCCAATTCACCGTGTTCCTAAAAAGGTGGCATAACTGTTGTCACAATGAAGATAACGAGTTAATTCCAACTCGATTGGTAACGGATGGCGTGTTTGCATTGACTATCGTAAGTTGAATGACGCCACCGTAAAGACCATTTTCTCTACCCTTCATGGACCAAATGCTTGAGAGATTAGCAGTGGAACGAATACTATTGTTTCCTTGATGGTTTCTGGTATTTTCAGATTCCCATTGATCCACGGATCAAGAGAAGACCACATTCACTTGCCCATACGGAACTTTTGCCTACGCATCGTATGCCATTTGGCCTATGTAATGCTTCCGCACGCTCCAACGATGTATGATGGCCATTTTCCACGACATGATCGGGAAACAATGGAGGTGTTTATGGATGACTTCTGGTCATTGGGGACTCGTTTCAAACATGTCTCCCATTTAGAAAAATGCTTCAACGATGTGAAGACACCAATCTTTGTCTATATTGGGAAAGAGCCACTTTATGGTCAAAGAAGGCATAGTCCTTGGCCATAAGATTTCCAAAATGGGATTGAGGTCGATAGAGCAAAAGTCGATGTTATTGCTAAATTACCTCATCCTACTACCGTCAAAGGTATTAGAGTTTTTAGGTCATGCCGGTTTTATCGCAGATTCATACAAGACTTTTCTAAAATCGCCTGCCTATGACCCATCTTCTTGAAAAAGATGCTCCTTTTATCTTCTCACCGAGTGCATCAAGCTTTTGAAACATTAAAGAAAAGCTTCTCAGCACCCATTCTCGCTGTTCCCGATCGATTTACCATTTGAGCTCATGCGCGATGCAAGTGATTTTGCTATCGATGCGGTCTTAGGGCAACGAGAAGCAAGCATTTTCAACCTATCCACTACGCGAGTAAGACTATGATCAAGCTCAAACCCATTACACCACCACGTAAAAAGAGCTACTAGGCGTGGTGTATGCGTTTGAGAAGTTTCGCCATACCTAATCTTGACCAAATGTGTGGTGTATACGGATCACTCGGCTCAAATATCTCTTTGCAAAACAAGATGCAAAGCCAAGATTGCTTCGTTGGGTTCTCCTCCTGCAAGAATTTGATATCATTATACGTGATAAAAAGGAGCCGAGAACCCGGTCACGATCATCTGTCCGATTAGAAAACCCTCACCAAGATGTTTTCGAAAAAGGAAATAAATGAAACATTTCCTCTCGAGACACTCAATGCGGTTTCTTTTCGTGGAACTCTACTACCCCATGGTTTGTCGACTTCGCAAATTACCATGCGGGTAACTTCATAGTGAAAGGAATGTCGACCCAACAAGAACAAATTCTTCAAAGATGTTAAACATTACTCGGGACGACCCTACTTATTCAAAATCATGCGGATCAAGTCATCCGACGGTGTGTTTATGGACGGAAGCTATGGACATTCTCAAAGCTTGCCATGCCGACCCACCGGCCTTCCGCATACTTTTATAAAACACCCATGTCTAAACACCTTCCCGGTCGATAAACCAGATGACGACTGGCCTTCCGTGACGACTTATAAACACCCATCGGTGTACTCCATACAAGCTAGTGTACGGAAAGGCATGTCATCTTCCGATTGAGCTTGAGCACAAAGCATACCGGGCCTTAAAACATGCAAATTTCGATATTCAGACAACCGGTGATCACGTAAAAGTTCAAATGAATGAACTAAATGAACTCCGTGATCAAGCATACGAGAACTCTTTGATCTACAAACAAAAGACAAAGAAGATTCATGACTCTAAAATCAAGAACCGCGTTTTCAACGTTGGTGATCGAGTCCTTCTTTTCAACTCTAGATTAAAGATTTTCTCAGGAAAGCTCAAGTCCCGTTGGTCTGGTCCATTTACTATTGCTAAGGTTTATCCTTATGGTACTATTGAGTTATCTCAACCCGATGGTCCAAATTTTAAAGTGAATGGTCATCGATTAAAACACTATTTTGGAGAGGACATTCCATCCATGGTTGTCCCGGATCTTCATACTTTCCCCATGAACCAATGAATGCGGGATCGAGTCAAGCTAGCGACTCGGGAATCAAAAACAATAGCACACACCACATGGGTTTTCACCCATGAGTACCACCCTAGTGGGGGGAGTTGCCCATCGTTGTATTTAAAATCTTCAAAAAAAAAAAAAAAAAAATTGTATATATCAAAAATAAAATAATGGCCGTAGTATTTCCCTTTTACGTTTTTTGTTTCGCATAACAGCCGGTACTTTGAATATTGAGGGCAATATTCATTTCTAAGTGTGGGGAATTCTCACGAATTTTATCATGTAATTATTCCACCCAATTCCCGCTTTTGGCCAAAATTTTTTTTTGGAGTAAGTGTTTTCACTTACTCAAAGAAATGGTAATCATCCGCCATGTCTAACCCACATAAGGATTGGCTAATCCAGAGCAAACGGCTCTTGGTAAAGATTTATCAAATCCGCTTATGGCTTGCAATTTGCCCAAAATTGTATGGTATTCAACTCACCATATCTTTAATTAGTGAAGAGTTGGCTAGCCCGCAAGTTTATGGCTTGTGGTAAAGGCGATGGAAAACCATAATTGGTAATCGACTCACCAAAGATAATATTGATAATTTATCTAAGAGTTATTAGTCCGTAAGCAAACGGCTTCGGTAAAGACAAATCAAACCGCTTACTGACTTATGATTTGCTCAAAATCATTTGGTTATCATTGTACCAAGGTTCTTACTTGAACTAAAACAATTGGCTACTCCGTAGTGATGGCTTTTGGTAAAGAGTTCTTTAAAATCCATTAAAGTTTCAAAACATTGCTAGGGACTAGCAATATCTTAGTGTGGGGATTGATGAAATAGCAAATACTCATCATTTTTGTACCATTTAAACCGCAAAACATCCGAAAACACTCAAATGCATCAAAATGATGAAAATATCACAAATAAGTGTTTTATGTGTTTTAAATGCAAAATATCAAAATCGATGAAAACGATCAAGTTTGCAAAATTGGCGCTTTAGTCCCCAAGTTTCAAAAGTTGTCAAAACAGTCCTCGTAAATCAAAATAAAGAAAATATCATTCAAGGTCCCGAAATATTCTAAGTTGTCAAAATGGTCCTTGAATGAATCTTTGGTCAAATGGCGTAAAAGGTCCCTAAAGTTTGAAAAGTGTCATAAATAGTCCTTGGATTTATAAAAAGTGAAAATTATCAAATGTGGTCCTTGTACTATTAAATGATGGCAAAATTGGTCCTTGTGTGAACTTTGGAATAATGGCAGTTTCAGTCCTTCAATTTGCAGAAATTGCAATTTTGGTCCTTGTATATTAAACAAACAAACCGGACCCTTGTATTAATATCCAACCCAGCTGGCCCAACTTGTGCCCAAGCTCAAACTCCACTTGACCCCTTGGCCTTTGAACCATGAACCATGCTTGACCCTTGAACTCTCCCACGTTAATAATAAACGGCCAACAAAAGTCAAAACCAGAGATACTGTACATCTCTCTCACACTGTCCCGCCAAATCCAGATACCACCATGGTTTCATCCCACTTGCTTTCACCTCCTTTCCACCTGTCTTCCTAGTTGTTTACCCACTCCTCCACCTTCACAATATCCCAAAGTTCATTAATTGATTGAAACTCGCTTATGACTTTTGGCGCAAAACTCCAAATGGATGGTTCGATGAATTGTGAAGATCCAATGGTTCAAGTGAAGGGAAAGTCTCGTGGATGTCGACGAGTCTCAAAAGTCTATAAAGAAGAGAGAAGATGCGTGTTAGCAGATATCTAGCTTAATTTAGTTTTATGTATGTCGTCTTAATTATTTTCAAATTTCCAAGTAATTTAAAATCTTTCAAGTACTTTTAAGTAATCTTAGCGTGTTTTGAATCATTTTCGCTATAAATTTCAAGTTTCAATATCCTTTTCAAGTTTATGCATTTCCAAGTTCAATAACCTCATGAATGTTTGAATGTTGTTTGTAGTCATTAATTTGGAATCATAAGCCAACATAAGCTCCTCGTAAGCTTATTTAAGCTTTTAGAAACTTTTAAAATCAATCTAGTACCAAAAGCAAAATACAAGAAAATACAAAAAATTAGATAAAAATAAAAAGCAATGGAAATGGTGATCAAAGTCGAGCAGGTAAATATTGGATTGCCTTGGGTTAGAAGCTTTGTGGAAAGCTATTAGGATTGGTCTTGTGCTTTGTTCTCGCTTTGAGCTTGGAAGCCACTTGAAGTGATTGGCTTCCAAACAGTCAAGTTTAATCACACAAGCTAACCACTTGTGAATGGTCAACCGTAATAAACTTAAAACACTCGAAACAAATGCAATTAAGATCGAGGAATATAGTGGATTCCTCGGTCGTTAAGTCCTACCTGAGGATGAATGGTGTTTAACACGACAGATGTCGAATAATCACTAAGGATAGTGATCAGTAAGGTTTTTGATGAATAATTATACTACTGATTGATTGGAATTGTATTTGGATACAAAATTGTAAAGCACAACAATCAGATAAAAGAAACGTAAATACGTACGTATATTAAACTACGTAAACGTACAAAATAAAAAGTGAGATCTAAGAAATAAAAGGCCTAAAAATATGAAAATGATATTTTTGGAATCCTAAAAATAAAAGAAAATTATTGGAAAATTAAAATTATTTTTACAACTATTTATTTAATTATTATTAATTAAAAACTATTTCTAACTATTTAATAATACTTTAAATTAAAAGAAAATATGAAATAAGGCTAGAAAAATAAAATTATGATTTAGAAAAATCTAAAATATTATAAAACTTATTTTAAAATTGAAATTATATTTTTTACACTTTTTATCTATTTATTATTAATTAATTATTATTTAAAATACACTTAATTACTAGAAAATATAAAATAAACCTGGAAAAATGAAATTTTAACTTAGAAAATCTAAAATATTATAAAACTAATTTTAAAACTGAAAATATATTTTTATGCTTTTAATTATTTATTACTAATTATTTAATACTATTTAACTATTTAAAATTATAATAAATACTAAACAGATTAGGAAAATTATGAAACTTTTCTAAAAATAACTTAAGGTGACAGAAAACTAAGAAAATATAAAACTAGATTTGCTTAATAATAAGTCGAAAAGAAAAATCTTAAAGCTAATTAATATTAAATAAATGCTATCACTAATTTTATAATGATGTTTTTCTGATTTTTATTTTTGAAAACTATTTAACTAATAATAATATGAAACTTTAATGAAAACAAAAATTTTGGAAATTAAAAATAAGCTGTTTGATGAGCTTATTATCCCAACAGTTAAGCTTAAGAGCTTATTTGGGTGTTTTAAGCTTAAACAGGCTTATAAATTGGAAACAAAAGTGAAATAAGCTAAAAATAAGCTAAATGAACTGAAAGTAAGCTAAAATGCACAAAGAAGCATGCTAATAAGCTAGGAATAAGCGAGATAAGGCTAAAACTACTAACCAAACAGACTTGCACACTTTTTCTAGGCAAGATTAAGCTAGTGAAATAAGCTCAAAAGCTAAAAACAAGGACCCAGTCAACAAGTCGGGTTGGTTGGCTTTCCAAAACCAAAGCTCACACAATCGAGAACAACTAGAGAGCTTGTGGTGAGCTTATGAAAATAGCTTTTAACACCGAGTAATCTAGTTGACACGAGTCGGGACAAAGTAAAAGCTTGATGCGACCCTAGTCAATAAGCTACAAAGTGGAAAAATAAGCTTGGAACTATAAGATGACTAGGTTAGCTTTTAAAGAACCAAAATTCACAAGATTTAGTTAACTAGTGAGCTTTTTACAAGCTTGTGAAAAAGGCATCAAAACTGTGAACAGGGCACATTATTGAAATGGTGTCTGAAATAAGCTAAAATTTAAGCACTTTAAAAGCTGAACTAGAAAATATAAAAAATATTAGTACAAAGCTGAGCAACTATATTTTTATATCCCAAAAGCTCAAATGTTGAAAACTAATATTAAGACCTATATAAATTATTCTATTTAATTCAAAACCACCAAATGGAAAATTTTGACTTTTATAAAAACTAAATTAGTTGACTTTTATGAACTTTAAATCATTACTACTTACTAAATATGATGTAATAAGCTATTATAAGATTAATTTAGGCTAGGTTAACAAGCTACAAGCTATTTTGATGAGTTTTACCTTTAAAATCTTAACAGCTTAACTAGTAAGAAGAGATTAAAAGTGATTTTGACTTTTATACTAACAAGGACTGGATTTTGTGGTTTCTTTAAACTATATTGACCTAATAAGACACAAAGCAACAACAAGCAATAACACAGATGACCTATAAACCAGTTAACTAAGCAAATCCAAACACTACTTTATAAGACTGTTTTGGAGATTTACACACTAAAACAAGTTTTTAAGCCAAGAAATCTAATAATTAACTATTATTGACTATAATAAGTCAGAATTATACTAGAATTAACAAGCTTAACACAGATAAATTATGAACTGCAATTTTTGAGAATTTGCTTACAAATGAGTCTAATGCCAGAATCGAGAACCAAGGACTTGTAAACACTTCCTAAAGCTTCCCAATAAGCTCTATACCAAGGCCATCCAATATCAACCCCGCTCCAAATTTTCTTGTATCTTTCACCATGGATTTTTATTTTCAACTATTTTTAGTATTTTGGTATTTTTCTTTTGATTTCTAAACCGAATTTTAAAGTTACTAATAGCTTAGATAAGCTATATAGGAGCTTATGTGGGCCTATTCAGTCCAAGATAACAACTAGCAACAACATTTGAACATTTCGAAATTTTGAACTTGAAAATATGCATAAACTGGAAAGATAATTAAGACTTGAAATTGATGCTTGAAAAAGTTTAACCATACATTGAAATTGCTAGAAACAGAACTTAAAAGCTTAATATTACACTGTAATTTAAATTGTAACTAAAACGACATAAGAAATTGTAAATTACTCTAGTTATATTTTTACATTGCTTCCCACTTGTATTTATTGATCTTTTCAAGTCTTGTCGACATCTCTGAGCAAATCCCACCTCAATCCAGCCATTGAATTCATCCAGATCATCATAATTGCCAAATGGCAATTTTGGCGCCAAATTTCATAAGAGCAGGTTTTTCTAATTAATGGGTCTTGGATGGATGTGGAGGTGTTAAGAGTTGTTAGACAGTGTTGGGATGAGGTGTAAAGGTGAAGAGGTGGAAAGGTGGTTAAAACCACCACTGGTTTTGGATTTCAGAGAGGTGTGAGGACGATGAACAGTGGTTCGGATTGGCGCGAGTTGACCGGTTTGACTTTGGGATATTATAAAGGGGTCCAAAATTGGGGGTCACAGGCAATTGGCGTGGTTCTTTTGGGTCACGGGGTTCTAAATACAAAAGGGTCCATTTGGTTTGTTTAATATTACAAGGACTAATTTTGTAATTCTGCCAAAGTTAAGGGACCAAACCTGCAATTCTCCAAAAGTTATCACAAGGACCAAAACGGCCAATTTTTAATAGTACAAGGACCATAGTTGATTATTTTCTATTTTTAATAAATCCAAGGACTATATTTGACATTTTCAAAACTTGAAGGACTAAAGTTGTAATTTTGCAATTTTACATTTCAAGGGTTTGTTTTGACAACTTTTGAATCCCATGGACCTTAAATGACATTTTTCTTTATTTTGATTTACTGTGGACTGTTTTTGACAACTTTTGAAACTTGGGGACTAAAGCGCCAATTATGCAAACTTGATATGTTTTTCACCGATTTTGGTATTTTTGCATTTAAAACACATAAAACACTTATTTGTGATATTTTCATCATTTTGATGCATTTCGAGTGTTTTCGGATGTTTTGCGCCTAGATGGTACAAAATGATGAGTATTTAGACACTCATCAATCCCCACACTAAGATATTGCTAGTCCCTAGCAATGTTTTGAGAAAATTAATGGATTTCATCTCTTTACCAAAAGCCATCACTCGGAGTAGCCAAATGTTTCAGTTCAAGTAAGAACTATGGTACATCGATAACCATATGATTTTGAGCAAATCACCGCCTTCCAACGGATTTGATTTGTCTTTACCGTGTCGCTTGCTTCGGACTAGCCAACTCTTAGATAAATTATCAATATTATCTTTGGTGAGCCGATTACCAATTATGGATTTAATCGCCTTTACCACAAGCCATAAACTTGCGGGCTAGCCAACTTTTACTAGTTAAAGATATGGTGAGTTGAACACCATACAATTTTGGGCAAATTGCAAGTCGTTAACGGATTTGAGATATCTTTACCAAGAGCCGCTTTGCTCTGGATTAGCCAATCCTTATGTGTGTTAGACATGGCGGATGATTACCATTTCCGAGTAAGTGAAAACACTTACTCAAAAAAAAAAAAAAAAAAAATTTGCCAAAAAGGGAATGGGTGAATAATTACATGATAAAATTCGTGAGAATTCCCCACACTAGAAATGAATATTGCCCTCAATATTCAAAGTACCGCAGTTATGCCAAACATAGAACATAAAAGGAAATACTACGGCCATTATTTTATTTTTGATATATACACTTTTTTTTTTTTTTTTTTTTTTTAGAGGTTTATATACAACAATGGGGCAACTCCACACTAGGGTGATACTCATGGGTGAAAACCCATGTGGTGTGTGCTACTGTTTTTGATTCCCGAGTCACTAGCTTGACTCGATCCCCGCATCCATTGGTTCATGGGGAAAGCAACGTGGAAAACCAATCTCGATCGGACTTTCATTCACAGTTTTAGTAAACATATGAACATTAGAAAGTTCCACACCGACGAGATACAACCGGTATTTTTAATAGTAAAAACTATAAAGGATGATACCAGGGTCAAAGATGGTGTCCTCATTCCCGAAAGAGAAAAGGGAACGAGCAACCACACCATCCGTGAAGAATGGAATAAAGATGTGCATCACAATGCATGTCCATTCCTCAATAGTAAGAAGTAAATCACCATATTTGACATTTATAAGCTTAAACTTGAAGCTTTTATGGTGATTGTCAATAAGATGTCCGGAGGGAGGGTTGGAGACGATTCTTCGCTTAATAAACTTTCAAGAAAAAGGATGTCCCCTCGAATCCAAGTAAGTATCATCAACCCTCGTTGGAATTGACTCATCACTTAGAAAAGCATCGACTTCATTCCAAAGTTATCATCTTCCTCATCCGGTGTGAGAGAAGAAATGGAATAGTCGGAAACAATTGGATCAGGAGATGAAATGGATGATGGATCATTTGAAGAGAATTCAGTTTCATCCACAGAGTTAACAAACTCAATACGATAAACTGGTTCCGGAGGTGGGACAAGTGGTGTGCTCTTAGAGCTAGCAATTTCCACTACTTCCGATAAAGTCTCCGATTCTAGATCATCATCATCAAGAACACTTATGACTTCCTTGGTACAACTTTCAAACCATTTGTTTGAACCAAGGTTGATTTTCAAAGCTTTTAGCTCAGTACGTTTTTGGTGACTCCTCTTAACCGTGAAGTTTGAGAGTGTTGCATTGATTCTTTCAGATTTTTGATCAATTGTGGCAACACTATGTTTGGATAGAGGTTTGGAGTTCTGATTGATATTAAACGTGAGTTCTTCGTTGTCAACCCGTATGGTTAACTCTTCAGCAAATACATCAATTAGAGCACGGCTCGTTCTTAAGAAAGCTCTCCCTAAGATGAGGGGAACTCTAGGATCTGCATCAAAGTCTACTACAACAAAGTCAGTAGGAAAATGAAACTTTCCTACTTTCACCACGACATCCTCGGCTATCCTAAGTGGACGAGTTATTGTACGATCCGCTAGCTCGAGTGTCATACAAGTAGATGTAAGTTTAGGAAGAGAGGTTTCTTCCATACCGAGAGTGGCATGAGGTTAATGCTAGCGCCAAGATCGGCCAAGGTGAGCATTGAACCATCCCCAAGAAATCACACGGATTAAAAACACCTGGTCTTCAAGCTTTTAGGAAGCTTCTTGAGAAGGACCGTGAGCATTGCTCATTTAGAGGGTTTTAGCCATCTCGTATAACGATCTTTGTTGCTCAAGAAGCCTTTAAGTGTGGATGCAAATTTGGGCATTAGAACGAGAGCATCAACGAAGCTTATATCAAAGTGCGTTCATTGAAAATTTGGAAAATTTTTCCATTTGCTCTTTGGTTTTGTCTTTGAGCTTCTCATCATGCAATCTTGATGGGTAAGGAAGTTGACTAGACTTTTGAGCCGGGATGGAAGTCATTTCGCTCGAATTTGTCTTCGAACTTCGGGTCCGGACTTAAAGCTTGACTACCAAGGTGGGACGTGTCTTGATACCGTGGGCTTGAGAAATGCACCTTGTCCGTTGTATCCTTGGTAACTTGACTCATTGCTCTGGTGGAGGAGGCATTGGAGTCGAAGGTCCATTGTGCGTCTTAGGTTCACTTTCTACTACCTTTGGGAGAGAAGAAGAAGAGGTAGTAGGAATAGCGGGTCCATTGTATGAAACACCACTGGTTGTGATCGCCTTTGCATCGCCCCTCGGGTTAGCGATCGTGTTGCTCGGAAGTTTTCCGAGCCCGAGGGTTGATCATTTAAAGACTTCTTAATGTCGAACTGCTAACCAACAACTTTGCTCATTTCATCTTGGGATTTCATGAATTGCTTCAATAGCTCATCGATGATGGTCCAGTTGGAACAATGGCTTGAGTTTGATTAGGAAAATTCGCCTCTAATGTTCGGATTAGGGCCTTGGTTTTGAAAATTTCCTTGATTAGGATTCACATTCCCATGAAATTGATTCCTCGATTGAAATTGTTTTGATTAAAGTTTCCTTGATGTTGGAAACCTTGATTTGGTCCGGATAGAAATTACCTTGGTTTTGATAACCTTGGTTCATTCTAGGTTGGTTTTGATTCGGTTTTGTATGTTAGGATTCGTTAAAACCGGTGGTGTCATACCGCTTGGTGCACGGTAGTGAGGATCATCTTGTGGTCGGTATTGATTACCTCCTTGAAGTGAAGTACCGCTATAGCATTGGCTTCAACCGGACTACCATCGGTGGCGATCAGTTGTAGTATGCATGAGGGCCACCACAAGTAACACAAACTTCAACTTTCTTCACTTCACCATGTGATGGTGACGTGTGAAAGTGACTTTCTTTGGTTTGCAAGAACCAAAGCTCGAACAATATCTGTGAGTTTGTCAATCTTAGCATCGGTGCTAGATGTACTCACGGAGATGAAGTAGAAGGTCCAAAGATTAGACCGAGTCCGATATGTCTTTGTGCGGAAAGTGGCGGACTGGGACTTGTTTTCAATGATTTGCAAGGCTTCTTTTGTGGTCTTGCTCAGAAATTACCTCCATGGAGGCATTTAGAGAGTCTTGGTCGCCTTGTCTCGCACCATTGTAGAAAGTATCCATTTGCATTAACTCGGTAAAACCATGATGCGGACACTTGCGAGTAACTCTTTGTAACGATCCCATGCCTCCCGAATGATTCATCAAATCTTTGAGAAAATTTCATTATCTCATTCTTAAGACTTGTAGTTCGGGATGGAGGATAGAATTGTTAACAAACTTGGTGACTAGATCTTCCCATGTCTCAATGGAACGAGGGGTTGTTTCTCGAGCCAATTCCGGCTTGTCCTCTAGAGAAAATGGGAATGTAAGAAGCTTGATTGCTTCACGTGTTGGACATTCTTGTATTTGATGGTAGATGCAATCTTGTTAAACCATCGAATGTGTGCATGAGGATCATCCCGCTCAAAACCATAGAATTGGCTTTGGGTTACAAGATTAAGCAACCCGGTTTTGAGCTCAAAGGTATCGACCACGATGGTCGGGACAATAATGGCATCTCCGTAACCCTCGATGGGTGCTTGGAGAAGCTCATTCATCGGCTTATCTTCCGCCATTACGACGGGGGTGGTGGTGGTAGACGTTCCTCGATCACGGTGAAGGAGCGAACGTCCTCTACGCTCACGAGGAATATTTGCAAGCTCGTAAAGTGGACTTGTAGAATCGGAAGAACGAGCGCATGCACTAAGTATAAAAATCGGTTTTCAAAACAAATGCGAGGCAAAACGACAAGTGAACTTAACCAATAATCACAAATGAAATGGCTTCTTTGAAAAGGTACACCAAATCACAAGGACACAAAGGCAAGTTTTAAATCATTGTTCGGGAACTTATTATGGTCACACCCCAGTTAGTAGGTGTCTTGCCTTGATTTGCGGTGGTTGATTTTATGTATAAATTAAGTACCACCGAAAAGACGAGGTATGGATATGTGCCGATGGTTTAAAACTTTTGGACAATATTTTTGGTATCGCCTCGCTTAACCAAATCGTATCTCTTTAAGAATCACCTTAAAAGAAACACAAGCTAGAAAACGTTACGATTGTTTTGTTGTTTTATATTTTGTTTGGTGTTTTAACACTTTAGGAAAAGTGTTAATGAACTTTTGATTTATATTAACTTTACAAAAACGATTACAAACGATGGTATATGTGCAAGTATGGGTCAGAAAACGCTTAAAACACGCTTCTGACCTCCCGTGGCGCTAAAATTTGATTGGCTTCCAAACAGTCAAGTTTAATCACACAAGCTAACCACTTGTGAATGGTCAACCGTAATAAACTTAAAACAAATTTCGTAAACAAATGCAATTAAGATCAGAGGAATATAGTGGATTCCTGGGTCGTTAAGTCCCACAGAGGATGAATGGTGTTTAACACAGACAGATGTTGAATAATCACTAAGGATAGTGATCAGTAAGGTTTTTGATGAATAATTATACTACTGATTGATTGGAATTGTATTTGGATACAAAATTGTAAAGCACAACAATCAGATAAAAGAAACGTAAATACGTACGTATATTAAACTACGTAAACGTACAAAATAAAAAGTGAGATCTAAGAAATAAAAGGCCTAAAAATATGAAAATGATATTTTTGGAATCCTAAAAATAAAAGAAAATTATTGGAAAATTAAAATTATTTTTACAACTATTTATTTAATTATTATTAATTAAAAACTATTTCTAACTATTTAATAATACTTTAAATTAAAAGAAAATATGAAATAAGGCTAGAAAAATAAAATTATGATTTAGAAAAATCTAAAATATTATAAAACTTATTTTAAAATTGAAATTATATTTTTACACTTTTTATCTATTTATTATTAATTAATTATTATTTAAAATACACTTAATTACTAGAAAATATAAAATAAACCTGGAAAATGAAATTTTAACTTAGAAAATCTAAAATATTATAAAACTAATTTTAAAACTGAAAAGATATTTTTATGCTTTTAATTATTTATTACTAATTATTTAATACTATTTAACTATTTAAAATTATAATAAATACTAAACAGATTAGGAAAATTATGAAACTTTTTCTAAAAATAACTTAAGGTGACAGAAAACTAAGAAAAATATAAAAACTAGATTTGCTTAATAATAAGCTGAAAAGAAAAATCTAAAAGCTAATTAATATTAAATAAATGCTATCACTAATTTTATAATGATGTTTTTCTGATTTTTATTTTTGAAAACTATTTAACTACTAATAATATGAAACTTTAATGAAAACAAAATTTTGGAAATTAAAATAAGTCGTTTGATGAGCTTATTATCCCAATGATTAAGCTTAAGAACTTATTTGGGTGTTTTAAGCTTAAACAGCTTATAAATTGGAAACAAAAGTGAAATAAGCTAAAAATAAGCTAAATGAACTGAAAGTAAGCTAAAATGCACAAAGAAGCATGCTAATAAGCTAGGAATAAGCAGATAAGCACTTAAGCTAAAACTACTAACCAAACAGACTTGCACACTTTTTCTAGGCAAGATTAAGCTAGTGAAATAAGCTCAAAAGCTAAAAACAAGGACTGAGTCAACAAGCTGGGTTGGTTGGCTTTCCAAAAAACCAAAGCTCACACACTGAGAACAACTAGAGAGCTTGTGGTGAGCTTATGAAAATAGCTTTTTAACACTGAGTAATCTAGTTGACACAGAGTTGGGACAAAGTAAAAGCTTGATGCGATTTAGTCAATAAGCTACAAAGTGGAAAAATAAGCTTGGAACTATAAGATGACTAGGTTAGCTTTTAAAGAACCAAAATTCACAAGATTTAGTTAACTAGTGAGCTTTTACAAGCTTGTGAAAATGGCATCAAAACGTGAATGTGGCACATTATTGAAATGGTGTCCAAATAAGCTAAAATTTAAGCACTTTAAAAGTCGAACTAGAAAATATAAAAATATTAGTACAAAGTCGAGCAACTATATTTTTATATCCCAAAAGCTCAAATGTTGAAAACTAATATTAAGCCCTATATAAATTATTCTATTTAATTCAAAACGACCAAATGGAAAATTTTGACTTTTATAAAACTAAATTAGTTGACTTTTATGAACTTTAAATCATTACTACTTACTAAATATGATGTAATAAGCTATTATAAGATTAATTTAGGCTAGGTTAACAAGCTACAAGCTATTTTGATGAGTTTTACCTTTAAAATCTTAACAGTTAACTAGTAAGAAGAGATTAAAAGTGATTTTGACTTTTATACTAACAAGGACTGGATTTTGTGGTTTCTTTAAACTATATTGACCTAATAAGACACAAAGCAACAACAAGCAATAACACAGATGACCTATAAACCAGTTAACTAAGCAAATCCAAACACTACTTTATAAGACTGTTTTGGAGATTTACACACTAAAACAAGTTTTTAAGCCAAGAAATCTAATAATTAACTATTATCGACTATAATAAGTCGTAATTATACTAGAATTAACAAGCTTAACACGTATAAATTATGAACGCAATTTTGAGAATTTGCTTACAAATGAGTCTAATGCCGAATCGAGAACCAAGGACTTGTAAACACTTCCTAAAGCTTCCCAATAAGCTCTATACCAAGGCCATCCAATATCAACCCCGCTCAACTTTTCTTGTATCTTTCACCATGGATTTTTTATTTTTCAACTATTTTTTAGTATTTTTGGTATTTTTTTCTTTTTGATTTCTAAACTGAGTTTTAAAGTTACTAATAGCTTAGATAAGCTATATAGGAGCTTATGTGGGCCTATTCAGTCCAAGATAACAACTAGCAACAACATTTGAACATTTCGAAATTTTGAACTTGAAAATATGCATAAACTGGAAAGATAATTAAGACTTGAAATTGATGCTTGAAAAAGTTTAACCATACATTGAAATTGCTAGAAATGTAACTTAAAAGCTTAATATTACACGTAATTTAAATTGTAACTAAAACGACATAAGAAATTGTAAATTACTCTAGTTATATTTTTACATTGCTTCCCACTTGTATTTATTGATCTTTTCAAGTCTTGTCGACATCTCGAGCAAATCCCACCTCAATCCGACCATTGAATTCATCCAGATCATCATAATTGCCAAATGGCAATTTTGGCGTAAATTTCATACGAAAGGTGTTTTTCTAATTAATGGGTCTTGGATGGATGTGGAGGTGTTAAGAGTTGTTAGACAGGTGTTAGGGATGAGGTGTAAAGGTGAAGAGGTGGAAAGGTGGTTAAAACCACCACTGGTTTTGGATTTCAGAGAGGTGTGAGGACGATGAACAGTGGTTCCGGATTGGTAGCGAGTTGACCGGTTCTGACTTTGGGATATTATAAAGGGGGGTCCAAAATTGGGGGGTCACAGGGCAATTGGCAGGGTTCTTTTTGGGTTGGTTGGGGTTCTAAATACAAAAGGGTCCATTTGGTTTGTTTAATATTACAAGGACTAATTTTGTAATTCGCCAAAGTTAAGGGACCAAACCTCGCAATTCTCCAAAAGTTATCACAAGGACCAAAGCGCCAATTTTAATAGTACAAGGACCATAGTTGATTATTTTCTATTTTAATAAATCCAAGGACTATATTTGACATTTTCAAAACTTGAGGGACTAAAGTTGTAATTTTGCAATTTTACATTTCAAGGGTTTGTTTTGACAACTTTGAATCCTATGGACCTTAAATGACATTTTTCTTTATTTTGATTTACCAGGACTGTTTTTGACAACTTTTGAAACTTGGGGACTAAAGCGCCAATTATGCAAACTTGATATGTTTTTCACCGATTTTGGTATTTTTGCATTTAAAACACATAAAACACTTATTTGTGATATTTTCATCATTTTGATGCATTTCGAGTGTTTTCGGATGTTTTGCGCCTAGATGGTACAAAAATGATGAGTATTTAGACACTCATCAATCCCCACACTAAGATATTGCTAGTCCCTAGCAATGTTTTGAGAAAATTAATGGATTTCATCTCTTTACCAAAAGCCATCACTGGAGTAGCCAAATGTTTCAGCTCAAGTAAGAACTATGGTACATCGATAACCATATGATTTTGAGCAAATCACCGACTTCCAACGGATTTGATTTGTCTTTACCGTGTCGCTTTGCTTCGGACTAGCCAACTCTTAGATAAATTATCAATATTATCTTTGGTGAGCCGATTACCAATTATGGATTTCAATCGCCTTTACCACAAGCCATAAACTTGCGGGCTAGCCAACTTTTACTAGTTAAAGATATGGTGAGTTGAACACCATACAATTTTGGGCAAATTGCAAGCCGTTAACGGATTTGAGATATCTTTACCAAGAGCCGTTTGCTCGGATTAGCCAATCCTTATGTGTGTTAGACATGGCGGATGATTACCATTTGCCGAGTAAGTGAAAACACTTACTCAAAAAAAAAAAAAAAAAAAAAAAAAAAAAAATTGCCAAAAAGGGGAATTGGTGGAATAATTACATGATAAAATTCGTGAGAATTCCCCCACACTTAGAATGAATATTGCCCTCAATATTCAAAGTACCGTGTTATGCCGAAACATAGAACATAAAAGGAAATACTACGGCCATTATTTTATTTTTGATATATACACTTTTTTTTTTTTTTTTTTTTAGAGAGGTTTATATACAACAATGGGGCAACTCCACACTAGGTGATACTCATGGGTGAAAACCCATGTGGTGTGTCTCTTGTTTTGATTCCCGAGTCACTAGCTTGACTCGATCCCCGCATCCATTGGTTCATGGGAAAGCAACGTGGAAAACCAATCTCGATCGGACTTTCATTCACGCTTTAGTAAACATATGAACATTAGAAAGTTCCACACCGACGAGATACAACCGGTATTTTTAATAGTAAAAACTATAAAGGATGATACCGGGGTCAAAGATGGTGTCCTCATTCCCGAAAGAGAAAAGGGAACGAGCAACCACACCATCCGTGAAGAATGGAATAAAGATGTGCATCACAATGCATGTCCATTCCTCAATAGTAAGAAGTAAATCACCATATTTGACATTTATAAGCTTAAACTTGAAGCTTTTATGGTGATTGTCAATAAGATGTCCGGGAGGGAGGGTTGGAGACGATTCTTCGTTTAATAAACTTTCAAGAAAAAGGATGTCCCCCTCTGAATCCAAGTAAGCATCATCAACCCCTGTTGGAATTGACTCATCACTTAGAAAAGCATCGACTTCATTCCAAAGTTATCATCTTCCTCATCCGTGTGAGAGAAGAAATGGAATAGTCGGAAACAATTGGATCGGGAGATGAAATGGATGATGGATCATTTGAAGAGAATTCGCCATCCACAGAGTTAACAAACTCAATACGATAAACCGGTTCCGGAGGTGGGACAAGTGGTGTGCTCTTAGAGCTAGCAATTTCCACTACTTAGATAAAGTCTCCGATTCTAGATCATCATCATCAAGAACACTTATGACTTCCTTGGTACAACTTTCAAACCATTTGTTTGAACCGTGGTTGATTTTCAAAGCTTTTAGCTCAACACGCTTTTGGTGACTCCTCTTAACCGTGAAGTTTGAGAGTGTTGCATTGATTCTTTCGATTTTGATCAATTGTGGCAACACTATGTTTGGATAGAGGTTTGGAGTTCGATTGATATTAAACGTGAGTTCTTCGTTGTCAACCCGTATGGTTAACTCTTCAAAGAATACATCAATTAGAGCACGGCTCGTTCTTAAGAAAGCTCTCCCAAGATGAGGGAACTCTAGGATCTGCATCAAAGTCTACTACAACAAAGTCGGAGGGAAAATGAAACTTTCCTACTTTCACCACGACATCCTCGGCTATCCCAAGCGGACGAGTTATTATGCGATCCGCTAGCTCGAGTGTCATACAAGTAGATGTAAGTTTAGGAAGAGACAGTTTCTTCCATACCGAGAGTGGCATGAGGTTAATGCTAGCGCCAAGATCGGCCAAGGTGAGCATTGAACCATCCCCAAGAAATCACACGGATTAAAACACGCTGTGGTCTTCAAGCTTTTAGGAAGCTTCTTGAGAAGGACCGGCGAGCATTGCTCATTTAGAGGGTTTTAGCCATCTCGGATAACGTATCTTTGTTGCTCGATAAGCCTTTAAGTGTGGATGCAAATTTGGGCATTAGAACGAGAGCATCAACGAAGCTTATATCAAAGTGCGCTTCATTGAAAATTTGGAAAATTTTTCCATTTGCTCTTTGGTTTTGTCTTTGAGCTTCTCATCATGCAATCTTGATGGGTAAGGAAGTTGACTAGACTTTTGAGCCGGGATGGAAGTCATTTCGGCTCGAATTTGTCTTCGAACTTGGGTTCGGACTTAAAGCTTGACTACCGAAGGTGGGACGTGCGGTATGCCGTGGGCTCGAGAAATGCACCTTGTCCGTTGTATCCTTGGTAACTTGACTCATTGCTCCCGGTGGAGGAGGCATTGGAGTCGAAGGTCCATTGTGCGTCTTAGGTTCACTTTCTACTACCTTTGGGAGAGAAGAAGAAGAGGTAGTAGGAATAGCGGGTCCATTGTATGAAACACCACTTCGGTTGTGATCGCCTTTGCATCGCCTCGGGTTAGCGATCGTGTTGCTCGGAAGTTTTCACGAGCCCGAGGTTGATCATTTAAAGACTTCTTAATGTCGTAAACCGCTAACCAACAACCTGCTCATTTCATCTTGGGATTTCATGAATTGCTTCAATAGCTCATCGATGATGGTCCAGTTGGAACAATGGCTTGAGTTTGATTAGGAAAATTCGCCTCTAATGTTCGGATTAGGGCCTTGGTTTTGAAAATTTCCTTGATTAGGATTCACATTCCCATGAAATTGATTCCCTCGATTGAAATTGTTTTGATTAAAGTTTCCTTGATGTTGGAAACCTTGATTTGGTCCGGATAGAAATTACCTTGGTTTTGATAACCTTGGTTCATTCTAGGTTGGTTTTGATTCGGTTTTGTATGTTAGGATTCGGTTAAACCGGTGGTGTCATAACGCTTGGTGCACGGTAGTGAGGATCATCTTGTGGTTGGTATTGATTACCTCCTTGAAGTGAAGTACCGGCTATAGCATTGGCTTCAACCGACTACCATCGATGGCGATCACAGTTGTAGTATGCATGAGGGCCACCACAAGTAACACAAACTTCAACTTTCTTCACTTCACCATGTGATGGTGACGTGTGAAAGTGACTTTCTTTGGTTTGCAAGAACCAAAGCTCGAACAATATCTGTGAGTTTGTCAATCTTAGCATCGGTGCTAGATGTACTCACGGAGATGAAGTAGAAGGTCCAACAGATTAGACCGAGTCGATATGTCTTTGTGCGGAAAGGCGGACACAGGACTTGTTTTCAATGATTTGCAAGGCTTCTTTTGTGGTCTTGCTCAGAAATTACCTCCAGCGGAGGCATTTAGAGAGTCTTGGTCGACTTGTCTCGCACCATTGTAGAAAGTATCCATTTGCATTAACTCGGTAAAACCATGATGCGGACACTTGAGTAACTCTTTATAACGATCCCATGCCTCCCGAATGATTCATCAAATCTTTGAGAAAATTTCATTATCTCATTCTTAAGACTTGTAGTTCGGGATGGAGGATAGAATTGTTAACAAACTTGGTGACTAGATCTTCCCATGTCTCAATGGAACGAGGGGTTGTTTCTCAAGCCAATTCCGGGCTTGTCCTCTAGAAAAATGGGAATGAAGAAGCTTGATTGCTTCACGTGTTGGACATTCTTGTATTTGATGGTAGATGCAATCTTGTTAAACCATCGAATGTGTGCATGAGGATCATCCCGCTCAAAACCATAGAATTGGCTTTGGGTTACAAGATTAAGCAACCCGGTTTGAGCTCAAAGGTATCGACCCGCGATGGGCGGGACAATAATGGCATCTCCGTAACCCTCGATGGGTGCTTGGAGAAGCTCATTCATCGGCTTATCTTACGCCATTACGACGGGGGTGGTGGTGGTAGACGCCTCGATCCACGGTGAAGGAGCGTAGCGTCCTCACGTCTACGAGGAATATTTGCAAGCTCGTAAAGTGGACTTGTAGAACTGGAAGAACGAGTGCGCATGCACTAAGTATAAAAATCGGTTTTCAAAACAAATGCGAGGCAAAGCGACAAGTGAACTTAACCAATAATCACAAATGAAATGGCTTTTTGAAAAGGTACACCAAATCACAAGGACACAAAGGCAAGTTTTAAATCATTGTTCGAACTTATTATGGTCACACCCCAGTTAGTAGGTGTCTTGCCTTGATTTGCGGTGGTTGATTTTATGTATAAATTAAGTACCACCGAAAAGACGAGGTATGGATATGTCTTGATGGTTTAAAACTTTTGGACAATATTTTGGTATCGTCTCGCTTAACCAAATCGTATCTCTTTAAGAATCACCTTAAAAGAAACACAAGCTAGAAAACGTTACGATTGTTTTGTTGTTTTATATTTTGTTTGGTGTTTTAACACTTTAGGAAAAGTGTTAATGAACTTTTGATTTATATTAACTTTACAAAAGCGATTACAAACGATGGTATATGTGCAAGTATGGGTCCGAAAACTCCTTAAACACGCTTACAATTTCCCCCGGCGGCGGCGTAAAATTTGATTGGCTTCCAAACAAATCAAGTTTAATCACACAAGCTAACCACTTGTGAATGGTCAACCGTAATAAACTTAAAACAAATTTCGAAACAAATGCAATTAAGATCGAGGAATATAGTGGATTCTCGGGTGCGTTAAGTCCCACTGAGGATGAATGGTGTTTAACACAGACAGATGTCGAATAATCACTAAGGATAGTGATCGAAGGTTTTGATGAATAATTATACTCTTGATTGATTGGAATTGTATTTGGATACAAAATTGTAAAGCACAACAATCGATAAAAGAAACGTAAATACGTGCGTATATTAAACTACGTAAACGTACAAAATAAAAGTGAGATCTAAGAAATAAAAGGCCTAAAAATATGAAATGATATTTTGGAATCCTAAAATAAAAGAAAATTATTGGAAAATTAAAATTATTTTACAACTATTTATTTAATTATTATTAATTAAAAACTATTTCTAACTATTTAATAATACTTTAAATTAAAAGAAAATATGAAATAAGGCTAGAAAAATAAAATTATGATTTAGAAAAATCTAAAATATTATAAAACTTATTTTAAAATTGAAATTATATTTTTACACTTTTTATCTATTTATTATTAATTAATTATTATTTAAAATACACTTAATTACTAGAAAATATAAAATAAACCTGGAAAATGAAATTTTAACTTAGAAAATCTAAAATATTATAAAACTAATTTTAAACCGAAAAGATATTTTTATGCTTTTTAATTATTTATTACTAATTATTTAATACTATTTAACTATTTAAAATTATAATAAATACTAAACAGATTAGGAAAATTATGAAACTTTTCTAAAAATAACTTAAGGTGACAGAAAACTAAGAAAATATAAAACTAGATTTGCTTAATAATAAGTCGAAAAGAAAAATCTAAAAGCTAATTAATATTAAATAAATGCTATCACTAATTTTATAATGATGTTTTTCCGATTTTTATTTTGAAAACTATTTAACTACTAATAATATGAAACTTTAATGAAAACAAAATTTTGGAAATTAAAAATAAGTCGCTTTGATGAGCTTATTATCCCAACAGTTAAGCTTAAGAGCTTATTTGGGTGTTTTAAGCTTAAACAGGCTTATAAATTGGAAACAAAAGTGAAATAAGCTAAAAATAAGCTAAATGAACTGAAAGTAAGCTAAAATGCACAAAGAAGCATGCTAATAAGCTAGGAATAAGCAGATAAGCACTTAAGCTAAAACTACTAACCAAACAGACTTGCACACTTTTCTAGGCAAGATTAAGCTAGTGAAATAAGCTCAAAAGCTAAAAACAAGGATTTGAGTCAACAAAATTCGGGTTGGTTGGCTTTCCAAAAAACCAAAGCTCACACACTGAGAACAACTAGAGAGCTTGTGGTGAGCTTATGAAAATAGCTTTTTAACACTGAGTAATCTAGTTGACACAGAGTTGGGACAAAGTAAAAGCTTGATGCAGCCCTAGTCAATAAGCTACAAAGTGGAAAAATAAGCTTGGAACTATAAGATGACTAGGTTAGCTTTTTAAAGAACCAAAATTCACAAGATTTAGTTAACTAGTGAGCTTTTTACAAGCTTGTGAAAATGGCATCAAAACTGTGAACAGGGCACATTATTGAAATGGTGTCTGAAATAAGCTAAAATTTAAGCACTTTAAAAGCTGAACTAGAAAATATAAAAAATATTAGTACAAAGCTGAGCAACTATATTTTTATATCCCAAAAGCTCAAATGTTGAAAACTAATATTAAGCCCTATATAAATTATTCTATTTAATTCAAAACGACCAAATGGAAAATTTTGACTTTTATAAAACTAAATTAGTTGACTTTTATGAACTTTAAATCATTACTACTTACTAAATATGATGTAATAAGCTATTATAAGATTAATTTAGGCTAGGTTAACAAGCTACAAGCTATTATGATGAGTTTTACCTTTAAAATCTTAACAGTTAACTAGTAAGAAGAGATTAAAAGTGATTTTGACTTTTATACTAACAAGGACCGGATTTTGTGGTTTCTTTAAACTATATTGACCTAATAAGACACAAAGCAACAACAAGCAATAACACGATGACCTATAAACCATTAACTAAGCAAATCCAAACACTACTTTATAAGACCTGTTTTGAGATTTACACACTAAAACAAGTTTTTAAGCCAAGAAATCTAATAATTAACTATTATTGACTATAATAAGTCAGAATTATACTAGAATTAACAAGCTTAACACAGATAAATTATGAACTGCAATTTTTGAGAATTTGCTTACAAATGAGTCTAATGCCAGAACTGAGAACCAAGGACTTGTAAACACTTCCTAAAGCTTCCCAATAAGCTCTATACCAAGGCCATCCAATATCAACCCTGCTCCAGCTTTCTTGTATCTTTCACCATGGATTTTTTATTTTTCAACTATTTTTTAGTATTTTTGGTATTTTTTCTTTTTGATTTCTAAACTGAATTTTAAAGTTACTAATAGCTTAGATAAGCTATATAGGAGCTTATGTGGGCCTATTCAGCCCAAGATAACAACTAGCAACAACATTTGAACATTTCGAAATTTTGAACTTGAAAATATGCATAAACTGGAAAGATAATTAAGACTTGAAATTAATGCTTGAAAAAGTTTAACCATACATTGAAATGGCTAGAAACAAAACTTAAAAGCTTAATATTACACTGTAATTTAAATTGTAACTAAAACGACATAAGAAATTGTAAATTACTCTAGTTATATTTTTACATTGCTTCCCACTTGTATTTATTGATCTTTTCAAGTCTTGTCGACATCTCTGAGCAAATCCCACCTCAATCCAGCCATTGAATTCATCCAGATCATCATAATTGCCAAATGGCAATTTTGGCGCCAAATTTCATACGAGCAGGTTTTTCTAATTAATGGGTCTTGGATGGATGTGGAGGTGTTAAGAGTTGTTAGACAGGTGTTAGGGATGAGGTGTAAAGGTGAAGAGGTGGAAAGGTGGTTAAAACCACCACTGGTTTTGGATTTCAGAGAGGTGTGAGGACGATGAACAGTGGTTCTGGATTGGGCGCGAGTTGACCGGTTTTGACTTTGGGATATTATAAAGGGGGGTCCAAAATTGGGGGGTCACAGGGCAATTGGCAGGGTTCTTTTTGGGTTGGCTGGGGTTCTAAATACAAAAGGGTCCATTTGGTTTGTTTAATATTACAAGGACTAATTTTGTAATTCTGCCAAAGTTAAGGGACCAAACCTGCAATTCTCCAAAAGTTATCACAAGGACCAAAACTGCCAATTTTTAATATTACAAGGACCATAGTTGATTATTTTCTATTTTTAATAAATCCAAGGACTATATTTGACATTTTCAAAACTTGAGGGACTAAAGTTGTAATTTTGCAATTTTACATTTCAAGGGTTTGTTTTGACAACTTTTGAATCCCATGGACCTTAAATGACATTTTTCTTTATTTTGATTTACGAGGACTGCTTTTGACAACTTTTGAAACTTGGGGACTAAAGCGCCAATTATGCAAACTTGATATGTTTTTCACCGATTTTGGTATTTTTGCATTTAAAACACATAAAACACTTATTTGTGATATTTTCATCATTTTGATGCATTTCGAGTGTTTTCGGATGTTTTCGCCTAGATGGTACAAAATGATGAGTATTTAGACACTCATCAATCCCCACACTAAGATATTGCTAGTCCCTAGCAATGTTTTGAGAAAATTAATGGATTTCATCTCTTTACCAAAAGCCATCACTTCGGAGTAGCCAAATGTTTCAGTTCAAGTAAGAACTATGGTACATCGATAACCATATGATTTTGAGCAAATCACCGCCTTCAACGGTTTGATTTGTCTTTACCGTGCCGCTTTGCTTCGGACTAGCCAACTCTTAGATAAATTATCAATATTATCTTTGGTGAGCCGATTACCAATTATGGATTTCAACCGCTTTACCACAAGCCATAAACTTGCGGGCTAGCCAACTTTTACTAGTTAAAGATATGGTGAGTTGAACACCATACAATTTTGGGCAAATTGCAAGTCGTTAACGGATTTGAGATATCTTTACCAAGAGCCGTTTGCTCTGGATTAGCCAATCCTTATGTGTGTTAGACATGGCGGATGATTACCATTTCTTGAGTAAGTGAAAACACTTACTCAAAAAAAAAAAAAAAAAAAAAAAAAATTGCCAAAAAGTGTTGGAATCACTCCTAAACAAGATTTCAAGTATTTATATTTCATATGTAATAGGTAGCTTTATTATGGCCTTTATGTTTGTTTAAGGTCCAGCTTATGTAGAAGGCCCATAAGCGAGGCCCAAGCCCAATAAGGAATAGGGAAGGAGAGGAGTGTTGCCCTAGCTCCTTGCCTATATAACTATTGTAAACCCTCATTTGAGGGTTGGTTGTTCAAGTTTTTCTTTCACACACTCTTTGCATAACCGTACTCATAGTATACTGTGTGTGTGTGTGTGGTTAGCTTGTTCATCCGCCTTTATCTCTTCTCTATAAGCTTGTGTTGTAAAACTAGTGACCTAACAAAGGTATCAATCGCCAAATAGTTGGGTGTACTCGCTTGTTTTGAAGTTTTGGTTTTGAATCTTACGCGTAGAGATAACGCTATCTTTGGTTATCTTAAAACTCGCTTTTTACACTTTTAATCCAAGATTCTTGTACTTTCAATGTTTTGAGGTGTTAAAATACTTGTTTTTGGCAAAAGTTTCAAACTTTACGCGGGATTTACGCTTTTAAGCTTGTTTTTGTTCGTGGGTGTCGTTCTACGCAGAACCCGCTTAGCGCTTTTGGTACATCAAAATTCACACTATTGTGTTCTTTTGGTACTATTGAAGCTATTCCATAACAAAAACCGGTTTAGAAACACATTTGGGCGTAATCAAAGTTACGAGTAATCCTACGCGTATCAAAACCCTAATATTACGCGTAAGACTCTCCTTGGTTTGATCTTCAATTTTCGGTTTATTCCGTGTTTTCTTACTTGGATAAGTCCGAAAATACGTCGACTTTGGATATCTTTTGCACCGTGAAGTGTAAAGATCACTTGGGATAAAACCCTAATCTTACGCTTAAGATAAAGCTTACGCCAGAGAAAATCTTACGCTTAAGATTCATCTTACGCCAGACCTAGTCCCACGATAAGGTAATCCCACGCCTAACTTTCACGCCTAACTTATCGCTTACGATAATTTTAGTAGTTTTTCCGCCACGCCAGAAGCTAAAACCCACGCCAGAACTCCTCTTGTTACGCGTAACTTTTGGTGTTTTTACGCATAAGTGCTACTTGGTTCTTGTCTTTCCTACGCCTAAGGATACTTCATCAACAAAGGTTCATTCGACTACAAAGATCCATCTTTACCACACAAGTTTATCATCATGTCTCAACCACCATACTCTAACTATTTCCTCACACTTATAATCATCAACAACAACAACAATTAACTCCACAACATCAACAATGGAATCAACAACAAGCCATTTATCAACAACAATTTAATCAAGAACATACTCCACAACTTGGTGCAATTCCACAACCACAAATGGTTCAACCACAACCAAGCATTCAAGTTCAACCCTACACAACCGATTTCAATCAACATCCATCACGGACCACTATGAAGGAACCCACTTGGTTTGCTAAGATGTGTGAAGCTTTAAGCACCAACAATCAATTCATGAAGTCGATCACTTGATAGACCTCCAATGCTCACTCCAGAAACTACGATCAATGGGTGATAAGGTTCTTTAGGTTCTGTGATCCAAGAAGCCACATGGAAAGTTCTTAAAGAAGGTTATCTTGAAGGTCCATTTGAGATGCCCATCACACTGCATCCGGAGATCCAACGCTGCTCCACCAAGAGATGAACAAACCAACATTGCTATCAAGCAGATTTAAATCCTACGTAACTTCTACACTATGAAGTCGATGAACTTGCAATGGAATACATCCTCTTAGGATTACCAAACCCAATTCTTCGTAGTGTTGATGCTCAAAAGACCGCACAAAAATGTGGGATCATATTCGCCTTCTTATGGAAGGATCGGTACTCAATCGTGAGGATTTGGAATCCAAAATTTACTTGGCTTATGAACACTTCATGATTGAACCCGAGAGACACTCGAGTCATATCATCATCGATTTTCGACATCATCAATGATTTGGATAAACACAACATCATCATGCCAAGAATTGCAAAGGAATACTAAGTTCCCGAGTAGTCTTGGTCCGAATGGGAGAAGTATGTCATTTTTCTCCGCTGCGAAGAATATGCATCATTCTACTTATGGATTGTTGTACGATTACTTGAAGCCTCATGAGAAGGAAGTTGATCGGAAAGGATTCTCCGTGCTCAAATTGCTAAACAATACACAACCGGACAATCAACAACTTGCCTTGTATGCTCAATGTAATTATCCTCTCAACCAAAGAACTCAACCAATCGCTTCCAACACACCTTCACAAAGAATAACCTCAACCTCAACAAAATCAATTGGTTCCATACAAAGAACAATGCTCAAGCATATGTCGTTGAAGCTACCGAGGAAACAGATCCGCTCAAGCATTGCAACAAGGATTTGTGATGATTGCTAATGCTTTTGGTCGTTACACCAACAAATCCAACAATCGATTCGCTCCTCATCTAACACACGGACTCAAGTCATGCAGAACAATGGACGGTTGAAGTTCGTAATCGTGATTATGGTCGCCGATGGGCGGTGGTCAAGGGTTTAATGTCGGGTAGGAATAACAACAGAGCTCAAGTGGTGGAACAGGAAATGCTCAAAATCGGTTAAATGGTCTTCGATGCTACAACCGCAATGAGAAGGGACACTGGCTAATGCATGCCCAAAGCCAAGGACTAGGGGCGTGCTTATTTCAAAGAGGCCTTACTTTTGGCTCTTAAGGATGAAGTCGGTGGATCTCTCACAACCAAAGAATGTAGCTTTATGGCGTATGCGCACTCGATGATGATATGGAGGATTTGCAGCGAATGCAAACAAGTTATGTTGATGGCTAATATGCATGAGTCGCACATGAGTGATACAGCCCAGAGAGAGACATCGATGGCTTGTCTCGTGCACCAACAAACCATCATCATATCTCGAACTAATATCTCCGCCAATATCTCGAATCCGCACGGATCGATCGCTCAAAATGAGTCTTCTACATCTTCTTCGATGATTTTCAAGTTAACCTCAGAGTTACATTTGACGATCAAGATGACCTCATGGTTTCCTTTGATAATCAAATTGACTCGTGGTCGCATTTGAGGATCTAAAGAATGATCATGTTGAGACTCACGTTGAACAAGATGATCTGCTGCCTCATCCGGATTTTGCTCGGTTAATTCAAGACCATAAAATCAAAATGGAGGAATGTTATGCATTAAATCAATCCTTAAAAGTAAAATGCATCATAACCAAGGATTTTGAATGTTTACAAATGCAACTCAACTTTTCAAAACTCAAGAAAACTGTGAAAAAGGTTTTGAAGCCGCTTTGCAAAATCTCATCAAAACGAAAAATATTTAGAGACAGATGCGTGATCTAGCCGCCAAGAATGCTTTGTTGTCCGAATTAGAACAATCAAACATGAACATAAAAAGCAAATTAACGCCTCACCTTGGAAAATCAAAATGCTAAGGCCGAGTTGTTAAATTGTCAAAACAGCTTCGTGATACAAAAGCATTCAACGAATCGGTAGATGACCTTCTTGCGTAAATTCTCGGTTTGCAAAACAAACTTAAAGAGTTTAAAACTGTTGTTTACAAACATGGTGAATCAAGAATGACTATTGAAAAGTTTACCTTAAAACCTAATCCAAATGGATATGGAAAAATCTAGCCGACATAAACCAAAGCTTTCACTAAAAACATTCAAACCAACTCCTCAAGTTTCCAAAGGCAAAATACAAAATTGATAATATCACATGAGTGTTGTTGAATATCATCGTCAAGAGGAATTAGATGCGTAAGACGAGAGTCGATCAAAATTAAAAATGTTGTTTACAACAAACCTTTAATTATAAAACGCGGTCACTTTCACACACCAACGGATTCTTCTAACACACCAAGGGTTATCATCAAAACACCGAGTCTTCTATTGTTAATCCCAAAACAGCCTTTGCACAAACTTATGGTCCTTTACCTTCCATTAGCGAAGTAAACTCACAACCCGAAAATCGAAAAATTCTTCGATATTTTGACATTTTCATGGTCGACCTCAAAATTTTACAACATGAGATAGAATATCGATCCGAAATCAAAGTTGAACATTTTCAATCGCCTCGCGCGAGAACAAAGAGACATTTTTCGTAAAAATCTTTTACCTAATGTTAAAAACTTGAAAAGTTGTGCAATTGCTCGAAAAGGATTTTCATAAGGAACTTGGGTAATGAAAACGCCGAGAAAATGTAAACATCTATTACTAACACAAAACGCAAAAAGAAACCGTTGAGAAAAGATGTTGATCGACTCTTGGAAGATGTTATCTCGTGGCGATATCCATAATGTTGTGCTATTCTATTCGCTGCCATATGCATCCGATCATATCTCTCGCCGATATTGTTGAAACTGTTGTTATCGTTGAAAACACCGATAATGTGCTTCAGATCGAGTCTTTAAAAGTCGAAAATAAACGACACACACGGAAATTTACAATGCAAAACGTCGTCTTCATTGGTGTGAAAAGATATTCACAACCATCAACTTAGTTTTCAAAAGAAAATCGCTCAATTGAGTGCAAAATCTTCGATCCTAAAATTGATCAACTGGATGATCAAAACGTGTCTTTGAAAAGTCAAATCTCAAAATATGAACAAGAACTTTTAAAAGTTAAACAGAATATGGTGTCATATTTGATTTACTCAAAAGACTCGAGATGAAGCATCTAATGAACTTGATCACTATCTTGCTCACACTAGAGATGTCATGAATTTTGCCGGTAATATTCGCTCGAAAATCAAGATCCGATTCACACCATCTCTAAGTTACGGAAATGTTAGGAAAGTATGAACAACTCCCGCCATCGTGATTAAGAGATTAGCACCAACACACTTAGTAATCGTGAACCTAGAATTCCCACCGCCAAATCACAAGTTGCTAATGTGTTTCCCTCATCGAAACAGAATAGTTGCATCTTTTCCAAACGTCCGCACTTCACAAACTAGAGCACTCAAACGAAGAATAGGAAGTTGCGACCTAAGAAAAGATCAATAAGGAATGCTAAAGTAGAAGAACACCCTAGGACTCGAATAAAACTCATGTTACTTCCACTATAGATGTCATGCGTCTGCAAATGTAATAGAAATAGTGATGTAACGAATGCTAAACCGTTAAGTACCTTTGATATTCAAATCGATGCACCTTGTGATATTTGTCAAAAGAGTATGAATTCGATTGTCATGACAAATGTGTTGCTAAAGCTATAATCTCTAGATTACGGAATCCTAAGAATCGGAATACCTCTAGGCCCACTAATCATTCTAAGTCCGTGCTTGGTAAACCACCATCTTTAGATTCTAAGGCAACCATTGCTATCACAAGAGCTCCCGCTCACCTCCTAAGAATGTAGTACCACCTAGTGCTTTCACTAAGACTAAAGCAAAGAGTAGTTATAGATGGCGAAATGGATATATAACACACTAGGATTTAAATGGATGCCTAAAATTATAAATGTGTGTATGTCTAACATATCGCTTCGAACCCTCTCACATTTCGGGTTCCACATCTACTTCTATTCCATCCGTGTCGCCTGTGTGTAATGCAGTGATACATGATCATTCTCTGATTGTTGATAGCGGATGTTCCCGACACATGACAGCAACCTTAAACTGTTATCAAACTTTATTGCAAAGTTCATTGGCACCGCCGATTCGAACGATCACTGCAGCCCATCATGGGCTACGGAGATTATGTTAATGGGAACATCGAAATCGCAGGTTTACTATGTGGAAGGCCTCGGTCACAACTGCTTTCAAGAGGTCAATTTTGTGATGGAGATTTGGAGGTTGCTTTCGTGGAGAAAACTTGTTTCATTCGTGATCTACAAGGAAACGACCTTATGTCCGCTCGCGTAATTCTAGTCTCTACACTATCTCTATGCAAGACATGGTTGCTTCCTCTCCCATCCGCTTACTTTCTAAGGCAACATCAACAAAATCTTGGCTATGGCACCGCTGCTCTCACATCTAAACTTTCAAACCATCACCAACCTTGCTCGACACAAACTAGTTGAAGGACTCCCACGATTCCTAGATTCAAAAGATCACCTTTGCTCACCGTGAACAAGGGAAAAGCACTCGTGCTCATTTTCCTTCAAAGGTGGAACACAGCTCTCAAAGATGTGCTTCATCTTCTTCACATGGATTTGTGTGGCCCGATGCGCGCAAACGATCAATGGCAAACGCTACATCTTAGTAATTGTTGATGACTACTCACGATGGACTTGGGTCTACTTTCTTCGTAGCAAAGACCAAGCTCCACAAATGATCATCACCTTTCTCACAAAGATACGTGTTCACCCGCAACACCGCCGTAATCATCGTAATGCATAAAGGAACCGAATTTGTTAACAAAACCCTTCGTGAATTTTATGAGAAAGTGGAATTCAAAGATCAAACATCTATTGCACGGACACCGAACAAAACGGAGTTGTTGAAAGACGAAACCGAACGTTAGTGGAAGCCGCAAGAACAATGTTAATCAATGCTAAACTTCCAGACACTTATGGGCGTGTCGATTCATCGCATGCTATACTCAAAACCGCTCTATGATCACAAACGCCACAACAAAACACCTTTTGAGCTTGTCCACAACTATAAACCGAACCTCAAACACTTTCATGTATTTGGATCCCTTTGCTATCCGAATAATGATCGTGATGATTTTGGAAAGCTCAAAGCAAAAGTCGATATTGGAGTCTTTATTGATACCGTGACAATTCTAAAGGTTTCCGAACTGAATCGCCGAACTAAGGAGGTAATGGAAACGATTCATGCTCATTTCGATGAACTCACGGAAATGGCTTCGAGTATAACACTTAGAACCCGGTCACAACCGCTTAAACTTCCTCAACCCCATCATCACCAAGAAAGCCCTCACTAACTCACAACAAATGGAAAGGTTATTTGCTCCTCCGCTCGTGATGATATTGATGAACGTGCTCTCGTGTATCCGCCGCTCACCGCACAACCCGATAATATTCCTATACCGATACACTGCTACAACAACCATCGTTGAAGATGCACCTACACCAATTGACTCCAACACAACAGCTTGAACACACCGCTTCCAACAATGATGAACCAAATGATGATATTCTCAATGAAGTACCCCACCGCAGATTTTGATCCAAATGCTTCTTCAACCCGCTTGCCAATGAGATCGCCGCACTGATGTCGCGGAATCTTCAACAAACCATTTGAATCCTCGAATCGCACAATGTATACCAACATCAACCTCTACACATAGATGGACAAAAGACCATCCTCCGCTAACATTATTGGCAACCCGAATCAACCAACCGTTACGAGACAACGCCTTCACTCGATGGTGAACATCGCATTTATGCACTCACCGCCCGCTAATCAACCTAAAACATTAAAGACGCAATGACAAAAGACAACCGGATTGAATCCATGCAAGAAGAACTCAACCAATTCAAACGCCTTGAAGTATGGAATCGTTGAAAGACCAACAGGGTCTACGCCATTGGTCTAAAATGGATTTGGAAAACAAATTGATGTCAAGGAATGTCATCCAAACAAGTCACGCTAGTTGCTAAGGGTTATCGCCGTAGAAGAAGGATAGACTTTGAAGAATCTTTTGCTCCGCTGCTCGCCTTGAGGTCGTTCGATATTTCTCGCTCATGCTCATATGAACATGACGGTTCATCGATGGATGTCAAAACGGCGCTTCTCAATGGACAACTTAAAGAAACGGTCTATGTCACCAACCGATGGATTCGTTGATCCCGAGTTCCCGAACCATGTTTACAAACCGAACAAAGCTCTTTATGGTCTCAAACAAGCCCCTGCATGGTACGATAAGCTATCATCTTTCCTCATTGCCAATAATTTCACCAAAGGCTCGGTTGACCCAACTCTTTTATACAATATCACGGGCACACATCTTAATTGTTCAAATTTACGTGGATGACATCATTTTGGGTCAACACATAAAAGTTTTCAATCGCTTTTGCAAAACTAATGAAGAAAAATTTTGAAATGTCCATGATGGGTGAACTTACGCTCTTTCTAGGACCGCAAGTTCATCAATCACCCCGTGGTATTTTTCTCGAGTCACCCAAATATGCCCTTGAATTGTTAAACAAATTTGGAATGAAAACCGTGATACTTATGCCACACCAATGACTCATACCAAGAAGCTAGATGTCGATTTACATGGAAATTAGTTGACCCCACCAAATACCAAGTATTATTGGGTCCTCATGTATCTAACAAACAGCGCACTGATATTGTCTTTGCCGCTTATCTATGCTCCCGCTATCGTCGCGACCAACCGAAACCCACCTCTCGAGGCTAAAAGAATCCTCCGATACATCAAGGGAACCATTAATTGGGGATCCGTATCCGGGATTCGGTTTTGAACTAATAGCTTTTTCGACGCGATCACGCAGGATGCTTAGACTCAAGGAAAAGTACTTCAGAGCTCTACAATTTCTGATAAACCGTGTCTTGGCAATCAAAGAAGCAGATTGTACATCGCCATCATCAATCAAGCGTAATATGTAGCCATGTCCGCGTGTTGTGCTCAAGTCATTTGGATGAGAACACAACTCAAAGACTATGGTTACGTATTTGATGTAATCCCGATGTATCATGACAATCGGAGTGCCATTGCAATCTCGCAACTCGCTCAAAGACTCAAATCAAAGCACATCGATCTACGCTATCATTTCATCAAGGACCATGTGGAATGTGGTACCGTTGAATTATACTTTGGGTACCGAATACCAATTGGCGATCCGCCACCAAAGCCTTGCCTCCCGCTAGGTTTAATGAGTTGGTCCACCGAATTGGTATGAGGTGTTTGACTCAAGAGGAATTGATGACCTCTTAAAACAGCCTTAAAACCCCGTCAAACACCAAAACATCTTTTGTAAATAAATTTTCAAAACAAAATACAAAAATATAAAATCCGATAAAACAACAAAAATATTCTTCTAATCTATATTTCTTTCAACATGGCAAGTATATTTCTTCCACAACACTTTTATCTTTCAAAATTCAAGATTTTTCCGATCAAGTGTTGAGGGGAGAAAATAATCCATTAACTGCTTCAAAACATCTGTACTTGCATGTTATCACATCTCGGTTGATTCTTTTACAAATGGTGGTACATTTCTCGGTTCAAAGACACTCCTGACTTTAATTAACAACCTTTCATTATTTTCTCAAGTCGAGGGGAGTGTCGTCAAGGTTCTTTTCTAAAATCTTCATTTGGTAACAAAAATGGAAGTTAAAAGCTTTGATGAAAATGGAAAAGGTGGAGGGACCAAACTCACAAAATGATAAAGTCTATTTTAATAAAAATCCTCTCCACCTAAACCTTTCACTTCTCATTTGCATTCTTAACCTCAAAAGATCCTACGCCTAATAATCACTCAACAAAACCGTGCTTTTGATCATCAAGTTGTAAGTTGTTTCTTGTGTAAAACATGTTTCTAAGCATAGGTATTTAATCTCATTCAAATCCTACGGCTAAAACGGTTTTTACGCGTGATTATGTGTTCTACGCATAAGCGTATGAACACACAATCATTGTGTGTATGTTTGGGGTAAAATGGTTTGTCTCAAAACGTTTCTTAAGCATCAAGGATAACATTTTTACCATCAAAATCCACCCAGAAACTCAAATTGATGATTTTTGAAAACTAGGGTTTAAAAGTCGATTTGGGTATTTTCAAATGATAAGTGATTTGATCAAAAAGATTGTTGTGTTATACTCTTGAGTTGTTGAATTGATGATTTCCATAGTCTATAACCACCTGTAAACACGAATTGGTCATCAATTCAAACTAGGGTTTAAAGTTCATAAACTTTGGGTATTTTTGATTCACCGCATAATAAGTGTTAAAACTTGGTCTACATGCTCTCACAACTTCTATGATATACCGTAAAAAAATTGGTGCATAATCTATGGCTAGAATCCATACGCCAGAGATCTAGGGTTTAGTCTACGCGATGCAATTCTACGCATAATCGTGTATGATATGTTAGTGCCATGATCTATTGTTAAAATGAATGTATGTGTTAATTTTGATGATTTGATGGATTTATTTCGTGCCTTGCTACACGTAATATTCGTAATCAAGGTGGTTACTAATCACGATAAGGATCACCTTACGCGTAGATTGTTATGCGAAGACTTGTCTTACGCGTAGCTTCTACGCTAAGGTTCTACAATGGACTACGCGATCCCGTGAAGGATATGCGTGAACAAGAACCCCACGCTTAAGGTCAACTCACGAGTAGCCTTACGCTAAGGATAATATATGCCTACGCATAAGCTCCACGATAATGTCTCTTTTCCCACGCTGTAACATTTCTTACGCCAGAAGATAGGATTCTACGCGAAGTCTACGCCTAAGCATATATCATACCGCTCACGCATAACTTTGCCAAAACTACGCTTAACCCTCGGATTGACCTTCATGATGAATTGTTACTTGTACAAACTTGTAAATAAACTAATCATATCATCACGAATCCAAAATGTCACTAATAAACTTAAATCGCTTGATATGTTGTGAACAATAAGTGATAAAATAAACTTTAAAACTTAAAGTTAACTAACTCACGAAACATTTCACGATAGCATTGAACTATTGAACATACAAGTGACTTAGGACTCAGAATAATCATTATCACTATACATTCAATAACTAGACAATAAGACCTTCGTTGACTAACATTATGTCTTTCGATATGTTGGTTCTTTTGGCTAATGTTATTTCGCATCACGACATGGTCGAACAAATGAATGTGGATGCACCAAGTTCTCTCCATTGTCGATATCTATCCTCATGGCTATCCAATGAAGATTGGAAAGAATAACCTCCGTGTTGACTTTGACACCCTCACTTGCTCAATCTTCATGTCTTATTGCTATCGATATTCTCAAGACTCATCCGTATCGTAACATGCTTACTCACTCGCAACCATTCCCGAGATCTACATCCAACAGCCTCGAACACTATGGAAAGGGTCAAAGGAAGGATCACGCGATGTTGACTCAACCACAAACAAGTCACTATTACACCGCAGACTTAAGGGTCGCTCTCCTTATTCCTCAAGTCAATCCAACCAAACTTTATGCCACACCGTCAAGAGCTAACTCTCCAATTCTTAATCAATATCGGTTATGACGAGGCTACAGAGTAATCACCAAGCACTCTCATGTAGAGCTTAAGAGTATTCCTCAACCATGGAGAACACTCTACATGATCATCACCAAGTCTGCTTCGGTCGTGATAGCGGCTATGAGCATCCTAAGCTCATAGAACTTCAAATATTTTGGGCATTCACAA
The DNA here is from genome assembly GCA_022545495.1 of Chrysanthemum lavandulifolium. Lineage (NCBI taxonomy): Eukaryota > Viridiplantae > Streptophyta > Magnoliopsida > Asterales > Asteraceae > Chrysanthemum > Chrysanthemum lavandulifolium. Next base: position 144,192,355 of record CM040246.1, on the reverse strand, counting down.
CATGAAACACATCGCTATTGAAGCTCGATTTGGGATGACATGATGTCATTTCTCAACAAACTTGGCTCAAAGATTCCTACATCGATATACTAAACTGTTGATACAGAGAGCACTTGGACTTCATCCCGATATTCCCAAGAGGCTCAATGACCCCGATAATCACGACATGTTGACGGAACCTATTCTCTCGTAAGAATCAAGGAAACGCCCACAAAGAAACAAGGTGTCAGGTCGCGATTTCCTTCTAATCAAGATGTCGAAAGCTAGAATCGCACTAAAGGTATCCGAAGCAATGACAAGGCAAAGTTGGTCATCTTGATTTAAAAATCTTCGAACACCGTCAGAGAACCGTAAGAGGAAGTGCAGAAGCACAACAAGTTCTCGAGTCAAAGGAAGGTTCCTAAAAGGAAAGCTCCTTCTAAAAGGATTGTTCCCGTAAGGAAGCCGAACCTATTCCCACACTTGAACCTCAAAGACAACTTAGGGATGAGAGCTCAAGATACCGAGATGATGAAGAGGTTCATTACTCGCAATCGCAACCAAACACCGCCTCAATGACAAAACCTCCAAGTCCTCCAAATTGCCCAAGAAAAAGGGAAGACTCAAATATTGTACCTTATGATGAGAGCTCAAGAAGAAGAAGAAGAGCAATTGATAAATCATACAGAAAAAGTTTCACAACGTCCGACACACTCAAAAGGTCACCGAATTTGCTAAAGATCAAATGGGTGGCCCCGAGGATCAAGTGGTGTCGCCACCTCTCCGCATCCCGATGCGTTAATCAACCCGATAAGGGATCCGTGCCACCACTCTTCCGCAACAACAACCGCTGTTGAAGACACCATTGTGTATGATTTTGAGAAACAGAAACCGAGAAAGAAAAGTCTAAGGATGACGAGGATGATTATACAAAGTTTCTTCTAGACACCCAACTCACTCAAAGGAGAAAACCTCGAACTCCTAAGGACATGAAGTCTCCTCATGTCTCCTCATCATCGGACTCTTCATCTCATTCATCACCACCACCATCAACTAAGTCAACCGATCATCATCCAAACCGTGAAGAAACCACCTAAATCTTGGATTTCAAACACATGCAAGAATTGTGAAAGTCACAAACAAGTTAGAAAGAAGGACATGCTTCAAAGAAAACTTAATTGGTATGTCGAACAAATGCAAGACTTACATGATGAGAATGACGAGATGCGGAAAGATAGGAAAGCTATTCAGAATTCATGAGAAGTCATCGCTGGGGAACTGAATGAAATGATTGAAGGTTACACTCAAAAGTACCTTCGTGATATCGCTCCTAAAGTCCAAAAGGAACTGGAGAAGTCGAAGAGAACAAACCCACAAGTTTCTTCTCGACATCGCCCCGTGTGACTAGAGAAGTATTTTCCGCATAACTCACCCCTAACATCGCCGAATTGGTTAAACATACAATGGCCAAAGAAGTCGATCTCTCGAACTGAAAGTTAATCGCTAAACTAGTGATGCAAATGTCAAAGAGATCCGAACGCTTACTTCAGATGAAGCTAAATTTTTCAAGGTCTACTTGCTTTCAACTCGCTCATCATGCAAGGAGTCACCGATCAACCCAAACGACCAAGAGATGACGATGATAAGGATAAGGACTCGCACCTAAACGCCGTAAGGGCCCGTCAATCTACATCTATGCCACCTCCTCCACATCGGACTTCTTCTCAACATAAGTCTCCATCACCTCGGCCTTTCATCGATAAACCTCGGACGATTCCGAGTTACCACCCCGACTCATAAAACCGTGATCACTTTGAGTATACGGGTGGTGACGATGAAGAGGTCCTCGAGCCCCGACAACAACCCACCTCACCAAAACAAGTATAGAAACCAACATCATCATCAAGGCCTTCAAAATGTAGAAGAAAACGACTCAATGACGCCGATCATGGCTTGATGACGATAATACCGCAGAATTTGATTGGTTTGCTACTCTTGTTAATGACACTCCCTACCCCAAGAAGGTCAAGAATTGGTAGACGGTAGTACCTTGGAGCATGCAAAATCTTGCAAGAAAGATTCCGTGTGAAGAAGATGACGAACCGAGTTGAAGCGCATCAAGAATGACGATTCTTCTCTTGAAAAACAAATGGAAAGTGCAATCGAGGTTGAATATCACCTTGAAAACATTGCTCGAGCCATGTCTAACAACATGGATTGGCTCAACCCGTAGCAAACATCGACTTCACTAAACGGAACAACCCTCCATATTACATCGATCGACCAAACCTCTACCAACAATCGCCAACCAGATGAACCAAGGATTCCTTCGATATTTCTTCAACATGCACTGGATTTTCTTCTCCATGGTGGCGATGGTTCAAGAAAATACGCTACATCATTAACTCTTCCATTCCCAAATGCTACCTACTCAAACCGCATAGCTATCGAGGAACGTGCAAATCACTTGTTTTCTCGACAAAGTGCAAGCATACGACCAAGATGCATTGTATGGGATTCATCATTGGCCCGAACGCCAAGAATCTACTACGTGTCGCCTGGTTCGTAAGTCTCAACATGAAGTGTATTGCTCAAAGAACATCGTGGCCATCAAACACATTGATCTCAAGTCTAAGTGGACTACACATTCTTGAAGAATATCATAGTCAAACGACAAGATGAACAGACTATGAATTCTCGAGGTCGACTTTGAGAACTTGTCACCAACGACATCAAGACATGTATCTTGCCAAAGTACAGTGGTCGATGAGACAATTCTCGATCGAAATTCAACGTGAATTCATCAAGTCGGCTCATCTTCATTAGACGATTGTGATCAAAGAACGGTCAAGATATCCGATGGTCGTTGAATCATATCGTAAACGTAAACTTCACTCCACCACGCCTTGATCTTCCCGACATCAACCACTCAAACAACTTACGCCATCAAGAAACCTTTCGCATTGTTTACCGCAGTGAACTTCGCAGAACCGCTTAATGGCGTGTAGTGAGCTCCATAAATTCGGGATCATACCTTGAAGATGGTTAGGGATGGATTGGCGCATGATTGAAGGATATACGCTGAAGGTCGGGAATCCTAAGCTACCGGAACTCTCGTGATAGAAGGGATGTGAGAAGGATCATCACCATGATTGATGAACGGTTGTTCGGGGATCGCCTGACGCTGAGAGCTATGTTGGTGGTCGACCCAGAGAAACATCACCGCTTTCAACGCCTGCACGCACTCCTCGGGAACATCACCGCACTTCCGGTACCCTTGAATTGTTTCCTTCATATGATTTTGGATGTATGATTATATATGTGAATGGCTTGTGCACACATAACAAAGGTACAACCCGTAATTGTCAAGAAAGGACCCCGTGGTACGCCTCGCACACAATCCTTATAAAAGGAGCGAAAGCTTTTATTTTTGAGTAAAACCTATCAAACCTTTCATTTTTCAAGGTTTTGCTCAAAAGACAAGTACTTCCCATAAGATTTTCAAAACCTCAACCGCTTATATCACTAATCGAGGGGAGTATTTGATGAAAACTTTGTTCACAAATTGTTCACAAGTGGTCACTCTTCCCGCAACACTCAAAATGGTCATATTTATTCTCAAACCGCTCAAAAATAACATTTTATATGCCATTTTGAGGGGAGAAAATTGTGTGATAAGAAATATGTTGTACAAAATGCAAATGAATCAGCACCCTCGACTTAACCAACGAATTGACGGTACTAAACTGTTTGTAACTCGAAAAGACTTGTCCCGGACGGGTAATAATTTCAAGCTAGTTCGCTAGTGATGTAAACGTGTCTCGCAAAGGACTTGTCCGAGTAGAAAGTACCATTCGAGAAACTTTTGATAGACATGAACTCGACGGGTTTGACAACCTTCCAAGGTTTGTCTACACCTTCAAGGTAGTTATTAGAGCTAGTTGTCACCTAAAAGTCGACAATGTATCTCTTTAACTATTCAACGTAACCGTGTCTCGCGGAGATTGTCTATCTTTAGTGGATCAATTCAAAAGTGCGCTTTTTCCTCACCGTGCATTTAACCATTAAAACTATTAAGCACATGTGAGGGGAGTATTTATGCAAAACTTATCTCTCACCGTGGTTCAAACATGTTTTTCATTTACAAACCCTTTGAGAGATATTTTAACTTACAAAGGTTATAATGGCAAACATAGGTTAGTCATGGAGTTATAAGGTGACTAAGGTTAGGAATAACTGTCCTATGATCCGCCAGAGTCGGAGGGATCTACCCAAGGACACTACCATTAGTTAGTGTTAGAAGTCCTTAGGAATGATTATAAAAGGAGAAAATGAGAATCGGAGAAAGAAGGAGTTGAAGAATCAAAAGAAATGTAAAGTAAAGGGTGAAAAGAAATAGCCCTCCGATTATTCAACTTAGGCGCATAATCGGGTTCAATTCATATACTACCGGTTGTCACTTAGTGACACCGGTATTGAAGATTAAAAGTCGTCATGGACCCAAAGGACGCATGCACTAAACCTTCTTAGCCACTCAAGTTTCTCTCAATGTAAGCTTGTTTCATTCTCACAGGAACCCTACATAAACTATTGGCTTTCTTAGAGATCACCGGTATTGAAGAAGGAGACCCTCTCCCTAGTCTCCGCCAGAAAACCAAAACGCACTATTGAGTCTAGAGCCACGAGATTCATCAAAAGATCTCTTAGGAACACTTGACATTTAATCACTTGTTGATCAACAAATAAGATCTTCGTGATTCAATGGTTCATATCGAGTCCTTCACGATCTTAGCAACTGTCGAGAACATTTATGAGAGGTTCACATCCGTGATCCTCGCGATTGAATGGAAACTCCCGCCAGGTCAACATCAAACAACCCGACAAAGAAGTCACTTCGTAACTCCCCGTGGATTACGCGGAGTGTGTCTCAAACGGTCTACGTCAGAGGTGATGCTTCGTGTACCTCAATGACTCATCCGAATCAGATGTACTTCGCACATCGCGTTATCTCACTTGTGGGACTCAGCTCAGAACGGCCTTTGTAAGAATTAGAGTTGTGTTTTCACACTATGTCATAACACTCAAGTTCAAACTTGTAAGTGCCGGAAACCGCTTATTACTAACCGCTTGCAATGTTTTCTTCTTATGGAAGCTCCGAGCGGGATGATCGTGTCGATTCTTCTCATGTTCACGCCAACATCATCACTAATGAAAGTTCTATTCAAAAGCAACACAACCGCGTAATGATTCTTCGTCAACCAAAGAATCTACAAAGTCAAAGACTTAAAGAACTTCATCAAGATTGATTTCCAACGCCAAAGAGCGTGTGAGCATGTTGAAGAATGACGTGGAGACACCGAGCAACAAGGCACTGAGGCGCATCGATGCGCATAACAACATACTATCACTTTCACCACAAAGAACAATGATCAAAGAACAAAGTTAATGATGACGCCAAAGCATAACTGCTCAAAGATAACGATCTCTACACCGGGAGATTGTTCGAATCAAGACAATTCCTCTCACAAGAAAGAAGAATGTCGAAGACGCCACCGCTACTATTACATCAACGCTTTCACCGCTTACATTCATATATACTGAGGGGAGATTGTTGGAATCACTCCTAAACAAGATTTCAAGTATTTATATTTCATATGTAATAGGTAGCTTTATTATGGCCTTTATGTTTGTTTAAGGTCCAGCTTATGTAGAAGGCCCATAAGTCGAGGCCCAAGCCCAATAAGGAATAGGGAAGGAGAGGAGTGTTGCCCTAGCTCCTTGCCTATATAAACTATTGTAAACCCTCATTTGAGGGTTGGTTGTTCAAGTTATTCTCTCATTCACTCATCTTGCATAACCGGTTCATATATACGATTGTGTGTGTTGTTTAGCTTTACTTCAATCGCCTTATCTCTTACAACAAAGTCTCTCTTATAAGCTTGTGTTGTAAAACTAGTGACCTAACAAGCGCCAAGATCGCCAAGGCCGAGCATTGAACCATCCCCAAGAAATCACACGGATTAAAAACACCGTGGTCTTCAAGCTTTTAGGAAGCTTCTTGAGAAGGACCAATGAGCATTGCTCATTTAGAGGGTTTTAGCCATCTCGTATAACTTATCTTTGTTGCTCAAGAAGCCTTTAAGTGTGGATGCAAATTTGGGCATTAGAACGAGAGCATCAACGAAGCTTATATCAAAGTGCGCTTCATTGAAAATTTGGAAAATTTTTCCATTTGCTCTTTGGTTTTTCTTTGAGCTTCTCATCATGCAATCTTGATGGGTAAGGAAGTTGACTAGACTTTTGAGCCGGATGGAAGTCATTTATGGCTCGAATTTGTCTTCGAACTCGGGTTCCGGACTTAAATCTTGGACTACCGAAGGTGGACGTGTCTTGTACTTCGGGCTTGAGAAATGCACCTTGTCCGTTGTATCCTTGGTAACTTGACTCATTGCTCCCGGTGGAGTAGGCATTGGAGTCGAAGGTCCATTGTCGCCTTAGGTTCACTTTCTACTACCTTTGGGAGAGAAGAAGAAGAGTAGTAGGAATAGCGGGTCCATTGTATGAAACACCACTGGTTGTGATCGCCTTTGCATCGCCCCTCGGTTAGCGATCATGTTGCTCGAAGTTTTCCGAGCCCGAGGGTTGATCATTTAAAGACTTCTTAATGTCGTAAATCGGCTAACCAACAACTCGCTCATTTCATCTTGGGATTTCATGAATTGCTTCAATAGCTCATCGATGATGGTCCGTTGGAACAATGGCTTGAGTTTGATTAGGAAAATTCGCCTCTAATGTTCGGATTAGACACTCATCAAGAAGCTTAATTCTTGATTTTAGCACCACCGTGAGAACCGCTTATATTAGCTTATCTCTGTGTTCTTTATGCTCATTTGGTGTGTGTTAGTGATTTTATAGCTTAATATTACATGCTTGTTCTTTTTAATTTATAGTTACTAAAAATTTTAGTTTAACGATCATATTAGCATAATTGTTAATCCTAAGTTTTATGTTGTTATTGTTGTTGTTTTATACTTATTTAGTCTTATTAAATGATAATATAAGGTCTGTAATCATTTGCATGGTCTGAATTTGTGAAAATCTTTGGAAATCATAAAAACAGTCAAGTTAAAAGGTGTTTGGATTCATTGTGTTTACTATGTTAGAGGTTGTTTGAGTGGTTGCTTGTTATTGTTTTATGTCACATTAGGTCTTAGTAACTCATTGCAACAAAGAAAACCAGTCCTCATTTCATAGAAAGTCAAAATCTCTTTAATCTCACTTAGTTGTTAACTGTTAAGGTTTTAGTTTGTCAAAATCATCATATTAGCTTAAAACTTGTTAACCTAGCTGTGGAAAACTAGAAGGGGGGGGGTTGAATAGTTTTACCATTTAAAGCTTCCTTTTAAATTATTTAGATCGACTTATGTCAATCCATTTGGTTGTGTGTGTTGGATGTTGTTAAACAAGCATATAAAGATATGTAATGAAAAGATAAGAGTAAGAAGCACAAAACCACAACGCAAGTATTTATAGTGGTTCGCTACAAGGACACCTTCCTTGCTCTACTCCACTCCCGAGTCACCTACTCGAGAGTTTGTAATCACTACACCAATCTCCTTATGGCGGAGAAGCCTTCATAACGCCGCTTAACCTTTTTCCGGTACAAAGCTAAATACCGAGTTCTTTCACACCAAGGCGAACCACACCTAACACAACGTCGCTTACCCTTTATACTTGCTAGGCTAACCACCGAAGTTCTTTCACACCTTAGGTGAACTACACCTTCACAACGTCGCCTACCCTTTATTAGGTACTAGGCTAAGCACCTAGTTCCATTGCAATGGAGGAACTACTACCACACTACACCAACGACTAATCCCAAAGGAGATCTACTCCTTTACAACATCATCAAGGACATCAATATCCTTGGATCTAATGCTAGTCTATCTAGTACATCGAAACACACCATATCGAATGTACATCTAAGGCACCTTTCACTAATGCCTTTGATTAGATCTACAAGACACCTTTCACTAATGTCTTTGATTAGATCTACAAGACACTTTTCACTAATGTCTTGTGTCTTCACTTCTAAGCACCTTTCACTAATGCTTCTTGTCTTGACTTCTAAGCACCTACCACAAGTGCTTATCCTATAGACGATAGATACCCTTCACTACTATCTTCGTCTTGACACTTGAGACATCTTTCACTAATGTCTTTAACACTACGCTTCTTTGAAGAAAGAAAGGATCATCAACAAGAGGACTTCAATAGCCTTGATGATGAGGAAGCTTGGCAACTCATGGACTTGAGCTTGCTCGACTTCAAAGGTGGTGATCTTCCTTTAAGAGGAACCTAAAGATCACACAAAAACAAAACTACAAACATAGATCTCTTGGATCTATGGTTAGTGAGATTTAACTCGGGGAGAAAGTATGTTGGGAGGGTGAGATATAATGAAGAAATGGCTCACTATTTATAGAGGAAAACTCATCTGTTTCCCGGATCCCACGGATCCTTCCACTTGGGATCCGCTAGCACAAAGCTAGGGATCCGTGGTCCGCTCCTCTTTGCCCATGGGTATTTTGGGTTATGGTCATGGGTCATGGGTTATGGGTTGATCCATGGTTTTCAATCTAGATACAATGTACCTTAAGGATACATTGAACTTGTGTAAGTGGTATATATAAAACCATGGGTTATGGGTCAAAAACCATTTGCAAGTTTTTATCTATTTAGTATATACTTGCTTTTACCCATTTTAGTATATACTTGTTTTTACCCATTTTAGTGTACTTAATATAAGTATGTATTAGCCCAATATGTAAACACTAGTTGTTGTACATATATATCTAGATCATAAAATCACTTATACTTGTTTTAGTGTTTTAGGTGAAAGCGTAAGTGTGTTAGAAAACTATTAGTTCAAACCATTTACGTATTTTATTTGTTTCGTTAATATGATTTTACTTTTGTTATCGACAAAACATTAGAAGATCGTAAAATATAAATAAACGCTTTCGACTTATTTGTATTAACAATCTCCCTTTTGTTGATGACAAAACATAAAATTATTTTGAGGAAAAGCTAAAATTGTAAACGTTTGAATTTGTAGTTTTACTTTCTTCTCCCTTTTGTCGAAACAAAAGTGTTTGAAGAAAAGCAACACATTGTTTTAAAAAACATGTGAAAGAAAAAATAAAGAGTAAGTAACGGAATAGATCTCGTCTTACCCCCTTGACGAGTCCATCCCTATGTAAGGGCGTCAAGAAAGTAATTTTAATCTAGATCATTAGCAACTAAGTTTGCTCCCCTAGATGATTGCAACTTTGCAATGGGAAGTTATGAAAAGTAAATCTAGTATTGCAAGTAATTTGTAATGTATTGCTTTGACATAAAGCTCCCCTAGCTTTAGGATGTCAAAGTCTTCATGTGTGAATTGAAATACTACAAAACAAAGGTTAGAAAGCAAGTATAATTCACAATTTCCGCAAATGTGATGCAAGTTAGTAAAGAAAATTTCTTGTTTTCACGGATCCCGCTGTTCCCTCCTAGTAGGGATCCGTCTAGACTATTCTCGAGGATCCGTGTCACCGATCAAATTCAAAGAAAGGTGAAATAACAAATAATGTTATCACATAAATGAGATATGAAAGCAAAGTAATCATATGCTCAACAAAATAACAAGTAGCATGTAATTCCATTTAATAAAACAAGAGTTATGATATACATGACTCAAAAATAAGAAAATAGACAATACATAACTAGGAATTTCTTAGACCAACTAACGCTGAGCTTAGACACCACTTTAATCTTCTAGCTCAAGTTATGTTTAGGTTTAATCTCGTCAAACGCTCGAGGAGATGATAGAACATGAAACGTTGGTCTTCTCGTACTTCATGTATCAAACTTTCAACATGTTGACGATGATAGCAATCTTTGTCATGGCTAGGTAGTGGTGGTGGATGAAATGAAGTGGCTTGATTCAAAGGATCAATTGAAGTGGTTTGAGGAGCCTCGAATGATGGAGGGATTGGTGGAGGTCCATTTAGGAATGGTTCGATCAAGAATGATGATGGTGGTAAAGATGTGTCAACTTCCATAAGGTCGGGTGGTTGACTTTGATGATTTCTTATAATCCAAATGGGATTATATGATGGAAACGCGAAAAGGGCCGAGCAAGTGTTGACTCAACACCTTGATTTTGAATCATTGTTCCTCCTAATGAGGAGAATGTTGTCGTGAAGCGGATGAGACGGCCTAGGTGGCAAGTCCTCTAAATTGTAGAGGTGAGGTGATGATTTTGGGGATGTAAAGAGATAGCTCTAGGAATCAAAGGTGATGGTTTAGTGGAAATGATATTGTTTGGCCTAGGAGGTATTGTTGTGTTTGGTATAGGTAATTTTGTGGGTACTAACCTTCTAGGAATTGGTTTGATTGGATGATGAAGGTTTGTTGGTTTGACCGGAGATGATTCGGTTGAAGAGATTTCGTGTACAACAGAGCCCTTTGATGGGTGGTTCTTTGGTGGATAGGTTGTTACTTGGGGTTTTTCTCATGATGAGATGATTTGAAGGATTGCAAAAGCTGAAAGTTAGGATGAGGGTGATGACTATGGAGATCCTAACAAGGTGTTTTATAAACCAAGAGATTTGGAAAGTGCATTTAAGCCTTAAGCCACTAAGATTCATTAGAATGTGATGATTAGCATGCACAAGAGTCAACTACGAGGTTGTCTTGTTCTAGGAACTCATTTAAGATGAGATGGAGTGTTTGAGTTAGGAAGATGAGTTGAAATGATTGTTTTACCAAGATTTGTCATAGATCGTCATCCGGATCCCAGCCCTTCTCGTAGGGATCCGCCTAGGCTAGTTCTAGGATCCGGCTCGGCAGCTATGAAAGAGTGGAAATGATGTTTCTAAGATCCTAGACCTACATCACCTTGAGTGTTTTAGTTCTCCCAAGTGTTTTAAATGAAGGGGTGCTTAAGTGTTTGAAGGCAATGAGTGGTGTAGCTAATGATTGTTATTTATGGAAGGATTTGGAACTTTCAAAAAATACCAATGGATGACAAAGGATGACATTAAAGATGTCAATTGAAGTTAAATGAAAAAAAATGATCCTAGAGATCAGGTTGTGTCTTAGGATTATATTTTGGAAAATATCCTAATGGTTATGAGATGGGAAAAACTAGGATTTGATCAACTTTGATCAATTTTGAGGTGAGATTGATTAATGATCAATATTGTCATAATCGAAGGATTTCTAACCTAGTTGTGAGAGATCATATAAGAAGAATAAAGTGTGAGTTTTGGGAGCGGAAGAGTGATGGATTTGAAATGGTAGATCTAACAAAGCCTTAGAATGTGATCTATGTAAGTTGGAAAGAGTAGGAAAGGTCAACCTATCTTGATAAAGTCTTGATCAATCTTAAGACACTATGTTTAGCTTAGTGTTAGGTGTTCTAAGGGATGTGTTTGACATATAATTCTTGCAATTGCATTTTCTGCTTTCTTGTCGATCCCACGGTTCCCTAGATGTAGGGATCCGTTTAGTACAACATTTGGGATCCGTCTATCTCGCTAGATGTAACCTTTACTAAAGGTATGCAATGATCATGACAATGGCATTATATTCCAAGCTTTGTTTAAAGGAGTTCTAAAACTAGGATATCAAATGTAAGATGTGTTATTTCATGAAAGAGATAGGATTACATTGATAACTAATGAGTAGAGTAGAATTGATCCTATTTGACTATTCTAGGTTCCTTGAGTGTCTTCATTAGGAGGATCATTATGTGATTGATGGGTATTGGTGGAATCATGAATGAAGAAAGTCTTCATGAGAGATATGTTTAGCGGTTCCATCATATTGTTCACAAGTACGTACAACGGACTTTGAAATTGAGGATGGAAGTGCATAACATTGTGATAGAGGCATGTCAAGAACATTCCATAAGGGATGAGTTTATTCTTGGAGCCTTGAAGGTTTGCAATTACCTTGCATAAGAAGTAGGCTAGATTGTATGGTTGTTGTGTTAGCAAACAGTACAACATGTGAGCACAACAAGCAGGAAGAATATCTCGATTTCCCCTAAGACTCCAAACATTTTCACGTAGAATAAGAGCAGCAGGCTTATACTCTTCTCGGATATCCCGTGTATGGATAATGTTTGGATTGGAGTAATATGGTCGAGGTTTGCATATCATGCGTGTTAATTCTTCCGGAGAGGGTATGTGTGAACAATATGGGCTATTTTCTTCACGAAAATTGAAGAGAGAATCAAGATACCAATCTTCGGTGAAGGCACATTATCCATGGTTTGGAATACGGAGGATGTGAGCAAGATGCCCAAGGCTTAAAGTGAATTTTTGGTTTTTGATATAAAACCAAAGAGATAAAGAGCGATCCTCGTTACGAACTAATTCCACTTGACGGAAGAATTCCATTATGAACCTTGGACATATCTTCGTTAATTTCAAGAAGACATTCTAGTCCTATGGCTTGGAAGGAGGTATTGATACCTTCTTCGAATTGTAGAGAGGTGTCAACACGTCCTTCATGGAAGTGACGGTTTTCGAGATTATTGAACCCACGGACATGATTGCCGGTGTGTTGGGCTCAAGGAAATGTTCGGGTGTAGACACTAGTGAGTGAAAAATCAAACTCGTATTCATGCGTCATAGTTGAACCTATAGAAGTGATGGGTTAATAAGGAAGACGTTTATGGTCAACCTATAATAATCTAATGTTTTACTAGATATTCTATTAACAATTAGTATTTAGATAACTCATGGTTTTGAAGCTCTAGTGGATTATTATTTTTAGAAAGATAGTGATTTTTTAATCTTGTATGAAAGTCGTTTTCAAAGAGGGGCGGATCCCACGGTTCCTTTTCAAAAGGGATCCGCTAGTGTAACTTCCGGATCCGTGGATCTCAGTAAATGTAACCGCTTTTAATAAAAACATAGGTTTTACGGTTATTGTACCATGAAGTATGTTTTATCCTACATTTTCTTTTAGCATGCATACATGACATCTAATGTATCACGAAAGAATATAACACATATAGATCAAAAGAAATGAAACACACATAATAACACAAACATCCTAGATAAAATAGATAATCAATAATATTGCATTTCAATGCTAAGGATGATACAAAGGATTGGGTAAATGACCCCAATATAGATTAACAACACAAAGTAAATGTCTCCGTATGTGAACTTCATCATAGGGAACACAAGTGCGATGAGTGTTAGGGCGATGAGCACGAGTGCGATGTAAACCATGTTGATGACGGATCTTCTTGGTTTAGGAAGAGATGGAATGAGGAAGAAGATGAAGTTTTTGAATGAGAGAAATTTTGAAATTGGAAAATTTGAAAAGTGAGGGTTGAAAAGTGGGCGTCGAGTGGGTTTATTAATAGGGAAGGAGGAATTTTAAAATTGTGTTTTTGTTTTATTAGAAGAAATAAAACATAAGCTCTTCATACTATGACTATAGACGAGAAAAGTAACACGTATGTGAGAAACAAGCTTCCTAACGGTTACATGTAAATCATGTGTAAACACAAAATCTACTCAAATAAAAGCCTAACAAATAACACTTATATACTAAACAAATATCATTTAGATATAAGTAGAAAGTCATACCTGAATGCACTTAGGAATGTCTTTTACAAATGACAAATGTCACTTAGACGATTCCTACTCCTTTGCGTCTAAGATACCTTCTTAAGGAAGGTATTCTTGTTACCAAGCAGCTCCTAAAGCTTGGTGGGTATGAGCTTTGACTAATCAACATCACAAAGAAGATTAGTGCAATTAAAGTGAAAAGAAAAAAGGGAAAAAATGTTGTTATCAAATCAACATCCAAACATATCGTTTTTGAAAAACATGGTGTTTGTTTTTATGAAAAACCTTCTTTGTAGTTTTCAATTAACAATGGATCGTATCAAGTTTTTAAAGTACAATATACTTCAAGAAACTTGGTAACGAAGCTCTGATACCAATTGTGGAAAACTAGAAGGGGGGGTTGAATAGTTTTACCATTTAAAGCTTCCTTTTAAATTATTTAGATCGACTTATGTCAATCCATTTGGTTGTGTGTGTTGGATGTTGATAAACAAGCATATAAAGATATGTAATGAAAAGATAAGAGTAAGAAGCACAAAACCACAACGCAAGTATTTATAGTGGTTCGGCTACAAGGACACCTTCCTTGCCCTACTCCACTCCCCGAGTCACCTACTCGAGAGTTTGTAATCACTACACCAATCTCCTTATGGCGGAGAAGCCTTCACAACGTCGCTTAACCTTTTTCCCAGCAAAGCTAAATACCGAGTTCTTTCACACCAAGGCAAACCACACCTAACACAACGTCGCCTACCCTTTATACGGTGCTAGGCTAACCACCGAGTTCTTTCACACCTTAGGTGAACTACACCTTCACAACGTCGCCTACCCTTTATTAGGTACTAGGCTAAGCACCTAGTTCCATTGCAATGGAGGAACTACTACCACACTACACCAACGACTAATCCCAAAGGAGATCTACTCCTTTACAACATCATCAAGGACATCAATATCCTTGGATCTAATGCTAGTCTATCTAGTACATCGAAACACACCATATCGAATGTACATCTAAGGCATCTTTCACTAATGCCTTTGATTAGATCTACAAGACACCTTTCACTAATGTCTTTGATTAGATCTACAAGACACTTTTCACTAATGTCTTGTGTCTTCACTTCTAAGCACCTTTCACTAATGCTTCTTGTCTTGACTTCTAAGCACCTACCACAAGTGCTTATCCTATAGACGATAGATACCCTTCACTACTATCTTCGTCTTGACACTTGAGACATCTTTCACTAATGTCTTTAACACTACGCTTCTTTGAAGAAAGAAAGGGATCATCAACAAGAGGACTTCAATAGCCTTGATGATGAGGAAGCTTGGCAACTCATGGACTTGAGCTTGCTCGACTTCAAAGGTGGTGATCTTCCCTTTAAGAGGAACCTAAAAGATCACACAAAAACAAAACTACAAACATAGATCTCTTGGATCTATGGTTAGTGAGATTTAACTCAGGGGAGAAAGTATGTTGGGGAGGGGTGAGATATAATGAAGAAATGGCTCACTATTTGTGACAACTCGCAATTTCAGGTCATTTCTCAAAACAATTTATGCTTCACAATTTCAACATTTATCGTAAACTAGGTTTGCGTGTTTCAAATTCGCGTAACCTTTATGGTTTAGCGGCGAATTCATGATCATAACATCACGTACATTTCATATGGACTAAGTTTAGTCTACATTTCATTGACATCATTTGCATCATGTCATTTCATTTCACATTTAACGCGTAATTTTTATATTTAATAAACGTTATCGCGTGAGTTATTATTTTGAATATTTAATCCGTTACTTTCAAAAATGATCCCGACATATTTTTATACTCACATTTAGTTATAAAAACTATATTTTGAGTTTACCTAATGTTTTGAATTTATTTCGTATACAAATCGTTAAATTTAAATTATTACGACGTTTTTCTTAAAAATTATACGATAATTTTTATATCACTCAAATTTTACAAGGAATGTATTTTTACAATTTTTATTATCTCATTACATTCTATTTTGATCTATTAAAAACTTACTTGTACCAAAAATTACCATTTACCTTTACTTGTACCTTTTCATACACAATTACTTACACTTTCTTAAAAATTATACAAGTAAACATTATACACAAGTTTATAAAAAAAAAAAAAAAAAAGATATTTTGAGGGACAACTTCCCCCAAAAACCGGCCTATGGGGGAGGGTAGTCATAAATTAAGCATGGTCTTGATTATACATGTTTTTACACAATACAAAAGTCTTACTTAACCATTTTCTCATTCATTCACTTCACAAAATTCTTTCACCTAGTATTAGAAGTTTTTCTTTCTCTCTTTTGGGTTCATCATAACCGGCCTTCAAGGGTTCTTCAAAGGGATCATCATCAAAAATTTTCTCAAGTGTTTTTACAATCTAGTTAATACTCTATATAAGGTTTTGAAATAAAAACCAAGAGTATTTAGGATTAACCTTGTTACTTGCACCTCATCATATTCACTTGTAAGCATGTTTCTTTTATTTTTCATGTTTCCTTTTCATTACATGTGTATCTTTTCATTCTTGGAGCAACATGCAAGACATATGTGATTTATACCATTTTACATGATTTTAGAGTATATATATATATTTGGTCATCCTATAATTATCCCTTGGTATTCATTGGTCTTGATGGTGATTAGAACCCATGACACCCTAAGAAGGTGTATGGTAGGATTAGATTAGCTTTGGAGTTGATTTGAAGGGATTAGAATAGGTTTTGTCCGAGAAAACTATTTTCTATACGTATAAAATAGGTTCTGTCCTTATTTTGATTTTCTGGAAAACCGACAGTAGGCACGACTTTTTGGCCTTGATATTTAGAAAATATACTTTAAAACGAATCCGTGGCCGCTTGAACGGAATAAAACGGAGTTATAACGAAAAAGTTATGGATTTTACAAGTTTGACGACTAAATTTATATTTTCGAAATTTCACTTGTTTTTACTTTGTCCGGGTTAAAACGAGCCTTAAGCTTTACAAATTATTTCGACTTATCAAAAATATATTAGTTTACTTGATACGGGCTAAGGACATATTATACGTGAAAACGGATTTGAAACGATTAAAGATATGCACGCTTTCATAAAATTTCCGTAACTATTATTTTCCGAAAACTATATTATTTTTACGATACAAGTGGTACATTAGTCGAATTCACCATGTTTGAGGTTGTTTTTAACCATGATGTGAAACTTTTGAAATGAAATGTCTTCTAGTAAAATCAAGTTCACCGGCATATTTTTCAAAACGACAAGTCGTTTGTATAGCGGAGTTGTAGTAAATTATTTACTGGATGTTCAAACTTGGCGAAACTCATTTTTCGCACAACAATTAGCCAAAACCACCATCTTTAACCCTTATTATCTTTATGTTCGAGACCTTTTGGACGAAAACTCTGAACCGAAACTTCTAGATTTCGATACAAACTTTCCAAAACCGTCGAAGTTCGTTCTCAACGATCGACGTACACCATTTTACGACTAGTTTTCCAAAGCCATTTTGTCACTTTTATGAAAATTCCGGCGACATTGTTTTGCGACGAAAAGTGAAAATTTCACCATAAATCATTATAAAACCATTGTAGGATGACATTTTGACGTAAATACTTGTAAAGTGATTTTTGATTGGTCAAGACGTCAAACAGTATTTTTCGACGATAAGTAATATTTTCAAAACTCGCAAATGGTATAAATAACATACGAAATGCATGCATAACATTACATTGCAACTCATGACATATCATATCATTCGTAATAGGTCCCGTTAAAGCATCACATTATACCTCTGTACTCACTTTTGCCATTATTCCGCTTTACCAAGTGAGTTTTCATAGCCCGCTTTACATGCTTTTAATTATTTTCAAACCTACGGGAGAATACATTGCACAACATTTCTATTACGATACCAAGTATGTTAAATTCATTTACATTGCTTAAGTTATCTGATTTGCCAATTTGAAAGTCCCCATTCCCATTACCCGAACATGAACCGTTAATCTTTGAAGCGAGGATGAGTGGATAGATCTATCGAGGGTGACGCCCATCCGGGTTGGTGAATCCCAACCGCCATACGGATGCATTTCATTTTATAACATTACGGAGTTGTCGGCAAACACTCTGCGAGGGCATACATTATGAATTGTCTAGTTTCGTGTCATGGGCTTAAGCAATTGTAACATTTTTACGTGACTTAATTGTCATGCATGTAACATTTTTACGTGACATAATTGTCATGCTCGATCTATACTTATGTAGTCGTATAAAACATTTACATAAACCTATGATTTCTCACCAACATTATTGTTGACCCGTTTTAGCAATGTATTTTCAGGTAACTGAGGCATTATCATCATGACATGGTTTAGGAACCACCTTTTGAGTCGCGGCGTCGACTTACATCATTGTACATTATGGCACTTTATTTCAAAACCATCGTTTGGACTTGTATTATATTTATATTTCCGCAAACCTTGTAAACTTTTGGGACCTATGTTGTAACTCTGATTATTTTATTAAATCAAACGATGTGTTTTTCCAAACGACATTTTAGGTCGTTCAATATAACTGTGATTGTGGTGCTATGACAGTCAATTCCTAGAATTCCATTCCACGCAAAAATGTAAATTGGGGTGTGACAGATTGGCATCGAGCTTGATTATATAGAACTAGGTTGCATCATTGACCCTAGACTATAACTACAATATCATAGCATCTCATCATTTCATCATAAGTGCATGTTCACTTTACATGCGGTTTATACATACGCTTTCGAGTTATTTACTTTCATTTCATATCGATTGTCACATGGATGCCTTTAAATGCCCATTCCATTATTCTTTCTTCATACTCTAATGTGGAGAATTCCTTGTCAGTCCCTATCACAATTTCCACATCAATCGACTCATCACCGATAACGTCGAATGCCGAGATGAACCTTTAAATAGGGCGAAGTCACGCTCACTCTTTTGTTTCACCACTAACATGTCGAGTTACACTTTATTCACACATTAAGTCACTAAACCATCATACATTTGAAGCATTTACAACACCTCATAACCCATCTTTTTGGAACCCGTCGATTATTTTGAAAAATAACCTCAAACTTATCATTCTTATCACATTTCTTTGGAGCGTTTATTATTAACATCGGATTTTGCTACGCCTCACATTCCTCTTGTTTTGAAGAAGATATGGCAATCAAGAAAGCTACACCGAAATGACTCAAGCGGCTATTCAAAAGTTGGTAAGGGATAGTGTAGCGAGGCATTAAGGATTGAAAAGAACGAGCGACGATGAGTCGCTATTACCGAGGCCGCAATCGCCGCTTGCTTACATCAAAAGGTTTCAAGAGTTGATCGTTCTTTGTCCAAATATGGTTTCGACAATGAGAAACTATTGAAAATTTCATTGAGGACTTTCACAAAATATCCAAGGAGATGTAACTTTTTCGATCCACAAACAATTGAAGAATCTACCAGACACTCAAATACTCATGGCTCAAGTTGTGAAAAGGAAAACATTATCAACAATAACCACTACAACAATAACAACAATCATACCATCAACAACAATAATAATCGCACCAACGACAACAATCAAACCAACAACAACAAAAGGAAATGGGAAAATGACCGGGAGGTTATAACAACAACAACCAAAGCCGTAGCACTAACCATCACCAACAATGTAATAGAAGACAAGAAGCCGCCAGGTTTATGTTGTTGCACCAACAAAGGAAAGAACGATATCGAAACTTACCACGATGTCATCAATGCACGCTACATCATGATGGTCCATGTGGTATATGCTTTATCTGTCAAAAGTGGGACACCTTGCTAAGGACCGCAAAGGAAAAGGATATGCCGGAACACACCCACTATGTACTAGATGTAACTTTCATCACTCGTGTCTTTGCCTCAAGTGCCGCCAAGTGCCAAAAATTAGGACACCTCGCCAGGATTGTAGAGGCAAAACTATAATGACATGTTTCAATGTGGGGAGCAAGGACACTATCGAGCCAATGTCCCCAAAACCAAGGTCAACAAGTTGAAGGTGCTCATGGGAATGCATACATGTTAGGAGGAGGAGAAGCTCGTCAAGGTATCAATGACGCGGAAGACTGAAGAAGTTCGGAAACTAACAGTCTTGTTTTGCTTTATGTACCATGTCGTACTAAGTTTATGTCTTTCATCGTATTCGAAACTTTATAACTTAAAGATGTACTACTTTTGATAAACCACTCGTTGTAAAATATTCTCATCTATCGTACTTATTTTCTTTCCGATTTGTTATTACTTACGAGAATCTTACTTCCTTTTACTATTAACTATCATGTTAACGACACGGTATAAATCCTTGTAAACATTGAGTGTTATAACAACTAAACCGAACGTCACGTCATCGCTCCTTAATTATACATAGCCTAGCTAACTATGTCTAATTCGGAGGATCACGTTATGTTGGGAGCGCTTATTTATAAATCTTAGTGCAAGCAAAATCTTCACATATTCCAAAGTCTAAGTATTACTTATGAGAGATTCATCCGATATTTTCTTTACTACGATGTTTTGTACGCTCTCGATCATCGATGTACCGTAACGACACTTCTCCATGTCTTTCTCCTCGTTATTCATCATAAACTCAAAATTCGATAGACTAACACGAATCCGAATTCGTGGACTCATTCCTTTTGGTTGGGCGAATGTGACAACTCGCAATTTCGTGTCATTTCTCAAAACAATTTATGCTTCACAATTTCAACATTTATCGTAAACTAGGTTTCGTGTTTCAAATTGCGTAACCTTTATGGTTTAGCGCGAATTCATGATCATAACATCACGTACATTTCATATGGACTAAGTTTAGTCTACATTTCATTGACATCATTTGCATCATGTCATTTCATTTCACATTTAACGCGTAATTTTATATTTAATAAACGTTATCGCGTGAGTTATTATTTTGAATATTTAATCCGTTACTTTCAAAAATGATCCCGACATATTTTTATACTCACATTTAGTTATAAAACTATATTTTGAGTTTACCTAATGTTTTGAATTTATTTCAGTATACAAATCGTTAAATTTAAATTATTACGACGTTTTCTTAAAAATTATACGATAATTTTATATCACTCAAATTTTACAAGGAATGTATTTTTACAATTTTTATTATCTCATTACATTCTATTTTGATCTATTAAAACTTACTTGTACCAAAAATTACCATTTACCTTTACTTGTACCTTTTCATACACAATTACTTACACTTTCTTAAAATTATACAAGTAAACATTATACACAAGTTTATAAAAAAAAAAAAAAGATATTTTGAGGGACAACTTCCCCAAAACCGCCTATGGGGAGGGTAGTCATAAATTAAGCATGGTCTTGATTATACATGTTTTACACAATACAAAAGTCTTACTTAACCATTTTCTCATTCATTCACTTCACAAAATTCTTTCACCTAGTATTAGAAGTTTTTCTTTCTCTCTTTGGGTTCATCATAACCGCCTTCAAGGGTTCTTCAAAGGATCATCATCAAAATTTTCAAGTGTTTTTACAATCTAGTTAATACTCTATATAAGGTTTTGAAATAAAACCAAGAGTATTTAGGATTAACCTTGTTACTTGCACCTCATCATATTCACTTGTAAGCATGTTTCTTTTATTTTTCATGTTTCCTTTTCATTACATGTGTATCTTTTCATTCTTGGAGCAACATGCAAGACATATGTGATTTATACCATTTTACATGATTTTAGAGTATATATATATATTTGGTCATCCTATAATTATCCCCTTGGTATTCATTGGTCTTGATGGTGATTAGGAACCCATGACACCCTAAGAAGGTGTATGGTAGGATTAGATTAGCTTTGGAGTTGATTTGAAGGATTAGAATAGGTTTTGTCCGAGAAAACTATTTTCTATACGTATAAAATAGGTTTTGTCCTTATTTTGATTTTCTGAAAAACCGACGGTGGGCACGACTTTTGGCCTTGATATTTAGAAAATATACTTTAAAACGAATCCGTCGCTTGAACGGAATAAAACGGAGTTATAACGAAAAAGTTATGGATTTTACAAGTTTGACGACTAAATTTATATTTTCGTAAATTTCACTTGTTGTTTTACTTTGTCCGGGTTAAAACGAGCCTTAATCTTTACAAATTATTTCGACTTATCAAAAATATATTAGTTTACTTCGATACGGGTTAAGGACATATTATACGTAGAAAACGGATTTGAAACGATTAAAGATATGCACGCTTTCATAAAATTTCCGTAACTATTATTTTCTAAAAACTATATTATTTTTACGATACAAGTGGTACATTAGTCAGAACGACCATGTTTGAGGTTGTTTTAACCATGATGTGAAACTTTTGAAACGAAATGTCTTCTAGTAAAATCAAGTTCACCGGCATATTTTTCAAAACGACAAGCCGTTTGTATAGCGGAGGTGTAGTAAATTATTTACGGATGTTCAAACTTGGTCGAAACTCATTTTTCTCGCACAACAATTAGCCAAACCACCATCTTTAACCCTTATTATCTTTATGTTCGAGACCTTGGACGAAAACTCCTGAATCGAAACTTCTAGATTTCGATACAAACTTTCCAAAACCGTCGAGTTCGTTTCTAACGATCGACGTACACCATTTTACGACTAGTTTTCCAAAGCCATTTTGTCACTTTTATGAAAATTCACGACATTGTTTTGCGACGAAAAGTGAAAATTTCACCATAAATCATTATAAAACCATTGTAGGATGACATTTTGACGTAAATACTTGTAAAGTGATTTTGATTGGTCAAGACGTCAAACGAGTATTTTTCGACGATAAGTAATATTTTCAAAACTCGCAAATGGTATAAATAACATACGAAATGCATGCATAACATTACATTGCAACTCATGACATATCATATCATTCGTAATAGGTCCCGTTAAAGCATCACATTATACCTCTGTACTCACTTTTGCCATTATTCCGCTTACCAAGTGAGTTTTCATAGCCCGCTTACATGCTTTTAATTATTTTCAAACCTACGGGAGAATACATTGCACAACATTTCTATTACGATACCAAGTATGTTAAATTCATTTACATTGCTTAAGTTACGATTTGCCAATTTGAAAGTCCCCATTCCCATTACCCGAACATGAACCGTTAATCTTTGAAGCGAGGATGAGTGGATAGATCTATCGAGGGTGACGCCCATCCGGGTTGGTGAATCCTAACCGCCATACGGATGCATTTCATTTTATAACATTACGGAGTTGTCTCGCAAACACTGCGGGGCATACATTATGAATTGTCTAGTTTCGTGTCATGGGCTTAAGCAATTGTAACATTTTTACGTGACTTAATTGTCATGCTCGTAACATTTTACGTGACATAATTGTCATGCTCGATCTATACTTATGTAGTCGATAAAACATTTACATAAACCTATGATTTCTCACCAACATTATTGTTGACCCGCTTTAGCAATGTATTTTCGTGTAATCGAGGCATTATCATCATGACATGGTTTAGGAACCACCTTTTGAGTCGCGCGCCGACTTACATCATTGTACATTATGGCACTTTATTTCAAAACCATCGTTTGACTTGTATTATATTTATATTTCCGCAAACCTTGTAAACTTTTGGGACCTATGTTGTAACTCGATTATTTTATTAAATCAAACGATGTGTTTTTCCAAACGACATTTTAGGTCGCTCAATATAACCTGATTGTGGTGCTATGACAACAATTCCCGTGAATTCCATTCATTGCAAAAATGTAAATTGGGGTGTGACACTATTTATAGAGGAAAACCTCTCGTTCTCTGGATCCCACGGATCCTTCCACTGGGATCCGCTAGCACAAAGCTAGGGATCCGTGGTCCGCCTCTTTGCCCATGGGTATTTTGGGTTATGGGTCATGGGTCATGGGTTATGGGTTGATCCATGGTTTTCAATCTAGATACAATGTACCTTAAGGATACATTGAACTTGTGTAAGTGGTATATATAAAACCATGGGTTATGGGTCAAAACCATTTGCTAGTTTTATCTATTTAGTATATACTTGCTTTTACCCATTTTAGTATATACTTGTTTTTACCCATTTTAGTGTACTTAATATAAGTATGTATTAACCCAATATGTAAACACTAGTTGTTGTACATATATCTAGATCATAAAATCACTTATACTTGTTTTAGTGTTTTATGTGAAAGCGTAAGTGTGTTAGAAAACTATTAGTTCAAACCATTTACGTATTTTATTTGTTTCGTTAATATGATTTTACTTTTGTTATCGACAAAACATTAGAAGATCGTAAAATATAAATAAACGTTTTTACAGCTTATTTGTATTAACACTAGCTTAATTTAATCTTATTATAGCTTAATATATCATAATCAGTGAGTAGTATTAATTCAAAGTTCATCTTAGTTAACCTTTAGTGTAATCTTAAATAGTCAAACTTTTCAATATAGTCGTTTTTGAATAAAATGGATAATTTTATATAGGACATAATATTAAGATTTAGGATATAAGCTTTTGGGATATTAAAGTTTAGTCGCTAATCTTAATTAGAAAATATTAGCTTATATATACTTAGCTTATAGATTGCTTATTTCTTTGTTTCTTTTAAGTACTTTTCCAAAAGCATGCTCAGGCACGCCTTAGCAAGCTTTTTCATGAGCTTGTCAAGAGCTTATTAGTTGGTCAAATCTTGTGTATTTTGGTTCTTTGTAAAGCTAACCTAGTTGTCTAGCTATTCCAAAGGCTTATTTTCTATTTTGTAGCTTGTTTGATAGGGTCTTATAGCTTATAGTTTGTCCCATTTCGTGTGAACTAAAGTACTCAAGGCTCACAAGCCACTTTCACAAGCTTGTCTAGAGCTCAATAGTGGGCCCTGTGCATTGAACCTTGGCTTTTTGGAAAGCTAACCATCCATCTTGACACTTCGCTTTTAATTTTGAGCTTTTAAGCTTATTTAGTGAGCTTAATTTGCTTGGGAATATGGCTGCAGCCCTGCTTTGGTTGCATAGTTTAGGATTATAGCTTATTAGCTTATTAGAAGCTTATCGTTGTTGTTATTTGTGCCTTTTATTTTAATTTGAGTAGCTTAAGCTAGTTTGAATCATAATTCACCTTTGTTTCCAGCTTGTAGGCATATTTGAGCTTAAACATCAAAATAAGCTAAAAATCCAAACTGTTAAACCAATAAGCTCACAAACCGCTTATTTTTAGGTTTCAAAATTTTTGTTTTCATTAAAGTTACTTAATATCAAGAGTTAAATAGTTTTCAAAAGAAAAATCTCAAAACATCATTTTAATATAGTGATAGCATTTATTTAATAAAATTAGCTTTTAGTTTTCTTTTCAACTTATTATTAAGCACTTCTTGTTTTATAATTTTCTTGGCCTTCTGTCACCTTAGGATATTTATAGAAAAAGTTTCATAATTTTCTCTGTTTGTTTAGTATTTATTAGAATTTAAAATAGTTAAAAGTATTAAATAATTAGTAATAAATAATTAAAAGCATAAAAATATCTTTTCGCTTTTAAAATTAGTTTTATAATATTCTAGATTTTTCTAAGTTAAAATTTTATTTTCCAGGTTAATTTTATATTTTCTTGTATTTAAGTGTATTTTAAATAATAATTAATTAGTAATAAATAGATAAAAGTGTAAAAATATATTTTCAATCTTAAAATAAGTTTTATAATATTTTAGATTTTTCTAAATCATAATTTCCTTTTTCTAGCTTTATTTCATATTTTATTATATTTTAAGGTATTATTAAATAGTTAAAATAGTTTTTAATTAATAATAATTAATTAAATAGTTATAAAAATAATTTTCCTTTTCTAATAATTTTCTTTATTTTAGGATTCCAAAATATCATTTTCATATTTGTAGACCTTTTATTTCTTAAAACTCACGCTTTATTTTATACGTTACGTAGTTTTAATAAACGTCGTATTTACGCTTGTGTAACTCGATTGTTGTGCTTTATAATTCGTATCCAAATACAATTCCAATCAATCAAGAGTGTAATTATCCATCAAAATCCTTCTCGATCACTATCCTTAGTGGTTATTCGACATCCGAAAGTTTTAAAACACCATTCGGTCTCCGTGGGACTTAACGACTGTGGAAACACTATACTCTCGCATCTTAATTGCATTGTTTCGAGTTGTTTGAAGTTTATTACGGTTGACCATTCACAAGTGGTTAGCTTGTGTGATAAAACTTGACGGTTTGGATCCAATCAAGAGGGTCAACCGAACCTTTGTGAAATTGTTGGCAATGAGGAAAGATGATAGCTTATCGCACCATGCCCGAGGAGCTTGTTTGAGACCATACGAGCTTTGTTCGCTTTGTAGACATGGTTCGGGAATTCGGATCAACGAATCCTTCCGGTTGGTCGACATAAACCGCTTTTTTAAGTTGTCCGCTGAGAAACGCAGCTTTGACATCCATCCGAAAGACCTTCATATTCATATGATCCGCGAACGTGAGAAATATCCGAATACCTCAAGACGAGCAACCGAGCAAAAGATTCTTCAAAGTCTATACCCTCATCTCGACGATAACCCTTAGCAACTAGCCGTGACTTGTTTCGGATTACGCCCTTCAAAGATCCAATTTGTTCTTCCAAACCATTTGAGACCAATGACGAGACTCTCGCTGGTCTTTCAACCGCCTCCCATACTTCAAGACGCTTAAATTGGTTGAGTTCTTCTTGCATGGATTCAATCCGGTATCTTTGTCATTGCGTCTTTAATGTTTTTAGGCTCGATTGGCGTATGCAGTTGCATAGATGCAATGTTCACCGTCCTGAGTGAAGACGTTGTCTCGTAACGACCGTTGATTCTTGCCAATAATATTTTCCGCAGGATGGTCTTTTGTCCATCGATGTGTAGGGTTGATGTTGGTATACATTGTGCGATTCGAGGATTCAAATGGCTTGTTGAAGATTCCGCGACATCCGTGCGTAGCCTCATTAGCAAACGGGTTAAAGAACGCATTTGGATCAAAATCGGCGGTGGGGGTACTTGTTAAGAATATCATCACCGGTTCATCATTGTTGGAAGCGGTTTGTTCAACTGCTGTGGTGGAGTCAATCGGTGGTGCTTCATCAATGATAGTTGTTGTAGCAGTGTATCGTATAAGAGTAGTATCGTGTTGAGCAATGAAACAAAGGATACACCGAGCACGCTCATCAATATCGCCACCGAATAGAGGAGCAAATAACCTTTCCATTTGTTTACGAGTGATCCGGGGCTTTGTTCGGTGATGATGGGGTTTGAGGAAGTTTAAGCGGTTATGACCGGTTCCAAGTCATATACTCGTAAGCCATTTCCGAAGTTCATCAAAATGAGCATGAATCGTTTCCATAACCTGCTTTGTATGACGATTCCAGATCCGTAACCTTTAGAATTCTCACAATATCCAATAAAGACCTAATGTCGACTTTGGCTTTGAGCTTTCCAAAATCATCACGATCATTATTCGGATAGCAAAGGGATCCAAATACATGAAAGTGTTTGAGATTCGGTTTATGGTTGTGGAGAAGCTCAAAAGGTGTTTTGTTGTGGCGCTTAGTAATTAATAGAACGGTTTTGAGTATAGCATGCCGTAGATACACTTCCGCCCATAAGTAATCCGGAAGTTTAGCATTGATTAACATTGTTCTTGCAGCCCACTAACGCTCGTTTCGCTCTTTCAACAACTCCGCTTTGTTTGGTGTTCGTGCAATAGATGTCCGATGCTCAATTCCTACTTTCTCATAAAATTCACGAAGAGTTTGGTTAACAAATTCAGTTCCTTTGTCCGTTTTATTTGGCGGACGGTGTTCCGGAGTCGAACTTGAATTTTCGTGAGAAAGGTGATGATCATTTGTGGAGCTTGGTCTTTGCTTCAAGAAAGTAGACCCAAGTCCATCGTGAATAGTCATCAACAATTACTAAGATGTAGCATTTGCCATTGATCGCTTGCACGCCAGATCGGGCCACAAAATCCATGTGAAGAAGATGAAGCACATGTCGAGAGTGGTTCCACCTTTGAAGGAAAATGAGCACGAGTGCTTTTCCCTTGTTCACGTGCTAAGCAAAGATGATCTTTAGAATACCGAAATTGTGGGAGTCCTTCAACTAGTTTGTGTCGAGCAAGATTGGTTATAGTTTGAAAGTTTAAATGTGAGAGACGACGGTGCCATAGCCGAGATTTTGTTGATGTTGCCTTTGAAAGTAGCGAGATGGGAGATGAAGCAACCATGTCTTGCATAGAGATAGTGTAAAGACTAGAATTACGTGAGCCGGATATAAGGTCGTTTCCTTGTAGATCACGAATGAAACAAGATTTATCCACAAAAGCAACTTCCAAATCTCCATCACAGAACCGACCTCATCGAAATAGATTGTGACCGAGGCCTTCCACATAATAAACCCCGCTAATTTCGATGTTCCCATTGATATAGTCTCAGAGCCCATGATAGTCGCAAGTGATCATTCCGAATCGACAAAGCCAATGAACTTTGCAATAAAGTTTGATAACAGCTTTAAGGTTGCTGTCATGTGTCGGGAACATCCGCTATCAACAATCCGAGAATGATCTCGATCACCGCATTGCACACGCATTTGACACGGATGGAATAGAAGTAGATGTAGAACCCGAAATTTTAGAGGGTTCCGAGGCGATTATAGTAGACATACACACATCAAAAACTTTAGGCATCCATTTAAATCCTAGTGTGTTATATATCCATTTATGCCATCGATAACTACTATTTGCTTTAGTCTTAGTGAATGCACCAGGTGGTACTACATTCTTTGGAGGTGAAACCGAGCTACAGGACATCAATGTTTACCTTAGAATCTAAAGAAGGCGGTCTACCAAGCACGGACTTAGAATGATTAGTGGGCCTAGAGGTATTCCGATTCTTAGGATTCCGTAACGAGAGATTATAGCTTTAGCAACACATTTGTCATGACAATCGAATTCATACTTTTACGACAAATAACACAAGGTGCATTAGATCGAATATCAAAAGTACTTAAAGGTTTAGCATTCGTTACATCACTATTTCTATTACATTTGCGACGCAATATCTATAGTGGAAGCAATGTGAGTCTTATTCATAGTCCTATGGTGTTCTTCTACTTTAGCATTCCTTATTGATCTTTTCTTAGGTCGCAACTTCCTATTCTTCGATGTAGTGCTCCTAGGTCGTGAAGTGCGGACGCTTGGAAAAGACGAACTATTCATGTTTCAAAGAGAAGGAAGCACGTTAGCAACTTGTGATTTGGTAGTAGGATTCTAGGTTCACGATTACTAAGTGTTCTTGGTGCTATTCTCTTAATCACGGTAGGCGGAAGTTGTTCATACTTTCCTAACATTTCTCTTAACTTAAAGATAGTGTGAATCAAATCTTGATTTTCAGAACGAAGATTTCCCCAAAAATTCATGACTTCCTTAGTGTGTACAAGAAAATGATCAAGCTTATTTGATGCTTCATCACGAGTCTTTTTAAGTAAATCAAATATGACACCATATTCCTGTTTAACTTTTACAAGTTCTTGTTCATATTTAGAGATTTGACATTTCAAAGACACGTTTTGATCATCCAGTTGCTCAAATTTTGGATTAAACGATTTAGATTGCAACTGGTTGAGTTTGTTTTGCAAAACAAGTTCACGATTTTGGCAATCTTTTTGACACAATTGAAGACGACGTTTTGCATTTGAAAGCTCGTTAATCAAACGTTCATTTTCGCCTTTTAAAGACTCGATCCGATGCATATTATCGAATTCTCAACAATTACAACATTATCAACGATGTCGGCGAGATATAATCGATGCATGTGGCAAAGAATTAAATAATACAAAGATTATGGACATCAAGACCGATAACATCTTCCAAGAGTCGATCAACATCTTTTCTCAACATTTTATTTTTACGTTTAGTATTAGAAATAGATGTTTCATGCTTCTCAAAACGACCTTCATCAATCCAAGTTCCTTATGAAAGTCCTGCTCCCAAGATAATGCACAACTTTTCAAATTTTAAACATTTGGTAAAAGATTTTTCTCGAAAAATGTCTCTTTGTTCTCGCGCCTGAGGCGATTGAAAATGTTGAACTTTGATTTCGAATGATATTCTATCTCATGTTGTAAAGTTTTGAGGTCACCATGAAAAGGTCAAAATATCTAAGAATTTTGTGATTTTCGTGTTTTGAATTTACTTCACCGATGGAAGGTAAAGGACCATAAGTTTGTGCATAATACGGTTGGGATTAACATTAGAAGACTCGTACATTTTATGATAATCCTTGGTGTGTTAGAAGAATCCGTTGGTGTGACGAAAGTGACCGCTTTTTATAATTAAAGGTTTGTTGTAAACAACAGCTTCTAATTTTGATCGACTCGTCTTCTGCATCTAATTCCTCTTGACGATGATATTCAACAACACTCATAACAATATCATCAATTTTATATTACACTTTGAAACTTGATTTGGTTTGAATGCCTTTGGTGAAAGCTTAGGTTTATAATCGCGAAGATTCGGTCCATATCCATTTGATTGGGTTTTAAAGTAAACTTTTCAATAGTCATATCGACTCACCATGTTTGTAAACAACAGCTTTAAACTCTTTAAGTTTGTTTTGCAATCCGATAATTTCTTCAAGTTGGTCATCTATTCGTTTCGTTGAATGCTTTTTGTATGCAGAGAACTGTTTTGACAATTTAACAACTCGACCTTAGCTTTTTATTTTCCAAGGTGAGAGCGTTAATTTGCTTTTTATGTTCATGTTTCAGTTGTTCTATTTCGCACAACAAAGCATTCTTCGAAGCGGCTAGATCACGATCTGCTCTCTAAATATTTTTCGTTTTGATGAGATTTAGCAAAGCGGCTTCAAAACCTTTTTCACAGTTTTCTTGAGTTTTGAAAAGTTGAGTTGCATTTTAAACATTCAAAATCCTTGGTTAACGAGCATTTTTACTTTTTAAGTCCCGATTTAATGCACAACATTCTTCAATTTGGGATTGCTGGTCTTTAAGTAAAAGAGCAAGATCTGGATGAGGCAAAGTTTGGCTTGTTCAACGGAGTCACAACATGATCATTATTTAGATCCTCAAGTATAACCACGAGTCAATTTGATTATCTCAGTAGTCACCGAAAATTTCGCTATTTTAAATCTTCATATTTACTTAAACTAGAATGTTTATCAAATTTATTTGATCTAAATTGAGCATTTTAGCATGTACATTTCATCCTTTCTTGCATAAAGATTATGCATATCCGAGTAGTCTTATCTAACCATGCGATCTTTCTTGATTTCTAAACGGCCTCACAAGAAAGATTTTCTTGTCTTATGAGTCCGCGCGCGTACCAAAATGAAATAAAAGAAAACGCGAGAAAATAAAACAAGCTAATAAAAATCTAAAACTTCGTCATCGTGACAGTTTATTTATAACGCGTCTAGAAAGATAAATATTACAACTTTCCGTTTGAAGTTATACATTTACGGGTAACAATGGAGTATCAAAATACATCTATTATCTAGAAAATACTCAAACAAATAAATATACACTACTTTCTTTTATCTAAAGATTACAAAAGTAAAATAAATACAAACTTATCCTAACCCCATATACCCACTTCCCCCTCTCTTCTCTTTATCTATTCTGATCTCCTTCGCTTCTTCCAAATCGCCCCACAACAAACCGCCTCCTCCATTTTCGCCTCCTCCTCCATCCCCACCCCCACACACGCCTTTTTCCCAAGGAGGATAACCTCCAAAACATCCTTCCCAACACCTTAAACAACTTCAATCCAAGAATAGCTAACCCTTGGCTTATCCCATGGAAGCAAATCGACAAGATGAGGTCCCCATTTGATTCCTTGTCCCTAGGAGTTTCGGTTAAAGGCAAGACAAAGAAGAGCCACGTGAAGGCCAAGTATCATTACCCAAGAGGTCTTACTTCATCCCCACATTCGATTGACCAAGTCAAGCTACTCTTTTACTCCTTTAAATACCCCATCGGTCCACGGTGATACCACAACTCACAACTTAGAAATCAAAAGCTAGAGAGATACAAAGTGCTTGTGGTTTCTTGTGGATTCGATTAGTGGGATTGCTTCTACTCCTTGTTTGTTTACCGTTAGACACTCCTTTGTTGTAAGGCCTTTACCGATTTCAAACTTCTATGTTGTTAAATTGTTGTTTTCCATTGAAATCTTGTACTTGTTCATACCTAGAAACCGTTGCATAAATGTTGTGGGTAGATTGGTTTTGAATATTTACATCTTGTGTGATATAAGGAATATGAATCAACTAAAAAGTAAGATGTGTTTATGATGTTAAAACTTGGGTCATGTTGTCGATTGTCACACGGGAAGTTTACAAACTTATTTTCTTGTTTTTGGAATCGTTAAAATATTTCGATGAGGCTTTCAAATCCGAATATATTGTTTACATTGGCTCGAAAAATGGAAGCGTTTAGTTTATTTTATGGCTTATTGATTTAGGATTAGTGTTACTCAAATTTGTGTGCTCGAGGAAAAACCTGATATGGCGAATTTGACCTCTTGATTTATTATTTTAGTCTTTCTCGCTATGGGTAGAATGGGTAATCTTTGGACTCAGTTAAAAACTCGGTTTAGGATGAGTCTTGTGCGGTCGTGTAGAAGGGAATTGGTGTCGAAGGCTGCAAGACGCCCTCCCTTTCCTACGCAAATGACCTCCATGGAACCATTCAATATAAGCCTTTAGTGGAGTGTTTCAATCGATTTCCATTTCGGTAGGGGTGATTGTTTCTTTGCCTTCCTTTCTTGTTTTCCCAATTGTAGGCATTTAGTAAATGCCTTTTTATTCATTATCACGTTTATTTCTTTAAAGTGAACCGCTCTTTTCTTCTTTCCTACACATCTTGGTGCGTTTGGGTTGGCCCCGCTGACGTTTAAAAACAGGCCAAAGCCCACTTTCCTTTCTTTGCTCTTCACCCCACAACAGGGTGTTTGTTTCGCTTATTTTCACCACCCAAAGGGTGTTTAGTTGTTGCCTGCACCACCCAAAGGTGTTTAGTCACGCAAAACGACCACCAAAAGTGCGTTCTTTGTACCAAACAGGTACTTGGTCTGCGATTTTCAAAGACCATTTAGGTGCGTTTGGTTGCTCTGATTCAGCCCACAACGAGTGCGTTTATCCCACCTATGCTGACCCTCGAAGGGCATTTTCCTCCTTCTCCTACCGTTTTGATCCAAGTATATAGCTTCTAAGTCAAATGTTATCAAGATATGTTATCCTCTTTTTATTCCTCACGATGGGTGCGTTTGGTTCGACTTTGAGTTGGGCCAAAGCCCATTTGATGTTCATTCGGTTACGTGAAATGATATGTACACGAGTTGCAACCGAAACATAAGCTTTATAAAGTGAGACAAACATATAGAAATTGAATAACATAGAGTATAACGAAATCGTCATTTTAAACGTGTCACGATTACTTGCTTTTCGATCTTTCTCACGCCTTGTTCATGGCATGCTCGCCTACTTACCTTGACGCTATTACTATCAATATTATTCCACGATATCTCATTTTACAAGCTTATGATACAAACGGATAGCGAAATACAATTAACTTCTAAATCATACAAAACGAGACTTATTTTAAAACAATAATAATTTCCTACATTTCGTCATCAAATATATATCTGATATATAAACAAGTCATACTCATTTTTCTAAAAGACAATTATAACATATAAAATGGAATTTATTTTATTTTCACCATTATAATAAAACTATTACTTTTCTTATATATACCTATATTTTTAAACAACGTCTTTATAATATAAATACGTTACTAATTAGTTATGATATTTTCCGTACGTCATCTTCCGGTTACGACAAACCCACGACTCATTTGTTTTAATACTTTTGTGTGTATCTAAGCACTTCCATGAGCCAAAGTTAATCATAAACGATACACTAAATAACTTAAACTTTTGGAGTGTATAAATATTATTGAGTCTAAATACAAAGGTATTAATTAAAGTATTGGTACAAAATTATAGGTCGCGTGATTTTACGACTGCACCACTTACTTGATTTCTTTACTACTCGGATCTTGCTCTACTAAGGTGAGTTCATAGCCTCGCCTTTACTTATTTATTTCAAACCCGAGGGAGATGCATGCTATAAACTAGAACACAAGTCTTTCTTAAACTGTATCTTTGCTGATCATTATTATTATAGCCTAAGTTGCACGCCATAAGTCCCTTACATCATGAACCATTAATCACTTGCGGTGAGCGAATATTGTGGATAGTACTATGGGAATTAACGACCCGACTCGGTTATCGGAAATAACCGGGCGCACTATATTTGGTTAACTATGGAATTGGCAATTCCATCTCTGAG
Source organism: Chrysanthemum lavandulifolium (assembly GCA_022545495.1). Classification (NCBI taxonomy): domain Eukaryota; kingdom Viridiplantae; phylum Streptophyta; class Magnoliopsida; order Asterales; family Asteraceae; genus Chrysanthemum; species Chrysanthemum lavandulifolium. Next base: position 144,158,264 of record CM040246.1, on the reverse strand, counting down.
AGGGCAATATTATACTTACACCGGTAATTAGGTGTATGCGATTAGTTTGGTGTCATGAGCTTAGCGCATAATAATAATCTATGTTTTCCATGGTGATTGTATTGAAGCAATTATCATCTTTTACTTGTGTTCAACTAATTATTTAAACCTATGAATATCACTCAACATTTTGTTGACCTTTTAAGCATGCTCATCTCGTGTACAAATTAGATATCATGAAGGCGTGGAGTGGGCGTCATGGGACACTTGAAGTGGTGTTATATTTCAATTAAAGTTATCATTTCGTAAAAACTATCTTTATGTAATTTCAAACATGTGGTATTCCTTTTGTGTTTCCGAAACACCGGTTTTATGAAATGGTAACAACTTCTTATTTAAAACGTCTCTTTAGAGTCGTTTTCTATAACTTAATGACTATGATCCTCTAAGTAATACCCCAAATAGTCTTCCATTGTCACTTTGTGATTTTGGGGTGTTACAGATTGGTATCAAGAGCCTAGGTTATAGAGAACCAACTTGTATTTTCAAAACAAATTGGACTATAACCACGTTTTCAAATGGACCGCTTTACACCACCACTTCATGTCCTCCGCTGCTACTTCGCTCCGATTGCATGTATGAGATTCGCTAGCGGATAGTACATAACTACTAAAACTTGCATGATAAAAACTTATAAATGCTAGCTTTCATTTAGTTAGGCATTTAGATTTGCGTGGCGATTATGCACGACTAACTAAAACTTATTTACCGCATGACTTTATTTACTTATAAGTGCACATTTTCTTTTGGGTTGTTCAGATACCATGTCGACCGCTACTCACCCTATCGACTTGACCTCCGACGGTGAGATGGAGGATACTATGTCCTCGTCCTACCCCTTGGTACCGGCTCTCATCACACCTATGTCTTACGAGACCGAGCCCTTCGAGGAGGCGAAGTCGTTGTCACACCACCGCTTTGGTCACACCCAGCACCCTGTCTTTGGTCCCCCACTTATGATGAGATATTTGGAGTCACAGTGGGCTATCACCTTCGACATTGTATTCGGACACACTCACACACCGATTCCGTGTCTTCTATTTCTCGCCATCACCACTCTGGTTCGTCGGCGAAGGCGAGCTAGGGTTCTCAAACCCACGAGCCCGCCATTTAGTCGACCATTCCGTTACCGTGAGGATGGTGCTACTTTTATACATACCGCTCGGAAGCAGTGAGGCACCCATCACTTTTATTCCACCCTCGACATACCATCATCGCTCCGCTTTTCCACCATCACCGCACTGCACCACCACTCATACCGTTTCACCACTACCACCACCTACCACATTCATCTATCGACCACTCTGTGCATCGGTTTCGTCCCGTCCATGCATCATCACCCTTGGTGATGCATCACGAGCCTGATGATATCTCTTAGGGAGGTGGGCGATTTGGTGAGCTAGTCCGTGACCTCATGTCGCGATTGAGGGGCACCGGCGACCCTCTAGATTGGTGATTCATCTATTTAGTTTTCTGGTACTTTAGCCTGCCACATGTGGCACTAATAAAGGCTTTGTATTCGCATGTTTTGTAAACTATCGAACAAGCTATTTATGTGACACTGTATGGTATTGTATCACCATGTATGGATGGTGAACCTATGGCACTATGGTTGCTGTTTCTTGATATTCTTATGTATGATGATCTTCTTACTTATCGGTTGTGTGAATCGAAGTGATCATTTATATATATTCTCTTGTGTGGTTCTAACACGTTGTGATTCTTTCTTATGATGATTATACTCTATTGATATAATGTGATGATCCTGACTATTATGAAACCATTTTTATAATAATTCACAATTATGTTGAATGATTCTGAAATCTGAGTGTATGTCTTTAGAAAAATGGCAAGAACAAGAACTACCTCTACCCCTACTCAGACTCCCGAGATGACCCCGGAAGCAATTCGGAGGCTAGTTACAAATGAAATTGGTCTTGCTTTTCGCAAGACTGCTTGAGGCATCGAACAAATGAAGCCCCAAATCAAGCCAACCAAATGAAGCTGTGGTAAATCGCAAATGTGGATACAAATAATTCATGAATTGCAAACCTACTTTCTTCAAAGGCCGGAAGGCTATTGGCCTTATCCATTGGTTTGAAAGATCGAAGCGTGTTTCTTCTAAGTGATTGCTCGAGAAGATTGCAAGGTGAAGTTTGCTCTTGGTACTCTCTTGGAAGATGCATTGTCTTGGTGGAAGGCCCATGCCCAACCTATTGGCATGGAGGAAGCCTACAAAACCACTTGGGTGAACTAAAGCAATTGATGATGAAGCAATCATCCAAGGACCGAGATTAAGAAACTTGAAGATGAGTTCTACCATCGACTACTAAGGGCAATGATCTCAAAACCTACTTCAAGCGCCCCAGAATTGAAAGCTCTATGCCCTTCCATGGTTTCGATGAGGTTAAGTTCTTGGAGAATCTCATTGGGGATTACCCGAAACATTGAGGGCAATGTTCTTGCATCAAAGCCCAAGACCGTGGAGGAAGTGATCACAATTTCCTACCAACTCATGGACCAAGTCTTGAAACATGGATCCGTGCAGGCAACAATGACAACAAGAGGAAATTTGATGACCGCCGAGGCAACACTTCAAACAACTCCATCACAACAACTCTTTCAATCACAACAATAACAAGTAACAACAACAACCAAGGCCGAACAATCACAATCAACACATGAACAACAATCCCAACTCATACCACCAAAACCAAACAACCACCACAATCAACAAAACCGTAGGCAAGAAGTTGCGAGGGCTTATCTTCTACCCCCGCCATCGGAAGAGGCTATCTTGGACCACACCCTTTGTGCACTCGATGCAACTTTGCATCATGTGGGACGTTGCACCATTATGTGTGAAAGTGTAACAAGGTGGGCCATACCACAAGGATTGTCGAAGCCACCGCTTTCGGGTAACCTTCAACCTATTGGGATAACTTGCTTTGGATGTGGAGAAGTGGACATGTCAAAAGTAGATGCCCAAAGTCAGCGGGAACAACAACAACAATAACAACAACAACCACCGCTAGAGCAAGAGCTTATGTGCTTGGAGATGGAGATGCACAAGAGAACCCGGATGTCGTTACAGTGCGTTTCACTCAACCATCATTTAGCTAAAGTGTTATTTGATTACGGAGCCGACAAAAGCTTTGTGTCTTCTAAGTTTGCACCTTTGTTAAAAGTCACCCCAACTACTCTAGATACCACTTATGAAGTAGAGCTAGCCGATGGAAAAATAGTAGAACTAACACTATCCTTGAGGTTGCAACCTATCCTTATCAAATCACCCGTTCGATATAGACCTTATGCCTATTCAACTCGGTAGCCCGATCTTTGTCATTGGCATGGATTGGCTATCCAAGAATCGTGCAAGAATCATCATGACGAGAAAGTCGTTCACATTCCTCTCGATGGCGAAACTCTAATCATTAGGGTAATCGTAGTAAGACCCGATTGAACATCATCTAAGTGCGTTAAGGCGGTGACATAGAAAAAGGATGCCGCATTTTCTAGCACAAGTAACGGAGAAGAAGGAAGCGGACGAGAACAACTAAAAGACGTCCCGTGGCTAGGGACTTTCAAGTATTTCACGAAGACTTGCTGGCCTTCCTCCTATTCGCAAGTAGAATTCCAAATCGAGCTAGTCTTGGGAGCGGCACCGTGGCACGAGCACCCTATAGATTGGCACCTTCCGAACTACAAGAAGCGTCGACCAACTTCAAGAACCGTCGAAAAAGTTCATTCGACCGAGTTCTTCGCCTTGGGAGCTCGGTCTTATTGTCAAAAAGAAGAACGGATCTTTCCGTATGTGTATTGATTACCGAGAGTTGAACAAACTAACGGTGAAAATCGCTATCCATTGCCTAGGATTGACGATCTGTTTGACCAACTGCAAGGGTCGGTCGCCTACTCAAAGATTGATCGAGTCCGTTACCATCAACTAAGAGTTAGGGAGGAGGATATTCCAAAACGCTTTCGAACACGATCGGCCACTATGAGTTCCAAGTGATGCCATTTGGTTTGACAAATGCACGGCGGTATTATGGACACGATGAGCCGAGTGTAAACCTTACTTGGACAAATTTGTGATTGTGTTCATTGACGACATTCTCATCTATTCCGCAACAAGGAAGAGCATGCGGAACACTTGAAAGCCATCCTAGAAATGCTCAAGAAAGAAGAAGCAGATGCTAAATTTTCCAAGTGCGACTTACGGATTCAAAAGTTCAATTCCTTGGTCACGTGATAGATAGTAATGGTCTTCATGTTGATCCTTCAAAATCGAAGTGTCAAAGATTGGTCGTCCCTACTACCCTACCGAGATCGTCAATTTTGGGTCTTGCGGTTATTATCGAAGATTTATCGAAGGATTTTAAAATCGCTAAACCTCTAACGAGCTAACCCGAAAAAGAAGAACTTTGGTGGGAGAGAAACAAGAGTTAGCCTTTCAACTCTTGAAGCGAAAGCTTTATGAAGCTCCTATCTTAGCCTTACCCGATGGAGTGGAAGATTTTGTGGTCTCTTTGATGCATCCCACCTAGGGTTAGGTGCGGTATTGATGCAAAGAAACAAGGTGATAAACATGCTTCACGACAACTCAAAACTCATGAGAAGAACTACACTACCTATGACTTGGAATTGGGAGCCGTGGTTTTCGCTCTCGAGATATGGAGACATTACCTATATGGAACCAAGTGTACGGTGTTTACCGACCATAAAAGTCTCCAACACATTCTCGATCAAAGGAGTTAAACATGCGACAACGCCGATGGCTAGAATTGCTTAGTGATTCTGTTGTGAAATCCGTTATCACCGGGAAAAGCAAATGTCGTAGTGATGCTCTTAGTCGAAAGGATCGACCTAAACCTCTTGAGTAAGATCCTTGGGAATGACAATTAAGTCACCCTTCCATCAAAAATCCTTGAAGCTCAAGTGAAGCACTCAAACACGAAAACCGTCCCAACGAAAGAATCTTTGGAATGCCGGAAAGCGAGAACGACTTTGCAAAGATCGGATGGAACATTATGTTTTGGCGATAGAAGCTGGATACCACTTTGTGGAGGAATACGGGAACTCATCATGCATGAGTCTCACAAGTCTAAATATTCCATTCACCGGGATCCGACAAAATGTACCAAGATCTCAAGAAGCTTTATTGGTGGCGAACATGAAAGTTTGAAATTGCAACGTCGTTGGAAAATGTCTCACCTGTTCTCGAGTCAAAGCCGAATGTCAAAACCTTCCGGATTGTTAACTCAACTGAACTCCCGGTTTGGAAGTGGAGAGAATCACTATGGACTTCATAACCAAACTACCAAAGGCTGCTAGAGGTTACGACACTATTTGGGTCATCATTGATCGCTTTACCAAATCCGCTCATTTCCTACCCATCAAGGAAAATGATGAAATGGAAACCCTTGCTCAACTATACGAAGGAAATTGTATCTCGTCATGGGTACCAATTTCCATCATTTCGATCGTGACGGTCGTTTTACTTCACACTCGAAATCTCTTCAAAGGCCTTAGGTACTCGTTTGGATATGAGTACCGCATATCATCCTCAAACCGATGGCGGCGAAAGGACTATCCAAACCTTGGAAGACATGCTTGAGCTTGCGTGATCGACTTTGGGAAAGGTTGGGATAAACACTTACCGTTGGCAGAATTCTCCTACAATAATAGTTACCACGCGAGCATCAAGGCAGCTCCATTCGAGGCACTTTATGGTCGAAAGTGTCGATCACCCGTTTGTTGGGCTGAAGTTGGAGATGCCCAACTCATGGACTCGAACTTGTCCAAGAGACAGCGAGAAGATTGTGCAAATTAGTCAACGACTCCAAGCTCGCTAGAGATCGACAAAGAGTTACGCCGATGTTAGAAGGAAACCCATGGAATTTCAAGTTGGTGATCGAGTTATGTTGAAAGTATCACCTTGGAAAGGAAAGGTTCGATTCGGAAAACGAGAAAGCTACATCCTCGATACATTGGCCCTTTCAAGATTCTCGAAAGAATCGGCCGGTTGCTTACAAACTTGATCTCCGGAAGAACTTAGTAGAGTTCATCCTACCTTTCACGTCTCAAATCACGAAAAATGCTTGTCGGATGAATCTCTTGTCGTTTCACTAAAGAGATTAAGCTCGATGACAAGCTCAACTTTGTCGAGGAACCAATCGAAATCATGGATAGGAAGTCAAGCGACTTAAACAAAGCCGCATCCCTATCGTCAAGGTTAGATGGAACTCAAGAGGGACCGGAGTACACGTGGGGCCTTGAAGACACCATGCGTGTTAAGTACCCACATCGTTTGCTAATCCACTCCGACAACCACCATAAACTAAAATTAGGACGAATTCTCTTAAGGGTTGGTCTTGTAGTCACACGGAAAATTTCGCTATTTTAAATCTTCATATTTACTGAAACTAGACTGTTTATCAAATTTATTTGATCTAAATTGAGCATTTTAGCATGTACATTTCATCTTTTCTTGCATAAAGATTATGCATATCCGAGTAGTCTTATCTAACCATGCACGATCTTTCTTGATTTCTAACCGCCTCACAAGAAAGATTTTCTTGTCTTATGAGTCAGCAGCGTACCAAAATGAAATAAAAGCGCGAGAAAATAAAACAAGCTAATAAAATCTAAAACTTAAGTCATCGTGACAGTTTATTTATAACGTCTAGAAAGATAAATATTACAACTTTCCGTTTGAGTTATACATTTACGGGTAACAATGGAGTATCAAAATACATCTATTATCTAGAAAATACTCAAACAAATAAATATACACTACTTTCTTTTATCTAAAGATTACAAAAGTAAAATAAATAAAACTTATCCTAACCCCATATACCCACGCTTCCCCCTCTCTTTCTCTTTATCTATTCAGATCTCCTACCTTCTTACAATCGCCCACAACAAACCTCCTCCATTTCGTCTCCTCCTCCATCCCACTCCCACGCAGCGCCCTTTTCCCAAGGAGGATAACCTCCAAAACATCCTTCCCAACACCTTAAACAACTTCAATCCAAGAATAGCTAACCCTTGGCTTATCCCATGGAAGCAAATCGACAAGATGAGGTCCCCGTTTGATTCCTTGTCCCTAGGAGTTTCGGTTAAAGGCAAGACAAAGAAAAGCCACGTGAAGGCCAAGTATCATTACCCAAGAGAGGTCTTACTTCATCCCATTCGATTGACCAAGTCAAGCTACTCTTTTACTCCTTTAAATACCCCCATCGGTCGCGGTGATACCACAACTCACAACTTAGAAATCAAAAGCTAGAGATACAAAGTGCTTGTGGTTTCTTGTGGATTTGATTGGTGGGATTGCTTCTACTCCTTGTTTGTTTACCGTTAGACACTCCTCTTTGTTGTAAGGCCTTTTACTGATTTCAAACTTCTATGTTGTTAAATTGTTGTTTTTCCATTGAAATCTTGTACTTGTTCATACCTAGAAACCGTTGCATAAATGTTGTGGGTAGATTAGTTTTTGAATATTTACATCTTGTGTGATATAAGGAATATGAATCAATTAAAAAGTAAGATGTGTTTATGATGTTAAAACTTGGGTCATGTTGTCGATTGTCACACGGGAAGTTTACAAACTTATTTTCTTGTTTTTGGAATCGTTAAAATATTTCGATGAGGCTTTCAAATCCGAATATATTGTTTACATTGGCTCGAAAAATGGAAGCGTTTAGTTTATTTTATGGCTTATTGATTTAGGATTAGTGTTACTCAAATTTGTGTGCTCGAGGAAAAACCTGATATGGCGAATTTGACCTCTTGATTTATTATTTTAGTCTTTCGCTATGGGTAGAATGGGTAATCTTTGGACTCGATTAAAAACTTCGGTTTAGGATGAGTTTTGTGCGGTCGTGTAGAAGGGAATTGGTAAGTCGAAAGGCTGCAAGACGCCCTCCCTTTCCTATAAAATGACCTCCATGGAACCATTCAATATAAGCCTTTAGTGGAGTGTTTGAATCGATTTCCATTCGAGTAGGGGTGATTGTTTGTGCCTTCCTTTCTTGTTTTCCCAATTGTAGGCATTTAGTAAATGCCTTTTTATTCAACATCACGTTTATTTCTTTAAAGTGAACCGCTCTTTTCTTCTTTCCTACACATTGGTGCGTTTGGGTTGGCGGTGGCCCTAGCAGCGTTTAAAAACCAGGCCAAAGCCCACTTTCCTTTCGCTCTTTCACCCACAGGGTGTTTGTTTCGCTTATTTTGACCACCCAAAGGGTGTTTAGTTCTTGCCCGCACCACCCAAAAGGTGTTTAGTCTTTAAAAAACCACCAAAAAGAGTGCGTTCTTTGTACAAAGCAGTGCCTTGGTCGCTGATTTTCAGCACCATTTAGGTGCGTTTGGTTGCTCTGATTCAGCCCACAACGAGTGCGTTTATCCCATCTTGTGACCACTCGAAGGGCATTTTCCTCCTTCTCCTACTGTTTTTGATCCAAGTATATAGCTTCTAAGTCAAATGTTCTCAAGATATGTTATCCTCTTTTTATTCCTCACGATGGGTGCGTTTGGTTCGACTTTGAGTTGGGCCAAAGCCCATTTGATGTTCATTCGGTTACGTGAAACGAGATATGTACACAGTTACAACTGAAACATAAGCTTTATAAAGTGAGACAAACATATAGAAATTGAATAACATAGAGTATAACGAAATCGTCATTTTTAAACGTGTCACGATTACTTGCTTTTCGATCTTTCTCACGCCTTGTTCACGGCATGCTTGCCTACTTACCTTGACGCTATTACTATCAATATTATTCCACGATATCTCATTTTACAAGCTTATGATACAAACGGATAGCGAAATACAATTAACTTCTAAATCATACAAAGCGAGACTTATTTTAAAACAATAATAATTTCCTACATTTAAATCATCAAATATATATCGATATATAAACAAGTCATACCCATTTTCTAAAAGACAATTATAACATATAAAATGGAATTTATTTTATTTTCACCATTATAATAAAACTATTACTTTTCTTATATATACCTATATTTTTAAACAACGTCTTTATAATATAAATCGTTACTAATTAGTTATGATATTTTCCGTCGTCATCTTCGGTTCACGACAAACCCGACTCATTTGTTTTAATACTTTTGTGTGTATCTAAGCACTTCCATGAGCCAAAGTTAATCATAAGCGATACACTAAATAACTTAAACTTTTGGAGTGTATAAATATTATTGAGTCTAAATACAAAGGTATTAATTAAAGTATTGGTACAAAATTATAGGTCGCGTGGCGGTGCTCGGGCACCACTTACTTGATTTCTTTACTACTCGGATCTTGCTCTACTAAGGTGAGTTCATAGCCTCGCCTTTACTTATTTATTTCAAACCCCGTGAGGAGATGCATGCTATAAACTAGAACACAAGTCTTTCTTAAGCGTATCTTTGATCATTATTATTATAGCCTAAGTTGCACCGCCATAAGTCCCTTACATCATGAACCATTAATCACTTGCGGTGGCGAATATTGTGGATAGTACTATGGGAATTACGACCCGACTCGGTTATCGGAAATAACCGGGCGCACTATATTTGGTTAACTATGGAATTGGCAATTCCATCTCACGAGGCAATATTATACTTACACGGTATTAGGTGTATGCGATTAGTTTGGTGTCATGAGCTTAGCGCATAATAATAATCTATGTTTTCCATGGTGATTGTATTGACAATTATCATCTTTTACTTGTGTTCAACTAATTATTTAAACCTATGAATATCACTCAACATTTTTGTTGACCTTTTAAGCATGCTCATCTCGGTACAAATTAGATATCATGAAGGCGTGGAGTGGGCGTCATGGGACACTTGAAGTGGTGTTATATTTCAATTAAAGTTATCATTTCGTAAAAACTATCTTTTATGTAATTTCAAACATGTGGTATTCCTTTTGTGTTTCGAAACACTTGAGTTTTATGAAATGGTAACAACTTCTTATTTAAAACGTCTCTTTAGAGTCGTTTTCTATAACTTGTGACTATGATCCTCTAAGTAATACCCAAATAGTCTTCATTGTCACTTTGTGATTTTGGGGTGTTACATTATCAAGGAAAACATAAGGTCATCTTGATGCGTCAAATGTAACTACGGGGTCTAATTGAAAATCGTCGGAATGAGATGTAGATGACTCATTTTGAACATTCGAGCCTTGCAGATTCGGATGTTGGCGGAGATATTAGATCGAGATAAATATGGTTTGTTCGAATTTTGAGACAAGCCATCGAGTGTCATACATTGGGCTGTGTCACTCATATGTAGCTCTTGCATATTAGCCATCAACATAACAATTTGCATTGGCTGCAAGTCCTCCATATCATCATCGAGTGCGCATACGCCATAAAGCTCTATTCTTTGTGCTGTGAGAGTTCCACCGACTTCATCCTTAAGAGCTAAAGAAGAGCCTCTTTGTGATAAGCACCCTAGTCCTTGGCTTTGGGCATGCATTAGCAGGTGTCCTTCTCATTGCGGTTGTAGCATCGAAGACCATTCAACCCATTACGAGCATTTCCTGTTCCACCACTTGAGCTACATTGTTATTCCTACCACGACATTGAACCCTTGACCACCGCCATCGCGACCATAACCACGATTCACAACGACTGATTCCTTGTGTTTGACGAGGAACGAATGCGATTGTTGGTTGTTTGTATAACGACCAAAAGCATTAGCAATCATAACAAATCCTTGTTACAATGCTTGAGCAGGTCGGATTCCTCATTAGCTTGACTATAAAGTGCACGATCATTGTTGTTGTTGTAAGGAACCAATTGATTTTGTTGAGATTCTTGTGATTGATCATTTGGTGTGATTGTGGCGATTGGTTGAGTTCTTTGGTTGAGGAGGATAAGCTTTTTGAGCATACAAGGCAAGTTGTTGATTTTCCGGATGTGTAGATGAAGCAATTTGAGCACGGAGAATCCTTTCCTTATCAACTTCCTTTTGATGAGGCTTCAGTAATCGTACAACAATCCATATGTAGAATGATGCATGTTCTTACGCAGCGAAGAAAAATGACATACTTTTCCATTCGGGACCAAGACTACTTAGGAACTTAGTATTAGCGCAATTCTTGGCATGATGATGTTGTGTTTATCCAAATCATTTATGATGTCCGAGAATCGATGATGATAAGACTCTAGTGTCTCTCCGGTTCAATCGAAGTGTTCATAAGCCAAGTAAATTTTGGATTCCATATCCTCTGATTGAGTCGAGATCCTTCCATAAGAAGATGAATATGTTCGCATTGCCTTGCGATCTTTTGAGCATCAACACTTGAAGAATGGGTTTGGTAATCCTAAAGGATATATTGCATTGCAGTTCATCGACTTCATAGTGTAGAAGTTCTTTGGATTGTGTCTGCTTGATAGCAATGTTGGATTGTTCATCTCTTGGTGGATTAGCATTTGGATCTCGGTACAATGACGATGAGCATCAAAATGGACCTTCAAGATAACCTTCTTTAAGCACTTTCCATGTGGCTTCTTGGATCACAAAACCTAAAGAACCTAATCACCCATTGATCGTAGTTTCTGGAGTGAGCATTGGAGGTCATCAAGTGATCCGACCTCATGAATTGATTGTTGGTCGCTTAAAGCTTCACATCTTGCAAACCAAGTGGGTTCCTTCATAGTGTTCCTTGATGGATGTTGATTGAATTCATTTGTGTAGGGTTGAACTTGAAGACTTGGTGGTGGTTGAACCATTTGAGGTGGAATTGCTCCAAGTTGTGGAGTATGTTGTTGATTAAATTGTTGTTGATAAATTGCTTGTTGTTGATTCCATTGTTGATGTTGTGGACTTAATTGTTGTTGACGTTGAGTATAGTGTAAGGGAAATAGGTAGAGTATGGTGGTTGTGACATGTTGAAAAACTTGTGTTATAAAATGGATCTTTGTAGTCGAATGAACCTTAGTTGATGAAGTGTCCTTAGGCGTGAAATCACAATAAACCAAGTAGCACTTATGCGTAAAACACCAAAGTTACGGCGTATGACAAGAGTTACAGCGTGGGTTTAGCTTACTGCGTGGCGGGAAAAAACACTAAAGTTATGCGTAAACAGGAAGTTGGGCGTGGGATTTCCTTGTGCGTGGGCGAAGCTTAGGCGTAAGAAAAATCTTATGCGTGGGATTTTCTCGGCGTAAGCTTTATGCTTATCGCGTAATTTTAGGGTTTTATCCCAAGTGATCTTTTACACTATCACGGTGCAAAAGATATCCAAAGTCGACGTATTTTCGGGCTTATCCAAGCAAGAAACCACAGTAAACCACTAAACCGAAGATCAAACCAAGGATAAAGTTACGCGTAAAACTAGGGTTTGATCGCGTAGCTTTACTCGTAAAAATGATTTTGCCCAAAGATGATTCTAAACCGGATATTTGTGATGAGATAGCTTCAATATCACCAAAATAACACAAAAGTGTGAAACTTGATGAACGAAAACTTCTAAAACGATTCTGCGTGGGATGAAACCCTCGTACGAAAACTGGTTTAAAAACAATGATCCACGCATAAAGTTTGAAGCGTTTTGCCAAAAGCGATTATTTAACACCTTAAAACGTTGAAAGTACAAGAATCTTGGATTAAAAAGTGTAAAAATCGTGTTTTAAGCGAACCAAAGTATCAAGCACGATACGTCGTTCTCTGCGTGGGACCAAAACCCACTTCAAGAAACAATCGTTCACCCAAGTATTGGCGATTGATCGATTGCTAGGTCACTAGTTTTACAACACAAGCATCAATGAAAGAAATAGAGAAGAGAAAGAGTCGGTTGAACAATAAACAAACACACACACGTTAGACTTAGGCGATTATGCGTAGAGATGTGAGTGAAAGGATAAATTGAACAACCAACCCTCAGTGAGGTTATTACATAGTATTTATAGGAGGAAGCTAGGCAACACTCCTGGTCCTTCCTTTCTCCTATGGGCTTGGGCCTAAGCTCATGGGCCTTCACATAAGCTTAAGGCTAATAACAAATATAAAGGCCATACTTAAGCTAACTATTACATATGAATCACTAACACTTGATTAAGGTTTAGGAGTGATTCCAACAGGTTGTTATTAGAATTGCAATTGACTAGTATATTCAACATCAACATAAGTTTTTTTTTTAAATGGTGGCATATAGTTTGAACATAATTGTTTACTAAAGTATAAAGAGAAATATGAAGAGAATAATAAATGTGTTAAATATCACCGATTATAAATATCAATTAACTTGTAAATATGATAATTAAGCTCAATAGAATTTCTATCTATGTACCGTCATGACACAAGTTAAAAATAAAATATCAAGATAAATACAAGTAAGGGCATTATTAGGTTAAGTAACTTTTATTTTTGGATAATAAAGCATCGATGTATTTTGGCAATTTTCTTTACATGGTGATAAATCTCATTAATTATGGCGAACACTAATATGTGATAAACTTAGTTCTAATCACACGTGATTTATATAAGCGTACAAATTTTCAAAGCGAGAAAAATAAGTTGTAGCCACAAATGAATAGATGTCTTTGGAGATTAATTAAGTTGGATAAAGAAATCAGCCTTAATAATATGCGACTTATAAATGTTGCTTACAATAACATATGATTATGAACTTCAAATTATATTTTTTTAAGAAAATGATATTTCTTCATATTACTTGTCGCTATTAATCCTCCTACTTTCATAATTGTGACAAATGGACAAATCAATAAACCAAATTAAGAGATCTAATTAGTGTACGACACATGTCGTATTAATGTGCGGGCTAGTATGAGTTGAAAATTTAAGTAGAAGAGTATAGCAATTTCTCAACTATTAAAGATAAAAAAAAAGTGTGCATTTAACATGTATCAAGTCGTAATCAAAGGCGAACAACATACAAGTACAATCAAATATGAATTAACATCAATCAATAATAATACGTGAGTTTCCAAGTGCACACCATCAGGCGCATGTGAATTTTAATCGTAAAATTTTAGTTCCTAGCAAAACAACACGCACATGCAACGTATATAAAAGTCTATGTATATTAAAAGATGAAAAAACGTTTCCCTTAATGTTGAAATTTTTCAATTTATATGTTGACCATTTTATAGATAATGATTAACTTCTTTTATATTATTATTTATTAAAATGATTGATTCATGAATTCTAAAAAAAAGAAAATTAATGATTGAATGTAATAATTAAAAATTAAACAAGGATATCACAACACATCAACTTATGTTATCATTAACGAATACAATACCTCTTCTTATAAGACATGTTCTATGACTTGTAGTTCTTCTAGTTGAGTAAATTACACCATTCATCCTTGTTGTTATATCAAAATTACTAGTTTCGTCCCTTGACTTTATTTTTTTGCATGAACCGTCCTTATCTTGAAAACTTGTAATACCAACGGTCCTTATCTCGATAAGGACCGTTGGTGTTAAAAGTTTTCAATGGATAAGGATTGTTGACGTTATCGATAAGGACCGTTGGTGTTACAAGTTTTCAAGATAAGGACGGTTCATGCAAAAAACAAAGTCGATGAATGAAACTAGTGATTTTGATATAACCACAGGAACAAACGGTGTAATTTACACCTAGTTCTTATAATACACAAAATTCATAATTATCTTTCGTTCATAAGTTTAACTATCGTTTCATTCACATGTATTAAATTTCAATCATTCATAGTTTTATTTCAATTCATCATTCTTATTTTGTTCCTAATTATATTGTAACAAACATCCAAGACATCTTCAATTAAAATTCAGTTAATCGATATGAATTACCAATTTAAGAACGATTACTAATAAAGAAAATACAATCATTGCATCAATATATGCAAAACACATGATTGTATGCATACATAGAAAGACCCTAAAATACAAAACTATTAAAAAAAATCAAAATGACTACACTTAGAAAACATAGAAATACACGTTTTTTCACACGGGGGCGTACAAACATAACTAAAACATGTTTAAATTTTAAACGATAACTTATCACTTAAAATTTATCATATAGATCTTAAATTGGATCAATAAATTAAAGTAAGCATGAAATAAATATGATTACAACCTAAGAAGATAAAGTAATTGAATTTTGACTTAAGCTAGAAACTAAAAAGTAAATTAAAATCAGAAAACTTACAAATATCGTAAGTTGGTGGTCGAGAAACAAATCAGATGCAAGGCTTCAATCAAAAGGTATGAAGAGACATTTTCTTGTTGAGGCTTTCGATTGACTCCTTTTCAAGTAAATGTGTTTTGATATCGAGAGGAAAATTTGGTAGGAAAGACAAACCAACAAATTAATGAAGGTATATATATAATTCAAGATGATTATAATGGGAGGGAAATTGTGTTTTAATTTGGGGAATTTTGATTTCAAATTTTCGGTTGGCGCGATTATTGACGTGCTTTCATTTTCTAAAAAATTTTGAAGTCTAATTTTTGCCGTGTCATAAATACTTCATTAAAAATATAATATATTAATATTGACCATTTGTAGCATGTATCATAAATGGTGTGTAGGTACTTTTAAAGTAAAGATGTATGTAACTATCTGAATATATTTAGTTGGTAATTTGATATTTGGAAATAGATGGTATTTATGTTTTTGTTTGTTTATATAACAACCCGTAAATTTTCAGATTATTATATTACTATTTATTTTGTTGGAAAATGCAAACTAGTTATTTTCTAACAGTTACTGACATTTGGAATTCTAAAATGAGAGGTCATCTCATTTCTTAAGAAACACGACACCGCACACATACGGTAATTTACCACTAAGTGTTTAATAATAAATGTGAACTTATTTTACCAAGATGATAAATTTAAGCACACATGAGCTTAAATAACTATTTTGGAAAGTTATCCCTTTTGCTGTGACCTTGATAACCCACAAAACCAATAAATGTTATTGAGAAAAGTGAAATGATCACCTTTTTACACTCAATGGTGATTTACGAACAAAAACGAGAGGTTATCTCGTAACTTGAAAACTCTGACACCACGCGTCTGAACACGATTTAGTAACGACACAACTTTTATGATCTAGTTTCAAAGTAATAATGTTACCTTATTATTACACTCGCAAAAACGTTTCCACAGATATAACTTATGTATTTTACGCGTATCGGGAGGTTACATGTGCGAGAACCTGACAGAACATGGGGTACAATTAATAAATGTTTAATAAAAAAAAGATAAATAAAAATAAGACTACAATACACCATTGGTCCCTAAACTTGTTCCTGCGCATCGCAGTGGGACAAACCTTGCCCCTTCATTGTTGGAGATCCAAAACTTGGGTTTTTAATGAAAAATAATCCCTTGACCACTAATGCCAAAGTCAATGTCTGATTTTTGTCATGTAGTCGAGGGTATTTTAGTCCATACACATTTATACTTTTGTTTCTTTACATTTGATTTTGTCGATTCCTTGTATCTTAATACCTTGTTTCTTCTCTTCTTGTTTACGGTCTCTTCATCGGATGGATCTTTCTTCATCAATGATTGATCATATGGCATCATTCATAAAGAATAATTATTTTGTTGAATCAAATAATGCTTCATGTCAGCAAATGATACCTGAACGCCATATGATATATAGCGTTCTATAGCACTCAAGGCGCTTGGACGCCATGACCTCATAAGAGCCATATTCTTCATCAAACCTATGTAGCAATGTCCATGATAAACCGTCTTGAAGCTCCTTGTTGGGAATTAAGGTAATCTACTGATTCTGCCGAAGTAATTCTGCCGAAGAAGAAATGATTCTGCCGAAGAAGAAAGGATTCTGCTGAAGCTATATCAACAGATTTGATGTGTCTTTACCAAAGCTGTACCCTTTGGACTAGCCAACTCTTTGACATACACAAGGTACATCGGGTGAGTTAAAGACCATCAAAATTGAATAATTTTTTTTTTTTTTTTTTTTAACTAAGAAAGATTTATAAAAGCGAAAAAGCTTAATAATAATTTGAAAAGGAAAATTAAAGACATAATTTTTATTAAGTAAACGCTATCACTATTTTAAAAAAGATGTTTTTGTGAGTTTTCTTTGTATGAAAGCCTTTTACTTTAAAAAAATTTAGACAAAAATAGACAAATAACATGAACAAAACAAGGTAGTCGAGAGAGTACCAAGTGTCACGATATGAATGAAGAAGAGGCCTATTGCATTTGTTGAAGTTGAGTCTTGATCAATCCACGAGTGCTAAAGCGAGTGCCTTTCATTTCCCAGCTGGATCCGGAGGAATTTCAATTTACGCTCGACATCTTTCCATAAGTCTTTTAGGCAAAGGGTACTTTCTTCGAGACAACATGCACACAGGTGATTCCACCCTTAGTCTCAGGACATGCACTCGAGGGAGAGGATAGAATCTCCAGGATATAAGCTTCCACCGATGTGAGTTTTCCCAAATGAAAGATGCTTTCTTTGTTGGGAATGTGGGAGTTCAACGAACTTGAAGATCTCTGGTAAAACATCCCGAGAACCTTGTGGTTCCTTGTTGCGATAATGGGTGGTAACTTGGTGAACAAAGAAATTAAGTGCCTTACTGTCTATCAAGTGTAGAATTTCCTTTAGAAAGGTGAATTCCATTGAAGTGGAGTCCACTTGATGAAGAACATTCATCTCATCATCCTTTAATTTCCACTCTATCACCCCACTGAGTTTCCGTCGGGAAAATCGTGACAGATCCTTCTACAATGAAAGGCGAGTCATCGGCTTCAAGATCAAAGGAGATATTTTGGCCATTCTCTTACGCCTCCTCCCGGTGATAGATTTCTGAGGGGAGCATTTTCATCTAGAGCATTGGTAGTAGGACTTGTATTGGTAGATGGAGACTCGGTTGAAGTGCAAGTGCTTTCATCACGTGGAATATCTTTATCGCCCTCTCATTTTAGTTTACGTGAGATCGGCTTCCTTTACTTGAGAATCTTCGATGTGACAGCAGTGCCGAGGAGAGGGCGATGCTTGAGTGCCGGGAGGAATGGAAGATGGTTCGTGATTGACCCTTGGCGATGGGAGGCAACTTGAAGTTGCTTGGCGAGGAATGACTAGAGAGGATTCCTTGGTTGGAGCATCATCGACCTTAAGTCTTTTGACTTAAGCGACTTCATTCTCGAAATCCTCTTGAGGTTGGGAGATTTTTACGAAGATAATGATCTTTCCTTCATGATTTGGTTATATTTGCGATCGAGGACATGATCGGGAAAAGCCTTGACTTGTTTCATTGTTAGGCGAGTTGGACATTGGTATTGGTTTTCACCACCCTTCTTATTTCATCTTTAGTAGGAGGTTTGTCTTTGGCCTTCGAGCTTTGATGGCCCTCTTTTGTGCCATTGCTTCTTGCTTCTTTTGTCTTCTGAGCCATCATTCGCTCCACATAATTGTCATTGAGAAATCTCCACCTAGTATACTTTGAGCTAGAAGGTCTTGAAATGACTTCTTTGAGTTAGAATATCCCGGTGTTCGTGAGCATCCGAACTCTCGATTCATCTAGTTCTTTTCTTCTCTCGGGAGTTAAAGATGAAAATTCCTCTGTTTCAAGTTGTTTAGCCAATGCTACACTTTCCTTTGACTTCTCAAACTCGGCCAATCTACTTGCTTGACCCGTCTTTCCTCCTCACTCACGAGTTAGGACCAAGCTCATCTTGATGATGACATTTTTCCTTTATCATCAGTTTGCTTAACACACTCTTCTTGATTAGATCAACTATAGGAATCTACGTTGTAATACCTAGGTCAACATGTTGATGTAGATTACCAAGCTGGAATGGTCGAAGCGACAACATCGGGAAGATCTGCTGAAGGTAAAGGGCTGATGGTTCTTGAGCAGATGAAGATTGACCAAGATGCGGAGATGCATCCTCCATTTGCATATCGGCGAGATCGACCTTATCAACCCAGTTTCCTCCGAAGCTTGAAGAAACCTTATGTGAAAAGGATCTCCTTCTTCTTTTGTAAAGGGCGGTTCCTTCTTTCTTGAGGAAGTAGCGACTCTTGATGAAGGGTCATTGAGAAAACTTGACCAACATGTCGAGAGATCCAAAGGAGGAACTTCTTTTCTTCATCGGAGAAACCACAAGTTTCCTTTTGGAAGACCCTTTTAGTTTGTACTCTAAGACCTTAACACGATTCTGCAGTTCTTCAATTTTACCCCAAAGAGACAATTTGGTCTGCAAGTTCCTTTGGATTATTAACCTCTGCGGCATACACATTGACAAGAGCATACAGATGAGAGTGTAATGGGGTCCTCGGCTCCACCGGATTGCTCTGTGGTAAGGGGAGCCTCATTGGACCTTCGGTAGAAACATGGTCATGCTCAATGTGAGGAAGATCTTCATCGAGAGGATCCTCACGGGACTTCGTGTTGGTGGTCTATTAAGATCGACTCAACATGAGTATCAAGTGTGGGTGGAGGGCTGGGACAGTGGTTGATGCGAAGCAACATGAGTTGCTTCAACGATGAAGATGGGCCTCCTCAATGTTAACCAATGGATTACCATCGGTAGCAACGGTGAGGTAGGAGGATTATGAGTCACATTCTCCTCATTAGCGACCTCATTACCTTGGGGCAACATGGCAGCTAGCAGGGATGATGTTCCCCACGAAAGTGGGTTCTCATGGTTGCAAACAATTTAGCGATCAAAGAACCTATAGGATAAAAAGCTTGGGCTTGGGTAGAGGTGTCTAATATAATTTGTAAAACCTTGGGTACATTAAAATTTTCCCTTTGTCTTTTGAATATTTTCAACCATGTTTTCGAAAATATACTTAGAAAAAGCGAAAGTTACCCTTGAGAAAGACACACAATACCATATCCCGGTCGGTAGAAGGCGGTCCCATCCTCCGATCTTGTTGCTTATGCATTGAAGCAACGTGTGAACCAAGAACCTCCACTTGGGCAAAGTTCCTTCTTGACCACATATCGGTCCTTGTACCACGATAGCCAATAGCTCTTAGCCCGATAAGCACATTTTCGACTAGAATGAAATGCTCCATCGGCATCTTCAAGTGAAGCTTCCTCTAATTAGGTCCTCTGTAACTATGTACTCTGTTTCATCAATCACGGCCCTAATCTACATCTCACTTCTCTTCCGGTGATTGCCCAAAATTGAGTGTCGGTGATTCATATATCTCATTTGGAGAATGAGTTAGAGCATAACGAATCTTGGACCTTTTAGAATTCCACCATTGGTTCGTACAATTCATATCCCTTCCCATTTCCCAAAATGCAACTTTGTTGTGATCATATTTAAATTCAAGAGCCATGAGGAATATGAGTGTTTAGAGTTAAGATTCTTGAAATGGTGAGTGTTTGTGAAAGTGGAATGAGAGAATTTGTTTGTTACGAAGCGGTGATGGTGGATGAAGTGTTTTGCCCAAATTATAGTCAAAGAAGAATTGACCGTTTGGTTGACCATTCTTGGCGTGTAAAACATCTTTGACCCAACCCAAAGCAATACTTGAAAGACACATGATCAATCTGCTGAAGTTATACCTTCAATGAGAATGCATCAAAGATAAGAGTATCTTGGTAAGTTTCTAAATTCTTGTGCCACCCACTTGCATTAAACTCATTGATCCTCGAACCCGTCTATAAAATGATCCCAATGTAACTCATTTCTTCATCAAGATCCCCAAATATTTACCACAAACCCTAGAGTAAAATAACCTCAATAAACCCAATTGCACCATGAACACCAAACACGAGATCATAGATCTCACTTCCTCGACTTCATCATCCTCTTCATCATCATCAAGTGGTGAATCAAACCCATGGTTCATTACTTTCCTCAACCCTATCCAAGACCAAATAAATCGCCCTTTCTTCCTTCTTGAGAAGATGACGATGTAGTGAATCCAAGTGAATCTGCGATGATTACGATGACTCTATAAGGAGGAACTTCTTACTCCCAACCTCGGCACCTCGGTCTCAACAAAGACCTCGTGCGAGAATCCGCCACTCCCAAAGATAGAGGTGGTTCTTGGTCTCAACTGCGCCATCTTTTGGTGCATGAACACATGTCGTATAGCGAAGGGCTTAAGGAGGGTGGATCGATTGCATTTTGGTTGAAATGAATAGATGAAGCACAGGACAAAATAGTTCTCTACGTCATCCTGCGTGGTCATCGTCATCATCAATCGTTTGCATCAATCCATCCCTCCATTTTGGTCCTTAGCATCTTCGTCGTCTTTGGTCATGCATATCAACCACCAGTTAGGCGAATGGGTGGTTATCAAGACCTCAAAAAGCAAAGCCGACATCTAAGGCATATCCGACATTCGATTAGATTTGAAATGAAAGATATACACTAGAATAGGCTTAGCTTAAGTGTCTTGCTTTCGTATCTTGAGGATGCAAAATAGAAGGTTGACTTTATGTAAGGTATGGTACGTAAAGCATTTCTTGAATGAATGAATGAACAATTTGACTTTAATTTCTTTTCTTTCGATATTATCTTGATGAATCAAATTGTATGCTTGATGTTGTTATCGGAAGAAACAAGCAACACTCTTTCGACTATCGACCATGTACTAATGAGCCACTCTTGATGAATATGATCTTGATCATGGGATGTATATCTTGCAATCGGATAAAGCGAGACAAAATACGATGCAACAAGCGCAAAGCAGACACTAAAATATACACAAAACAAACAAACTAGAAATATTAGAAGTTAGTGTTAGAAAACAAACTAATATACACAAATATCGAGTTTGCACAAATCCTCCCACGAGGCATATGCCTCCCACGAGGCCTATGCCTCCCCTTAACTATCTTGATCAAGGGTTTAGCATTCCAATATTGACCACGGTGTTGAAACCTTGGTCCATCAAGCGCTTTGTTAATAAATGCCACATTATCATCGGTATGGATTTTAGCCACTTTTATCAAATGTTTTCATAAGCATCTCTTATAAAGTGGTGCTGATTTCAATGTGTTTAGTTCATTGTGAAAACTGGATTTTGACTATCACGAGATGGTACTTTGATTATCTATATGAATTGTAGTGTTCATAAAGTTGTACCCATAGTCCGACAATTGGTTACGAATCAAAGGACTTGTCCGACAATTTCTGCGACAACGTGCTACCTTGATGGTTGAGGTGGCCACAATGGTTTGTTTCTTGCATTGCCAAGAAATCAACCTTGTGCCTAGAAATTAGCGACCTCGGTTGTGGATCTTCTATCGGTTGCACCGGCATAATCACTGTCACTATATGCTTCCAACTTGAAAGGAGATTCTTTTGGGTACCAAAGGCCTAAAGAGGTTGGCCTTTGAGGTACTTAAAGATCTTCTTGACGACATTGAGATGGGAAGCAAGTGGAGTGACTTGATGTCGAGAACAAACACTCACAACAAATGTAATATCGGTCTTGAAGGCATGTCAAATACATCAATGAACAATCATGGACTGTCTGGATGAACATTTACGGTGATCGGTTCATTATTGCTAGTCTTTGGAGCTTCATAAGGTGTTGTGGATCCTAACACCTTCCATACCAAACTTCTTCAAATGTCCCTCGCATATTTATCTTGGTGATAAAGATGCCATCTTGTTCTCTTGAACTTGGAGACCCAAAAGAAAGTAAGTTCTCCATAGCACTCATTTGAAATTCACCGCTTCATAAGTTCCTCGAATTCCACACAAAGCTTCGTTTGTGGAACCAAATATAATGTAGTCCACATACACTTGCACGAGAATGATGTCGGAGTAATTCTTCTTGAGGAGCGAGTTTTATCAATAGCACCTCTCCTATAGCCATGCTTGAGTGAGGAATGATGGCCAAGAGCATACCAAGCTCGGGGGCTGATGTAAGCCATAGAGAGCTTTAACAACTTTGTAAACATGATTTGGGTGATCCGGATCTTCAAAGCCCTTGGGTTGAGTGACATAGACTTCCTCTTCAATCTCACCATACTGAAAAGCACCTTTAACATCCATCGATATACCATGAAACCCATGTAGGAAGCATAAGCCACAAAATGCGAATGGCTTCAACTCGCAACAGTGCAAAAACTTCATCATAATCAATTCCTTCCTCTTATGCGAAACCTTGTGCTACTAATCTTGCTTTGTTTTGATCACAACACCCTAGCATCTCTCTTATTCTTCAAAACCCATTTTGTCCCAATGGCATATTTGCCATCGGTAGTGGTACCAAGATCCAAACCTGCGATTGTGAAATTGTTGCATCTCTTCTTGCATTGCTTCTAGCCACTTGAATCATTAAGAGCTTGAGATACCTTGGTTGGTTCCACTTGAGAGAAAACAAGCAAGCAGACAATGTTTGAAGTACGTGTGATTGTCTCTTTGTTGGTTGGAGACATAGGAGAGAAAAGCAATCTGTCCAAATTGAGGACTTGTGATAGCCCTTGAGTTCTAACGGTGCCGAAGATCACTATGATGTTGGATTGAGGATGAGCAATGTTGATCCTCACGAGTAGTAGTGGGGTTGACTTCAATGGATGAATCAAGATTAGTGATGGTTGGTTCAAATTGACATCATAAGAGGGTGAGGTGAAGATGCGACTTTTGATTGATGATTTCCAAGATCGAAGGTTTTGGAAGCGTGTATAGGGTTCACAAAAGTGCGAAGATACTTGAGAAGGAACAGCATAGCCTTGATTTGGGGATGGAGGGTGTGGCAGAGTCAACTTCGAGACACGTTGTTTCTGCGACTCCTTCGTCGCCCCCTTCTTTCGGTTTCTGCTTCAAGCTTGGCGACAAATTCTTGAGTCGAAGCCTAGCAGGGTCCTCGGCATAATGAGAGTCATCTTCATCACTCGAATCGGCAACATCCTTGGAGGTGGTACACGCAATATTGTTAGGAGAAAAGAAGGCACAAGTATAGGTTGCTCATCATCTTCAAACTCATTTCGAGTCATCATCAAAGGGACTGCATTGTTAGTTGGAAGTCTTGAGAACTGCATTTTGATTAGCCAAGTGTCTAGTGTAACCCAAGGAATCGGTTAAGTAGTCAAGGTCAAAGACCAAGTATGACCACAATCCTTGAACATTATGCTTATCTTCCAAAATCTCGGGTTCAACGTCTCCTCTATCTTCTTGGCTTGCAAATTGTACACCACAGCAGGCCTTACTATAATTTGAATAACCCACAATATAACCATCATCGACCTTCTCATCAAACTTTCCCAACGGATCACTTGTGTTCGAATGGTCCTTAACAACCAAAGGTTTTAGGTAGTGAATAGCGGGAACCTTTCAAAGAAAGTTCATATGGGGTTTTGAGTTGTGGTGCAGTAATGGACACCTGTTTAGCACATGTGCGAGCGGTGCCAACACTTGATCCGAACATAGTGGGCGGTTTAGAGTGCAAGCATGGATCTAGCGACCTCTATTAAGGTCATATTCTTTCTTTCAGCCACCCCATTTTGTTGTGGGGTTCTTGGATTACTATAGTCCCTTTATGCCTTTTGACCCACGAGTTCTATAAGAATAGCATTTTGAACTCTGTCCCATTATCACACGAATTCCTTAACCTTTTTGTTCAATGCGATTTTCAACAAGAGTGATGAATTCGATCGACGCTGAGATGTTTCATCTTTGGTTACGAGAAAGAAAACCCAACAAAATTTGCTATAACCATCGGTGATCACCAAGCGAGTACTTATGATCAATGCTTCGACTTGAGTTGGACCAAATAGATCCATGTGAAACAGCGAAGAGGTTCGATAATGATGCTCATAGCATTAATAGCTTTGTAAGAGGCTCGTGTTGTTTTCCTTTGTTGCAGCGACACAATTATGATCATTTGTGAATACTTTGGTGGGAAGTCCTTCAACAAGACCCATTTTAGAGTTTGTTAATGGTCTTGAAATTCACATCGCCATTCTTCTATGCCATTTAGTGGACTCATCAAGAGATGCTTTAGCCACCAAACAAGTGAGGTCACCACTGGTTGAACTTCATTAAGGTTGAATGTGTATAAGTTGTGAGTTCGAGGAACTTTCGGTAGAATTGAAGTTTCTTACGGGAGTTTGAAGTCTTTAGGCGACACAAGACATTCATTCTCGATGAAGAGAACTTTGTTCTTAGTGTCACGATTTGTGAAGCAGAGAACAAGTTGAAATCTTGAAGTTCCTTAACAAAGTACACATTTTCAAAATTCGGATGAGGTGTCTTTATGGTGCCTTTCCTGTAATACTCCCATCACTTCCTCCAAAAGTCACATTGCCTCCTCCTTCTATAGGGACAAAATTGTGCATCATATCTACGTTCCCGGACATGCTTACGGAACAACCACTATCAACAATACCAATATTCTTATGCTTAGGGATGATCCTACAAACAACAAAAATATATACAAGCAGTTAGTATTGAGGAGGAGGCTCAAGTCATTCTTGACTTGAACACGCTTATGGATCACGAGTTTAGGGCATGAAGTTTTAGAGGATCCACCATTGTTCTTGGTCCTCCATTGATAATTTGGTCCTTGTTGGTCCAAGAACAACTGCAGGGGCTTCGCGATGCTCCCATATCCCATCCGGCATACATAGAGTCAATATGTAGGCCAATAACCATGTTTAAAGTATGGGCTAGTGGGTTGAGCAGATGGTGCAGTAGCTGAACCTCTCCAATGAGAGTCGGTCTTTCTTTGCTGAGGACATAAGGTGGAATATTAGCAACATTGGTCGATTAGGTATGTGTTTACGGAGAGTAGCACATGCACCCAATCTTTGTTCATAAAATCACAATCCTTAATCAAATGAATTTCTTGCCACATACAAAACATGTCTTCTTCTTAGAAGTTTTATTCAAATAGGAGATGTTGGATTACATGCGAAGTACTTAAAGCAGATACATTCAAGGAATTGATTTTAACATGATTATTCAAACATTTAAAAGATAAGTCTTGAGAAAGCTGTCTTGGAAGTTGATTCCTCGGCTTCCTAGAGGGCTCACAAGTAGGCGGGGTGCGAGGCTTGGGTGTTGGTTCGAGGCTTGGGAGGTCGGACTTCTCATTTGAATCCACGACTTTCATAGGAAGTAGACCCTTGATCCGATGAATTGTCCTTGTCGAGCAAGAGACAAAATCATTAGATGAGGTGTCGAGTGCGGCAAGTCTTTGACTTTTGCCATATAGGTGATGTGATCCATCAAAGTCAGATGATGGATAGGTGCGTGAGCATAAATTCACCTCTAATAGGACCGAGGACGACATGCAAATCACCTTCTTTTACTAAGTTAGCTAACCTGGCGATGTAGGTTTCGCCCATCATACTTAACCACGGACCTACATATTTTGAAAACCTAAACCTATAGGACATATAAAGATTGACTAGTATAGATGATTCTATTTAAGCTTTTACGGACATTTGCCATTCATTATTCCTAGCAATTTCCTCACTAGTTTTGCCTTAAGCTCTAGGTTCTCGAGACACGACTTCATCCTTTGCTTTCTCGAGGCAGTTTTAAGTAATTATTGCAACTTCTAGATCAAGCGTAACACTTTTATCTTTTCTTCATAAGCTATTTGATTCTTTTGAAACCACACTTTTGTCTTTCTCTGAGTTTTTAATGCGAGTTTATGAGCTTCATTATCAATATAGCATGCATCAAACTTAGGTTTCATAGCATCAAATTCTTCTTTAAGTACATTGTATCTAAGACTACAACCAAATATCTGATTGTGTACGAGATAGTCCCATCAAACAAGCGATCATGCCTTTCATCCGAAGTACACCTTGCAAGCAATCCAAGCTTATCGGTATCATGAGCTTCCTCATTAACGAGGTTCATGTGTAGTCAGTTGACTGTTCATCCATGGTGAGGAGAGGCTGCTGACTCCGACTTCTGCTTTGTTCTAGCGATATGAGAGATATTTAGCTCCATCTCCACTTTTCTTGTCTTTGCATTCTCTTGAGAAATGCCCCATCGATAATGAGTGAAACACGACTTTACTCCTATCAAAGTGGTGGTTCCTTTCCTTGAAAGCAAACTTCCTCCCGACTTCTCTTGAAACCTTTTGATGTCCCTTGTGACAATGCCACTGCATTTTCGGTTTCATTTCCTCCATTTCAAGAGGGTCCAATTGATCAAAGTCTTCATATGCAAGATACTGTTGAGTATCATAATCTGCAACAAAAGAGTGAAGAACATCCTCCATCACACTACTAGTCCTAGATTGAGAACATGGTGGAGTGGGACGAGGGTTATGTAGTGGAGTGGGAGTGCAAGATGATGGAAAGTAGTTGGAACTGGGAGATGATGGAAAGTAGTTGGAACTAGGAGCAGGTACCATTGTGTTGGAATGAGATGCCCCAACAAAAGCTGCATGGCCAGAAGAAGATGTTCGGTATGGAGTCCTGACATCGAGGTTCAAGGGTTACGAGTACATTGTCTGACTCATCAAAAGTAAGCATGTCGACCCTCCTTTAGCCTTGAGGCTATACTAACATGCAACCATGATGGTGGCAATGATCGCAAGAACTTTGAGTTGCAATCTTCATTATCGGTTTAGCATTCGGTTGGTTCAATGACTCAAGATCCTATGGAACTGTCGTATCCCTTTTGGATACCTTCTTCTTGGAAATATTGAAGTCTGGCTGTTGTCTTAGCATGGACTTCCTCATTCTCTTTGATTCTTCATTTCCACGAACCTTGCTTTGAGAGCCATCCATATATCTTTGCATCATCCATATGGTGAAAATCACATAGATGATCTTACGGAATGGCTTGAAGCGAGAATAGTTTTCACTTTATGCTCTCTGCATGGCGGCACCTCTTGGCGGTCTTGGGAGGAGCCATGATGAACTTCCATCCACATGCGGAATCATCTTCTTTAGGCTGTTGCCTTTCTTTTCTACCTCCCAGATTCCAATC
The DNA here is from genome assembly GCA_022545495.1 of Chrysanthemum lavandulifolium. Lineage (NCBI taxonomy): Eukaryota > Viridiplantae > Streptophyta > Magnoliopsida > Asterales > Asteraceae > Chrysanthemum > Chrysanthemum lavandulifolium. Next base: position 144,130,332 of record CM040246.1, on the reverse strand, counting down.
AATATTGGAAATCCAGGTTTTCCATCTTCATAGTCCAAAGTTCATACTCTTCCTCTTTAAATAAGAAATTTACCATTCTTTGTTTGTGAGGTAATGTTGCATGGAAGTGGTGTTGGTGTTGTTTGTGTTGGTGACTTCATTTTGATGTCGGATCGAGGCATGGTGAATGAATGTTTGGTTGTATGGGGTGAGGCGGTTCTTAGTATCGTAGAGACTTTCCCGAGCTCGATACCACTTGTTAAAAGCAGACGGACCTTGATAGATCTTAAGCACTCGGAGATCGTTAGCGTTGCCTATGTAATCACAAGCAAACTAATAGAAGATCTCTACAACTTGGTATTGTAGCGGAAAATAAATACAAGTTATAATAACTAAGAACACTTTTGATCCTCTATGGATCTTTGATTATAGAAACTCTATGTTTGGATAGAATACAAGACTTGAGAAACTTAAGAAAAGCTTATCTATTACAAACTAACATGGTTTCTTATATAGGCAAGAAACCCTCATGGCGTTGACAAATTACGCTCCTAAAACTACCATAGACTAAGCATGCATCTAGACAAGCATGCAACTAATCATATTGTTTTGTTAATCATCGTGTTTATTACGAGAGAGCTCTACATAAGCAGGCGCCAACCTATCTTTGTCTGGTGACTTTTACTCTATCTTGAGCTTTATCTTTCCTCGTGGTTCCCACTTTCGTGACAACACAATGTACGCCTGTGAAGTATAGCTTGTGAATCCTTTCTTCTTGGCAGAATCATTTCTTCTTCGGCAGAATCAGTAGATTACCTTAATTCCCAACACTCCTTTTTCATTCCAATTTTGCTTTCTAGTTTTTCATGAACCTTTCGACAAATTTTATCACAGAAAGCTCTTGGGAAGCAATTAGCGTCGATTGTTAATGACTCGTTTGAGCACTTTATGTGTTCTGTATTTGTGAAAAAAAAGAATCATTCGTTCAATAAAGATACTACACTATAAATTTCTAATCAATAGAGATATTAATAGGCATACATTGTTTTTCACATAGAGAGCAACTGAGAGAACAAGAATCTCTTTTGATGATAGGCATGCCACATATCTTACAAGCACAATAGGCACAATAATATGGTTCATCAGGTACCACCTGCACAATTAGAGTATTGAAAACATTTAGTTTGTTTAAATTAGCTATGTACGAAGAACAAAAACAGGGGGTGTTTGGGAATTGGGATTGCTTATTATTTTTAAATGCTTAATTGCTAAAAACAATAAGCATGTATAAGGAGGCAGTTTTATCCAAGCACCCAAGTAGTAGATAACCATACTAAGATAAGCTATCACAAACGTCTTTTTGATTCAATTTATTCACCTTCATGCCTAAGCATTTCACATGAAATGTAGAACTACATTATTCGCAACAAATTAAATTCCCTCCATCGGCACATAAAATACACGCATCATCATAAACATCATCATAGAATCCTTTTGTGGTGAGATGTTTAATCCCATGGTGTTCCGGTTCATTTCGATTTCTTAAAGTTGTTTCCATAAACCGTGAAAAGGGAGTGATGCTACCATTCCCTCGAATTCTATCAATTCCAATGGCTTCATAGGGATCGTCACAAACTTTGCCTCCCGTGTGCACATGGAAACCCCTTATGGTAAAAATGCAATGACAACAAGTACATAAAATCCCATTTCGCTCTGGTTGCACCAGTGTAGTAGATGATTGCACTTTCTGGGACAATTTGGGAGTCAATGAGCCACGATAGAATGGTGGCACTATTTTGCTTTTCCTTGGTGTTGCGATTCTTGTGCCTCTTGCTTCTACAAGTGCTACTTCTTTGACCATCAAGTCTCCGTTTTTTGTTTGTTGATCCTCTCTCAATAGATCCTTTCTTGCTTGGATTTTGTTTCATAGGCTTTAAAGCCCTCCTTTCGTAACACTTTTCCATGAAGAAAGTTGAACTGTTACTACTAATAGTTTTACCTTTCTGATTGTTCTTCGTGACAAGGTCAAAGTCAAAACTTGTTTCATGAAAGTGTCGGGGTCAAGGTCAAAGTCAATGTCAATGAACGGTTCAAATCGCTGCATTTGGTTCTCTTCAGGTGAAGATAACCAGTCGCCACTAGTATTACCATTGTATTGATCAATGTTAAAGAAATTGTCAACAAATTGGTACTCTTCCATATCAGGAGGATAAAATTGATCATCAAATTGTTGCACAAGCTCCCATGACTTGTGATCATCTGACAGGTATTGGTGTTGTTCCTCAACATGAGCAGCCTGTGAAAACTTGCGAATTGGTAAGTGTTGATTAATGTTGTTGTAAGAGAACCCAAAATCAGTTATATATCATATGGCGTTCAGGTATCATTTGCTGACATGAAGCATTATTTGATTCAACAAAATAATTATTCTTTATTGAATGATGCCATATGATCTAATCAGTTGATGAAGAAAGATCCATCTAATGAAGAGACCTGAAACAAGAAGAGAAGAAACAAGGTATTAAGATACAAGGAATCTGACAAAATCAAATGTAAAGAAACAAAAGTATAAATGTGTATGGACTAAAATACCCTCGACTACATGACAAAAATTAGACATTGACTTTGGTATTAGTGGTCAAGGGACTTCTTTAGCATTAAAAACCCAAGTTTTGGACCTCCAGCGATGAAAGGGGCAAGGTTTGTCCCACTGCGATGCGCAGAAACAAGTTTAGGGACCAATAACGGTGTATTTTAGTCTAAAAATAAAAATAAACCTGCCCTAACCCTACCCATTAACCCACGTCCCCTCCTTTTCATCTTTTTCTTTTTCGGTTTCCCCTCTTCCTCGCCTCCTCCCACAGAAACACAAGAATAGGTATTTTCTTCTCTCTTTTTCTAAGTCAACCAAAGCCATCACCATCACCATGCCATATCCGTGCTACCTCCACCCTAGCAGTCAGAAGACCACCTTGGGAGCGGCTGTGGACAACGATGGCAGCTAGGAATGAGCACCACTCTCCAGTCGAGACAAGAAAGAAGAGACACGACCTTCTCCTTATTCATCTATAAATAGAAGCGAGTTTTCACAGGTTTTATTCACTTTTCACACACAATCACACAAAATTAAGGTTTGTAATTATTTAAGTGTCTTTCAAATTGAGTTGGGATTTGGTTAATTCGAGTTGTAATTTGTTCAATTCGAGTGTCATTGTTCTTGTAATCGAGCTTTGTCCAAGATAGTTTGGGTACACTTTGTGTTCTTGTTTGGTTCTCATCTCCATTCGACATCACCACCACTAATTTTGTAAGGAACCTTATTAAATTTAATGTTACTCTTGTTAATTTATTCTGTCTTGAAACCGAATAGATGGAAACAAATAGTGAAAAGATTAACTGGTTTGTGTTCTTGTTAATTGTTGTTGTTGTTGGCTACGTGTGGTAAAAAGGCAAGAAAAAGAAAACCTAAAACTTTGTAATTAGCTTATTTGGTAATCGGCTTATGTGTATTCTTGGCTTATTTGTAGTTTTGATCCAGCTTATTCCTAACTTAATCGACATACATTCGGGTTATATGATTTGCTTATTTCCTTTTTGCTTGTCCTTGTAATGCCTCAGCTGTGAAACATAACCAGTAGAGAGGTATTTGTCTCTCTTGTTTTGTGTTCAATTTGTATAAGTCCCAAGCCTCACAAAAACACGAATTAGGAATGAAAAATAAACATGAAATTTTTGCCAAAACTCACAAAAACGTGATCAAAACTCAGGCAGCGGCGCCAAAAACTTGATGTGTCTCACGAGTGCAAGTTTTTAAAATTTATAACACGATCTACCAATGATTCAAACGAAACACAGAGGAGCAAGTATACTCGCGCGTGCGTAGCAAGAAATGATTTGGTAAGCCGAGGTCGTTCACAAGGATTTTTTTAGTTTTATAATGTGAGTATGAAAATAACGAGCTTATCAATGATTCGCAAGTAGCAAGCAAGTAATAACAAGAATTAGAATTCAATATATTAAAACTACACTTGCCTAGAATAGTTTAAACAATTCCCCTTGTTTGATTGTGACAATGGTTCCGAAACTTGATCAACAAATTAGATGGTGATATAATTAGATTAGATGGTGTTCTAATCTTCCCGTTTCTGACACTTACAATCCTCGTTAAGATTTTAAGATGACAAAAACCATATCAAGATTGATCAATCGAGACTTAAACAACTCTACCACTTGATTTACGGTAGTTTCATAAGTAATTGACAACCATATTTTTTAGTTTTTTGTCTAACCAAGTTACTTACGAATGGGCAATGTATAAGGCAACGCCTTTATAGACAAAGGGTGACAATTGATTAATTAACAATGTTTCTTTCGACCTATTACATCATCAACAATCAATTTAACTTGATAAACCATTATGTTGCATGAAACTTAAAAGCAAAATTCATTTTTTAGTTTAACCTTGAGGAAGACATGGACCATGGAGTCACAATCATTCAAGTATTGTAATAAAAACATCATCTCGGCAAGTGCACAAAGGCACTAGCCGCTCATGGCAAACAAAGTCATAATCACAAAAATGTTATCACTTGAAATCATAACTAGAAAGTCTTACAAATGTTGTAATGGTGATTACAAGAATTAGGAATGATTCCTTGATGATTACAATGGCAAATTATGGTTCCAAACTTCACTAATTACATGCGTTCTTGTTCCTTGAAAACCTTTCTTGAGAGAAATAACATGTAGAACTGTTTTGTGTGTCTAAATGATGATCTTTTTCTCTCAAACAAGTTCCTAATAAGTAGATTGACAACCCTTGGCCACCAAGAAAATTTCTTGGGCACCAAAGGCTATTAAACACCGAATTTGGTGTAAATGGGAAGTAATGGTCGACCAGTGAAGAGTTTAGAGCATTTGGGAGTAATTTAATACTTGAGAAAATTCGACTTTGGTGGTGAGACCTCATTGTCTGTGGAAAAATAGAAGGGGTTGAATAGTTTTGTCAATTAAAACTTGGTTTTAAACTATTTAGATCGACTTATGTCAATCTATTTAAGCGTGTATGTTGGATGTTGACGAGATAAGCATATGACTAAATAAAACTAAGATAAAGTAAGAAGCAAAAACCACAGCGAGCATTTATAGTGGTTCGGCTACAAGGACACCTTTTTGCCTATTCCACTCACAGGTCACCTACTCGAGAGTTCGTAATCACTACACAACACAAACTCCTTGAGCGTGAGAAGCCTTCTGGCGTCGCCTATTCTTTATCCGGTACAAGGCTAGACACGGGTTCTTCCACGGTAGAACCAAACCTATCCTGGCGTCGCCTACACTTTATCGGTACAAGGCTGAATACGAGTTCCATTACAAAGGAGGAACTACTATCCAACACTACACAAATCCTATCCCAAAAGAGATCCACTCCTTATGATGACATCAACAAGGATATCAATATCCTTTGACCCATTACTAATATATCTTGTACATCGACACACCATGTCGAATGTACACTATAGGCATATTTCACTAATGCCTTTGACTTGACTTCTAAGCACCCTTCACTAATGCCTTTTGACTTGACTTCTAGGAACCCTTCACTAATGCCTTCAACACGGACTCTCGGCACCCTTCACTAATGCCTTTGACATAGATCTTTGGCACCTTTCACTAATGTTGTCAATATGACTCTTCGACACTTTTCACTAATGTCTTCATCTTGACCCTTTAGACATCTTTCACCTATGTCTTTGACACAACACTTCTAATGAGAAAGGAAAGAACTATCAACAAGATACCATCAGTAGTCTTGTTGATGACAAAGCTTGGCAACCCATGAACTTGAGCTTGCTCGACTTCAAGAGGTGGTGATCTCGCCTTTAAGATGAACCTTGAGAATCACACAAACACAAAACTACATAGAAAGATCACTTGGATCTGAGGTTAGAAAGTTTACAATACTAAGAGAAAATGTGTGTGAAAGGGGTGAGTTACAATGAAGAAATGGCTCACTATTTATAGAAAAAATATGCTACTGTTCCACGGATCCCTTACTTGAGGGATCCGTCCAGTGTAAACTGGGGGAACCGTGGGACGCTCCACTTTGCCCATGGGTCATGGGTCATGGGTTATGGGTCATGGGTCCTAGACTTTGGACCATGGGTATCCAAGTAGATACAATGTATCCAGAAGATGCAATGCATCTAATCCATCTGTTATGGGTTAGCTCCATGGGTTATGGATAATATCCATTATGACTTATGCATGATGTCATGCAATGGGTTATGGATTATGCTCCATGGGTATGGGTCATGGACTTTGGCTTTTACCCAACTATATTTAGTGTATTAAGTCAATGGGTTAACTACTTAAACTTCTACCATTCTATTACCCATTATAATACATACTAAGTATGTATATATCTACCCAATATGTAAACACTAGTTGTTGCACATATGCATTACTGATAACATCAAATAGTCCTGAATATTAAGTGTCAATTTCCCCCGTTAATGCTCGTTATTTATATCATTTATATGGATTTACGCTTGTTTTCCATTGTTTTCCACTTTCAAGTAAATTACGAGCATTGGAGCTAAAGAGGCGGAAATGGAAACATTACTAAAGATTTATCACAATATGCTTATTTTGAAGAAGTTCTGGCGTAACTCGTCTCTCACATTCTGTAGTAACTATTGCATGACCACGAAGTCCAACTTATCAAGAGGTTACGGTAACTCTTCCCAAAGATTACGACGTAACTCCATTAGGTCAAAAGGGTTCCACGCCGATACTTACGTCGTAACTCTTGCATCACTTACGGCGTAACGAGTTTATTGAAGACTACGGCGTAACCACTATAAAGTTACACGTAACTAGCGATCTAGTGCATTTATGAAGAAATAGAAGGTTCTGGCGTAACTACTCTATAGGTTACGTAGTAACCCGAACACAACCTATAAATACCCACAATTCCGACATTTGAGCATCCCATTCCACACACAACACTCGAGCGTGGGAAAAAGCTCAAAGCGGTCTAGGGAAGCATCTGAGTTGTTTCCAAGGAAATCACACCATTACGATAAGCTTTAGCGTTTATTATTTCTTTACTTTCAATTCATGTATTTCGTACCTTTGAATATTGAATTGATTTGCATGATTAATATGAGCTGCTAAGCACCCTTTGGTGCTAGCCTAGTTATGATTCATAATTGTTTTGTTTGCGTTTACCTTTACTTCCGTACAATTATTTCTAAGTGTATGCATGCATAGTTCTTTGGTAGTCACCCTTGGTTGGTAGTTTTGAATGGCGATAGAAGCATATTGCCTAGGAGATATGACCAGCGAAGACCCTTTCTACTTGTGCGATTGACCAGCGATCACCTATCGTTTGGATGAACTTAAGAATTGGGGGTGTAGTGTCTAAGTTCCTAACGGTCGGGCACTCACTATTTAGAATCTAGCATGTAGCGGTGTTAATGACTCGGCAGGGGACCGGGAATAGGGACTTATGATGGTGCTTTGATTTCTCTGTGGTGACATCTTTCTTTGATAGGTTAGGCGAATTGACCAAATGCTGTCTTCTCGAATTTGACCCCACCGGAAGTAATTGGAAGTAGGTAGACGTAGACATAACTAGCTAGGAGGATTAACTAGGTTAGCACCACTATTCCTCTATTGATTTCCCTTCACTCATTTATTTGCTTTTATTCTCTGCATTAGTAGTTTAATTAATTAAAACTCTATCAAACCATTAATATTCTGTGACAATTAGACTTAGTAATTATCCGACACACATAGCTCTTGGGACAACCTCGGCTTTACCATTTACTACCCTACACATGACCGGGTACTTTGCCGTTAGTGCATTAGGGTAGACCATAGAGTATAGCGAGACACTATAAATATTAAGACACAGTCGATAAAACACGCATCAAGTTTTTGGCGCTTCTTGCTTGAACTATTTTAGGATTTCATATTAAGTCATTTTTAATTTTCTTTACGATAATGTCGGGATACAAGACTACATGACTCTAGGCCCTTTACGGCTACCCCATTTGTTGACCGGAGAAGCAATTTTGGAAAAAGAGGATCTATTCTCCTGTGCCTATTCACAACATCTTCTCATTTCTGAATCGGACCGATCGGACCACGAACGAGAGGTCATCAATGAAAATAATATCAATGACCTAACCATGGGCGATATTTGGACCGACCAAGCGATAGCGCCAGCGAGGCTTCACTAAGATTCTCCTACCGAAAAATACTCCATCCCGGATCATATTATTCGAAAGTTACATGAGCTTAAGTTTTAAGGAAGCGAAGATGAGGATGTTCGGGATCACGTAGATGAAGTTCTCCACATCTCTCTTTTCAACATCAAGGGTACTCCAAGTTATTCGATCCTTTGCAAGGATTTTCCTATGAATCTCATTGGAGCACAAAAAGATGGTATAACAAACTTCTAGTGAAAGTAAAGAAGCATGGGAAAACTAAGAAAGGAGTTAATCGACAATTTTGCCCTCCTTAAAAATGGCTAGGCTTCTGGAAAATCTATCAATTAAATGCAGTTGGAGAAGAAACATTGTACCAAGCATGGGAAAGATTTAATGAGCTTCTATCGATGCCTACTCATGATTTAAACAAACATCGGATCGTATCGTCTTCTATCGGGGATTAATGCATAACACGAGAACTCCTTGATTCACCAAGACCTATTCCTAGCATGACTCTTGATCGGGCCTTGGAATGTATTCGTGATTCGAACATTGCTACAAGTGGCACATAGATACGGGATACGGACCGAGAGATAACCCGATCATAAGGTAATGAAGACAATAACGAAGCAAGAATACAATTCGGGAAATTTTGAAAAGCGAAGGTTGGAAAAAGAAGGCTGAAGCATGTAGGGTTGAGAAAGTTAAAAGTGTATTTGAGACCAATACCGGAACAATCTTGAGAAAAGATTCTTGACCACATCAAAGAATCAAGAGAGCGCGACGATAGGATAGAAAAGATGATGAAAGCATTAAGTGGATATCTGATCTCTTCTATTAAAATTCACGATGATAGGATAAAAGATTAGAGCAAAGTGTTAGTTCATGTTCGAAACCATCTCGATTACCTAGCGGCTCGGGAGGAAGAAGTTGTCCACCTTGTAGAAACTATCCTCGAAGAACCTTTGACCTTTTCGAGAAAGGTTAAGCGGCGGATCGACATGGAGAAACAATCACTTTGGATCAAATTTTGTTGGTAAACCCTCCTACTAATGATTACGAAAATACTAATCGTCATGATACTACGGGAATTAAGTTATGATGAGACTATTAGCCTCAACGAAAGATGCTCGGCGGTTTTGAGGAGCGAGCTACCACAAAGGAAAAAGATCCGGGATGCTTTACTCTCCCTTGCTATATCGGGAGCCTAAACATGTGTAGCATACAGCGAGATCTTGGAGCTAGTATTAGCATAATGCCTCGTTCGATGTTTTGCGTATGGGAATTGGCAACTTAAAACCGGCCAAGATGAAAATTGAAATGGCCGATCGATCCATGCAATCGCCATTAGGAATTGTTGAAAATGTATTAGTGAAGATTAAGAGATTCCTTTTCGATGAGATTTTGTGATTCTTGATATCCGGAAGACAATAGGATACCGGTCATTTAGGAAGACCCATGCTTGCACTCTGCTCACACTAAAGTGGATGTCTTTCTTAGTAAAATTGACTGGAAGCTAATGGAGAGTCGCCAAATTTGGACCTAATGAACATTTGTCTACCGGAGAAGGTGTGTGCAATTGACCCGGTGGGAATTTTGGTGAAGCCCTTGAAAAGTTTCTTAGCGACCCCGGATCACGGAGAGGTCGACTCGGGAAGGATTTTGATGTTTTCGTGAATTTTGAAGAGGATAACTTAGGATTAAGTCTTGAAGACCTCTCTAGTGATGTCGAGATGACCCATTGGCAAGATAACTACGAAAAACATTCTTGCAATCGGACCAACCACAGTTTTATGAGATGGGGCACGAATCCATCATAGGAATCCCCACTATCCCGAAAATCTCATGCAAAATTGGGTTCATTGATTTTCACCCATTTATCGACACCGATTCCCAGTTAACATTATCTCTAAGGAATGCTACAACGGGTTATGGAAAAGAGCTTGATTCCAAAACAACTTCCTCGGGATAGCAACAAACTTACGAGTTTTGTAGGCACACACTCGTTTCTAGTCGACTTTGTGGTTTTGGATGATGTTAGCGAGTTAGTGGCGGATGGGTGACTAGGGTGATTTTGGAAAACCGTTTAAAGAAATATTCGGGCTTGATAAAAGCGAGAAGGAAGGGCGGTTTGGTTAAAGATTGGCGATGATAAAGCTGTTTTCAAAATGCCAAGGGCTGTCAAAACTTTAAAATTGGACTAAAAAGCAGTTAAGTTATGCTAGACCGGATTGGTATTAGTGAAGAAGATAAGGCCAAAGGTTTTGATCACCCTACCAAAAGATCAAAATTTTTACTTAGGGTGTTTAGAACTTGGAGATGGATACAAGCAGGATGAGAATTTGATCGGTGGCTTCAACATGGAGATTGCCCGATCCGAGATGACGGACAAGCCTTGGTAGCCACGGCTCTGAGTCTAACAAGACTCATAAATAAAGAAAAGTGCTCTTTAGGAGACAACCCGAATTATCCCTTTCTTACATTTTTATTTCCTTTCTGTTGGGTTTTGTGTTTTCTAACCATTTTTGCGGGAGACAAAGTAATTCTGCTGCGATTCTTTGATCACGAAACGAGTTCTGGCGTAACTCATCTTGGTGATTCGCCGTAACCAACATTGTCGCGAGAAATTCTTGTGCGCAGATACCAATTACAGTAATTCCATCTCGATGGTTATGCGTAACTATTAACTACGACTCATACCGAGGTTTTGCCGATTCTGGCGTAACTCTCTCATAGGAGTTCTGACGTAACTCTCTATCTTTAATTATTTCATTTTAAAACACGGTAACCTTGTACTAGTTTTTAAATGAACTTTGTGAGTGTGTTCACTGTAAACCCTCACGAGACTTCACTCGTCCACTTGGGACGCCAAGTGGTTTAAAAACTTGTTGCATTCGCTAAATGCAACCGTGATTCTCTGAAAGTGAGTTATGTTTTTTTTCATTTTATTTTTCTTTTCAAATTATGCTTGTCGGTATTATGATTTCGAGGATTGAAGTTTGTTCATGGCGCTTAAGCGAAGGCACGATCCTTTCTCGTGGGTCTTCTTCTTTTGGAGCAAATTTGGGGAAGTTCTGCTCTAATTCTACCTTTCTCTTCACCTTTATTTTAATGCCTAGTACAAAAGGGACTTTGTACAATTCAAGTGGGGGACGGAAATAGAATTATCTCTTGAACTTTATTTTGAAAAATTATGCCATTTTAAAATTTTGACATGTTTTCGAACCTAACTAGATTAGACCTTAGCCGAGCACATACAACCCTTGATATTACATGGTGAGATTAGCCTTATCCGTTTCCAATATTTTACCCCAAATCTACCAAATTATGAGTGTCTTGGGTAGCTTGTAAACTTTAGAACTTGGCCTTTGCATCATTTGAGACCATAGGCGAGGTATGTTGAGTTAGCTCGATGTATTTGGACTTTTCGGTTTTAGAAAGCGATATTATAGGATTATCACCCAAACGCCTACCATTGTGAGTCTATCGATTAGTCACCTCGACTTTTCGACCCCATGTGAAACCCTTTTGTTGCACTTCCCTTTAGTGCAATATACCCTAGATACACCCTTACGAGCCATTCCTTTCATTTTGTCAACCCAATATATATTGTTTAGATTACACCTTACACCTTAGCCTACCACATAGTCTTTATTTGTAATTGGGAAGTCATCATTTGCCTAAGTTCAAGGTTCAGTGGAAAGGTTTGGAAATCACGCTTTCATCGACAACAATTATGAAGATCATTGAAGACCCCAATTCCCATTTTCATCTCAAGTGGGGGATGTTATGTTATTATGTTATGTTCAAAAAAAGTTGATTGATTTATGTAAAGTGCGATGTTATAAGCACTATTGTATGAGCTTTATTGTTTAGTATCGAGGAGGCCACCTCGGTCACATTAGAATATTGGAGTTGGAGTTATACCAACGAAGAAGAAAAGGTAGTGTGCCCATCATGGCGTCCTCTAATGACACATCTACCTTGCGTTTCATGATCCGGTCTCTAGACTTCTAAGCTTGAACTTTGGGCGACGGTGAAGTGGTGATGACTTAGTTATAGATTTAGACTACACCTTATTTTTCATTTTACACCAATTATATATCCCATGTCTTATCCTACCCTTTAGTCATGAGCGTGTCTAGGTGATGCAATGAGCAATCTTTGGTGTCTTGGCCATGGATTTGGTCATGTATCATTGATTTTGTCCACTTCGCCGTGACATGTTAGTAATGACGAGTCACCCTTAACCTTTGTCGTGTCTACCCATATTGCCTTCGAGAATTGTTTAGCCCTTAACTCTAGTGGTGGAGATTTGTGTAACCGCCAAGCTTATGATAGAATACATGCTATGGTATGCGATTGAGTGATCACCCGAAATTGACACTTAGAATAGTTGAGAGATTTGAGTGTTTGTTCCCCTTTCGTGGGTGTTCGGCTTGGTTTTATTCTAGCATAAAGGATTTGTAAACTCATATTTTCCGGGTTTTGGGAGATATCTTTTTAGGAATCTATCTAATAAGGTCTACTTGAGGGCAAGTAGAGTTCAAGTGGGGGATATTTGATAACATCAAATAGTCACGAATATTAAGTGTCAATTTCCCGTTAATGCTCGTTATTTATATCATTTATATGGATTTACGCTTGTTTTCCATTGTTTTCCACTTCGGGTAAATTCGAGCATTGGAGCTAAAGGAGAAATGGAAACATTACTAAAGATTTATCACGGTATGCTTATTTTGAAGAAGTTACGGTAACTCGTCTCTCATTTCTGTAGTAACTATTGCGTGACCACGAAGTCCAACTTATCAAGAGGTTACGGCGTAAATCCATTAGGTCAAAAGAGGTTCCACGCCCGATACTTACGCCATAACTCGCATCACTTACGGCGTAACCGAGGTTTATTGAAGACTACGGCGTAACCACTTATAAAGTTACGCCGTAACTAGCGGATCTAGTGCATTCTGAAGAAATAGAAGGTTCTGGCGTAACTACTCTATAGGTTCGCCAGTAACCCGGACTAACCTATAAATACCCCAATTCCGGCATTTGAGCATCCCATTCCACACACAACACTCACGAGCGTGGGAAAAAGCTCAAAGCGGTCTAGGGAAGCATACTGAGTTTGTTTCCAGGGAGAAGTCACACCATTACGATAAGCTTTAGCGTTTATTATTTCTTTTACTTTCAATTCATGTATTTCGTACCTTTGTGTTAGATATTTGATTTCATAATCACATTAAAGCACAACCAATAAGGCGTATATAAGTTTTAGAGAAAGGGATATGTTCTAGTAAGAAAACTCATGGAAGGTTAGATTCCAAGTGAACATTCAACCCTCTCCCTTGTGAGGAGAGGGCTATTTATACAAATGTCGCCCTCCTACGGGTCATGGATCGGGCATACAATGGGTAAGACCCGTCCTTCCTCCACGGTGTTGCACTAGACTAAACTAAGCTAATAAGCGACTAATAACTAGCATCATAAGCGATATGTCTGCGAGCTAACTTAAGCTAGATTATGCATGGGGTGACCGATGCTTCACAATAGAATTTCAATTCTAACAATCTCCCCTAAGGAGGTTACCCATGAATTACATTGTGAATCCTAGCATTCTATTAAATCTTTAATCTTGAGCTCGTGACATCAACACATCAAAACATTCAACCATTGTGCTTAGTGGTGATTTCATCATTGTCCAACTATAATGAATATTTCGTAGAGGTTGTAAAGTTGATCCACTTTGATGACCTTTGAGCATTAGTAGAGATCATCGGCCACGATCGTCTCGACATCACACATTGTAGTGTTGCCGGCATATGAAGATGAGACATATTGGACCGACATGCTCACATTACGGATCATGATATCTTCTCATCGAGTAGCGGAGGCTTTCATTGATTCATGATATTGTCGGTGATGTAGCGAGCATGGGTGAAAATATCGAGTCATTGATGTACTAATCATGATTTCTTTAGAAGTGAATGTGTAGTGTGGTATGCGGCTATGGATTGACCGCTTCATTACGATCATTACAAGCGTCGAGGTACACATACAACAGATTAGCAATAAAGTGCGAAAGTGTCTTTGATCACTTTCGTCGAATTGAATACACGACCCACGGTTCCCGTTGATCGATTACAAATCTTGCTGTGATCGTATAATTCGAAGAATTTCCTTGACGGGTTTCGCGTTGCTCTAGCGTTCTCAAACGGAGCGTCTCAAAGAAGACAACACGGAGTGAGTGAACCAATAATTGAGATTCAGCGATTGATAAAAGATATTTGATAAACAATGGTGTATCGCTCAATAGAAATTGTTTTGCAATACAGCGAAGGTTTTAATGAAAATAAATTATCAATCATAAACACCTTTTATATTGAAATATTAGTACACGATCGATATGCTAAAGAAAAGAGTTTTTAAGCACCACGACGGTTTTTCAAATGTATCCGTCGATCCATATCACGAACGAGATTGATTCAAAAGATTGAATCGCCCCATTGTTTACATTTAGTTGTCACATGGTTGATCTATTGAATTGATCTCACATGCCACCTACTAGGAGCTTGTTTGATGTTGGCTCGAGGCTTTCCATCTTCATTGTGAATATGTTTAGCATATCACTCGGATGTTCAGCAATACCACAAGGATAATCGTGGGACTCATAAGATTTAATCTCTTTTCCACATTGTGTGAAAAGAGAGTCTTCATTAAAGTGTCCTAATAAGATTTATAGATGATCTCGTGGCTCTAGACTCGATTTGTGCATATTTGGATCCTATATCGGAGACTAGGGAGAGGTCTCCTTCTTGATATCAATAATCTCTAAAGAGAGTCGATAGATAATGTCGGTTCCCGTGAGAATGAAACAAGTCCTTTTAAGAGGAACTTGAGTGGTTTGGGAAGTTGAAGTGCGATGCATCCTTTGGGTCCATGACGACTTGTCTTCAATACCGATGTTACCTTGGTAACCACCAGTAGTATATGAATTGAACCCGGTATACGCCTCTAGGTTGAATAATTGGAGGGCTATTTGTTTCACCTTTTCACATTCAATTCTTTTCATTCTTCAACCCCTTACATGCTTACCGAGACTTTATAACTAGAACCATGTTGGGTTTATTCGATACTAGCTCGGTCTCGATCGACTCTTCCCATATCTCATTTTCTCCTTTTTCAATATACCTAAGGACTTCTACACTATCTAGTGGATTGTCCTGGGTAGATCCCTCCGGTTACGGCGAATCATGGGAACAAATACCTAACCTTATCATCCTTATATCACCATACATAAAATAAAGTTGGTGGGTCTATTTGGTATTGTTCATCTGCCATTGGAACCAATTGAAAACCATTTGAAAATCAATCCAGATACTTGTGATATAATATCAAAGCATTTTGTACCTGAATTATTTTTGATATTTTTTTGGAAAAAGAGCTCCCCCTCAACATGTGCCTCATGTATTTGAAATCGTTTTAGCACACGGAGGCAAGAGGAAGAATTAACTTCTTTGATTTACCATTTTCTAAAAGATATCAACATCACTTCCTTAATCAAATCAAGTAGATAAAGCATTTTGGGGAAGGATGAGGTTTTCAAAATTTTGCTCCCCCTCAATATGTGCCTCGAGGTTTGAAAGAGTTTTGCACATACTAGAGGGAAAAAGTTCTTAGAAGCACATTTACGATCATACCGCCATACAGAAACCAATTGAAAATCAATCAAGGTACTTTATGATGAAACATATAAATCTTTATACCTTGAAAGTTTATTTTCGTTTTGAAATGCTCCCCTTAATATATGCTTTGAGATTAGAAAAATAATTTAGCATATATGAGAGAAGCGATGCACTTTGAAATGGTCATCTTTATCATCTTTATATTTATATCACATTTTCTCCCCGATCAAAATTTCAAATCCTTTGAGATTTTGGATCTTAAGTAATTAAATATGTATGAAACAAAACATTTGTTGGAGAAAATGTATGCGGTTTTATAAGATCCGAAGTGGACAAGGCAGAAGTTCCTTTTTAGACATAAAACCACAACACACAACATAGCACTATTACATACATTATAGTTGTTTAATAGTAATTACACCACTTTTTACACATCAAAATACAAAACATAAACTACTTCCTAAGATATCTTCATTCGGTTCTTTGAAGCGACTTATAGTGTCACTGCACGAAGTCTACCACCCACAAAGCTTTCAAGGATGCGATAGATCATTCTAGTCTTCAATGGTCAATGCGATTGCGGCAATGAAATCTTCACACCTCTTCAAATCCTCATCGGTCCGATTATTTCGTTTTGTTCATGACTTCAAATCAATTTTGATTTCTTTCACTCTAGAGTTTAATTCTTCTTGACCATCTTGAGTGTGCCATCATTGAATTTGTATAACTCACACAATCTCATTAACATTCTTGTTCCGTATTTGTCGATGAAGATGGCCTGGGGGTATCGATCACAATATACTCATGTGATATTCATGTCCTTTGGCTTCCCATTGTGGTCTTGTTAGGTTGACACGAGTGCGGTAACTTTCAATTCCTCATGAAGATCCTCAACTCTTAGTCGAATGACCAAGCCTCTAATCCAGATTGACGGTAGAAAGAGCCTTCTTCTCATGAGCGAGATGGTCAAGGTGTCCTTGGAGGTTCGGAAGATAGAGGTCTTCAAAGTCGTTAGGCATCGGATGTTTGAAGTCGTTTTCTTCTATAGTGTACTCTTTCGAGTGCGCTCTTGAAGGACAATCTTGTTCGGTAATCATACCCGTAGATTGAGAAGATCTCTATTCGATGACACTTAGAATCGCACTGGATCGAGCGACTCTGCGACTCTTTTAGCACTATGTCTTCGATGTAGAATTGTTTCTTGAACCACCAATGAGAAATGCCATATGGTGACAATGTCATCTTGTTGCTCATTGTCTACCCGAATTGATCCGAACCATCTGTTCAAGACCTTGATCGATGTAGGTAGCCGCTTTCATCTTTGAGATCGACAATCTTGGTATTTTTTGAAGTGCGACCACATAGATAGTCGGATCATGGTTGAAAAGAACTACGGTGAATGGTCATAAATCCGGGTTCACCGCCTAGAGGAAGAGGTTGTTCATCAAACCTATTGATCCGCTCATGACTTGATCATTCGACATTCTATAGCATTCCTCCATTTGATATTGAAGTGATTAGCATTGAGTGGAAGACTTTAACTATTTCATCTGTTGGGCCTTCAAGATCTTTAGGAGTGATAGATGTAATTTCCTTCTTCTCAAAAACCACTTTATAAAGCTTCCCATATCCACAGTGAAGTGAAGAAGAATCTTCTTTGGTGCTTCATAGTTGGAATGCGAGTTTGTTGAATCGATTCGGAATGCACCATGAAGGTTCGGGAGTTTGAGGTTTATCTTGGGTAAGCCAACTTTGGTAACATCCTTTGAAGGTGTAGCTCTAGATGTTTTGATTCTTTTTCCTCAATATAAGCATCAACCAATCTTCTTCGATCGCAACATTGGGGATGTGCTTGGTAAGTGTCATCATCTTGATTCGGACTCTGAGCAACGAAGGACTCTTCATTTATTATTTGCTCTTACGGAATAGTGGGGATGGTAGGTGTAAGCTGGTGTCGGCGGTGGTCCATTCGGTGAGACATCTTTTGATATTTTGACCACTTGAAGTACCGGTTTGTTTACGAGTGGTTGGTGGTGGTGATGGTGGGCTTATTTTGTGAGAAGTGGTTGTTCACGAAGATCCTCCAACTCCGGATGTGCCAGCACCACCGGGAGGTGGTGGTGGTGGCTGGGACCTCCGACATATCTTTTGAGTCCATCGGACAGATCTTCTTTTCTTCTTTGCCTCCCTTTCACGAACATCAACTACAAACTGCTCATAATCATCATGCCTCGTAGATTCATGAGTGCCTCGTATAATTTCTTGTGAGTATTGTGCAAGTGCTCTCCGCCTCATACATTTTTTCGGAGAGAACCGATCTCATGTCGAGATCGGTAAATCTTTGAATCATTTGAAGTAATGGAGCCTTCATCGCCCACTCAACCGCATCTTTAATATCTCTTCTATTGCCTTTGTTATAACTTCATCGAGATTAAGATTCTCCAATTTTTCACACAGTATCAAGATTGTTGTGACTATAGGAAAATGTTTCTCAATAGTTGCAATGCGTAACATGGCCTCTTGAAGCAATTCCTCGGTTGTTTTAACGGTAGTAGGTGAGGCACGAGGTTGTGAGGCGGGTGGAGTGGCGGGATCACTAATCGTGACAACTCGTAGTGGATCATTGGCGGGATTGGGAGGTGGAAGTGCGGTTGTCATAGCGGTCGAGTTGGCGTGATTGAAGGTGATGGCGATGGAGAACATTGGAGCGGAACATCGGAGGAATAGTTGGCGAGTCTTGTTGAATAGTGACCGAGAACATGGTGAACTTCTTCCTTTTCATTTGTTTGCTTATGCGATTCGATGTCGGAGGACCGTCTTTCAAGAATTGGTCACCGTATGTGGTCGACATCAAGATTTTTAAGTGAGGAAAGTGATCCGGTGACATGTTTGTTTCTTCAAGGCGCTTGAGTACTTGGATCCAGCTCGAGGTTCTCCACCTGGGTCTTTTACTAGATCATTTTTATCACTTGCGATTCAAATCTTGGGATAAAAGGAGTCTCTGATTTTCTTCATGTGCATTCTTTGGACACCGGTTCAACCGATCTTTCGGTTCATCGGTGTCCATCCCAGTTGCTCTTGTCGCAGATAATAATCGGCATCTCTTTTCTTGAGAATAAATTGGGTCGTTGTTTTGGGAGGTGGTGAAGAGATATTCGAGTAGCATGTGTGCGACGTTACCTTCTCTTCCAACAATTCCTTTACCTTTGTCTTGAGTGTGAGGATTAATTTGTCGAGTCTTGACTCGGGCTCTCTTATCATGACTCCTCCCTTTGGTGGTGCGATTCGCTCAGAGACGGTCAAGTTTATTACACAAGTCAACCACTTGTGAATGGTCAACCGTAATAAAATTCAAACAGTCTAAAACCAATACAATTAAGTCCAAAGGAACATAGTGTTTCCCTAGGTCGTTAAGTCCCACGGAGGATTAATGGTGCTTGAAAACTTTCAGACGTAGGATGATCACTAAGGATAATGATCGGTAAGGATTTTGGGTGATAATTACACTCTTGATTGATTGGAATTGTATTTGGATACGTAATTGTAAAGCACAACAATCAGTTAAACAAGCGTAAATACGTCGTTTACTAAATTAAGCGTAAGCGTATAAAATAAAGCGTGAGATTTAAGAAATAAAGACCTACAAATATGAAAATGATATTTTACAATCCTAATAATAAAAGAAAATTATTGGAAAATTAAAATTATTTTTATAGCTATTTATTTAATTATTATTAATTAAAAGCTGCTTTTAACTATTTAATAATACCTAAAATATAATAAAATAGGAAATAAAGCTAGAAAAATAAAATTATGACTTAGAAAAATCTAAAATATTATAAAACTTATTTTAAAACTGAAAATATATTTTTACACTTTTTATCTATTTATTATTAATTAATTACTATTTATTAATTATTTAAAATACACTTAAATACAAGAAAATATAAAATTAACACGGAAAAATGAAATTTTAACTTAGAAAATCTAAAATATTAGAAAAATAATTTTAAAACTGAAAAGATATTTTTATGCTTTTATTTATTTATTATTAATTATTTAATACTTTTAACTATTTTAAATTCTAATAAATACTAAACAAACTAGGAAAATTATGAAATTTTTTCTATAAATATCCTATGATAATGACTAAGAAAATTATAAAAAGCGAAAGTGCTTAATAATAGTGAAAAGAAAAATTAAAAGCTAATTTATATTAAATAAATGCTATCACTATTTTTAAAATGATGTTTTGTGATTTTTCTTTTTAAACCTATTTAACTCATCTGATTATAAGCAACTTTAATAAAGACAAAATTTTACAACTTAAAATAAGCGGTTTGATGAGCTTATTAGCTAGAGCAGTTAAGCTATTGGCTTATTTTGATTTTTAGGCTAAAATAAGTGGCTAAATAAGCTAAGCAGTTGGAACCAAAAGTGAAATTAGATACAAATAAGCTAAAGGATCTTAAATAAAGCTAAAAACACAGAGAGTCACTGCGATAAGCTAAAATAAGCAAATAAGCACTTTATACTAAACTTATGAAACAAGCAGACTGCTGACCATTTTGTAGGCTAGAATAAGCTAGAGCAAAAGCTCAAAGCTCAAAATAAGCCTTGACACAACAAAAGTGAATGGTGGGCTTTCAAAAGTCCAAGCTCACACACTATGGCTCACTATTAAGCTCTTGACAAGCTTGTGAAAAAGCTTGTAAATCAACTGGTAGTTTAGTGTACGAAATGGGACAAAATGAAAGTCACATACAGTACTATTAAATAAGCTAGAAAGTTGAAAATTAAGCTTGTATCTTCAAGTCACTAGGTTAGCTTTCCAAAGAACCAAAATACACAAGCTATGGTTTACTAATAAGCTTTTATGAGCTTGTGAAAAGGTCACACTCAGCGTGCAAGCAGGCACCTTTTTGAAAAGTGTCTAAAATAAGCTAAAAATTAAGCGGTTAAATAAGCTAATTAGAAATTATAAAAAATACTAGGATAAAGATGGCGGTTATATTTTAATATCCCAAAAGCTCAAATTTTGAAAGCTAACATTAAGTCCTATATAAAATTATCTATTTTATTCAAAAACCACTAAACTGAAATTTTTGACTTTTTAAGTTATACTAAAGGTTGACTTATATGAACTTTAGATTGATTCTACTAACTGATTATGTTATATTAACCTAAGATAAGATGAAATTAAGCTAAAGTACCAAGTTATAAGCTAATATGATGAATTTCAAGCTATAAATCCTAACAGTGAGCTAGTAAGGTGAGATTACAAGAGATTTTGACTTTTTAACAAGTGAGCACTAGTTTTTATTGTGTCAATGAGTTATTAGATACTAGTGTGACACAAAACAACAACAATCAACAACACAAATACCCTCTAATACAGTTAACACAGTAAAACCAAACAGTCCTTTATCAAACTGTTTTGAAGATTTAAACACTAAAACAGGTTTTTAAAGCAAGAAATCTAGTGATTACCTTATACTAACTGCAATGAGATAGAATTAAACTAAAATTAACAAACTTTAAACACTTATACTAAGAAATGCAAATTATTAGAAAATTGCTTACAAATTGAGTTCATGCATAAAACTGAGAACCAAGAGATAATAACACAACCTATAGCTTCCCAAGAAGCTCTAAACCCAAGGCAATCCCAAATTAACCCTGCTCCAGCTTCTTGATCATCTTCTCCATGGATTTTTGATTTTCCAACATTTTTTAAGTATTTTTTTGTATTTTTTTTTCTTTTAATACTAAACAGAGTTTTAAGGTTTCTAATAGCTTAAACAAGCTATCTAGGAGCTTATATGAGCTTATTCAGTCCTTAATAACAACTAACGACAACATTAACATTTTGAGAATTTGAACAAGAAAAATTTGCATAAACTGAAAACTTGAATTTTAACTGAAATTGAAACTGAAAAAGGTTCACATACATTGAAATTACTTAAACAAAATGCTTGAAAGTTTAAAACATACACTGGAAATTTAAATTTAAGCTATTCGACATTCATAAATAAAAATTACTCTAGATTCTTGGTCACATTGCTCCATTCCTCTTTTTAAAGATCTTTTTGAGCTCTTTGTCGACCTCTGAGACTTTCCCACCTCATCTCAGCCATTGGATCCTTCCAAATCATCAAAACTGCCATTTGTCAATTTTGGCGCCAAAAATTCTTTGAGCAGGTTTTGGCAATTAATGCAATTTGGGAGATTGTGGAGGTGTTAGGGGAGTGGGTAGATAGGTGTAAAGGTGGTGGTGAGGTGGAAAGGTGGTGAAAACCACGGTGGTTTTGGTTTGCGGACTTGGGAGAGGAAGGTGAACAGGGATGGCGGTATTATATTTTTTAAAACGTGGGTTTGGGCTTTAGGCAGAAATGGGCTTGGGTATTGGGTTTTATTTTTGGGTTTTGGGTTGTTAATAATACAAAGGTCCGTTTGGTTTAGATTAAGCACAAGGACCATTCATGTAATTTGTGCAAAGTGAGGGGCTGAACCTGTAGCTTTTCCAAACTTATCAAAAGGACCAAACTTGCCAATCTTTAATAGTACAAGCACCACTATTGCATAACTCTTGAAGTAATCAACATTCTTGATTATGTCACTAAGCAAAGCTTCAGGAACTGGCATACCAAAAATCTCCGTGTCATATCCTCTGGCACTATATTTAAGATTGCCAAGAACGAATTCATCAACGGCTTCATGTCAAAGGCGGACTCGCTTCGTGAATTGATCGGTGAGTTTGTAGCGAGATGATGGATAATGAGTTTGAAAATCGATCTTGGGAATCACTCTTTTACCAAGACTTTTTCTTCCTTTGACTTTATTCTCGAGTTAATTCTATCGAGAGATAAATGTGTCCAAAGATAAGATGAATTCTTCGAGATAAGTTCGGTGAAGTCAATATTTTTCCTTTGACAATTCCCGCATAATGCATAATGGGAGCTCGAACTCATACATCACGATGTTTTACCGGTTAGGCATAGATTGAGGATTGTGACGATTGATCTCCATGGTTGATATATTTACGCATTGATGAGTGATGAAATTTTGGTTATTCTTTCGGGTATCCCAATTCTTGACAAAGTTTAAGATATCATGAATAGAGGTGGAGAGATGAATTTGTTGGAAGGGTTTCTTGGTGTGATCTGAAGAGCATCCACGAGTGTGTCAACCGAGATGTCATACCATTTGTCTTGAGCTTACAGTATGGCGGAAATCTTATCCCAAGTAATCTTGTTTTCCGAATTCTTGAAGATAGATGGATGGGATAGTGCGGTAACTTAGTTAGGGCATTAAAGTTGGTATCCTTCAAAATGTTGTGACCCGAGACGATAAGTAGGATTATGTTGCCCTCATCTCGTCTAAGTAGTTGCTCTTAGCAATTGACACCCATTCCATACGAGGAAGTAATTCTTCATCGATGAGAGAGGCAGGTTGGTGCGGGCGGTAGGAACATCGAGAGGATGTGATGTCGACCATTGAGATCGAAGGTTTACATACAACACAAACCATATCCGGGAAAATTGTTAGGTTAAGTCACCGATACATATTATGACCAATTTATAACCCAACATTTTGAGTTTGAGAAAGAAGGATATGACATATATGGAGACATAGGATGCGCCACGAGAAAAATATGATCGATGTCGAAACTTATGAGTGTAGGATACCATTTGGAAGAAGACATCAAAATAGATAATACCAAAAGCAAAATTGACAAAGATATATGTTAAATTACACACTGCAACTTGCTTTGGAACAACAATTTAATCAACTCGCATAACATACTACACATAAGTAACATGCATACTACAAGATATATGATATGCATAGCTTATGGCAACTCGCATCCAACAACTCGCTTAGGTTACAGAGTAACTCGCATACATTCAATACCCTAGTCAACTCGCATACAGTACAATGTATGAAGCAAGTCGCATATGGCAACTCGCATGCATCAACTCGCTTTGGTCAAACAATGGATGGTCAACATATATATGCTAACTTGCATTATAGACATGAAGCAAGTCGCATATGGCAACTCGCATATGATGAAAGATAACACGCATGGTCAACTCGCATATGCAACTCGCATAGGATATGTTGAATCTGGACATATTGCATAGGCAACAGGCAACACGCATATATGACAGAGCAACTTACACATGGCAACTCGCTTTCAATAATAATCAATAACAACTCGTATATAAGCACATCTTTTAATGAACCACCAGGTCTACTCGCATCCAAGAAGTTCTATCCAACTCGCTAACAAGAACTCTCCATGAGCAACCCACTTAAACACACGAACACATGACTATATATTCAAACAAGATCACAGACATGTAAAAGACAATGCCAATCAACCCACTCAAATCCAATAGTAATTTCTTAACCCTAACCATTCACCACCCACAACACGCATAACCAAAAGGATCGATCAGACAATATCTAAATATGTCATAACATTAAATGAATGCATCTAAGACTACAATCAACAATAATTCATCAAAACTTACAAACCTAGCGTCCAAACAATATGATCAAGATGAGAACGAGGGGACAAGATCTGCAAGGGGGTTAAGATGAAAAATGGTTTAAGTACAAATTATTTCAAAGTGTTAAGATAAACATGATCAGATAGCATTAATGACCTACCACACAATCTCCAATAGATAACTCGCTTACAAGAGAGTTGAGAGAGAATAGTTTATCGAGATCGTGTTTGACCAAGAAAGAAAAGCGGTTTGACCATGACACTCAACCCGCATACTTAGGGAAAATAATAATAGCGAGTTGACACTTTTGGTCCTCTACTTATCAACGCAACTCGCATATCGTTACAGGATATAGTGGGTTGACACTTTTAGTCCTTATACAAAGCGAAGCAACTCGCATAATATTACATAGCAACTCGCATGGCATACCAACACGCATAACAGAGCAACTCGCATAAGATAAAGATTGGACTAAAATATCATCACATATCAAACCACTTTTTATCATACCAGGAATCTCAAATTAACCCCACATAGCATGCAACATCCAAAGCACACAAATAAGAATGCAGATGATTAATTAAGCAATGTACTGAATCAGCTAAGGTGCACAATTCTCCCCCTCAATCAATGATATGAGGTAGTGAGTAATCATTGATTGACATAGTATTATGAGATTACTACAGCTAAAGTATGAGATTTTAAAAACAATTAAAATAAAAGGTTATAACTGCTCTGTTCGAACTTCATCTAAAATCCCGTGACATTGTTGAATGACATTTCTAGGACCGTAGATGTTATCGATGACAGAAACTAGAGAAAAAAAATGAGTGAAATAATAGAAAATATGAAATTTGAATGTAAAATAATAAAAGGTTACTAATTTTTTATTATTATTTTTTTTACAAGACCTAATAAGTACGAGTCCTAAAGAGAGGGGATCGAGTCGAGTCACGAGGTATATCAATTCGACAAGCTACCATTCGAGTGAGCATTCTTGATTCGATGGGAACGGTCATGATGTTCATGAATGAATTGAGCATAATACACGAAGCAGTTGAGGACACTTTGCACTAATAGCACATGTAGTATTGCAAATGGGTGTGTTAGTGAGCGGTATATTCTCAATTTTGATGTAATCTGATCGGTCTAGGAGTATCATTAATGGACATCTCTTTAAGTTCAACATTCTTGAAGGTTTTTCCTATGGGGATCCACCTAAAGCAACTTCTAGGTGAGTAAGTCCGTTTGGTACCCGTAAATTTAAAGAGTCTTCCAGTAGGAACCCACTTAAAACAACTGTTAACAAAGTTAGATGAGGCTAGATTCCTGTTCTGACCATTGGTCCTTTTGCATTTAATTTGCTTCTTAGTGGATTGGTCATTCCTAAAGTTGGAATGAATTTGCTTAGTGACTGGTTTCGACAAAAGTTTATTATTTTCGACATAAGTTTATTATTTTCAACTTGAACGCCTAATTCTGAGGCGTTTAGTGGCATTATGAGCAGTTGATTTCTCCAATGTTGATGGTTTTGCGAGCTTAGTATTCACTCTATTTCCGTATTTTTCCTAAGCTCATTTTTAGCATAGCGATAGTGAAACTCTTATCCTGAATTTGGTTTTTGAGGGTATCTATGTCAGATGTCATGGAGTTGATTTTATCAATCTGTTTGGTCCTACACTCCAAAAAATTCTTCTTCAAGGATTTATTTTCTCTTAGCAACTTAGCAACACATATGGCTAGTTCCTCATTTCTAGACTTAATTGCATCACAAGCTTCATAATTAATATCCGTATTCATGTTCAATTGAATGTCTGATATTTGTTTTTTCAGGTTACAAATGGTTGAGTCTTTGTTTAGAATCGTGTTTTTAAGCGATTAATTTCAAAAATTCACGGAATTACGGGAATTACGGATTTGTGCATGCATTTGAAACAAGAGAGTTTTCTTCCTTTTGTTGTAGTGCAATTTCAAGGAAATGCGGTGTTCTTCAAGAATTGAATATTTGTAAGAAAGTTCCTCAAATGCCCTTTTTGAAACCATATCATTAGTTTTAAAACATACAGACTCAATCTCAACCATGTCAATTTTATTAGACTCATGTTTATCCATAAATTCAAATGGTTTGGATACGTTACCAGATGCATTGTGTTGATCATTCAAGGGTAGCACATCAGATGACACCTGATCATCCATTGGTCCGACACTTGCATCCTTATTACTTATACTGAGCATCAATGACTTTTGGCGGTTCGGGCTCCTTAGTCTACGATTCTTTGCATTCATCGTCAAGAAATATAGCATTTGATGCTATTCCAATTTCATCGCAGTAATCAACTGATGGTGCTCTGCATTCGTTCAACTTTCTAATCACAGCATCCCCTGGAAGTTCACTGTTATCTTTCAGTTGATCCTGGACTTCATTTGCTTTAGTTGCTTCCTCAATGTACATCTCCATATTATCCATTAATTGGATGAATGTATTGGTAAATTCCTGAATTTCCATTCCAGTATGCCTTTTGAAGGTGATATTTGAGAGTTGTTGATCAAAGTCTGCTGAGTATTCCTCATTGATAAATGGTCGGAATTGTTTGTGAATCTTAAAGTACACCCATGGAATCATTTTTATTATCTTCCGTTGATGAGTGGTTCTTCAATTGTTCTAGGTATAGCAACATCGTTTTCTTTAGTGAAGAAATTCACGAAAGCATAGCATGTTCGATCCATGGATGTGGATAAAACTTGTGATATATGAGAATGAAGCGATAAATAGGGTTCAATATTGCATTCAATATGTAATTTAATTTGGGTTCATTTGGGTTGGACTCAAAGTGTGATGCGTTTAGATCATCATTTGTAGAATCTGTTAAGGTCAAGCATTACGAATAGTACATACTTTGTCTGCATCCATTTGAGTCATAAAGTTTGAGCACTTTGAGATTCTTGGATCGATAGAGTGAGCCATGAATGTTGGACTCTACGGTTTTACTATTCTTTGATTAAGCCGGAAATTGATTCTTTCACGGATTTTACTAAATCAAAGAACAACCGTAAGAATGTATCACGAAGAAGTAACAAGTCTCAATAGACAAGTGGCTAAACACTCGGCTCGCAGTTATCAACTCGCTAAACAACCAACTCGCTCAAAGGAACAAGTCGCTTAAAGAATCAACTCGCTAAATAGCCAAGTCGCATTAGTATCAACTCATGACACAATCAACTAAGCTTAATGAAACAAGTCGCTAAATAGCCAACTCGCTTTAGTATCAACTCATAACACAATCAACTAAGCAACCACCAAGTAAACAAAAGCAACTCGCTAAATAGCCAAGTCACATATATCAACTCGCATCCGGTAACAAAGCAACTCGCTTTGAAGAAATAAATATCCGAGACTCGACTCGCTTTGTACAAAGTTCAAAAATAACCACTTTATCAATCAAAAACAACCAAACCACAATGATTTAAGCCTTCCAATTCAAAACATAAACACATATGATGATCCTAAACACAAGAGTACAAGCAAAATTCAAACTTTAACACTAGAATTTGTTCAAATGAATCAAACTCTTCTAAACACTTAATACCTCAAAAACCTTATGAAATCCACCAAAATAAAGAGCATGAAAGATGAGTGATCAAACCATGGCTCTGATACCAATTGTTAGATATTGAATTTCATAATCACATTAAAGCACAACCAATAGAGGCGTATATAAGTTTTAGAGAGAGAAAGGGATATGTTCTAGTAAGAAAAACTCATGGAAGGTTAGATTCAAGTGAACATTCAACCTCTCCTTGTGGGGAGAGGGCTATTATCTAAAGTGTCGCCCTCCTACGGGTACGTGGATCGAGCATACAATGGGTAAAGACCCGTCCTTCCTCACGGTGTTGCACTAGACTAAACTAAGCTAATAATCGACTAATAACTAGCATCATAAGCGATATGTCTGTGAGCTAACTTAAGCTAGATTATGCATGGGGTGACGATGCTTCACAATAGAATTTCCAATTCCTAACACTTTGAATATTGAATTTATTTACATGATTAATATGAGCGGCTAAGCACCCTTTGGTGCTAGCCTAGTTATGATTCCTTAATTGTTTTGTTTGCGTTTACCTTTACTTGCGTACAATTATTTCTAAGTGTATGCATGCATAGTTCTTTGGTAGTCACCCTTGGTTCGGTAGTTTTGAATGGCGATAGAAGCCAATTGCCTAGGAGATATGACCAAGACCCTAGGTGGTAATTTGAGGCAGGAAGGGTAAGATATGACCAACGGCGACCCTTTCTACTTGTGCGATTTGTGAGCGATCACCTATCGTTTGGATGAACTTAAGAATTGGGGTGTAGTGTCTAAGTTCTAATGGCCGGGCACTCACTATTTAGAATCTAGCATGTAGCGGTACTTAATGACTCGGCTTAGGGACCCGGGAACAACAGGACTTATGACGGTGCGCTGATTTCTCTGTCGTGGCATCTTTGCCGATAGGTTAGGCGAATTGACCAAATCTTGTCCTCTCGAATTTGACCCACCGAAGTAATTGGAAGTAGGTAGGCGTAGACATAAATAGCTAGGAGGATTAACTAGGTTAGCACCACTATTCCTCTATTAATTTCCTTCACTCATTTATTTGCTTTTATTCTCTCGCATTAGTAGTTTAATTAATTAAAACCTTATCAAACCATTAATATTCCAGTGACAATTAGACTTAGTAATTATCAAACACACATAGCTCTTGGGACGACCTTGGCTTTACCATTTACTACACTACACACGACCGGGTACACTGCCCGTTAGTGCATTAGGGTAGACCATAGGTATAGCGAGACACTATAAATATTAAGACCTGATCAGTAAAACCTGCATCAATTACTAAATCATAAAATCACTATTACTTGTTTAGTGTTTTATATGAAAATGTGAGTGTGTTAGTAAACTATTGGCTCAAACCTTTTACGTATTTTAATTGTTTTGTTAAAATAATTTTACGTTTGTTATCGACAAAACATTAGAAGATCGTAAAATATAAATAAACATTTTTACGGCTTATTTGTATTAACAATCTCCCCCTTTTTGTTGATGACAAAATATAAGATTATTTTAAGGAAAAACTAAAATTCGTAAAAGTTTGAATTGGAGTTTTTACTCTCTTCTCCCCCTTTTTGTCGAAACAAAAAGAGCGTTAAAAGGAAACTAACACATTGTTTTAGGAAAAACATGTGAAAAGAAAGAAAAAAATGAAAGATAGAGAGTAAGTGAGGAGAAGTATTCTCGACTTAGCTCCCCCTTGACGAGTCCATCCCTTTGTGAGGGCGTCAAGTAAGAAGAAATACTAAACTAGTGCATTGCAACTATGTTTGCAAATGGTTCCGTCTTTGTAACAAATATGCTTCCCCTTGATGATTGCAACTTTGCAAGGAGGACATCATGTAATGTAATCCTATGTGAATGATATTGCAAATGATTTTGCAATGTATTGCTTTGACAAGAAACTCCCTAGCTAAGGGTGTCAAAGTCTTCATGTGTATATTGAAAATCTACAAAACAAAGGTTAGAAAGCAGTTATATAATGCATAATTTCACGCAAATAAGACTTAAGTTAGTGATAAACAAGTCTTACATTGCACGGTTCCCTCTCTTTGGAGGATACGTCTAAGCAAAGCGAGGGATCCGTCTGCATTTGTAAGCATAAGACAGCAATGGTGATGCAACAAGTGATGTTAACATCAAAATGAGATATGTATTAAGGCACCAAACATATTCTCAAGACGGTATGGCATAAAACATGTAATTTCATTCAACAAAAATACGAGAGATGATCTACATATCTCTAAAACTAAGAGAATGATTTAAACATGTAATACATTTTCTACCAATTCTAAAAAGTAACGGAAATCTAAAAAGCATCAAAGTGCTTGAATCTAAGGATGAGTAGACTTGTTGATTTGGTCCAATCGTTCAAGGAGATGATTAAACATGAAATGCAACTCATTTCGTACTTCTTGAACAAGTCCTTGGGTGATTTGACAATTAGAGCAATTATTGTCAAGACTAGGAACCGAAGAAGGTTGAATGTTTTGAGGAGGCTCCACAAAGGATGGTGGAGGTGCGTTGAGCAATGTAGGATGTGGTTCCACTAAGAATGAAGGTGATTATGTATGAGTTGGTGGTGGTAATGGAAAGTCCTCTATATGGTTAGATCTTTGGTGATTCCTTGTCTCCAAGGTGGACTATTTGGTGATGTAGGTGGTTCCTATTTAACGAAAAGGTTGGTGAGTGGGAAGTCCTTGGTGGTGAGTGCTCTAATGAGTAGAGATTTGGATGGGAAAGAGGTTCGGTAAAGGAATGTAGTCTAGGTTCTAGAAATGAAGGCTATGGTGTTTTACTAGAACTAGGTGCGTTTGGTTTAGAGCTTGATGAAGACTTTTCTAACTCGAAAGGTCTAATGCTAATTCTCGCGGTTCTTTTAGCTATTGTTGATTGAGATTGTTGAGGTGTAGTGATGAGAGTGGAGTGGTGAATGATATGGCTCTAGGCACTAAGGGTGATGGTTTAGTGGAAATAGGTGTGTTTGGTTTAGGGGGTATGGTGGTGTTTGGCATTGGTAGTTTTGTGAGAACAATCCTTTTAGGGATTGGTTCGATAGGTGGAGGGGAGATCCTAGCATTTGTGGATTGAACGGGAGATGATTCGGTTGAACCAATTTCGTGAACAACACGAGCAAGTTTCTTGGGTGATCCTTTGGTGTATGAGTTACCACTAGAAGCTTTCCTCATGATGAGATGATTAAAAGTTAGTGTTGTAAAGGTTTCTAAATTCTGAGAATGAGGATGTAGATGATGACTTTAAAAGTCTTAACAAGATGGTTTATAAGGGGAAGGATTTGGCAAGTGCATTCAAGACTTAAGCCACTAAGATCCTTTGGAATGTGATGATTTGCATGCACAAGAGTCAACTTCAGAGTTGCACTGATCTAGCAGTTTAATTAACACAAGATGGAGTGTTCAAGTTAGCAAGGAGAGCTTGAAATGATTGTTTTAGCTAGAGTTTAGTTGAATTCGTCACCCGGATCCCACGTTTCCCTCCACTGAGGGATCCGTCTAGGCTAATTCTAGGGATCCGGCTCTCAGCAGTCAAGAAAAAAGGAAAATGATGTTTGTAAGGTCTAATACCTATACATCTTGAGTGCTTCAGTTTTCCTAAGTGTCTTAAATGAAAAGGGGACTTAAATGATCAAGGGCAATGAGTGATGGTAGCTAATGATTGCCTTTTATGGAAGAAAATAGGACTTTATGAGTACCAATGAATGACCAAAGATGACACTAGAAATTTTGAGAGTGTCAAGTGGTGCTAAATGATCCTAGAGACCAGATAGTACCTTAAGATGATTTTGGAAAATACCTTAAAATTTATAAGAAATGAAAAACTAGTATTTGACCCATTTTGGGGTAAGGATGATTAATATCAATTTGCTAAAATTGATAAAATGATTAGACTAGTTGTGTTAACATGTGAGCAACGATGTATGACTATTGGAGCGGAAAGATGATGAGTTTTGGTGAAATGATAAATCAAAAAGTACCTTTGATTGTGATCCTAGATGAGCTATGAGTGAGTGTGAAGCTTACTGAGCTTGAGAAAGACTTAAGTGGTCCTAAGGCATTATGTTTAGCTAGTGTGAAGTGGTCTAGTGGGTTGGTTTAATGTATGAAGGTCTACATTGCATTTCTGTTTGCCCGGATCCCACGGTTCCCTAAGTGGAGGGATCCGTCTAGTGCAAAGTGAGGGATCCGTCTCCTGCTAACAATACCTTCACAGAAGGTATGCAAAATTTGCATAAGGTATCGTATTTCAAAGCTAGTGCTTTCTAAGGAATTTTAACAACTATATAAGCGAGACATCAAACGTTAAATGTTTTATTTGATGAGAAAGATCACATTACAATGATAAAGGATGAAATCTAAGGATTGAGCCTATTTAGGAAGAAACTAAGTTTCTTGAGCGTTTTAGCTAGATGGATCGTCAAATGGATGATGAGTATTTACCGATTCAGGGATGAAGAAAAACTTGATGTGAGATGTGTCTAGAGGTTCCATCATCTTATTCACGAGTACGTACAATTAACTTTGAAATTGAGGGTGGAAGTACATGATATGATGATAAAGGCGTGTTAGGAACATTCCATAAGGGATGAGTTTGTTCTTGTTGCCTTGAAGGTTTACAATTCGTCTTGCAAAGAAATAGGCGAGATTGTATGGTTGTTGAGTTAGCAAACAATACATTATGTGAGCACAACAAGGGGGAAGGATTTCTCAATTTCCCCTAAGACTCCAAACATTTTCACATAGGATGATTGCGAGAGGTTTAAACTCATCTCGGATATCACGTGTATAGATTATGTTTGGATCAGAGTAATAGGGTCGAGGTTTGCATATCATGCGAGTTAATTCTTGAGGGGAAGGTATGTGTGAACAATATGGACTATTTTCTTCACGATGGTTGAAGAGGGAATCAAGAGACCAATCTTCAGTGAAGGCACATTGTCCATGATTTGGGATTCGGAGAATGTGAGCAAATTGCCCAAGGGTTAAGACAAACTTTTGGTTTTTGATCCAAAACCAAAGAGATAGTGATCGATCCTCGTTACGAACGAGTTCAATTTGACGGAAGAATTCAAATACAAACCGTGGATAGATTTTCTCATTAATTCCGAGAAGGCCTTCTAGTCCTATGGTTCGGAAGGAGGTATTGATACCTTCCTCGTATAGTAAAGGTGTGTCGACAATCGTCCTTCATGGAAGTGACGAGTTTCGAGATTATTGAACCCACGGACATGATTGCCAGGTGTGTTGGGCTCAAGAGAGATATTAGGAATGTAGACATGAGTGAGTTGAAAGTCGAATTCATACTCATGAGACATGACGAGACCTATGGAAGTGAAAAGTTAATATGATGAGGCGCATTAAAGCAAAAGATGATCACCTAACGTTTTACTAGATTTCTATTAACAATGACAATTAACTTACTTAGTACTTAACATTCTAGTGGGATTTTCTATTTATGATGAAAAGGTTTTATGTTGCATGAGAATCTGTTTCCCGGTTCCACGGTTCTCACGGTATCCTTCCAAGAGGATCCGCTAGTTAAACTATAGGGATCCGTGGATCTGTGGTGACGGAAAAAAGATCTTGACAAAAAAAAAGATTTTTGCATCTTTTAGGTTTATAAAAAGAAGTGTATTTTAGCCAATATTTACTTAGTTAAGCATGCATTGTAGATATCTAAGGTTTCTCAAGACCAAATGTACGAAAGACAAAAAATAAAAGAAATGACAAACACATTATGAAAAATAAACTAGATAAACTAAAAGATTAGTAATATTTCATTTCAATGCTAAGAACGATAAAAAGGATTGGATATATAACATCAATGTAGATTAACAACACAAAGTACATGTCTCCATGAGAAAACTTGATTATGGGGTACACGAGAGCGATGAGTGTCAAGACGATGATCACGAAGGCGATGTAAACATGAAGTTTTTCCTTGGTTTTGATTTGAGATGAGATGAGATGAGAAGGAAGATGAAGTTTGAATGAGAGGTAATTTTTGAAAGTGGAAGATTTGAAAAAAAAAAATAAGGGTTTGGTGGAATTGACGAGCGGGGGAGGATTTTATGGGGAAAGAGGAATTTTTGAGATTTGTGTTTTGTTTTATTATTAGGAAGATTTGATTTTTGGATTAAGTAAGAATAAGGACACATGTTTATAAACCTAGACTATAGACGGGAAAGTAACACGTATGCAAGAAAAGTTTCCTAACGAAGCTACGTGTAATACATGAGTATGTAAAGAACATAGTCATATAATTCCCTATGCAAGCAAACTTATTCTTAAGCTAATGTTATTTAGAGATAAGTAGAAAGTCATACCTCTAATGTAATTATGAGTGTCTTTCTTTTGACAAGAAAAATGTCAATAGACAACTCTGGTTTCCTTTGTGATTAAGATACCTTCTTAGGGAAGGTAATCTTGTTACCACAGAATTCCTATGGCTTGATAAACATGAGCTTTAACTAAGCAAAATGACAAGAAAGGTTAGTGCAATTTTAGAAAGATAAAATAAGAAATAAAAATATAATGTTGTCATCTAATCAACATCTTACAAAAGTGTTTTTAAGACATGGTGTTTACTTTTGTAAAAGACCTTCTTTGTAGTTTTCAATTATACATGGATCGCGTCAAGTTTTTAAGGTACAATATACTTTAAAAACTTGATAACGAAGCTCTGGTACCAATGGTGGAAAACTAGAAGGGGGGTTGAATAGTTTTGCCAATTAAAACTTGGTTTTAAACTATTTAGATCGACTTATGTCAATCTATTTAAACGTGTGTGTTGGATGTTGATAGATAAGCATATGACTAAATAAAACTAAGATAAAGAGTAAGAAGCACAAAACCACAACGCGAGTATTTATAGTGGTTCGGCTACAAGGACACCTTCCTTGCCCTACTCCACTCCCCGAGTCACCTACTCGAGAGTTCGTAATCACTAACAACACAAACTCCTTGTGTCAGAGAAGCCTTCACAACGTCGCCTATTCTTTATCCGATACAAGGCTAGACACCAGGTTCTTCCACGAGGTAGAACCAAACATATCACAACGTCTCCTACACTTTATCCGGTACAAGGCTAGATACCGAATTCCATTACAAAGGGGGAACTACTACCCAACACTACACAAATCCTATCCCAAAGGAGATCCACTCCTTATGACAACATCAACAAGGATATCAATATCCTTTGACCCATTACTAATCTATCTTGTACATCGACACACCATGTCGAATGTACACCGTAGGCATCTTTTACTAATGTCTTTGACTCGAATTCTAAGTACCCTGAGAACATAAAATTATCCTGAATATTAAGTGTCAATTTCCCCCGATAATGCTTGTAATTTATATCATTTATATGGATTTACGCTTGTTTTCCATTATATTTCACTTTCAGGTAAATTACGAGCATTGGAGCTAAATAGACGCGGATTTGGAGAGTTTATTGAAGATATATCATAGTATGCTCATTTTGAAGAAGTTACGGCGTAACTCCACTCTTACAATTATGCCATAACCAAAGCGTGGCTCAGAAAACCAACTTAACAAAAGATTACGGCGTAACTCTATCCAAGATTAAGATGTAACCATATTAGGTCAAAAGAGGTTCCGCGCCGCTACTAATTACGCCGTAACTCATGCTACAAATATGGCTTAACCAAGATTTATTGAAGATACGGCGTAACTCCTTCCAGAGGTCACGCCGTAACCAGCATTTTAGTGCAAAATACGAAGAATTGTATGTTACGGCGTAACTCTTATAATTAGTTACGCCATAACCAGATATGGCCTATAAATACCCCACGATTTCTAGCATTTCAAATCATCCTATTTCACACACAACATTCAGAGAACGTGAGAAGAAGTTGAAGATGATCTAGAGTAGCATACGGAGGTATCTCCAAGAGGAGAAATCACTCCCTACGATAAGCATTAGCTTTTTATCTTTTTACTTTCAATTCATGTATTTCGTAACATTAAACATTGAATTGATTGTTATAGTTAATATGAGCTAAGCACCTCTTGGTGCTAGCCTGAGTTATGATTCCTTAATTGTTTTGTTTACGTTTACATTGCTTCCATATAATTATTTCTAAGTGTATGCATGCATAGTTTCTTTGGTAGCTACCCTTGTTTGGTAGTTTTGAATGGCGGTAGAGGCTAGTTACTTAGGAGATATGACAAACCTGACCCTAAGTAAGTAGAATGAGGCGGGAAGGGTAAGATATGACCAATGACGACCCTTTCTACTTGTGCGATTTGACCAACCGATCACCCACCGTTAGGATGAACTTAAGTAAGGGGTGAGTGTCTAAGATGCTAGCGCGGGCACTCACTATTATGAATCTAGCATATAGCGGTACTTAATGACTTGGATTAGGGACCGAGAACAACTAGACTTATGAGGGACAATGGAATTCTCCTGGGACCCTTTGATAGGTTAGGACGAATCACCAAATGTTGTCCTATCGACTTTGACCCACAGAAGTAAGTGGAAGTAATTAGACGTAAACACTACTAATTAGGATGAGTAACTAGGTTAGCACCTCTCTCCTCTATTGATCACAACCCTCGCCTTTATTTGCTTTAGTAGTTATTTATATCATAATCATATTAAAATATATGACACCTAGACTTAGTTTGAATCCGCACACATTGCTCTTGGGACGACCTCAGTTTTACCAAAATACTACACTACACACGACCGGGTACACTGCGCGTTAGTGCATTAGGGTAGACCATAGGTATAACGAGTAATTGTAAATATTAAAACCTGGTCAGTAAAACCTGCATCAGGTTTTTGGCGTCGTTTCCGGGGAGTTATATTGGATTTCTGTTAAGTCTTTCATTTTTGTTTTAAAATTTTCTCAAATTCTCACGATCTCTTTTCAAGTTTCAGGTACCATGGAAGTTGTTAACATTGATAACCTCACTCTCGAAGAATATTTGGCGTTGACAAGAAAAGAACAAGGACCAGGGATTGTTAGACCGGCCATCGCAGAAGTTGCTCAATTCAAAATCAAACCTCAATTTATTAGGGAGTTGCGTGCAAACCCTTTCTCAGGAAGCATTACCGATGATGCTCATGAGCATATAGATAATGTGGAATACATTGTCAGCCTATTCAAAATTCCTAGAGTCTCAAACGATGTTGTCATGTTACGTGTGTTCCTATTTCTCTAAATGGGTCGCTAAAAGATGGGTTGATCGATTACTGAAGACGGTCAACACCGGCCTCTCTACAAAAATATTTCATTCGGAGATATTGTCCTCCATCCAAGACGCTAAACAATTAGAAGAAATCCATAACTTCAACCAAGAGGGTGATGAAACGTTGTACCAAGCATGGGAAAGGTACAACGAATTATTATACAAGTGCCCTACTCACGACCTCAACAGCCAGCAAAAGGTGAATGTCTTTTACAAAGGTCTGAACATCTCCTCAAGACAAATGATCGATTCTCAGGGACCAATACCTGGAATGACTCCAACATTGGCTCATGAAACTATTCAGAAAATGGCTGACCATTCTCACAAGTGGCACAATGGGGGAAGCAATCGAAGTAAGAGTGAAAATATGGAAGGCCTTGCAGCGATAAACAACAAATTAGTAAGTCTCGGAAGAGACATGAAAAAGCTCAAGGAAAATGTGCATTCCATACAAGTTGAACGAAATGAACACAATGGAGCTCTCCCTACTAAGCAATGTTCCTCCAACGAGGAGGTTAAAAGGATGGAAGAAGTAAAATATGGAGGTGGAAGTCCCTTCAATGGATACAATGGTAACGAGGCCAGATACCGAGAAAATCCCCAGGGTTCTATACAAGAGTCAACAACAATCCTCCTAGACCAATCCTTGAAGAAATAATGCATAAACATGTCGAGGAATTTACAAAGAAAAGCGATAGACTCAAAGAATGGATGGTCAAGGTAAAAGAAGACACCAACATGAACTTGCGGAACCAAGATGCCGTAATTAAAAACCTCGAAACCCAAATTGGGCGATTAGCTAAAACCTTGAGACCCGATGACAAACCCATTGCACTGCAAAGCCATATTTGCACAAGATAAACCGAAGAAAGACGATGCACCTCTTACATCACCAATGATCTATCCGGATTAACTACCTAAAAGAAGATGATAAATCGGAAGACTACGAGGACCTACCAAGCCAACTTCACGAGAAACAACACTATCGGGAAAGTTTTCTTCTTCCATGCACTATCGGTAATCTTAAAATTCCGCATTAGGCGATTTGAAATTTGGGTAAACCTTATTTCTACCACTTTGTTTGATAAAATAAAACTTACCAATTTAAAAGAAACAACAACGATGATTGAAATCGTTGATTCCTCTAAAGTTGTACCTAGGGGAGTGGTTAATAATGTCCTCCTTAAAATTGGAAAGTTCATTTTTCCCACTGATTTTGTGGTTATTGATATGGGAAAACGGGAGACTTACAACTTAATTGTTGGAAGACCTTTTCTGGCCACTTATCGAGCACAAATTAAGGTCTTTGAAAAACAAATTTTTTTGGGAACTGAAAAAGAATGAATAACTTTCAGCATGAAAGAGCAATTAAACCCAAAATTAGAAGTTTCAAATAAAGTTGATATTGTCAATATTCCGTCGCTCGACCCACCTATGTGTTATAATCTTAGTACTAACAATCGTGGAGAGAATGTTGATAGTTGTGAACAAGAATAGGGAGAGATTGTCCAGATTGAAGGTATTAAGGAAGCTCCGGATCCTAACAAACATTACTGCAACCCTATATTAACAGAATATAACGAATCAATGAAAGCATGGCCCTCGTGTAACCCTTTTCGTGAACTTTGTGATGGAAGGGCAGATGAATGGACGTGCCCTCACGAGATTGAGAGACACGATATAAAATTCGGAAAATTATCCTTTGAAGATTGGTACAAGGTAAGATTTGGAGACTCGGAAATCAATACGATATTGGTAAAACAACTAAAATGCAATTACGATAACTATCACCTCATTGATGCAATAACCAATGATGAAAGATCAAATATGAGTACAACAATTGGTCCTATAGCAGAAAGTGATGACTGCGGGAAGTCATGTTTATCATTTAATGAGTGGCTCTCGCAAAAATTTGGAACATGTAGCATCGGGAACACAGCGAGAAAAAAGGTTTTTATTGAATGGATGAATGATTGCCGCCAATTAGTGGAAGAAGTTGGCCAAAGGCCACCATAAAGCCTCAAGGCCCTGAGTCTAACTTAAAGACTCGTAAATAAAGAAAAGTGCTCTTTCAGGAGACAACCCGAAATATCCCTTTTTACTTGTTTTATTTCCATTTCATTGGGTTTGTGTTTTAACCATTTTGCAGAAACAAAGAAAGTTGTTGCGACATCTTGATCCGACCAGAGTTACGTACAGAACTCATTATTATGGTTACTGCCTGTATTGCACCCTTTTGCAGAACTTGAGAAGCATCACCAATTACGGCGTAATCCCATTCAAGGTTACGCCTGTAGCTACACTTTTGCAAATATTCGCTGGTTTTGTTTAATTATGGCGTAACTCCTTTTGGAGTTACGACGTAACTATCCTCTGATTACTTCTTCCATTTTAAACACAATAACCTTGTACTAGTCTTTTAAATGAACTTTGTGGGTATGTTCCTGTAAGCCCTCACGAGACTACACTCGTCCACTGGGACACCAAGTGGTTTAAAAGGTTTGTTGCATGCACTAAATGAAACCGTGATTCCTCACGAAGTGAGTTAGGTTAATTTTTCATTTTTCTTTTAGAATTATGCTTGTCGGTAGTGTGATTTCGAGGATTGAAGTTTGCTCGTGGATGCTTATGCCAAGGCACGACTCTCTTCGTGGGCCTTCTTTCTTTTGGAGCAAATTTCAAGGAAGTTCTCGCTCTAATTCTACTTTTCTATTCACCTTTATTTAACGCTTAGTACAAAGGGACTTTGTACAATTCAAGTGAAGTGCGGAGTAGAATTGTCTCTTGAACTTTATTTTGCCCTCGATTTTCTAGTTTATTTTGAAAAATTATGCCATTTTAAAATTTTGACATGTTTTCTTAACCTAACTAGATTAGACCTTAGCCGAGCACATATAACCCTTGATATTATATGGTGAGATTAGCCTTATCTGTTCCAAATTTTTACCCCAAATACACCAAATTATGAGTGTCTTGGTAGCTTGTAAACTTTAGAACTTGGCCTTTACATCATTTCGAGACCATAGGCGGGTATGTTGAGTTAGCTCGATGTATTTGGACTTTTCGGTTTAAGAAGGCGTTATTATAGGATTATCACCCAAATAGCCTACCATTGTGTGTCTATCGATTAGTCACCTCGACTTCCCGACCCCCATGTGAAACCCTTTTGTTTCACTCACCTTTAGTGCAAGATACCCCTAGATACACCCATCTGAGTCATTCCTTTCATTTTTTTAACCCAATATATTGTTTCGTTACACCTATACACCTTAGCCTACCCTGTAATCTTTATTTGTGATTGGGAAGTCATCATTTGCCTAAGTTCAAGGTTCAAGTGGAAAGGTTTGGGAATCACTCTTTCGACGACGACATATTCTTAAAGATCATTGAAAACCCCCCATATTCCCATTGTTCATCTCAAGTGGGGGGATGTTATGTTTATTTGTTATGTTTATGTTAAAAAAAATGTGATTCGAAAAAAAACATTATGTATTTGTTATTCAGTTGATTGTAAAGTGCGATGTTATAAGCACTAACTTATGAGCTTAATATATATTTAGTATTGAGGGGGCCACCTCGGTCACATTTGAAGATTGGAATTGGTAATTGCGCCAACAGTTGAAGAACAGGTAGCGTGCCCATCATGACGTCCTCTAATGACACATCTACCTAGTATATCATGATCCGGTTTCTTAACTTTGAAACTTGAACTTTGGGCGGACGATAAGTGGTGATGACTTGATTATAGATTTAGACTATTTGCTTGATTTTTATTTTACACCATTTATATATCCCATGTCTTATCCTACCCTTTAGTCATGAAACGTGTCTAGGTGATGCAGCGAGCAATCTTTAGTGTCTTGGCCATGGATTTGGTCATGTACCATTGGTTTTGTCCACTTCGCCGTGACATGTTAGTACTGACGAGTCACCCTTAACCTTTGTCGTATCTACCCATATTGCCTTCGAAAATTGTTTAGCCCTTAACTCTAGTGGTGGAGATTTGTGTACCGCCAAACTTATGATAGAATACATGCTATGATTATGCGATTGGTGATCACCGAAATTGACACTTAGAATAGTTGAGAGATTTGAGTGTTTCGTTCCCATTTCGTGAGGTGTTAGGCTTTGTTTTATTCTAGCATAAGGGATTTGTAAACTTATATTTTCCAGGTAATGGGAGATATATTTTTAGGAATCTATCTAATAAGGTCTACTTGAGGGCAAGTAGAGTTCAAGTGGGGGGATATTTGATAACATCAAATTATCCTGAATATTAAGTGTTAATTTCCCCCGATAATGCTTGTAATTTATATCATTTATATGGATTTACGCTTGTTTTCCATTATATTTACTTTCAGGTAAATTACGAGCATTGGAGCTAAAGAGACGCAGATTTGGAGAGTTTATTGAAGATATATCATAGTATGCTCATTTTGAAGAAGTTACGGCGTAACTCCTCACTCACAATTACGCCGTAACCAAAGCGTGGCTCTGAAAACCAACTTAACAGAAGATTATGGCGTAACTCTATCCAAGATTACGACGTAACCATATTAGGTCAAATGAGGTTCCGCGCCGCTACTAATTACGCCGTAACTCATGCTACAAATACGGCGTAACTAAGATTTATTGAAGATATGGCGTAACTCCTTCCAGAGGTTACGCCAGAACCAAAGATTTTAGTGCAAAATATGAATAATTGTATG
>CM040246.1:143566105-144088295 GCA_022545495.1 Chrysanthemum lavandulifolium | reverse complement strand
TTTATCGTCTTTGAATATATATGCAATTTTATATTTTCGAGAGGATATATATATGCAAAAGACCCTAAATTTTTTGTTTTTCTATTTGCCAATGTCATGGAGTAGTGTCCAAATTCTAATTTTCATGTAATTTTGTGGCTTGTTTCAATAAGTTTCGTGTAGTGAATTGCTATGCTACGGGGAGCCGGGAATTATTAATAAGGAGTAGGGCCGAGCATTATAGATAGGGGATCGGATCAGAACGAGAAACCGAACCGACCAGATCGGACCGAATGTATTTCGGTCCAGTCTTTGGTTCACCTTTTTAACTATTTTCGGTCTTTGATTCGGACCAGTTTGGTCTTACGCTCAACCGGAAATTTTGTGTTATTGGATCGGACCGACTGTCGAACCGAACCGATCTGACCTAACATTTCGGTCCGGTTCTCGATTCGATGTTTGGGCCGTCGGTTTCGGTCCGGTCCGTTTTTGGACCGTGCTCGACCTAATAAAGCGGTCAAATTTTTTTCTCAAACAAACATCGTAATATAACTAAAACTTTAAATTGTAGGTTCTAATATCACATATGTTGAGTTACAAACTCAAATTTTTGATAAGAGAAACACATTAGCAACTAATAAAAAGTATTACATAACTAGCAAAATGATTGAGTGTGTTAAAGAAGGCCAAGCCCGTGGCTCCCCTCTCTGTCCTTGCTACCATATGTTCATTAAACGACTAGATATC
This sequence comes from Chrysanthemum lavandulifolium, assembly GCA_022545495.1. Lineage (NCBI taxonomy): Eukaryota > Viridiplantae > Streptophyta > Magnoliopsida > Asterales > Asteraceae > Chrysanthemum > Chrysanthemum lavandulifolium. The sequence continues at coordinate 144,087,569 of CM040246.1, read as the reverse complement.
TTAGGATACATATTTGAGGCAGCAGTATGCATGTACATATCCTTTGAGCATAATTTATTTTTGTAATGTTAAATAATAATATGTTTCACGGATTTTTATTGACATTTCAAAAAAAAAAAAAAAGTGCATACCCTTTATTACATTTATGGATCCATGACTGCTATATATAATACATCGTGTTTTGGTAAATGTGATTCTGATTTATTGTTATTGATTTTTATTATATGCTATATTAACGTTTCAAGTATTTTCTTGCGTATTCTAAACACTTCTATTTTAAAATTGCTCAAGATGCTAAAATTATTTTTTTAGATCGGAAAGGATAAAACATTCATAGTTTTGAAACTGGCATTGAGGTCTCAACATTGTCTTCTATATATTGTCTTTGAAGCAAGAGCGTACAAGCTGATTAGCGTTGCCAACTATCAATGGTTTCGCAAGAGAATGGATACAATTCATACAACATTCAATTTTGTGATTCATACCCAAAAAATGATTCATTTTTGTTCTCTTTGGCCTTTCTGGTTCCTATTTGGCATAATTTAATATTTAAACAGTTATGTCCTGAAATTGAGTTTATCTATATATTGCGAGTAAAATTATGAAAGGTTTAATAAAATGTTATGGGGTGCCTGCGTTTCCTCTCTCCTCCCAAATCATTGGGACATTGGTTTCCGTGCCTTGTCACTTTCACCCTTTGTTTTTTTTTTGCAAGTTATATTTTTTTTGTTTACAAGTTCCAGTGTTTTTTTTTTACTTATACACTTTTTTTTCTTTACAAGTTTTAAGTTCGATTGTTTACAAGAATCGGTTTTACTTATACAAGTTTTTTTTACAAGTTCCGGTTGTTTAACAAGAATCGCTTTTAAAGCTTAAAAAAGCGTGGTCGGAGATTTTTGAGGCTCGGTTCGAAGGTTGCAAAGTGAGATTTTATCTCACTTTGCCGTCCATTCGGTTTTCATCATCGCCTCGTAAAAATTTTAGGCTCAAAAATCATCATCGCCTCGGAAAATTTTTAGGCTCAAACCGAAGGTTGCAAAGTGAGATTTGATCTCACTTTACCGCCCATTCGGTTTTATCATCGCCCGGAAAATTTTTAAGTCACAACCGCAAAGTCACAATCCCACGAAACAATCTAATCTTGCACCCCAATATTTCCTTCCCATGCACAAGGACAAAGTCCCACAAGCCTCACAAGGTGCATTCAGAAAGTAACAAAGATTCTCAAAGGGTACCAAGATAGCGAGGCTTTCATGCTTATAATGCCACATGAAAGCAACATCACCACAACACCAACAAAGAAAGCTACAACACAAACTACACCATCAGCACCAACACCACAACACCAAACAGCAAAGCAACAACAAAATGCAACAACAACACCAACAAACAACCATGTCTGGGTCACCATTTGTAACACAAGAGGTAAACTTTTTGAATAGGCTCAGATTTATAGCTTTTTAGCTCATGTTGGCTGCAAATTTAGTATTGCCGCGCCAAAACTCTTAAGTTTTTTTTTAAAAAAAATCATCATTGCCATGGCTAAAAATTACCATAGAAAAATTTCCAACTGCCATGGCTCAACAATTTCCAACTGCCATGGCTCACAAATAAACTTAAACAAACACCTTATTAGGAAAGTACCAAACACAAGTTAATTTTACGGGGTGTTTGTTTAAGCTTATTTACCGACTTATGAGCATACATGTTTTCGGCTTATTTTTTTGGCTTATGTTTTCGGCTTATTTTTTGGCTCACAAAAAAACTGAGTATCTGAAAAATAATCCGAAAACATGTAAGCTCATGATGAAACTATCGAAACCATCCATGAGCCAAAACAACCAGGCCTCAAACAACCATGAGCCAAAACAACAAAAAACAACCATGAGCCAAAACAACCAAAAACAACAGGCTAAGTTGAACCTGATGAAACTATCGAAACCATCCATGAGCCAAAAACAACCAAAAACAACAGGCCTCAAGAACCATAGAAACAACAGGCCTCAAGAACCATAGAAACATCCAAATTGGTATCTAGAACAACCAAAAACAACAGGCCTCAAGAACTATAGAAACCATCCCGTTTACTTTCACCTACGCAACCATAGAAACTTTAGATCTAGGGCGCGTCGGTGAGAAATACCGCGCGTGCCCTATGTTAAAATGATCACCTTTTCCCGATCTATCTTTTGGTATATGGGGTATGTAGTGTTGGTGGTGCGTGGCCGGAGAAGACGCCGGGTTTAGAGAGAGAGAAGAGAGGAGACAAAAGAGAGAGAGAGATATATAATTGAGTGTGTGAGAGATTTAGAGAGGAGACAAAAGAGACAGTGAGATATAATTGAGTCAAAACCGGTTTTCTCAAAACAAGGGGCGCACATTGTATATGTTTGTTAAAAATAAAAATTAAAAGTTTGTTAAAAAAATTTAATAAAAATGTTGTTAATTTTTTGTAAAATAGTATTAGTTGTATTAGTATTTTTTTAAATAAAGTTGTTAAAAATGTTGTAAATTTTAATAAAGTTGTTAAAATATTTTATAAATGTTTTTGTGTTTTTTATTTTTTAGGTGTTCGGTAATGAAGTTGCTTTAATTGATTGGGTGAAATCTACTGCTGAATCGATTGGTTTTCTTATTGTTAAAGGAAGAACTAAAACAGATAGGGGCTATAAGTACTCTATCGAATTGTTGTGTTCTAGAAATGGGACGTCTGCACGTGAAGGTTTAGAAGATGAACTTGAACGGCAGACTAGTACCGCTAAAATTAATTGCCCATTCAGATTACTAGCGAAATTTATTAAACGTCAAAATGGTTGGATATTGAGGGTCAAGTGTCCGAGGCATAATCATGTATTCGTAGACTCGTTCCATGGTTTTTCACAAGCCATGCGATTAAAAGAAAATGAGTTCGTTTTGCTGAAGTAGTTGACAGAAGAGCATGTAGCACCACAAATTATACTTTCTGCAATAAAAGAGAGTGATCCGAATAACGTGTCTGGCATTAAAACGATATACAATGCACAAGACAAGATACGTCGCGCCAATCGTGGTGATTTGCTCTGATACAACTCCTGTTTGTACATTTGCAGCGTCAAGGTTATACATATTACCCTAGGATAAATGACCACACAAATGAACTGGATGAAATATTTTTGTTCACCCGAGCGTCATATGCCTTGTGGACAACATATCCTAAATCATCCGATGGACTCCACATACAACACCACGATGTTTAAACCGCCATTCTTTACAATTGTTGGGGTTACTCCAACAAACACAACATTCTCAATGGCGTTTTGCTTTTTGGACAAGGAAAAAAATCCAAATTTCAAATGGGTGTTGGAATGTGTTAAGTTGGTGATACAAGAACAATATTACGCGCGGGTTATCGTCACCGACAGAGATTTAGCGTTGCTTGGGGCATCCGCAGAAGAATTCTCAAACGCTAACAGATTACTCTGCCGATGGCATATCAATCAAAATGTGCTAAAGCATTGCAGAACAGATTCGATTCGTTAAAGGAGTATGAGTCCGTTAGATGGACATGGGAATTGATGGTTACAGCTCCGACCGAAGATGTGTTCACGCATTATTACGAACACCTACAAGATTTATTAGCCCAAAAACCGGGTACTTAACCATTAATACATTTTTTTATTATTTAATAAATAACTACTCGAATTGTTTTCTCACTTTGTTAATTCTTTGTTTTATCAGATGTTTTTCGGTATTTCCGTGGCGGGTTGCGAGACACAGTTCTTATGTGGGAGAGCCTTCTAACGTCCAGACTTAAACGAAGGACCTAACGAAGGACCTAGCGAGGCGACTTAAGACACCACTTGTATGCGTTCAGTTACTTTAGCGAATATTGTATGATGAAATTCCGGCTCTTTTCCGACCTTTGGATCCTAGGGATCTTTAACGTGGAGGTGATGGAAATTGTGGCTATCGAGCTCTTGCCATAGGTCTTGGCCATCGCAAGAAATGTGGCCCGAGTCGAGCTCTTGCCAGGGAAGAGGTAGACAATCACGAGGAAGTTTACAGGAAATGTGGGGTAATTCTTTTACATCTACACGTAACTCGATGAATTGGTTTAACAGTGCAAACACCCGGCGTTATTGGATGACTATGCCGAAATGGGAGTGGTTATTGCTACAACTCTTAACCGTCTATTCTATGTATAACCAATTCACAATCTCTTTTGTGTCTTCCGTGAGAGGTTCTCCCAATTCACGAAATATTGACTCGGTTGTGATTCTTCGTGTGGGAAGCAGCAGATGTGCTCACTCGTTCTTGCGGTTCTTGATGAAGACTCACCACTCCGTATAATCACCCACAATGGATATATTTTAGAAATGCTGTGGTGGCGCCATGGGAACATGTGTTTACTCAATGACGGAGGATTTTTAGATATCGTAGAAAACGATTATTGATTTATATTGTAAATAACAAAACATGTATAGACGATTCGATTTATATTGTAAATGACACAACATGTATAGACGATTCTTGATTTATATTGTAAATGACAAAACATGTATAGACGATTCTTGATTTATAGCAAACAACTCGTCATCTTTTGTTCTGATTTCTTAGTTTCTAGTTATATTGTAATTTTGTGAACCATGTATCAACTATTAATCTATAAAAGATTGGTTCTTGTGAACCATGATATTACTAATTTATGTTGTGAATAATTATACAAATTCTTTTGCCAGGATGCAACAACAAAATCCTTACTTGTGTCGTTGTCAACGTGGATTAATAATTGAAAGAACATCCCACAAGCCCAAAACTTGTGGTGCAAGTATTATCACGTCCTTTCTCAAAGGTAAATAATTAAACGTTTGCTTATTTGCGTAAATATATCAATAACTTGTTTGTTTAGAATACATTTCTTATAATTGTTTCGTCATGTAACAACCGGGACTAAAAGGCTATGGGTGTCGATACTTCATGTGGAAGGAAATATTTCAACAAAAGTACTTTGGTGAAGCTCTTCTTCAACGCAGTGCTCAAATATGAAACTAAAGATACAACGATCAACATGCTATTGGTGAAAACAATTTGTTGCGGGCAAAAATAAAGCGTTGGAGGCATCATTGGAATTGGCAAGAAATCAGGTTGATCACGCATGTCGGTGAGTGGAATACTCTATGAGCTTATAGATGACATTGATAATCTTCGTGTGGAGTAGATTTCGTTGTAATATTGAAAACATTGTTGTTTTACTTGTTTAATGTTTTATTATTATTGTTTAATTAAATGGAAACAAACACACAATTAAAAGCATAACGTAAAATAAATATCATATAAAAACACTACACAATTAAATACACTATACATATAAAAACACTACACAAATAAATACACACTATATATACTCTACAAATAAAAACTATATATATATATATATATATATATATACATTACACAAATACAATTATACACAAACACAAAAAAAAAAAAAAAAAAAAAAAAAAAAAAAAGGACAAACCAATTATTGGGCGATGATTGGCTAGTGTGAGTGCAAGGGAAGGAAAAATGGGGTGCAAGTTAAGATCGCCCCATATATATCCCTCCCAAAGTGAATAATTGCATATATATATTCTTTGTATAAATTTTTTATGCATATAAGACAATGGTTTTTACGACTTTGAATATATATGCAATTTTATATTTTCGAAAGGATATATACGCAGTTCTCTAAATTTTTGTTTTCTATTTGCCAATGTCATGGAGTAGTGTCCAAATTCTAATTTTCATGTAATTTTGTGGCTTGTTTCAATAAGTTTCGTGTAGTGAATTGCTATGCTACGGGGAGCCGGGAATTATTAATAAGGAGTAGGGCCGAGCATTATAGATAGGGGATCGGATCAGATCGAGAAATCGAACCGACCAGATCGGACCGAATGTATTTCGGTCCAGTCTTTGGTTCACCTTTTTAACTATTTTCGGTCTTTGATTCGGACCAGTTTGGTCTTACGCTCAACCGGAAATTTTGTGTTATTGTATCGGACCGACTGTCGAACCGAACCGATCTGGCCTAACATTTCGGTCCGGTTCTCGATTCAGTGTTTTGGGCCAAATAGGTTTCGGCCCGGTCCCGTTTTTGGACCGTGCTCAGCCCTAATAAAAACGGTCGAAATTTTTTTTCTCAAACAAACATCGTAATATAACTAAAACTTTAAATTGTAGGTTCTAATATCACATATGTTGAGTTACAAACTCAAATTTTTGATAAGAGAAACACATTAGCAACTAATAAAAAGTATTACATAACTAGCAAAATGATTGAGTGTGTTAAAGAAGGCCTAGCCCGTGGCTCCCCTCTCTGTCCTTGCTACCATATGTTCATTAAACGACTAGATATCTTAGGATACATATTTGAGGCAGCAGTATGCATGTACATATCCTTTGAGCATAATTTATTTTTGTAATGTTAAATAATAATATGTTTCACGGATTTTTATTGACATTTCAAAAAAAAAAAAAAAGTGCATACCCTTTATTACATTTATGGATCCGCGACTGCTATATATAATACATCGTGTTTTGGTAAATGTGATTCTGATTTATTGTTATTGATTTTTATTATATGCTATATTAACGTTTCAAGTATTTTCTTGCGTATTCTAAACACTTCTATTTTAAAATTGCTCAAGATGCTAAAATTATTTTTTAGATCGGAAAGGATAAAACATTCATAGTTTTGAAAGCGGCATTGAGGTCTCAGCATTATTTTTATATATCGTTTTCAAGAAGAGCGACAAGCTGATTAAGCGTTGCCAACTATCAATGGTTTCGCAAGAGAATGGATACAATTCATACAACATTCAATTTTGTGATTCATACCCAAAAAATGATTCATTTTTTCTCTTTAGCGCTTCGGTTCTGTTGGCATAATTTAATATTTAAACAGTTATGTCCGAAATTGAGTTTATCTATATACTGCGAGTAAAATTATGAAAGGTTTAATAAAATGAAAAGTTAAAGGGGTGTTTGGTTTGTCAAAGGAATCGCAATGGGTATGGGTTTTTTAAACCCACCACTCTTGTTGGGTTTAGTTTATGGCTAGTTTTATGGGTTTCATACCCATATTTCAAAATAAAACCCACTAACCAAATAATCCAAATAATTTATTGGGAACGAAAAAAATTCATTTATTCATTCCCATACACATAAACCAAACACACCCTTAATAAATTACAACTGGCACACTCTAAGTTGTATTACTGTTTAAATAGCATAAGATTAACAAGCCTGAGAAAAATTGGAGGTGGATCAGCCACCAAAGATGTCCAACCCACTCAATTGATTGGTGGAGAATATGTTTTATGTATTTTAGCAACAAAACTCAAACATCTAATGAAGCGAAAGCAACATAACAACGATCAGTAGCAATGGTTTGAATATTAACTTTTCAAGTAACATCTGCAAAATAAAAAAATAGAAAAGATTTATTGCAAGTTTTAAACCAAAACAAGAATTTGCCATTTCAAAGGCATGGTAACACCTGTGGTCATCATAATGATCAAGCGACGAACAAAAGATTTGATTTCGACAATTCCCATATGTGTCTCAATAAAGCTCTTTGTATTTAAGTTCCACATAACAATCAACTTTTTCCGCAGAAAATCTACATCTACAAGAATACTTCTATTCAACTGATGGTATATAAAATTCCTAATTAAGATTAAGTAAACAAAAAAAGACCTTAAAGTTACCAAATTAAGATAAAGTATATTTGAAGGTTAAGCTGTTTAAAATCACATATCACCTCATCCCTGCAGGCCCGCTTTGTATCCATATACCTATTTCAGCTTTGGCCACCAATACGACCCGCCAACACCACTATCATCCGCAAGTATGTGTATCTGTCTGCTTGTTTCTTTACATACCCAACAAGTTTTGCTTTACGATATCCGTTCCATAAATGCATGACCATATATACCCTTCTTGATATTTCCATGAAAAAGGACATAATATGACTAACAAGTCATGATCATACAACCAGAAGCTAAGACACGTATTATTCAAAACGATGCTGGCTGAAAACTTCCAGACAAAGTATAGTCAGTCATGTTAGTGTTGTGCCCGTTTTCAAAGTTCAAATACCAAGCCCCTGGCAAAATGATGCATTTTTATTCAACTAGTGACATATTCCACTTGTAATGTCAAGTCCTTGATACCTGCATCGTGTAAGATGTCTGAAACCTTTTCCTTTGCAGAAATCTGGTCCATGTCAGCAGAAATATACAGATGAAGAGTACCAACAACATCGTGGTTTGCAAGAGTCCATATGTGAAAGTTATGAATACCACGGACACCGTTTATCTTCATAATACTACTTACTGCGGATTTGAGCTCGTGTTCATGACCTCTGGGAACTCTTTGCAATAAAATTTCTGCAGAATTCCTCAGCAATGGTATCACAGAAGACACGATTAGTATGGATATAAAGATCGAGCAAGCAGGATCAGCAATGAGCCATCCCTTGTACTGGATGAGAAGGGTTGAAATAACAACGCCTACACTTCCCAAAGTGTCGGCTAGAACATGCAAGAATATGCCTTCCATGTTGTGATCGATGTGGTCGTGATGGTGCTTATGTTTATCCTCTTTGAGAATGCTGATTGAGCTGGTATGTATATGATCGTGTTGATGATCATGGTCACAGTTATGATGATCATGATCGTGATGATCATGGTGGTGCTTGTGGTCATGGTCATGGTCATGGTGATGTTTGTGGTCGTGATGGTGTTCATGGTCATGCTGAACATGACCATGATCATGATGGTGTTCATGGTCATGGTGATGCTTGTGGTCATGATGGTGTTCATGGTCATGGTGAACATGACCATGATCATGATGGTGTTCATGGTCATGGTGATCATGATGATGACTATGATCTTCTATATGTATTTTCTTAATTTTGTGATCGTGACCATGGGAATGTGAACATGATGAACCACCACCATGGGCATGATGATGTTCATCGTGAAAAAAGATCAACCCCACAATATTAACAGCAAGCCCACCTATTGAAACAGTCAGCAAACTAGAAGTAGATATTTCCTGAGGTTCCAATATTCTTTCCAACGACTCCAACACAATCAACGCCCCAACCAAAACAAGAAACACAGCATTTACATAACCAGACAAAACCTCAAATCTCCCACGACCATAATTATACCTCCCATTAGCCGGCAGCCTAGCAATATACGAAGCATAAAGACCAATCGCAAGTGCAGCACAATCAAACAACATATGACACGCATCTGATATCAATCCAAGACTATTATTCATAAAACCCGCAAAAAACTCCACAACCATATAGCCGGTATTGATCAAAAGAAAAAGTGCAATTTTTCTCGACTTCCTCTCACTCAAAATATGCCTAACAGACTTCATAGCCGAAATTAAAAACGTATCAGGCGACTCCACCCCTAACTCCATATAATTAGCCCGAACAGGATCCAATTCCATCACACCAACTCCAAGCAACATACCACAAATCAACAACCCCCAAAGAGAAAGCTCGGGGTAATAAAGCAACTCAAGAACAACAGTACACACAAACGTAACAAGAAACTCTTTCCTAAAATCCTTTATACTAAACCACTTCTCGTCACTATAATTCTCACTCAAAAGCACCCCAAACACCACAGTATTCACTAACGGCCACCCAAGGCTACTAAACGACACACTATCACCCTCAGCTTCAAACACAAGCATACTAACAGCAGCAGGAATAAACAACACAATTGTCGTATAAAACAACGACACCAACCTCACCTCCTTCCTACCCAACTCCCTAATACTCCCCCAATTCATACTCCCTTGCTCATACCCACTCAAAAACCCCGACAAAAACGGCAACAACATCGGCCACACCCTCACACATTTCCCCCTATCCCCAACCACCCAAAACGACGAAAACCCAAATTTCCCTAAATTCACAAACGACAACGGAAAACACTCAATCCTATCCCAACTAATACTCAACAACACTAAACCACTAAACAACGCTAAAAAACCCCTAACCCTATTCGACCCAATCCTGTCCAAATCACGAACAAAGTTCACAGCAACATAACCCGATATTTCAGCTAAAATCATAGCGGCAGTACCGCAGTATCGTAACGCTTGAAACCTAACCAAAAACACAACAGCAAGCAACACAGACTTAACAACAATAACCCTTTGTTGAAACCTATTTAACTTACTATGAAATTTAAAAAAAGTTGAAAAATTCTGTCTTTTTTTTATAAGATAAAATGCAAGAGCTAAGGCTAACGATAAAAGCGAAACGAGAAACGAAAAGGGGAAAATTGAAAAAGAAGAAGGAGATGAGCGGAGAAATGGGAGAAGAGAGTAAAGTGATCTGAGGGAGAGGAGTAATAGGAAAAGGGATTGGAAAGAGGGTGTTTGGAATTGGGTTTTGGGGTGAAGGAGTGGCGGTGTTTGGATGGGGTGGGTGTTGGGGTGAAAGGTGGGTAGTGACGGGAAGGGGTGATTGGGGTGAGGGGTGTGAAGGGTGTTTGGGTTGTGGTGCGTGGTGGGAGTGAGAGACGGTTGGGACGGTGGGTGTGGTGGGAGGACATGGTGGTGGTGGGTTTTGGGATCAGAGTTTTTGGGGAAATGATTTTGGGGGTGGTGGTGTTTGTCTGTTTGATTTGGGGATTTGGGGGTTGACTGATTTGATTTGGTGGTATTGGTTGACTTGCTCTACATTGTACAAATTATGAAATGCAGAAATGGTCCTGCGGTTATATGTGACAAATTCAAAAAGGGAACTTATTTGCACCATTTGTGAATCGATTGGACACTTCATTTTTACATTAAAGTCTTGTTTGGTTTGTCAATGAGTTTGGATTAATATTTTAATTTGAATGTAAAGTTGTAGATTAAGGGCCTGTTTGGTTCGTAAAAGGATTTGAAGTCGGATTTGGATTCGGTTTAGAATTAAAGAAAATGAGGTAAGATAAAAGAATAATATTTGAGTAAAAAGTTTATTTTAATAGTTGGTAAATAATTTATTAAAGAAAAGTGTGGTAGCTTTATTTTTGATTTAAAATACAATGTTGGCCTCTAAACTTGGCCAAAGCGTCAGTCTAAACCAAAACATGGCATTTTAAATCGAGGTCATTTTTCCAAGTTTTGGCGCTAAACCGGTCACTTGACTAGTTTTTCGTTAGTCAACCCGTTAGTCGGCGTTCTTTGTCTTTAGTCAAGGCAACACCGCTATTTCCTTATTTCGATTAAAATGTACGTATTATTTCCACATGTCCTCTCCTCTTCCGCCCATAAACACATAGATCGTATTATTTTTCGTCCCACAACTTTCGTGACAAGAATTATCATAATTACAAACCCTAATCGTATCACAAACCCGTTTTATTATTCAAAACCCAACACATGGATTTTACATCGTGGAAAGTAAGAAGGCATTCGGGTTATCCAGGTTGATGATATTGTTTATACAACTTTCAAGAAGAAATATAGTGCGGTTTTTATTTTGATTATAAACATTGAAATTTCTAATTGGGGTATTTATTTTTTGGCAATTAACTTTTGAGAATATCCTAAACATATATTGACATGTTTTCAGGTGGTAGATCTAATATGTTTAGCATGAGGGTTCATCACAATGGTGTCTTTAAATACTGGCTGGTAGAATATACGTTGGAGGTATGAAAACTTTAGTTGATTTGGTTTATGTTGATAGTGTGTCAGTTGAAGAGTTGGATGTTCTTATGTATGAATTGAGTTACGAGCTTGGTTCAAAAAATTACTATTACTTTGTTAAGCCTGATAGTAATTTAGATAATGGTTTGTATAGCTTAAGTGAGAGTGCAAATTTAGAAATATTGAAAGATATGACCATAAGATGATAGAAGTTTATGTTGAAAATGGTAAGACAACATTGAATGTTGATGAAATGTCACCAAAGTCAATTAGGACAATTAGAAGTACCACCAAGAATGCTGTTGGCTTAGTCACCCAGAACTATTTTATGGCGAGCAAATTTTTTCATTTTAAACCTTCCTTTCATAAAGACGTCCCAAATACTTTATATAAGTAGATATATGTTTTCAAAGTAGAATCGTCCAAATTATTAATAGTGTAAATAATTATCACTTTTATTTTTCAAATTTTAGCATTAAATTGGTGGTCATAAATTTAGTGAGCTTTTTTTTTTCTTTTATAAACAAGGGGTTCTTATATAGTTTTAATGAGACTTCAATTTTAAAATTTACATTAATTTTCTAATTTTCCTTTTATAGTAATGTTTTTGTCTTAAATTTTAAGACTTCCTTTATAGGAAGTCCCAAATCTTTATAATGTAGTATAGATTATTCTTGATGTGGATGCAACAAAGAAAAGGGCAGACTCTTGCTATTGTTCCATATTGCTCAAATAAATTGTTCTTAGAAAACATTGTTAACAAGTCTATGGTAGAGGATTTATGTCGGGTTACACATCAACATTTGAAAGTCAATACTTTGGTACAATCTAGTCGATGCCACAAACAGTAACCCTTGTTTTCATCTCAGAGGTCTCATCAAATCGAAGATGTTGTAGGTGATGTCAACCAACAAATAGATAAACTCGTTGAGCATATCCAAATAGATAGTCCTAAAGAGGTATGTCAAAATGATCAAGAGTTAGATCATCAAGAGGAGGAAATATGTAATCCTGTTGAGCATATCCAAAAAGGTAAATCTGTATAGGTATGTGTGACAATTCGTAGTTTCAGGTCATTTTACAAACTTTAAGAATTTAATATTCACTGGTTACTATTCATCATTTTTCGTAAACTAGGTTTACGAGTATCAAATACGCGTAACCTTGAGGGTTAAGTTGCGTATTCATGAAACATTATTGAGAACATTACACATAGACTAGAGTTAGTCTACATGTCATCAGTAACATCATTTTCCTATTAGTTCATGCATGGGTTTGCATATTTCATTAACGTGTATTTATTTATTAAATAAACGCTATCACACGATCATTTATTTTAAATAATTGATCCGACACTTCCGACAATTGTCCTGATATATTTTTGTACTCATTTAAGACAATAAAAAAAATTATATTATTAGTTTACCCGACGTTTTGAATTTATTTTGTATATATATATTGTTATATATATGTATATATATTCTGACGGTTTTCAGATATTCAACTCGATAATTATTTATTCACTCAATTCTTGCGAAACGATATTTTTATAATTTTATGACTTCGATATATTTTATTTTGTTCCGTTAAAATATATTTCTAGCTAACGCGTACTCAAACCTACGTTATTAATTTTTAACAATATAAATGCATTCCATTCAACTTTTCACAGCTTTAATATACTTAGATGGAGTATATTGATAAGTTTTGACATTTTTGTAAGCTTTATATTTTTACGTTGCTCGATTTTAAGTTTCGTGACTTAAAGGGTTAACATTAGTAATTACCGATATCAAACTATACCCTCTATACCCTAAATTATCATTATTATAATAACACTTACGGGAAAATATTTCTTGCAATTACCAATCCGAGATATCGCGTTTACATTTTAGTTCAACGGGACACGAAATACACAATATAATAATAAAACAAATCCACCTCTCCCTTCTTATCTCGCTATTACACCGCCTTCATCCTTTATACATATCTGATAAAGATAGATCAAATATATCTTATATCACTTATCGCCTCTCCTTCTCTCTAGCACCGCCACACCTCCATCACCACCGCCTTCTCCATCACCACCGATAACACCTATCATCAAGGAGAGGTTTAGGGGCGTTTGATTCGGGCTCTATAATTTTCTCATGGTTTGTTTTGGTTCAAGTAATCACCATAGCCGCCACTCTCATCACCATCAAAACTATATCTCTTGTTTCGGTAAGACCAAACATACAATAATCAATCTTTCTCCATCTTTCTAATTAAATCCAATTATAAATGTTAATAATGTTTTCGTGGAATTAAACAAGATTAAAACGTTTTGAAACCTAATCGTGTGGTATAAATTGTTTAAAAGAGGTGTTTGTTTGATCGGATTGTTCACGGTCGGGTATTAAACCCGTTTGGGTCTTAATTCAACAACAACCCGAGAGGGTGTTTGTTGTTCTTGTTTTCGAGTCAAGAGAAAATCACCCAATAGGGTGATTGTTTGTTGTCTGTTTAATGGTGAAACCCTCGAGGGTGGTTTGTTTAGTAATCAAGAATAACGAAACAACCCAAGGGGTTGTTTGCTCTAGTCTCGGTTCATGGCTGAAATACCCAAGAGGGTGATCCGTTTGTTTTGTTTCTTGGTTGTTTCTGTTCTCGGCTCACAAATACACCCAAAAGGGTGTTTATGCTTCTTTGGCTCAACCACAAAATGCCTGTGGTTGTTTGGTTTATTCTCGGTAGAAGCGCACCACCAAGGAAGGCGTTTGTTTTTGCGCCACACCACAACCCATGGGGTATGTGGTTGTGTTCAGATGCCACAAACCCGTAAGGGTCTTTGTTGGTTTTATTTGGTCTAGTTTATGACAACCCAAAAGGGTTGTCGTTGTGATTATTGTTGTTCTTGCTCTCGTGTGCTGTACCACACCATGGTGGTGTTCGGCTCGGGTCGAGTGAGTCACGGGTTTGACTTATTTGTTCTTAGATTGTCTCGAGTTGAATTTATTTTGGTAATAATTCGACTTGCTTGATTGAATGCGTATCTAATTAATACCGGTGAATAGTTTGTGTTTGTAAGGGTGTTGAATAGTTTGAGTCACGGGTTTGACTTATTTGTTCTTAGATTGTCTCGAGTTGAATTTATTTTGGTAATAATTCGACTTGCTTGATTTGAATGCGTATCTAATTAATACCGTGAATAGTTTGTGTTTGTAAGTGGTGTTGATTATCTCATATCACACCCAAACCTAGGGCGTTGGTTTGTTTGTTTCGCCAAAGAGAAAATCACCCAAAGTGTGCCTCGCTTGTTGTTGATGACAACCTCGAGGGTGTTTATTTGTTTGGTTTAATGACAACAACCCGATAAAGTGCGTTGTTTAAGTTTATTTTTCGACTTATAATTTGCTTAACTTCCGACTTATTGAATGGGGATTTGAATGCTTCTTGACCATCATTGATATGTTGATTGAGCTTATTATTCCGACTCCCTTTACAAAGATTAAGGTATCTATTTTCGATTTAAAATTTGTAAAAGCTAAGAGTGCGTTTGTAAACCGTACGGAGGGGGTGGTTGCTTGTTATTATTTTTCGAGCAATAGGGTGTGATTAGTTTTGGTATTCACTACGGGCCAAAGCCCAAAGGATAAAAGGCGAGTTTGTTTGTTTATGTTGGTTAAGCTCCAAAAGGTTATAATAGTAAATTCTAGGACTAAGCCCATACATCATAGGGCCTGTGTTGGTGTTTAGACTTGCAACTATATAAGTGTTTCGATTATGTTTTGATTAAATGTTTAGTTTTATCGGATGTCGATTATCGACTAAAGTAAATTATTGTATTGGATACGTGGGACTTGATTATTATCTAGGACATAATGTTTTAGACATAACGGACTAAGACTATCGGATCAAATATTATTGGACGACGGACTTGGATATTTGGACTGTTGGACTCACATCGGACTAATTTACGGATACATAATGGATTTATTATTTTGGACAATACATGTAATTGATATAAGACATTGGACTTATATTGTACAAACTAATTAGACTAATATCGAATTAATATTATTTGGACTATATAATCGGACATTTTTGGACATGTTGGATTATTATTCTCGTGATAGACTTGAGATATTGGACTTAAGATATCGGGCGACCGCCCATTGAATTATTGTCAGACTATTAAATGTGGTACATGTGTTATATGTTTTATACGTTGGCGTGCGTTTGTCTTGAGTCTATGACCTTATATCACCACACGAACTATCATACTAAACTTTTTACAAACATTTTTACGAAACTTCCACGAAAACTAAAACATATTATCTTTTGAAACTTATACGTATCGATTACTATTCGCATATTATATTTTGAGACGAGTTTATATTCATTAGGTTACGCCGATTCCGTATCGTTGCGCCATACTTCTTTATACTGTTATGCTATACTTCTTGACAATATTGCATTACTTATGTCACTACATGCTAAGGTGAGTTTTCATAGCCCTGATTTATTCAAGTTTTTACTTATTTCAAACCTACGGGGGAGAATACATTGCACATCATTTTTATTACGATACCAAGTATATCAAATTCATTTACATTGCTTAAGTTACCTCATGCCAATTGAATGTCCCCATTATATAACATGAACCGTTAATTCCGAAAGAAGCGAGGATGAGTGGATAGATCTATCGAGGGTGACTCCTCCATCCGGGTTGGTGGATTCCAACTGGTTAAACGGATGCATTTCATTTAATATCATAATTTGAGTTGTTTGGCAAACACTGCTGGGGCGAACATCATGATCGATCTAGTTTCGTGTCATGGACTTATAGCAATTGTAACATTTTATGTGACATATTTGTCATACATGGCCTATACTTGTGGTAGTCGTATAAAACGCTTTACATGAACTCTATGAACTCACTCAACCTTTGTGTTGACACTTTTAGCAATGTATTTTCGTGTAACTAAGGCATACTCTTCATGGCATGCATGTGGACTTATCATAGAGTCGCGGTGACGACGCGCCTCACATGGGATTTATACACTTTAAAACATCGTTTGACTTGTACCAAACTTATTTTCCCACATAGTAACCTTCATTTGGGACCTATCTTTGTAACTTTGAATGTTTTAATATATCAAGCGATGTTCTTTCAAACGACACTTTAGGTCGTTCAATATAACTGTGATTGTGATGCTATGATATCAATCCTCGTGAATTCCATTCCACCGCAAAAGCAGTAATTTGGGGTGTGACAGATTGGCATCGAGCTTCAAGTTATAGAGAACTAGGTTGCATCATTGACCTAGACTATAACTACATCATCATAGCATCTCATCATTTCATCGTAAGTGCATAGTCACTATACATGCGGTTTCATACGCACATTTTACGAGTTATTTACTTTCATTTCAAAATCGATTGTCACATAGATGCCTTCAAATACCCATCCCATCATACTCACATCGATCGTGACATGGAGAATGCCTGTCATTCCCTATCTCAATTTTAACATCATTGACTTAACACCAATAACATCGGATGACGAGATCGAACCCTTTGAGAAGGGCAAAGTTGCACCTACACCATCACGATCACTATTGATTCACCGTAGGATCGTGATGCTTTTATCTTTCGGTTGGGACAGATTATACCATTTGGTAGAACTTATAGGCTTAGTCCTAATGAACCTATTTTCTTAACTCACCACAAGGATTTCCATTATCATCATTGTCATCATTTTCATCATCATTGTCATCTAGAGTACCATCCGTGCCATCACATCTCATAAACACTACTCATACATCGACTTGCGGCTTGGGAAGCGTGCATGATTTAACACACCATTACCATCTATCACTAAGACTATAGACACTACACCATCTCATAGGTTTGAGGACCGTGAGAGTTCTAGGGCTATTCTTTGCTAGATGCCCCATCGCTCCTACACTTGAGACATGATTAGACCACCGGCGAGAATGGATAATAAGTACCTTTTTAGCTAATGTAATCTTTATCATTTATTATCTCCACGATAATCACAACCTTTGTTTAATTCATTCCTTATTCCAATTGCCCAATTTTCAATCATTTCGCGACAATACCTCACTATCTTACTAGGGGATAGGCCAACTTTATTCTCGACTAATTAAGAGAATATTACCATTCTAGGAGGTTCTCCCATGTATCCTACAAACCATTCAACAAATTATATTTCAAGTTACTTTGCTACTACTTCATAAAATTATTTCATTTAATTTTATTTCGAGCCATTTTACACCATCTTAGAAACATTGTTTTATAAAGTTTTAAAACAAGTTGTTTTGTAACCACACTATCAATTGACTTTCAGTCATTTTATCAACTATTTACTATCATTATGCGAAACTATTTTCTATGTTACTCTGAAAAATTGTTTGAACCATTATTTTACAAAATAAAACGTTGAATACCATCTAAAACTTCGGAGAAACATAATACTATTTCAACAAAACCAATCATCACATCATTTGTCCTCGATTATACATAGCCTGATCACCTATGTATAATTTAGGAAGAATTATGTCATGAAAGAGACAAACATCTTTTCAAACTTCCTAAAACAATCTTCACTTAAAAGCAAAGTTTTGCAATCAGATAAATTGTTCATAAACATTTATTTTGTTAACACTCTACAGAAACCTACGCCATTTATCACTCACTCAACCGATAAGTTGAAACTTTATCAGTGATTTTTTTAGGAAAGACTTTCTATACTATCTACGAGGAGGATTCCTCGATACGAAAACAATATAAGGATTTCGAAATACTAACAAGGACTAGAAGTATGTAGTAAGATGTCTCAAAACTCAACATAAAGCTTAAGACATCACGAGACAATCCGAACCACTATTTTCCGATTAGAAGCGATTCTATCATTTTAAAAGTACTAGTTAGACCGAGTTACAAGATTTAGTACAAGTGAATACACACTAAGCAACACTATAGGATAAACCCAGTCTTCTAAGCGAGACTCTAACATTCCATCAAACATGGCCTCAACAATATGTGAACTTTCCTACAATGAGTTTCCCTTAAAGGAAAATTTGGTTAAATTAAGGTTATCGATATAAACTCCCCCTAAGGCATTGTGTTCACTAGAAATTCCAAGTAACCTCACTTCTATATCAAGAGATGCAACAGGTTTGAACATATCAGACAATCAATGACACTCCATCTACAAGTGAAATTAGAACAAACATTCTTCGACATAGTATGAGCTGATATCTAGGTTTTGCCAGCATGATAACAATCTCAGTGATGAACTATTTTAGAAGTACTCAATATCGGAACAAATCTTGAAAATCAACCACCACACCACATCACCTAAATATTTAAGGTTTTGTGACTTTACAACATATAGCATGGAAATATTTTGATAAGAGAATTTAGTCAAGGAAGACTCAAGTCATGACATTCGCTAGAACGAGAAATGCGAGGAATCACAACTGTTACCCATAATCTATTCTTTTCAATAAGGTCCTTTTCGACAGACTTAATATTTTGATATTTGGCACGAGACACGTGGTATCAATTCCAGTTGTACCTATTATAAGCTATTCGATTCACCTTAGACTGCTGACAGTCATTTCAAGATTTCCATGGAACTTACTAGGACATGAATACCGCCTATTATCCTCAGCTCAATGGTCAGAGCGAGAGAACGATTCAAACATTTGGAGATATACTCAAGGCATGTGTAATTTTCTAGAAATGATTAGGCAAATCATTCTTCATCGAACAAGTTGCTTTACAACAACATTTAGCACATGAACATATTGACTACACCAATTGAGGCACTCTATGGTTGAGGTGTCAATCACCTATTGCCAGGCCAAAAATCAGGAAAGCCCAACTCACTAGTCCATAACTTATTCATGAAACAACAAAGAAATCGTACAGATCAAGAATCAGTTACAAGCAACAACAAATAGATAGAAAAGCTACGTCGATATACGACGCAAAATATTGGAAATGTGTTCCATAAGTCACAAACCATTAGAATTTCAAGTTGGCAACAGAGTTATGTTGAAAGTCCCGTCTTGGAACGCGGTACGATTCAGAAAACATTGGACGACCCGATGCGACTCAAATATCCTCACCTTTCACCGATAACACCGTAGAACTAACATGAACTGAATTCAGGGACTGAATTCCTTTTTGGATGGGCGAATGTGACAATTCGTAGTTTCAGGTCATTTTACAAACTTTAAGAATTTAATATTCACTGGTTACTATTCATCATTTTTCGTAAACTAGGTTTACGAGTATCAAATACGCGTAACCTTGAGGGTTAAGCTGCGTATTCATGAAACATCATTGAGAACATTACACATAGACTAGAGTTAGTCTACATGTCATCAGTAACATCATTTTCCTATTAGTTCATGCATGGGTTTGCATATTTCATTAACATGTATTTATTTATTAAATAAACGCTATCACACGATCATTTATTTTAAATAATTGATCCGACACTTCCGACAATTGTCCTGATATATTTTTGTACTCATTTAAGACAATAAAAAAAAAATTATATTATTAGTTTACCCGACGTTTTGAATTTATTTTGTATATATATATTGTTATATATATGTATATATATTTACGACGGTTTTCGTATATTCAACTCGATAATTATTTATTCACTCAATTCTTGCGAGAAACGTATTTTTATAATTTTTATGACTTCGATATATTTTATTTTGTTCCGTTAAAATATATTTCTAGCTAACGCGTACTCAAACCTACGTTATTAATTTTTAACAATATAAATGCATTCCATTCAACTTTTCACAGCTTTAATATACTTAGATGGAGTATATTGATAAGTTTTGACATTTTGTAAGCTTTATATTTTTACGTTGTTCGATTTTAAGTTTCGTGACTTAAAGGGTTAACATTAGTAATTACCGATATCAAACTATACCCTCATACCCTAAATTATCATTATTATAATAACACTTACGGAAAATATTTCTTGCAATTACCAATCCGAGATATCGCTTACATTTTAGTTCAACGGGACACGAAATACACAATATAATAATAAAACAAATCCACCTCTCCCTTCTTATCTCGCTATTACACCGCTTCATCCTTTATACATATCTGAGATAAAGATAGATCAAATATATCTTATATCACTTCTTCGCCTCTCCTTCTTCTCTCTAGCACCGCCACACCTCCATCACCACCGCCTCTTCTCCATCACCACCGATAACACCTATCATCAAGGAGAGGTTTAGGGCGTTTGATTCTGGCTCTATAATTTTCTCATGGTTTGTTTTGGTTCAAGTAATCACCATAGCCGCCACTCTCATCACCATCAAAACTATATCTCTTGTTTACGGTAAGACCAAACATACAATAATCAATCTTTCTCCATCTTTCTAATTAAATCCAATTATAAATGTTAATAATGTTTTCGTGGAATTAAACAAGATTAAAACGTTTGAAACCTAATCGTGTGGTATAAATTGTTTAAAAGAGGTGTTTGTTTGATCGGATTGTTCACGGTCGTATTAAACCCGTTTGGGTCTTAATTCAACAACAACCCGAGAGGGTGTTTGTTGTTCTTGTTTTCGTGTCAAAGAAAATCACCCAATAGGGGTGATTGTTTGTTGTCAGTTTAATGGTGAAACCCTTGAGGGTGGTTTGTTTAGTAATCGATAGAATAACGAAACAACCCAAGGGTTGTTTGCTCTAGTCTCGGTTCGCGATGAAATACCCAAGAGGGTGATCCGTTTGTTTTGTTTCTTGGTTGTTTCTGTTCTCGGCTCACAAATACACCCAAAAGGGTGTTTATGCTTCTTTGGCTCAACCACAAAAGCGACCAGTGGTTGTTTGGTTTATTCTCTAAAGAAGCACCGACCAAGGAAGGCGTTTGTTTTGCGCCACACCACAACCCATGGGGTATGTGGTTGTGTTCCAGATGCCACAAACCCATAAGGGTCTTTGTTGGTTTTATTTGGTCTAAGCCATGACCAAAAGGGTTGTCGTTGTGATTATTGTTGTTTCTTTGCTCTCGGTGTCTGACCACACCACGGTGGTGTTCGGCTCGGGTCGAGTGAGTCACGGTTTGACTTATTTGTTCTTAGATTGTCTCGAGTTGAATTTATTTTGGTAATAATTGACTTGCTTGATTGAATCGTATCTAATTAATACCGGGTGAATAGTTTGTGTTTGTAAGGGTGTTGATTATCTGTTATCACATTGACCTAGGGTGCGTTGGTTTGTTTGTTTCTACCAAAGAGAAAATCACCCAAAGTGTGCACTGCTTGTTGTTGATGACAACCTCGAGGGTGTTTATTTGTTTGGTTTAATGACAACAACTTTGATAAGGTGCGTTGTTTAAGTTTATTTTCGACTTATAATTTGCTTAACTCCGACTTATTGAATGGGGATTTGAATGGTTCTTGACCATCATTGATGTGTTGATTGAGCTTATTATTCCAGCTCCCTTACAAACATTAAGGTATCTATTTTCGCATTTAAGTTGTAAAAGCTAAGAGTGCGTTTGTAAAGCTATGCGGAGGGGTGGTTGTTTGTTATTATTTTCGAGGCAATAGGGTGTGATTAGTTTTGGTATTCACTATGGGCCAAAGCCCAAAGGATAAAAGGGGCGAGTTTGTTTGTTTAACGGGCTGTTAAGCCCAAAAGGTTATAATAGTAAATTCTAGGACTAAGCCCATACATCATAGGGCCTGTGTTGGTGTTTAGACTTGCAACTATATAAGTGTTTCGATTATGTTTTGATTAAATGTTTAGTTTTATCGGATGTCGATTATCGAGACTAAAGTAAATTATTGTATTGGATCGTGGGACTTGATTATTATCTAGGACATAATGTTTTAGACATAACGGACTAAGACTATCGGATCAAATATTATTGGACTGACGGACTTGGATATTTGGATTTGTTGGACTCACATCGGACTAATTCTGGATACATAATGGATTTATTATTTTGGACAATACATGTAATTGATATAAGACATTGGACTTATATTGTACAAACTAATTAGACTAATATCGAATTAATATTATTTGGACTATATAATCGGACATTTTGGACATGTTGGATTATTATTCGTGATAGACTTGAGATATTGGACTTAAGATATCAGGCGACCGCCCATTGAATTAATGTCGACTATTAAATGTGGTACATGTGTTATATGTTTTATACGTTGGCGTGCGTTTGTCTTGAGTCTATGACCTTATATCACCACACGAACTATCATACTAAACTTTTACAAACATTTTACGAAACTTCCACGAAAACTAAAACATATTATCTTTTGAAACTTATACGTATCGATTACTATTCGTGATATTATATTTTGAGACGAGTTTATATTCATTAGGTTACGCCCGATTCCGTGTCGTTGCGCCATACTTCTTTATACTGCTCGCTATACTTCTTGACAATATTGCATTACTTATGTCACTACATGCTAAGGTGAGTTTTCATAGCCCCGATTTATTCAAGTTTTACTTATTTCAAACCTACGGGAGAATACATTGCACATCATTTTATTACGATACCAAGTATATCAAATTCATTTACATTGCTTAAGTTACCTCATGCCAATTGAATGTCCCCATTATATAACATGAACCGTTAATTCGGAAAAGCGAGGGTGAGTGGATAGATCTATCGGTGACTCTCCATCCGGGTTGGTGGATTCCAACTGGTTAAACGGATGCATTTCATTTAATATCATAATTTGAGTTGTTTGGCAAACACTTTGTTGGGGCGAACATCATGATCAGTCTAGTTTCGGTGTCATGGACTTATAGCAATTGTAACATTTTATGTGACATATTTGTCATACATGGCCTATACTTGTGGTAGTCGTATAAAACGTTTTACATGAACTCTATGAACTCACTCAACCTTTGTGTTGACACATTTAGCAATGTATTTTCAGGTAACTAAGGCATACGCTTCATGGCATGCATGTGGACTTATCATAGAGTCGCGGTGACGACGCGTCTCACATGGGATTTATACACTTTAAAAACATCGTTTGACTTGTACCAAACTTATTTTCCGCACATAGTAACCTTCATTTGGGACCTATCTTTGTAACTTTGAATGTTTTTAATATATCAAGTGATGTTCTTTTCAAACGACACTTTAGGTCGTTCAATATAATTGTGATTGTGATGCTATGATCAATCCCGAGAATTCCATTCCTTGCAAAAGCGGTAATTTGGGGTGTGACGTATGTGAAATTGATGAAGCTTTAAGTGATGACAATGTGAGTGAAATAGATAGTTATATGAGTGATGATAATGATATTGAGAACAATCGAGATGAAAACACGGTTGTTGCTGAGGCAAATACTTTTAAGGAGCCTGATGTTCTTTGTTAATATGTTCAAAGTTACATAGACTACAAAGTTACCATATATAGGTAGCTCGGCGGATACGGATGATTTTTAAGAAAAGTGAGTTAGATCATTAGATGATAATGAGTTTGCAAGTGGTTACGAGAATGAGGATGAGTAGGTTATTAGGAAGAAAAAATGAAGGCATACAAGAAACAAAAGTTAAGTGGCGAGAACAAGTAGAGGGCGAAGTATACTTTTTTTTGTGGTCAAACTTTATAATCGCAAAAGAATTGAAAGATAAGATCAACTTGCTTTCAATACAGACTAGGAGGAAATTGCAACTCATTAAGAATGACAAACAGAGAAGTAGGGTTAGGTGTGTTGGAACAATACATGTTTGTGGTACAAGTGAAGGTGTTGGCATGGGAACAACCACAAGAGGAAAGCAGGTCCATTAACTAGAGGCCATGAAAGGGATGTATAGTTGAGATCGGTGAAGGAGCAAGCAAAAGTTTGCCCATGGTTGTTGTATGTAGCCAAAATACGGTTAAAGATTTATGGAGTGTTCAAGTTTAGTGGATGAGCAGAATGTTTGCAATCAAAGAGATTAAAGCTTGTGACTACAAGTTTCTTTTAAAGCAAATAGTTGACCAAGTTCAAGTCAATCCATATATTCCAATCAGGGCTGTTCAAGATCAGCTCACTAAACAGTTTGAAGTTCATGTGTCTATGCAAAAGGCATTAAGGGAAAAAAAACAAGGCATAAATTGAGATTAGGGGTGATCATAAGCAGCAACACACCATTTTAAGAGACTATGTTGAGGAGTTGCAGAAAACAAACCCAAATACAACAGTTAGGATAAGTGTACAAACTGCAACAGATCCAACAAGTCCAACCAGAGTTTTCAAGAGAATGTATTGTTGATACAAATAAAGCGTAAGCGTTTATTAATATTTAGCGATCTCTTTGTTAGGTTCCCATATTTGTAACACAAGCATCAATATAAGAAGTAGAGATGAGAGGATCGGATGAACACAAACACAACACACGAATGATATGAGAGAAAGTTATGCGCGTAGGAAATGAGTAAAGTGAACAACCAACCTTCAAATGAAGGTTTACAAGAGGTATTTATAGGAGGAACTAGGGCAACACACCAAGTTCCCATCCTTTCCTTATTAGGCTTTGGCATAGGCTCATGGGCTTTCTACATAAGCCTAGCCTTGATTACTAACATAAAAGCCATAATTAAGCTAACTATTACATATTATTTACTAACACTTGAATTCTAGTTTAGGAGTGATTCCAACAATCTCCCCTAAGTGTTAGTGATTGATGATATAAACGTTGTAGGTGTTGATGTAATAGTAGCTTTGACGTCTTCAGACATTCTTCTTTCTTGTGAGAAGAAGTTACTTGATTCGAACGATCTCCCCAGTGTAGGGAAATTGTTTCCTTTGAAGTATTCTGCTTTGACGTCATCATTTTCTTTGTTCTTTAATTCTTTGTTCTTTGTGATGGTAGTGATAGTATGTTGTGGTTATCTCGCATCAGTCCGCTTCGTTGCTCTCGGTGTCTCCACGCCTTTCTCCAACATGCTCACACGCTCTTTAACGTTGGATTTCAAGATCGATGTAGTTCTCTTAGTCTTTAAACTTTGTAGATTCTTTGACTTTGACGAAGAATCATTCGACTTTGTGTTGCCTTTTGAGAGAACTTCAATTAGTGATGTTGTAGGTATGAGCATGTGGAGAATCGCACGATCTTTTCCACCCGCAAGCATCCATAAGAAGAAAACATAAAACATGGGTTAGAAATAATCCGGTAGCTTACAAGTTTGAACTTGAGAGTGTTAACAACATAGTGTGAAAACACAACTCTAATTCTCACAAAGGTCGTTCTCGAACTGGAGTCCCACAAGTGAGATAACGCGATGTACCAAGTACACCTATGATTCGGATGAGTCACCGAGGTACAATCAAGCATCACCCCACGATCGTAGACCGTTTGAGACACACTAAGCGTAATCCACAAGGAGTTACCGAAGTGACCGCTGTTGTGGGTGTTTGATGTTGACCGGCAGAGTTTCCATTCAATCACCGAGGATCACATGTGAACCTCTCATAAATGTTCTCGACAGATTGCTAAGATTTGTAGGACTCGATAATGTATCACTTGCGTCCTTATTGTTGAACGACAAGTGATGAAATGTCAAGTGTACCTAAGAGATCTTTTGATGAATCTCGTGGCTCTAGACTCAATAGTGCGCTTTGGTTTTCCGAGCGGAGACTAGGAGAGGGTCTCCTTCTTCAATACCAAAGAATCTCTAAGAGAAAGCCGATAGTTTACGTAGGGTTCCCGTGAGAATGAAACAAGCTTCGTTGAGAGAAACTTGAGTGGCTAAGAAGGTTTAGTGCATGCGCCATCGGGTCCATGACGACTTTAATCTTCAATACCGGTGTCATCAAGTGACAACCGGTAGCATATGAATTGAACCCGTGTCCGCCCTAAGTTGAATAACTGGAGGGCTATTTATTTTCACCCTTTTCTTTACTTTTCTTTTAATTCTTCAACTCCTTCTTTCTCCGATTCTCATTTTCTCCTTTTATAATCATACCTAAGGACTTCTAATTCTAACTATTGGTGGTGTCCTTGGGTAGATCCCTCCCGCTCTGGCGGATCATAGGACAGTTATTCCTAACCTTAGTCACCTTATAACTCCATGACTAACCTATGTTGCCATAAAACCATTTTCATGAAAATCTCTCAAAGTGGTTATGAGTAAAAGCATTTAATACCACTATTGAGAGTTTAAGATTTTGCAAATACTCCCCTCCACACGTGCTTAAGTATTTTTACATAAATCTGCGGTGAGAGAAGAGCGCACTTTTGAATTGATCAACTCAAGATAGACAATCCCCATGAGACACGGTTACGTTGCATAGTTAAAGAGTTACATTGTCGACTTTTAGGTGACAACTAGCTCTAATAACTACCTTGAAGGTGTGGACAAACCTCGAAGGTTGTCAAACCCGTCAAAGTTCATGTCTACCAAGAGTTTCTCGAATGGTACATTCTACTCGGACAAGTCCTTTCATGAGACACGTTTACATCACTAGCGAACTAGCTTGAAATTATTACCGTCCGGACAAGTCTTTTCGAGTTACTAACATTTAAGATCTCGTCAATTCATTGGTTAAGTCTTTTAGCACAACGATTCATTTGCAATTCACAACATATTTCTTATCACATAATTTTTCTCCCCTCAAAAATGGCATATAAATGTTATTTTGATAAATTTGATATCGAATATGTCCATTTCGAGTTTTGTGGGAAGATTACCACGAAGAACATTTTGTGAACAAAGTTTTTAATCAAATACTCCCCTCAACAAGTGATATTAACTTTTGAGGTTTTGAAAATCATAAGGGAAGTACTTGTTCTTTTGAGCAAAACTTTGAAAATGAAAGTTTTGATAAGTTTTACTCAAAAGTAAGAAGCTTTCGCTCCTTTTATAAGGATTGTGGCAATCAAGCGCACCACGTGGTCCTTTCATTACAAGTACGGGTTGTACATCGTTATGTGTGCACAAGCCATTTAGGAAAAGATGTAATAAGTATGAAACAAATTAACCTCTCCCCAATTGACGATGTTACTAGATCGCTCCCCTCAAACCGACAACCGCTTTCAGCAGATTCGAAACTTTGATGTAGAGAACATTTCCTCTAACTTTTGAAATTTTCAAGACGTAGCGGAATTTGTAGATGAGCAAGAAACCACACCAAGAGAATCTGCTTTGTTACGTAATCACGCTTGTGCACAATGCGGAAAATCCGCTCGAGGAACATGCAAGATCTTCTCACGTATGTAGATGCTTCACACCAGACAAACCACGAAAGATGAAGTGAAACTACTTCCCCCTGGTTGTTGAGGTCTATCGGAACAATAATCAACTGTGAATATGCAATTACTCGATTAAAATGACCGAGTGTGAGGCATCATAACATCATAATTAGGTAACTTCACACACGATAACCCTGTGACAGTGAGACGATAACACCAAAGTGAGACGTATGAGCCACAGATCGTCTCATTTCTTCCCCCTGATTGAAGACATTGAAGAAAAGATAGGGTTTTCGCTCAAAGAGCAAAAGCACATCAAGGAAGAAATGCACACACATCAAGGAAACAAGCACCACCTACACTCTCTCCCCCTCGATGTTTTCAATGAATCAGAATCATACACCACGTATGTTGATGATGAATTGAAGACAGCGAAACCATGTATAAGGAGACAGCGAAACCATGTATGTCCAATGAGTCTAACCAGTGTGAAGTACCATAAATGTTTCGTGAGAATCAACAGCGGATAAGATTTCTTAGTTCATTATGTTGAACATCGGCTGTGTGAGCCATTGTTCTTCCCAATAGTTTTGTCATAACCGGCTGGAAAGATGTCAGCCATTGTGAGCTCATTAGGGGCATTGATGCTTTCTTGATTGACAACCATTTTGTGATCTGAAAGTTATTAGACAAAAGAACAAACATATGGAAACACTTTGTGTTAGACTTAGTTTGATTTATTGTCCAATTCCTTGATTGATGTTATCATGTTTATGATTGTTACAAGTCCTTACTTACTTTAGTCCAATTGATTGAAGTTGATGTGATAAGATATGTGCACATGTTAACATTGAAGATTTAAAGACCAATTTTCACTTAAACACACAACATATTAACATTTGTAAGCTTTTGCGTAACAATAGACATATTTGTAACAATTAACACGTATGCTTAGGCGTAACAATCCAAAGACAAAGAGAACGGTAGGTTATGCGTAATCATGAGGCCTTATGCGTAAAGAAGGTGCTTAAGCGTAAGCGTGAGCTAAAGCGTAAGACCAAATCTTAGGCGTAAGAATTTCTTACGCGTAAAATAAGTTCAAAAGCTTTAAGCTTACGTATAGGGTTTAAGTGAATGTTACTCGTAAGGTATACTCATAAGAGTAAAGCTTATGCGTAACAAACCTTGTTTACGCATATCTTTCCAAGATACGCGTAATCCACTGTAGACTTCTTATGCGAAAGGGCTTATGCGTGAGATTTCTCTTAGGCGTAATCCTTTACGCATAAAAGTATTCCTTATGCAAAGCAATTTTAGAACACCTTTGTATGCGAATTTTACGAGTAAGTGATCGAAAATCATGAACATGAAAACTTGATTACAGGTAATTCCAAGCACTATCGGGATCACAAAACAAGCACTTAGACCAAATCGATTAAACTTAGAATAGCATAGGCGTATAGTGTTTTTAAGCTCTAAACCCTATTTCTACGCTCAACAGATTCAACCAAAATAATCAATCAAGAATCGTATCTGGACTATCTTAGATGACATATGAATGATATAGAACAAGTTTTAACACAAATCAGCCATCGAATCAAAAGATTCGAGTGGTACGAACCCAAGAACCCTAAATCATGAATTCTAACAATTTTGTTGTTTCTGGGCAAATTAAAGGCTCCTAATGTGTATATAAGCATATTCGAACACATTTATAAATATCTAAGCATAGCAGAACACAAGGATAAGAAAACCCCCAATTATGAAATGGGTTCAAAACATGTTTTAGAAAGGTTTTAACACAACCCATTACTGCACAAGCACACTTAGGCGAAATCCCCAATTCATACACATACACGTAACTTTCAAAATCAAATTTTGCAAGATTAACCGTTGGATTGAAAAGATTTTCAAAGACCATAGTTTAAAATCATGATCAAAACATAATTGAGTTTGATGAACGGATTTGCAGAATTAAATAGGATCACTGGATCTTGATAGGAATGAGGTTGGAGAGGAGTTTTGATTAAAATTACTTTTCAAAGATTACACATACAGCCCCTCAACCTCAAACATTTTCAACCAAGACCTATTAACTCCCGTTTTGGTTAGACAAAACATTTATTAGGCAAGAAACATAACGATACTCCCCCTCGACTTTTGAAATGATGAAATTTTTAAACATTTGAGTCCGAGGAGAGTATATGACAAGAACATATCCACCATTTGTAGAAGAAACAACGTATATTAATGGTAACATGCAAGTACAAGGTTTTATGAAACCGAAAATATTTACTTTCTCCCCTCAACACTTGTTCGGGAAAATGATGAAATTTTGAAAGAGTAAAGTGTTGACGGAAGATTTGTACTTGCCATGTTTGAAAGAAATTTAGATAGAAGAATATTTTTGTATTTTATCGATTTTATATTTTTGTATTTTGTTTTGAAAATATTTACAAAAGAGGTTTTGGTGTTTGATTGGGTTTTAAGAATGTTTTAAAAGTTCATCCAGTTCCTCGAGTCAAACACCGCATACCAATCCGGTGGACCAACTCATTAAACCTAGCAGAGCTAAGGCTTTGGTGAGAAGATCCGCCATTGGTATTCAAGACCACAAAGTATAATTCAACGGTACCCTTTTCCACGTGCTCCTTGATGAAATGATATCAAGATCGATGTGCTTTGATTTTGAATGTTGAACGAGTTGCACGAGATCGCAATAGCACTTCGATTGTCGCAAAGACATCGGATTCTCAAAACACGTAACCATAGTCTTTGAGTTGTGTTCTCATCCAAATGACTTGAGCACAACACGCCGACATGGCTACATATTCTCGCTTTGTTGAGGACAACGATGTACAATCCTCGCTTCTTCGATTGCCATGACACCGGTTTATCACCAAGAAATTGTAGAGCTCTCAAGTACTTTTCCGAGAATCTAAGCAACTGCGTGATCGTCATTCGAAAAAGCTATTAGTTCAAAACCGAATCCTTCGGATACCGGATCCCCAAGTTAATGGTTCCCTTGATGTATCGGAGGATTCTTTTAGCCTCGAGAGGTGGGTTTCATTGGTCTCGATCGATAACGGAGCAAAGATATACTGCAAAGACAATATCAGTCTCTGGTCGTTAGATACATGAGAGACCCAATGATACTACGGTATTTGGTAGGGTCAACCAATTTCCCATGCAAATCGATCTAGTTTCTTGGTATGTGCCATTGGAGTGGCATAGGTGTCACGCTTTGCATTCCATTTTGTTTAAAATTTCAAGGGCATATTTGGAATGACTCAAGAAAATACCACGGGTGATTGATGAACTTGCAATCCTAGAAAGAACGTAAGTTCACCCATCATGGACATTTCAAAATGTTTTTCATTAGTTTTGAAAAAGCGTTTGAGTATTTTAGATGTGTTGACCCAAAATGATGTCATCCACATAAATTTGAACGATTAAAATGTGTGCCCGTGATATTGTATGAAAAGTGTAGGGTCGACCGAACCTTTGACGAAATTATTGGCGATAAGAAAGGATGATAACTTATCATACCACGCCCGAGGGGCTTGTTTGAGTCCGTAGAGAGCCTTGTTCACTTGTAGACATGGTTCGGGAACTCGGATCAACGAATCCTTCCGTTGGTCGACATAGACCGTTTCTTTTAGTTTTCCATTGAGAAAAGCGCTTTGACGTCCATCCGAAAGACCGTGATGTTCATATGAGCCGCAAACGCCGAAAAATCCGAACAACCTCAAGACGAGCAACCGGAGCGAATGATTCTTCAAAGTCAATACCCTCTTCCGTTTATAACCCTTAGCCACCGACGTGACTTATTTCGATTACGGTTCCTTCAACATCCAATTTGTTTTTCCAAATCCATTTGAGACCAATGACGAAGACCCTGTTGGTCTTTCAACCAATTCCCATACTTCAAGACGTTTAAACCGATTGAGTTCTTCTTGCATGGATTCAATCCAGTTGTCTTTTGTCATTGCATCTTTAATGTTTTTAGGTTCGATTGGCAAGACGGTGAGTGCATAAATGCAATGTTCACCGTCTGTGTGAAGACGTTGTCTCGTTACGATGGTTGATTCGGGTTACCAATAATGTTCTCAAGAGGATGGTCTTTCGTCCAACGATGTGTGGAAGGTTGATGTTGATATACATTATGCAGATTGGGAGGATTCAAATGGCTTGTAGATGATTCCGCAACATCGTGTGGTAGTTTCATTAGCAAACGGGTTGAAGAACGATTTGGATCATAATCTGCGGTGGGGTACTTCATTGTTCGAACATCATCGGTGGTTCGCGTCGTTGGATGCGGTTTGTTCAACTGTTGTTGTAGAATCAACGGTGGTGCTTCCTCAACAAGAGTTGTTGTAGCAGTGTATCGTATTGGATTTTGATCGGGTTGAGCAATGGAAACATTGGATACACCGTGCACGCTCATCAATATCATCACTAAACAGAGGAGCAAATAACTTTTCCATTTGTTGTCGAGTTAGTTGGGGCTAGGTTCGGTGATGATGGGGTTTGAGGAAGTTTAAACGGTTATGACCGGGTTCCAAGTCGTTATGCTCGAAGCCATTTCAGTAAGCTCATCGAAATGGCATGAATCGTTTCCATAATCTCCTTTGTACGACGATTCCAGATCCGGTAACCCTTGGAGTTTTCACAATATCCTACAAAGACTCCAATGTCAGCTTTGGCTTTGAGCTTACCAAAGTCATCACGATCATTATTCGGATAACAAAGGGATCCAAATACATGAAAGTGTTTGAGATTCGGTTTACGGTTGTGGATAAGCTCATAAGGTGTTTTGTTGTGGCGCTTGGTAATCATTGAGCGATTCTGAGTGTAGCATGCAGTTGACACGGCTTCAGCCCACAAGTAATCTGGAAGTTTAGCATTGATTAACATTGTTCTTGCAGCTTCCACTAACGTACGGTTTCGTCTTTCAACAACTCCGCTTTGTTCGGTGTACGCAATAGATGTTTGATGCTCAATTCCCACTTTCTCATAAAATGCACGAAGAGTTTGATTCACAAATTCAGCCTTTGTCTGCTCGAATTTGTCTCGACCGTGTTCCGAGTCGAACTTGAATTTTCGTGAGAAAGGTGATGATCATCTGTGGAGCTTGA
This sequence comes from Chrysanthemum lavandulifolium, assembly GCA_022545495.1. NCBI lineage: Eukaryota > Viridiplantae > Streptophyta > Magnoliopsida > Asterales > Asteraceae > Chrysanthemum > Chrysanthemum lavandulifolium. The sequence goes on along the minus strand of CM040246.1, from coordinate 144,054,513 downwards.
TCTTTACTTCGAAGAAAATAAACCCAAGTCCATCTTGAGTAGTCATCTACAATTACCAAGATGTAGCATTTGCCATTAATCGTCTGCACGCGCATCGGGCCACACAAATCCATGTGAAGAAGATGAAGCACATGTTGTGAGCTGTGTTCCACCTTTGAAGGAAAGTGAGCACGAGTGCTTTTTCCTTGTTCACAAGCTGAGCATAGGTGATCTTTAGAATATCGGAATCTTGGGAGACCTTCAACAAGTTTGTATCGAGCAAGGTTGGTTATGGTTTGAAAGTTTAAATGTGAGAGACGACGGTGCCATAGCCAAGATTTTGTAGATGTTGCCTTTGAAAGTAGAGAGATGGGAGATGAAGCAATCATGTCTTGCATTGAGATTGTGTATAGACTTGAATCATGGGTGCCGACATAAGATCGTTTCCTTGTAGATCACGAATGAAACAAGTTTTCTCCGAAAAGCAACTTCCAAATCTCCATCACGTAATTGACCGATCGAGAAGAGATTGTGACCGAGGCCTTCCACATAATAAACCCCGCTAATTTCGATGTTGCCATTGATGTAATCTCCGTAGCCCATGATAGTCGCAAGTGATCATTCCCGAATTGACAGTGCCAATGAACTTTGCAACAAAGTTTGATAACAGTTTGAGATTGCTCGTCATGTGTCGGGAACATCCGCTATCAACAATCCAAAGGATGATCAGATCACCGCATTACACATGACGACACACGATGGAATAGAAGTAGATGTGGAACCCAAGAGTTAGAGGGTTCCAAGCGATTATAGATGAAACACACATATCAATGATTTTAGGTATCCATTTAAATCCAAGTGTATTATGTAACCATTTCGCCATCTCCAACTAGTCTTAGCTTTGGTCTTAGTGAATGCACTAGGTGATAAGTTCTTCCTAGGAGGTGAAGGGGAGCTATGGGTACATCAATGATCGTAGTTGGAACACTAGATGGTGGTTTACCTAGCACGGACTTAGAAGCATTAGTGGGCCTAGAGGTATTCCGTTTTCTATTATTCCGCTTACGATTCAAGATAGTTTTAGCAACACATTTATCATGACAATCGAAAACATGCTTTTATGACAACCAACACAAGAGGCTTCAAACAAAACATTAAGAGTACTTAAAGATTCAACATTCGTTACATCAATTTGTTCATTACATTTGTCAGACGCAATATCTAAAGTGGGTGCAACTTGAGTTTTATTCAAAGTCCTAGGGTGTTCTTCTACTTCTGCATTCTTTATTGTTCTTTTCTTACGTCGCAACTTCCTATTCTTCCTTGTATTGCTCCTAGGTTGTGAAGTGCGGGCGTTGGGAAAAGAGGCAACTATTCTGTTTCAAGAGAGGAAGCACATTAGTTTCTTGTGGTTTGTCATTAGATGTTCTAGAGTCACTTTTTCTAAGTGTTTAGGTGCAAGTTACTTTGTGTTACTATCCCTATCTTGCTTAAGTTTCACCAACTCGCTTTTAGATCATGGATTTTGTGTAACAAATCTTGATTTTCGAATAAGTGAGTCCAAAAATTCATAAAACATCTTTGGTGTATGCAAGATGATGATCAAGTTCTTTGATGCTTTATCACGAGTCTTTTGAGTAAATCAAATATGACACCATATTCCTTTTAACTTTTGAAAGTTCTTGTTCATATTTTGAGATTTGACACTTCAAAGACGTTTTGATCATCCAGTTGCTGAAGTTTTGGATTAAGAGTTTTGGAATGCAACTGGTTGATTTTGTTTTGCAAAGCAAGTTCACGATTTTGACAATCTTTTTGACACCATTGAAGACGACGTTTTGCATTTGAAAGCTCGTTTAACAATCGTTCATTTTCAACTTTTAAAGACTTGATTTGTGACACAAATCGTGATTCTCAACGTTTTCAACATAATCAATGTAATCGCAGAGATATAATCAAATGCATATGCAAAAGAATGTAATAACACCACATTATGGATATCAGCACATATAACATCTTCCAAGAGTCGATCAACATCTTTTCGTAACATTTTCTTTTTACGTTTTGTATTTGAAATAGATGTTTCTGTTTTCTCGAAAACTATTTTCATCAGTCCAAGTTCCTTATGAAATTCCCTTTCCCAATACAATGCACAATTTTTCAAATTTTGAACATGGGGTAAAATTCTTTTCTGAAAAATATCTCTTTGTTCTCGCGCCTGAGGCGATTGAAAATGTTCAACTTTTATTTCGTAATGAAATTCAATCTCACGCTCTAAAATTTTGATGTCGATAGGAAAGTGTCAAAATATCTAAGAATTTGACGATTTTCGGTATTGATTTTACTTCACTGATTGAAGATAAAGGACCATTAATTTGTGCATAATTGGGTTGGGGACCAACATTAGAAGACTCAGAAATAGGTGTGATAACCCAAGGTGTGTTAGAATTATCCTGTTGTGTGACGAAAGTGACGGCTTTTGAATAGTTAAATGGTTTGTTATAAACAACATTTTCTAATTTTGATCGACTCTCGTCTTCTGCATCTAATTCCTCTTGACGATTATATTCAACAACACTCATAATGGAATCATCAATTCTATGTTCTGCTTTGTAAACTTCGTGATTTGGTTTGAATGCTCTATTTGAAAACTTAGGTTTGTAATCGCAAGATTCGGTCCATATCCATTTGGATTTGGTTTGAAAGTAAACTTTTGAATCGTTGTGATTGATTCACCATGTTTATAAACAACATTTGAAACTCTTTGATTTTGTTTTGTAAGTCGACAATTTCCTCAAGATAGGCATCTATTCGTTTTGTTGAATGCTTTTGTACTCGTGAGAACTGCTTTTGACAAGTTAACAACTCGGACTTGGCTTTTGAGTTTCCAAAGTAAGAGCGTTAAGTTGTTGTTTATGATCATGTTTCGCTTGTTCTATTTGAGACAACAAAGCATTCTTGGATGCGACTAGATCACGATCTGTCATTCTAATGATTTTTCGTTTTGGTGAGATTTAGCAAAAGCGACTTCAAAACCTTGTTCACGTTTTCTTGAGTTTTAAAACGTTGAGTTGCCTTTTTAAGCATTCAATATCCCAGTTAACAAATGCATTTTATTTTTAATTGATTGAGTTCACAACATTGTTCCATTCGAGATCGTTGGTCATTAAGTAAGAGGTCAATATCGGATTAGGCAATGGTTCAACTTGTTCAACGTGAGTCTCAACATGATCATTATTCGATCCTCAAGTATAACCACGAGTCAACTTGATTATCAATGGTAACCGGAGGTCATCTTGATCGTCAAATGTAACCACCGGATCTAGTTGATTATCATCGAATGAGATGTGGACGGCTCATGTTGAACATTCCGAGCCTCGTCGGATTCGGATGTTGGTGAGATATTAGATCGATAATGAATATGGTTTGATCCGGCATTGAGACAAGCCGTCGGTGTCATACACCTGGCCTGTGTCACTCATGTGGAGTTCGTGCATGTTTGCCATCAACATAACACTGCATTAGCCTCGCAAGTCCTCCATATCATCATCGAATCAGATCCGCCATAAAGCTCGTTCCTTGTTGGTAAGAGTTCCACCACTTCATCCTTGAGAGCCAAGAGTAAAGCTTCTTTGTGATAAGCACGCCTCTAGTCCTCGGCTTTGGGCATGCATTAGCCAGTGACCCTTCTCATTACGCTTATAGCAACGAAGACCATTAATCCCATTCGAGCATTACCTGTTCAACCACTTGAGCCCTTTGTTGTTGTGGAGCACCCATGTTATTCCTTCCCATTGGATTAAACCCTTGACCACCGCCCATCCGACGAACATTACCTCGATTCGAACTTCAACACGTCCATTGTTAACAACAGCCTGATTCCTTGTGTTTGATGAGGTACGAATGCGATTGTTGGATTTGTTTGAGTATCGGCCGAAGGCTCTAGCAATCATGACAAACCCTTGTTGCAATGCATCGAAAGCTTCAGTATCCTCATTAGATTCACTGTAAAGTGCTTGATCGTTGTTGTTGTTGTATGGAACCAATTGAGTTTCTTGAGATTGTTGTTGTGACGGATCATATGGTGTTATCTTAGCGGATGGTTGAGCGGCGGGTTGTGGAGGATTTGTGAATACAGTTTGTAAGGTCGGGAATTGAGGATAACAAGTTTGAGCCCACAAAGCTAGTTGTTGATTATCCGAAGTGAAGGTGAAACAGGGAGTCCACGGATAACCCTTTCTTTGTCAACTTCTTTTTGGTATTATTGGAGCTTGTCACTTTTAGTCCCTTGGAGCAACTTTGCAAATATGGCGACATTGGTCCCTTGTTTTTAATTTACACAAAGGACCTTGTTATTATTAAGCCTAAACACCTTTGGACTGCCATTACCCATTATGACCCCATCGATAACAATTTGAACCCCCCTTCATAATATAAGCCAAGTCAACCTTTGGTCAAACAAAGCAACCCCGCGCCTTTTTTCTTCTCCTTCACCAAACACTGCAACTTCGGTCCTCCCCTCCTCCATTCTCTTCCCACTCACCTTGTTCCCCCACCTCAACAACACTCCAAGAAGCATTTAATGCTTCTTCCCCCCCTCACTCAACCCCAATGGCTTATATATGTTTTGGCGCCAAAACTTGATCAAACGCCAAGATATCTTCAACGGATCCAATGGCCAAGGAAATTAGTGGGAAATGCTCATAAGACAGATGAGAAGATGTTTTGCTATAAAAAAAGCAAAGAAAAGCAAGAGAGTAGATTTTAGTTTTAATTTTCACTTATGTCGTTTTTAATATTAAGGTTTTAGTTAAATGTAAAATTTGTAATATTTTGTTTCTATGTATCAAACTAAGGTTATTTTATCATTATAAACTAATTCCAAGTGTCAATTCAAGTTGTGTTAAGATTTCAAGTTTCAAGCTTATTGTTGCAATTTTCAATTTCAAAATCGATGTTAAAGTTTCAAATAGCTTATTTATAAGCTCAAACAAGCTTATATAAGCTTATTATAGCTTTATAAGTTTACATTCAAGTTTCAAGCAACTTTGGATTTTGGTCAATGAAAGTCAAGCGGGGCAAAATGGAGATAGAATTGGATATGGGTTGAAGCAGAACTGGAATTGGGTTGATATTAAGCTAGGTGATGGTTTAGATTAGGCTAGTGGTTACTGTGTTCATTGGTTCACTGATTTCAAGCCATTGTGGCTAAGGACCTTATGTAAGCTAATTTTCAAGTTTCATTGCTTAATCTTATTTGTAGTTATAAATAGTTCAAACTTGTTTATTTAGTTGTATTTAGGTCAATTTAACTCAGTTTAATCCATTATATAAGCTAGTGCAGTAGTAAGCTCTTTTAAATTGCTAAAGCAGGTCATAAAAAGTGGTGTTTGGATTGATGGCTTAACTCTGTGTTTGAGGGTTGTTAAGTGGGTAAGATTTGTCATTCTAGGCTTGTTTAACTCATTTACATTCATATCTGTCCTAAAATTGCCTGCAAAAGCTCTAAGTCAAAATCTCACCTTTCTTGTCTTATTCGCTTATCTGTTAGAGTTTTCAAAATCAAACATTTGTTTTGTGTTTAGAATTCTTAGACATAGCTTGTAGTAGTTCCATTTCATCATATTACATCAATTTCATTCATTAAATCTAGTTTCAAAGTTCAATTTAGTCAACTTCTGCACAATCATCAAAAGTCAAAATAGTGAAAAATCGGTTTGAGCCTAACTAAGATGATTTTCTTGGATTCATTATTGAGCCAAATCAAATGAAATTGTGGGTTTAAGAACTTCACTTGGTCTAGTTTCTTTATCTCATTTTTGTAGATTTTTATAAATTTTTTATAAGCTTCAAAAAGGCTTGTCATTTGGGCCTTATATGCCCTGTGCACACACTCAGTTTTAACTGAGTGTGCACAGGTTATTTGCAGAGCTTGCAACAAGCTCATCAGAGCTTGTCCAAGGCTTATATTTGGTTTACAAGCACCTGGCCAGGTCTACTTTAGGGTCCTTCTTTTAGATTTGAGTTTAGCTTATTTGGGTGGCTTGCACTTAAGCTCTTTTCATCAAATCTGTGCAAGTTGCATTTTAGAGGTTAAGAGCAGTTGAGATTAGTTGCATTTGGGTATTTATAACATATTATTGCTTCTGTATAAGTTTGGTGCCCATTTGTGGCTTGTGGCTTATTCTAAGTGCTTATTGATAAGCACTTTGCATTGCAGTTCCATATTCTTGCACACAACCCCCTGTTTTTATATTTTTCCTAGATTCTCAATATTATTTTAGACTTAACTTGAATTTTTCAGATTTTTCCAAATCAGTTTGCTATTTTTCTTAATTTAAAAACAGTTTTTAAGTCATTTTAATTAGCTTTTATTGCAATTAATTCAGAAAAGTTTCAAAAAAATAATTTTTCATTTTTCCTAGATTAAGATAAATATAAAAAGTCAAAAAAATATTTTTCCAGATTTTTCTTAGTTAAATTTGTATTTTTAAGCAATTTAAGTAGTTTTAAATAGTTTTTAATTCATAGAAAATACAAAAATATTCAGAAAAATATAAAATTAGTTTTGAAAATTCTCTTTTGTTATTTTAGATTTTTCCAAGTCATAATTTTATTTTTCTAGCTTTATTTCATATTTTCTTGTATTTTAAGCTATTATTAAATAGTTAAAAATAGTTTTTAATTAATAATAATTAGATAAATAGTTTTAAAAATAATTTTCTTTTTCTAAAAATTTTCTTTTATCATTAGGATTGTAAAAATGTCATTTTCATATTTTTAGGATTAATATTGTTTTAGTCTCACATTTTCTTTTGTACGTCGCGTAGTTTTTAATTCAAGTTTTATAAAAGAAAAATCAAAAACATCATTTTACAAATAGTGATAGCGTTTATTTAATATAGTTTATCTTTTTAATTTTCTTTAATTTGCATTTAAGCCTCTGTAATTTATTTACTTTTCTTTAGTTATAATAATTCAAATCTCTTTTCCGATTCAAATCTACATCACTATTCGTTTGGTGATTCATCGTCATAGCTCATTTGGGACATAACGACCGGGAAACCCTATACCCTCGATCTTCATTGCATTTGTTTTGATTGTTTTAAGTTTCTTACGGTTGGCCATTCACAAGTGGCTAGCTTGTGTGAGAAAACTTGACGGTTTGGGACCGAATCAAATTTTTAGCGCCACTGCCGGGAGGTAGAAGGTGTTCTCTTGATTATCTTCCGTTTAGCATTAGTAATTTGAATATTCACTCTTTGTTCATACCATCCATCTATCTATCTATATATATATCCATATTTTCTTATAAAAATCCAAAACCCAAAACATCCAAAACGTATAAAACACAAAAATATTTTCCTTTTGTTTCTATATATGTATCAAAGATAAAAATACAAAAGATTTGTCGTTTTCTTTGTTTAATAATAACAACAAAAGATTACCAACCAAACCAAGGCAAATGTACTACCTAGCTTTTTAGTACGACCATAATAAGTACATAAAAACCAAAGATTTAAAACTTGCCTTTGTGTCCTTGTGATTGGTGTACCTTTTTAAAAAGCCATTCATCTTGTGATTATTGGTTAAGTTCCTGTTGTTTTGCCTCGATTTTGTTTTAATTGGATTTGTTGTTATATATTTTGAAACGAAAACCCAAAAGATTCTTCTCACCCCATTTTCATAAAATATTTTCATAATTCCCATTGCCTCTCCTTAACTTTGAGATCTCTTAGAGTTAACTCTGAGTATATCTTTGCTTCTTCTAGATCTGTGAGCCCATTTGTCGAGCTTGTCAAGATTCCAAGAAGGCGTGTCCGTGAGACTTCTGCTCCATCACGGATCGAGATCCGGTCGCTCACCACTACTTCCGTTATCATGGCGGAAGACACGTCCTATGTGTGAGCTTCTCCAGCACCCATCGGCGGGTATGGAGATGCTATTGTGATCCCGGCCATTGTGGTGAAAATTTTGAACTCAAAACCGGTTACTTGAATCTTGTAACCTCAAGTCAATTCTATGGTTTTGGCGGGATGATCCTCATGCTCATATTCGATGGTTTAACAAGATTGCATCTACCATCAAATACAAGAATGTCCCACATGAAGCTATTAAGCTTCTTCATTCCCATTTTCTCTTGAGGGCAAGCCCGATTTGGCTTGAAAACAACCCCTCAATCAATCGAGACATGGGAAGACATGGTGAAGAAATTTGTGAATGAATTTTATCCACCTTCCAAAACCACGAGTCTTAAAATGAAATCATCAAGTTCACTCAAAAGTTTGATGAATCCTTGATGAATCGTGGGATCGTTTTAAGGAATTGCTTCGTAAATGTCCTCACCACGGTTTCTCCGAGTTGATGCAACTCGATACTTTCTACAATGGGTGAGTCAATCGATCAAGATTCTCTCAATTCCTCATTTGGAGGAAATTTCTTGAGCAAAACCACAAAGAAGCTTTAGCGATCATTGAAAACAAGTCTAAAGTCCGCCTTTGCGCGAAGCAAGACGGTTGTTTCCCAAGTCGGTGTTGGTCCTTCTACTTCATCGCTCCGTGAGTCAATCTAGCACCGATGCTAAGATTGACAAACTCACGGAAGCAATTCAAGCTTTGGTTCTTCTAACCAAAAGAAAGTTTCTTTCACACAAACTTCACCTGGTGAAGTCAAGAAAGTGGAAGTTTGTGTTACTTGTGGTGGCCCCATGCCTATTACAATTGTATGGCCACTAATGGTAACCCGTTTGAAGCTAATGTTGTGGGCGGATTTCTAATCAAGGAGGCAACCAATACCGTGCTCTATGAACCAATCACCGTCCTAACCACTACCTGGACCTCCCGGTTTCAACCAAAACCGTAATCAAAATCGAATAGACCAAACCAAGGTTTTCAAAACCAAGGTAATTTTAGTCCAAACAACGGTTTTCAAAATCAAAATCAAAATTTCCAACACCAAGGAAATTTCAATAGAAACCAGTGAGGAAATTACAACAGGGTATTTTCATGGCAATAATCAAGGAATTTGCAAAATCAAGCCATTGTTCCTCTGGACCATCATCGATGAGTTGTTGAAACAATTCATGAAATCTCAAGAGGAAATGAATCGGTTGTTAGTTAGCGGATTTCGACATCAAGAAGTCTTTAAATGATCGACCTCGGGCTCGGAAAACTTACCGAGCAACACGATCGCTAACCCGATGGAAGATGCAAAGGCGATCACAACCGAAGTGGTGCTTCTTATGATGGACCCGCTATTCCTACTACCTCTTCTTCTTCTCTCCCGAAGGTAGTGGAAAGTGAACCGAGGCGACAAAGGACAAGGAACTTCCTACTAATAACGGAGGTACCAAGAATGTCCATCCTCGGGTGGTCCGAAACCCAAAACCAAACACGAGTTGTTTTGAACCTCCTGTAGGTTGGTAACCCCAAATCCAAAACTTCTATTCCTTACCCCTCACGTTTAAATGAGCAAAAACTCCATGAAAAAGCTAGTCATCAAATGGAGAAATTCTTTCAAATTTTCCAAGAACTTCATTTTGACATAAGTTTTGCGGATGCCATCATGTTGATGCCCAAGTTTGCATCAACTCTCAAACACATGTTGAGCAATAAGGAAAAGCTGTTTGAAATGGCTAAAACTCCTTTGAGCGAGGCGCTCTGCGATTCTTTAAAGAAGCTTCCAGAGAAGCTGGAGATCCGGAAAATTTCTTCTTCCTTGTGTTTTTCTGGGATGATTGAATGCTTTGCCCTTGCCGATCTTGGTGCAAGCATCAATCGATGCCTTATTCGATGTGGAAGAAACTTTCTCTTAGGAACTTATTCCTACCGCATGACTCTTGAGCTTGCGGATCGTTCTATCTCGCGTCCTCTTGGCATCGCCGAGGATGTATTCGTGAAAGTAGGAAAGTTCCATTTTCCGTGCTTTCATTGTTGGACGAGGATTCACGAGAACGGGCGTGCTCTTATTGATGTATTTGAGCAAGAAATCACGTTACGTGTGGGTAATGAAGTCGTTACCTTTAACCTTGATCAAACTTCAAGATACTCCTCAAATTATGATCTTGAATCGGTTAATCGAGTCGATTTAATTGATATTGCTTGAAGAGTACTCTCAAGAGTTTCTTGGTTATCTTCATAATTACGTGAGTGGGGATTCCACCACATCTTCTAAACCTATCATTGCCGACTCTTCCCCTCTCGACTCCGTTTGAGGGTGACTTCCATCGGAAGAGATCGATGAATTTCTTGAAAATGCTTGATGAATCAATTCAGTGATGCAATTGGAATTGATGGTGTTTATGATTCGGAGGAGATATCCTTTATCTGGAGCAATTGTTAAATGAAGATCCTTTACCTTCACTCCTCCGAAGAAATTACGATTGAGGAAATCAAATCGGTACAAACATCTCTTGAAGAATTTCCGAGGTTGAACTTAAGGACCTACCTCCTCATCTCGAGTATGCATTCTTGGAGGTGATGATAAATTACCGTCATAATTGCTAAAGACTTAAGCGAGGAGGAGAAGATCGCTCTCATAAAGGTCTTGAAGTCACAAGCAAGCAATTGCTTGGAAACTCTCCGACATTAAGGGTATTAACCACGAGTTTTGTACTCACAAAATCTTAATGGAGGATGACTTCAAACCAGCGATCCAACATCGAGAGAAGGGTGAATCCTAAGATTCATGAGGTTATCAAACAAGAGGTTCTCAAACTTCTTGATGCGGTTTAATTTACCCGATCTCGATAGTCCTTGGGTGAGCCCATTCATTGCGTTCCAAAAAGGGTGGCATTCTCGTTGTCACGAATGAAGAAAGCGAGTTGATTCCAACTCGATTGGTTACGGATAGCGTGTGTGTATTGACTATCGTAAGTTAAGCGAAGCCACCCGTAAAGACCATTTTCCTCTACCCTTCATGGACCGGATGCTTGAGAGATTAGCGAGGGCGAATACTATTGTTTCCTTGATGGTTTCTCGGGTTACTTTCAGATCCCCATTGATCCATTGGATCAAGAAAAGACCACATTCACCGCCCATACGGAACATTTGCCTATAGACGTATGCCTTTTGGCCTATGTAATGCTCCCGCACGTTCCAACGATGTATGATGGCAATTTTCCACGACATGATCGGGGAAACAATGGAGGTGTTTATGGATGACTTCTCGGTCATTGGGGATTCGTTTCATACATGTCTCTCCCATTTAGAAAAAATGCTAAAAAGGTGTGAAGACACCAATCTTTGTCTAAATTGGGAGAAGAGCCACTTTATGGTCAAAGAAGGCATAGTCCTTGGCCATAAGATTTCAAAAAACGGGATTGAGGTAGATAGAGCAAAAGTCGATGTTATTGCTAAATTACCTCATCCTACTACCGTCAAAGGTATTAGGAGTTTTCTAGGTCATGCCGGGTTTTATCGTAGATTCATTCAAGATTTTTCTAAAATCGCTCGGCCTATGACCCATCTTCTCGAAAAAGATGCTCCTTTATCTTTTCTCCCGAGTGCATCGAAGCTTTTGAAACATTAAAGAAAAAGCTACGGAAGCACCCATTCTAGTTGCCCCGATGGGATTTACCCTTTGAGCTCATGTGCGATGCAAGTGATTTTGCTATCGGTGCGGTCTTGGGGCAACGAAAACCAAGCATTTTCACCTATCCACTACGCAAGTAAAACTATGATTGAAGCTCAAACCCATTACACCACTACGAAAAAGAATTATTAGGCGTGGTGTATGCGTTTGAAAAGTTTGACCATACCTTATATTGACCAAATGCGTGGTGTATACGGATCACTCGGCTCTCAAATATCTCTTTGCAAAACAAGATGCAAAGCGAGATTGCTCCGTTGGGTTCTCCTCCTACAAGAATTTGATATCATTATACGTGATAAGAAAGGAGCCGAGAACACAGGCTGCGATCATCTGTCACGTCTAGAAAACCCTCACCGGGATGTGTTTGAGAAAAAGGAAATTAATGAAACATTTCCTCTCGAAACAATCAATGTGGTTTCTTTTCGTGGAGATTCTTCTACCCCATGGTTTGTCGACTTTGCAAATTACCATGCGGGTAACTTCATAGTGAAAGGGATGTCGTCCCAACGGAAAAACAAATTCTTTAAAGATGTAAAACATTACTTCGGGACGACCCTACTTGTTCAAAATTTGCGCGGATCAAGTCATCGAGCGATGTGTATGGACGAAGCTATTGACATTCTCAAGGCTTGCCATTACGGACCCACTTGGGGACATCATAGCCCAAACTACACCGCCAAGAAGGTGTTTGATTCAGATTCTATTGGCCCACGATTTACAAGGATGCCCATGAATTTGTCAAAACCCGTGACGCTTGTCAGCGTCACGGGAATATCTCACAAAGAAATGAAATGCCACAAACGCCATTCAAGTGTGTGAGATTTTTGACATCCGGGCATTGACTTTATGGGGCCATTTCCTTCTTCTCATGTAACAAATACATACTCGTGGCGTTGACTATTTGTCAAAATGGGTTGAAGCTAAAGCTTTTCCTACCAACGATGCCCGAGTTGTTGTGAAATTCTTAAAATCTCTTTGCTAGGTTTGGAACTCCACGAGCCATAATCGGTGATCGTGGTACGCATTTCTGCAATGACCGGTTTGAAAGAGTCATGCGGTATGGTGTAACTCACCGTCTCTCTCTGCGTACCACCCCAAACAAGTGGGCAAGTAGAAGTTTCCAACCGGGATTAAAGAATCTTGGAAAGGACGGTTGGCGAAAACCGTGCCTCTTGGTCGGATAAGCTAGATGACGACTGGGCCTTCCGTGCGACTTATAAAACACCCATCGGGTGCACTCCATACAAGCTTGTGTGCGGAAAGGCATGTCATCTGCCGGTTGAGCTTGAGCACAAGGCATCTTGGGCCTTGAAACATGCTAACCGATATTCAGACGGTGGTGATCATCGGAAAGTTCAAATGAATGAATTAAATGAACTCCGTGATCAAGCATACGAGAACTCTTTGATCTACAAACAAAAGACAAAGAAGATTCATGACTCTAAAATCAAGAACCGCGTTTTCAACGTCGGTGATCGAGTCCTTCTTTTCAACTCAAGATTGAAGATTTTCTCGGGAAAATTAAAATCCCGCTGGTCTGGACCATTTACCATTGCTAAAGTCTTTCCATATGGAACCATTGAGTTATCTCAACCCGATGGTCCAAACTTTAAAGTGAATGGTCATCGGTTGAAGCATTATTTTGGAGAGGACATACCTCTGTGGTTATCCCGATTTACAAACTTTCCCATGAACCAATAAATGCGGGGATCGAGTCAAGCTAGCGAGTGAAATCAAAAGCATGCCATAGCATGCCATATGGGTTTTTCACCCAGTGGCTATTTGACGACTTCTTTCTATCTTTCTACCACCCTAGTAGTGTGGGGGGTTGCCCCATGTTGTGTATATATAAGTAAAAAAAAAAAAAAAAAAAAAACTTTCAAAATAATGGCCGTAGTATTTCCCTTTACGTTCTCGGTTTCGGCATAACCGCGGTACTTTGAATATTGAGGGCAATATTCATTTCTAAGTGTGGGGAATTCTCACGAATTTTATCATGTAATTATGCTATCCAATTCCCGTTTTGGCCATTTTTTTTTTGGAGTAAGTGTTTTGCACTTACTCAATTGGTTATCGATCCGCTTTGTCTAATAAACAAAATGATTGGCTAATCCAGAGCAAACGGCTCTTGGTAAAGATATCTCATATCCGTTGACGACTTGCAATTTGCCCAAAATTGTATGGTATTCATTCACCATATCCTTAAAAGTGAAGAGTTGGCTAGCCCGCAAGTTTATGGCTTGTGGTAAAGGCGATGGAAAAACCATAATTGGTAATCGACTCACCAAAGATAATATTGATAATTTATCTAAGAGTTGGCTAGTCCGAAGCAAATGGCTTACGGTAAAGACAAATCAAATCCGTTGGAAGGCGGTGGTTTGCTCAAAATCAAATGGTTATCGGTGTACCATGGTTCTTACTTGAACTAAAACATTTGGCTACTCCGAGTAATGGCTTTTGGTAAAGAGATTCAAATCCATTAAGTTTTCTCAAAAGATTGCTAGGGACTAGCAATAGTTTAGTGTTGAGGATTGATGAGTGTGTAAATACTCATCATTTTTATTAATCTAAACCGCAAAACGTTTAAAATGCTCGAAATGCATCAAAATGATGAAAATATTCCAAAATTGTGTTTTATATGTTTTAGATGCAAAATGTTCAAAATCGGATGAAAAATGAGCTAAGTTTGCATAATTGGCGCTTTAGTCCCCAAGTTTCAAAAGTTGTCGAAATAGTCCCCGTAGCACTTAATTTCAAAGAAAAATCACCAAGGTCCTTTTAAAATCATAACTTGTCAAAATTAGTCCTTTGGTGAAAAATATCAAAAGTTTTGAGAAATTACAAAATTGGTCCTTCAAGTTTCAAAATTGGCAAAAATGGTCCTTGGAAATTTGAAAATGTCAAGTTTGGTCCTTGTACTATTGGAGCTTGTCACTTTTAGTCCTTGGAGCAACTTTGCAAATATGGCGACATTGGTCCCTTGTTTTCGAATTTACAATAAAGGTCCTTGTTATTATTAAGCCTAAACAAATTTGGACACCGCCATTACCCATTATGACCCCTGTCGATAAAAATTTGAACCCCTTCATAATATAAGCCAAGCCAACCCTTTGGTCAAACAAAGCAACCCCAGCGCCTTTTCTTCTCCTTCACCTGAAACACCGCAACTTCCAGGTCCTCCCCACCTCCAAAGCTCTTCCCATCACTTGTTTCCCCCCTCAACAACACTCAAGAAGAATTTAATGCTTCTTCACCCTCACTCAACCCCAAGTGGCTTATATATGTTTTGGTGCCAAAACTTGATCAAGCAGCCAAGATATCTTCAACTCTCCCAATGGCCAAAAATTAGTGGGGAAATGCTCGAAGTCGATGAGAAGATGTTTCTAAAAAAAAAGCAAAGAAAAGCAAGAGAGAGTAGATTTTTAGTTTTAATTTTCATGTATTTCGTTTTTAATATTAAGGTTTTAGTTAAATGTCAAATTTGTAATATTTTGTTTCTATGTATCAAACTAAGGTTATTTTATCATTATAAACTAATTCCAAGTATCAATTCAAGTTGTGTTAAGATTTCAAGTTTCAAGCTTACTGTTGCAATTTTCAATTTCAAAATCGATGTTAAAGTTTCAAATAGCTTATTTATAAGCTCAAACAAGCTTATATAAGCTCAAACAAGCTTATATAAGCTTATTATAGCTTTTATAAGCTTGTTAGGAATTAGAAATTCCGGTATTATTAAAGTCGGTCACCTCAGTATATGTAATCGTTAAGCTCGTAGTCGTAGTTCTTTTAAGTTAAGTAGTAATTTAGTTAAGTAACACCGTGGAGGACAGACGGGTCTTTACCACTGTATGCACGATCCATGACCCAAAGTGTGGCGAGTTATGTAAGACTATAAATACTCTCTACCTTCCAAGGTAGAGTTGGAGCTCATAATAATATCTTTCACTTTCTCTCACTAAGTTCCCTAAACCTCTAACTTTCTCTCTAGAATTCCATCTATATGCTACTTTGTGTTATGGTTTGATGTGTATGTGAAAAGTTATATCTTACAATTGGTATCAAGAGCCATGGTTAGATCATATCTTGCACATCTTTGGATTTATAGTGGTTTTAGGTGGTTTTGAGTTTGAAAAAGTTTAGTGGTTTTGCATCATTTGGTTGATTTCTTGTGTTAAAGTTTGAATTTTGTTGGTACTTTTATGTTTAGAATCATCAAAAGTGTTTAGGTTTTCATTTGGTAGCTTGAATCATCTTGGTTGGGTTGTTTTGGATTGAAAAGTGAAGTTTATTTGGTTTTCAAGCTAGCGACTTAGCTCTCGGACTTGTTTTCTTGGTAGCGACTTGCTTCATAGTTTTGTAGCGACTTACGGTTTTAAAGCTAGCGAGTTAGATCTAGCGAGTTAAAGTACAAGTAGTGGAATCTCCACTACGGTAGCGACAGTGGTAGCGACTTGAGTGCATGCGAGTTGCTCTTTAGCGACTTGTATATCTAGCGACTTGTGTGGCAATTCTTGCCAAAATTTTGCTAGCGACTTGAGTGCATAGCGAGTTACTACTTAGCGACTTGCTTTTGTCTAGCGACTTGGGACTCTAGCGACTTAGTGGTGTAGCGAATTAAGTGTTAGCGACTTAGCACTTAGCGACTTGGTGACTTAGCGACTTGGTTCAAGGGTTATAGCGACTTGGTTGATTTTTACGAAGAAGAGGTTTGACCAAAGTTGACTTTTCGTCAAAACTTCAAGCGGCCATAACTTTTGATCCGTAACTCCGTTTTCGTGAAATACATCAAAGCGACCGGAACGACTGAATATTGTGAAGTTTCACACGATGTCGTGAAGCAATTTTCGAGGCCCAAATCCACTCGAAAGGAAGTTATTGAGCTTTTAAGTTTTAGACCTAAAATTCTCCGTAAAAGCGTGCATCAACCAATCCAAATCTCAACCAATCAACATTTGACCTTTCCTACGAACAATCTAAAGTCCTATCACACAATCGTCTTTCATTGTATCATTCCATCGGTCATCTTAACACCCTCTCTTGGTCATTGCTTAACGGTTTCGTCTTGATTTTAGTAAAATCCATGAAGATTCTATTTCTCGGTTTAAATCATAGGCGTGTAAAATCCGTGCATCCTTCCACATCATGTCTTACTCTCTTGACCCGGTGATTTGAAGTGCTTAAAGCGTATGTATGATGTTGTGGACAACAATGATAATGTATGCTACACTGAGCGATTAAAGATGATTGAATTAAGCAATGAGGATGTGAGATCTCCGTGTTCGAGAATCTAATGAGAGAATTGCACGGTCAAGCTACGAGAATGCCATGCAAATGAAATGCGACATTGAGCCCTATCGACTACTTCATCGCACCTCATTCGGTTGTTATCCATAGGCGGGGATCGAACATGTAGTGCTCTTTTCATGGGACTTACCTACATTGACAAGAAGCTTCTTTGTTGAACTTAGAGCATTTAAAGCGCAACTTACCAATGAAGAAGTTCAAAAGGATGGTTCGGTCGACTCTTCAAGTAATCTACAAACAATTTGACCATTCATCGGTGGGAATATTTGATTACAATCAACACTTGATTGGAATTTCCTTCAAAAACATCTTGGAATGGAAATTCGAGAATTCATTGAGACATTTATCCAACTCATGGATAATATGAAAAAGTTCATTGAAGAATCGCACAAAAGAATGAAGGCGTGAATGAGTGTCGGTGCGGTTGAAAGATTGTTGTGATAAGTTGGGTAATGTATCGGTGAAGAATCGGGTGGTCTTGAATGCGAGAATGTTAGAAAACAAATAATGATGAGTCGGACAATGCTAAAATAGAATCTTCATGCTCATGTCCACAAGAGAGAGGTGCACAGTCACAACCCGTGCAAGCTAATGCAAAGGCGCTACATGGAAGCTTGGATGTACCCAAGATAGAGATGCGGCCACAACACATGCTGTGCGTTAATGCGAGAGGAAACTTGCATGAAAGTTTCTGCGGTACCTAGGTATGCATCTTCTTCTCAAAATGATGATTATGGATTGCATGAGTACTTTGCATTTGTGCTGATGATTCCTTGACCCTTGAACTCAATACCTATAAGGATCAAGTTGCCATATCTGAACAACGTGCTAAGTTTGAACTTACCACTCGTGAGCGGAGATGGATATCCAAATCGTACAATTATTAGAAAAAGTAATTTTAGAAGAAGTATTAAAACAAGAGTTAAACTCCTTACAAGAAAAGCTTTCCAAAGCGCTAAGCAAAACACGAACTTCAAGAAAATGTTAAAATGCTTAAGCAAGAATTCAAGGCTAAGGAATCAAAACTTTTGAATGATTTTCCAATCTAAAAACTTTGAAAAACAAGCTTGAAAATAAGTTATGCGTACAAGGAATACCATTCAAGCTGCTCACATGATCACTAAGCATCGAGTCTTAGCGATAAGCATAGCATTCCCTTGTTGAGGAACCAAATCGAGAGGTAATTAAAAGGCTAGAAATGCTCATAAGGTGCTTTATGATGGTAATGAAATCCTTAAGCCTGGCGCGAAACCTAGTTGCGTTGAGTGCTTGAGGAAGATAAGAAATCGATGAAGTCACTAGGGAGAAAATGAATAAGAAGTTAGAAGATCACGAGTGTAAAAGAATAACATAACGATCAAACCCCATAATTACACTAAAGAAAATTGGATCTCCTTGAACAAGTTTAAGCCTCGAGACTCTATTAACCCCACGAACAAGTGTTACGGAAAAGGATATGGAAATGCAAAAGTGAAAATCTTGTTGAAAAGAATCCCCTTGTAGGAAGCGCCTAAATCAAGCTGTGTATCCTCCTAATACACCAATGCACTTAGTTCCTAGATCTCTTGCCACTAAAAGCAAGACCTTAATCGATGAATATGTTATCTTTCAACTATTTGTTGATTTTGAGAAAACTTGTGAAAAGGATCACACCCACGGTATAGCGAAGGGAAAGGGGTTTGAGCAAACTAAAGAATGCTATTTAAGCGAGGTCATGCCTTTCTTTAAACAACTAAAAGATCAATTTGAGAGTCTTAAAAGGGGCGCATTCGATATTAAAGAAATGGAAAAGGTATTTGATGCAATGATTGTTGAGGTTAGTGATTATGAGAGAATTAAAATATAATGAGATTGAGAGGAAGAACTTGCATACTTTGAATGAGAATCGATTTACGAATGTATTGCTCAAGATGTGTTTTCTTTGCTACAAATTGTTCCATTAATGCTTCTCAATTTCATGAATTATATCATTGCTCGAAAGTCTCCCATGATCGTGTCATTGAGCTTGAAACAACAAATTCAAAATTGCATGAGAAAATAGAACAGGATGATCATGATAACTTGGTCAAACATTATTCTAAATTAGAAGTTGAACATCTTGCTTTGCAATTAAAACATCAACATCTCAAAGAAAATGTTAAAACCTCAAATATCAAGACATCCTCGATGCTCTGAGTTTGATGCGTTTTGAAATTAGCAAGCGTGATGAACAAATTCGAGCTCATTATAACACGATCAAAAGATTGAAAGCCCAAATTTCTGGCGAAAGGTGAAAAGAAGGATGTGTTGGTTCCATATGCCTCCACCTTTAGATTCTCGAATTTCCAACTTCAAAACATAATTGATAACTTGCAAAGGAAAATGATTGTTTTAAAATTTGAAATTTCAAGGTTAATGATCAAAACAAAGAGTTATGTGATTCATTTAAAGTTAATCATGATAAACAAATTGAAAAGATAACTTCTTTACTTAACGATATTGAGAATCGAGCGTGAGGTGAAAGGAAAGTTGCCAATCCCAAATTGCAAATACTACTGTTCCTAAGGTTTACGCTTGTGATAAATATGCTATCGATATGTTATATATTCCCCGCCCATTAGGAATAATGAACTTGCACATAAAGCATATCTCTCATACCTTAAGGAAAGTTTGAAGGGTCTCCGTGAGATTGTTGAAGATGAAAGATTAGAAAAACCTTTTGATAGTACTATAGCCTATGCTGCATGGATGCCAAACGATCTCGGGAACTCTTAGAGTATGTAATTGTCACAAGTCCGAAATCTAGCAATAGGCGAGATAGAATAGTTGTGCCTTGTTCTATGCCTAAAGCCAAGCATGTGACCCTTGATATGCCTTGTTCCATGTCAAAATTCAAGCAAGCAACCTTTGATGTGCCTCCTAGAACTTGGATCCAGCACTTCTAGACCGAAATGCGAGAAAGTAGTGAAGCCATGTAATGTTCCCATCGTTACTTCTACGGATGTTAAGATTGACACTAAAGTTAGCGGGTCAAAACCTAGAAGCAATGCAAAGAAGGATAGGATTACGCAAACTAAAAGTGTTCATGATAAGGAAGTGAAAAGAACACCATAGGGACAAGAAGTTTGATTTGAACAAAAGAATCGTGTTAGTTCTAGTATTAGCTCTAAGCTTCTTGAAATTAATTCGAGGCCTCATCTTTGTCTGCAAAACATGTAAAAATGTTTATTTTACGGTAATCATGATAAATGTGATGTGTTATTTACGAGATCTAAGATTCATAACCCGATTAAGAAAGTTTGGAAGCGAAGCAGTTAAGCAATCTTGAAACCTACGGGAATGTGTTTACAAATGTAGGATTTCGGTGGAAGCCCACGGTCGAATATTAACGAATGGCAAACCTTACCCTTAGCTAGATCCACTATGCCTAGAATAGTGCTGTTAAGGTTTGGAAGCCAAGCGGTAGAATAATCCCATTAAGCACAAAATGTCATTTGACTAAGTCGATGCTTCTACTAGTTCGACTCCTAGGGATAATGCCATTGCATCTAGGGTTTCTCTTGATTCAAAGGCTGTTTGTGCTAACCAAAAGGAACCCATCGACACGTGGGGATCCAATGTTTCCAATTCTCTGTCTTAAATCATTGTCCAAAGCGGTCGTACAAATCGTCCCTTGGTATTTGGATTGGTGGCTCTAAACATATATTGGGCTCTTAACAATGCGTCTGTTCAAATCGATTCGGGCCTCGTACTTCATCATTATGGCGTCTGCGAGATAACACTTGAGGCCCGTTCCTCAAAGAAAAGAAAGGTTATGCGCTTGATGCGCTTTATCTTCTTAAGAAGAAATCTTCATGTTTATGACCATTCTCATCGACATTCTTCATCAACATGCTTCATGCTTTTCCATGCGCTTGGTCATCAAGTGAACCGGACTCGATAATTACTCTTATTCCTCTTGCTCAATATAATGAAGATGGCGACATCATGTGCTAATTTTGTGGGGAGAAGTGTGAATATAATACATTTGGATGATAATCACTTGGTTAATCAAGAATGGCATCTCTGTATGCAATTCTTGAGGGAGAAAAGTGTGAATTTTTGCATGGTTGGTGATATTTGAGAATATATGGTCAACGGCTCCTAACCCATGTAAGAACCGAGATTCTTCTTATCGGATCATCTTCACATGTAGTTTCTTCTAAGAGCCGTTGGTTGACATCTTCACACGGTGATATGATTAAATGACAAAGTGCTTCTAGTTCTTTGGTGATTTCTTTGATGAACATCTTTACATTCTTGTTTGATTGGGAGGATTTTAATTAAGGGTTTGCTATTTACAAGTTAGCAGGAATGCCTTTGGTGTGAAGAAGATGTTAGCTGTCTATTTCCCCATTCGGATAATCTTGAAGAAGGTCGAGTCTGATCTAATCTACATTTGAAAGCTACATGATTAGAAGACTAAAGGCAATTGCATTTGATGATCTAAAGACTTCTTCTTAATCCGGTGAGAAGAACACTTGAAAATCTTAAATCGGTTTAGGGAGAGCACTAATTGGGGAGATTGAAAAGCCAAAATTTAATCCCAATTAGACTTGCTCGATTCTTTAGCAATGATTCATTGCTTGATTTTGATGACACTCCTCCAACGCCTAATGCTTCAATTACTAAGGATAATTGGGATTCATTGTTTGGGATTCATTGTTTTCAAAGATATGTTTGATGAGTACTTCCAACCTCTAACGAATGTTGATCATCCGACACGAAGCTCATGCTCGGTTTCTATTGACTCAACTGGTTCACCATCTAAGAAGTACTTCTTGGAATTCTCAAGAAACCTTATCTCCGGTTACTTCACAAGGCGTTGTTAATGACTATCATTGCGGTTGCACTCATGAATAGTGATCCGCTCTTTGGTACTCCTTTGCCAAATCTTCACGGATCATTGTTTCATTTTCTTCTCCAAATGTGCACTCGTAAATCAACCACATGAACATTAAGGAAAATGACTTCCTCATCCGCTTAAAAACATTATTGGTAAATCTTCGGATCGGTTTCTACATGTATACCGTAAGGAAGAATGCATTGATGTTGAGGAATCATTTGCTCGGTTCGATCGGTGGGTCAATGTACATCCGATTGTATGTTTATTCACGTGTTGGACATTTGACACAAGTTGATTACTTGAAGTTACTCATTTATAACTTATTTGAGGTTGAAGTTGGCGTTCACAAAGGCGTGTTCTTATTTGATAACTTGCTCGGGCTTAAGTATTTGAGTTGAAGACTTGGGTTATCTAGTTACCGGTGATCGAGGTGGATGATTGAAGACACGGTTAACTATCACTATTAGGAGTTACTTTGTTTTACTCGATGTCACACGCATATGGCGGTGTGGATAATCGCAAGAGGTGTTAATGTCTCATACTTTGTTTGAGTAGTGAGTACTTAGAGATTTGCTTGAAGCATAGATTCTCGACACCGTTCTTCCATCTTTAAGTGCAAGCTTAAGACACAAATCGGGAATTCGACTTGGTTTCAAGTTTGGTATATCGGGTTTTCTTCAACGATGGTCACTTCAAATTGTCTACATATGGGTTGATAAAGATAGTCGAGAGAGTTTATGTAGCGATTGATTCTCACGAGATTCACTTGGGCTATTTGAGTTCTTCTCACAAGATTTCAAGTTTATGGATATATTATGTTTCTTGATTACGAGGTATCAAAACTATTTGGGGAAGGATATATTATTCCAACTATTTGGGGAAGTGGTCTCTGGAGACCTTTGGTTTTGTTACTTGATGTTCGGTTGGAAGAAATGTGAGAAGAATATTTGGAGCGTGAGATGATCATCGCCTATCGACATCTTATATACGGTTTATGATAAAGTGCTTCGGTTATATGCACAACATGTTCACTTGATCGAGCTAATTCGGTTATTTGAGTTGACATCCACCAGAGATGATTAGTGACTCAACATGTTACGTGGATGTCATCGTCTCTACTCTTGTTGGGTACATGTGTACATTATGTCTTGATTGGTTATATGTTATATAAGCGGAATGCACTTGGTAAAATGAAGATGTTGATATATTGTTCCCTAACTAGACAATGGTCAATCTCGAAGAGTAAGGTGTACATCGGGGATGCTAGCGAGTTCATGTGATCGGTCGTGTCAGTTAATCCGGTTTGATAACCACCGGGGCGATCAATGTTTCAACTTGTTACTTGGTGTTCTCGTGTTCTTGGTCTTGAGCTTCAATCAATGAGACCGCTTTGTATTCAACTCTACTTCTTAGGAAATGGTCTTTATTCGATGTTTGTCGGTTTGGGGAAGCTACAAAGATTCAAATTGAGAAGGCTCATGTTCGAGACGATTTTCTTAGAAGCCTCGGATGCTTTGGTGGCGAAAGTTTAAGAGATGTTGATTCCTTTCTTCTACAACGTCTTTGAGCGATATCTTTATCTCGGTACTCATTTCATCATTCTCTTAAACTAATTTATCTCTTGTAAATATTTATTCGAAAAACAAAATACAAAATTATAAAACCTTCAAAATCAAATAGAAAAATATAAAACTTTCAAAATCCATAAAAATTTGAAAAATTGAAAAATCTTCAAAAATATTGTCATTTTGTCATGTTTCTCTCGATTCGATAATATCTACGGTCTTGATGTTGTCATTCAAAGAATGACACGGGACTTTAGATGTTGTTGAATTTTTAAAAAAAAAAAAAAAAAAAAAAAAAAAAAAAAAAAAAAAAAAAATATTTTTGGGAGAAAGAGAAAAATGGTTTATTGTCATTTTGAGGCAATAACCGGTTTTAAAGAAAAAACGAGCCATGTTTTACCATGTTTTCAAATTCTATGCTCGATTCTATAAACTTTATCTCTTTGAAAACTAAATGCTTTGAAAAATAACTCAATCTCTATTTTGATAATCATCGGGACTTATTTGTCAAAATCTCTATCTCTCGATCAACAACCTCGTCATTGATTGAGGGAGAATGATTTCAATTAAATTAAAAAGTTATTTGGCATTAAATTGTTTTCAAAAGATATACATGCATGTTTTATAAATGGAGTTTAAAGTCTTAAAATCCGATCCTTATCGGTTAAAACACTTTCACAATCAAGTCACAATTCTCCTTAAAAGCTTTCAAAATCAATTTAAATCTATACGAGATCACAAATCTCAAATGATTTGATAATTGTGATCGGGGAGAATGTGTGATTTAAATTGGATTTAAAGCGATAATTAGGTAAATGGTTATAAAAGAATGTACATCTTATCCTTCCCACATGTGACAAAGCGATTTCAATTTTTCAATGCACATGTTGAGGGAGCATCTATCTTAAACCTTTGATTTGAAAGCGTGATCATTTATCCTAATGTGCGGGTTCCTCTAGTATGTGCAAAACTCTTTTCAAACCTCGAGGCACATATTGAGGGGAGCAAAATTCATGGAAACCTCATCCTTCCGGAAATGCTATACCTACTTGATGCATTGAGGAAGTGATGTTGATATCTTTAGAAAATGGTAATCAAAAAGTTAATTCTTTCTCTTGCCTCCGTGTGCAAAACATTTTCAAATACTTGATGCACATGTTGAGGGAGTTCTCGTTCTAAAAATATCAAAAACAATTCGGTACAAAATGCTTTGATAATATATCACAAGTATCGAATTGATTTTCAAATGGTTTTCAATTGGATCCAATGGCGGATGAACAATACCAAATTGACCGACCAACTTTACTTTATATGCGGTGATATAAGGATGATAAGGTTAGGTATTGGTTCCCATGATCCGCCGAGCCGGAGGGATCTACCGAGGACAATCCACTAGTTAGTGTAGAAGTCCTTAGGTATGATGATAAAAGGAGAAAAATGAGATATGGGAAGAGTGCGGACTAAGGCGAGCTAGTCTTGGAATAAACCCAACAAGGTTCTAGCTATGAAGTCTCGGTAAGCTTGAAGGGTTGAAGAATTAAAAGAATTGAATGAAAAAAGGGTGAAAACAAATAGCCCTCCATTTATTCAACCTTAGAGGCGAAACGGGTTCAATTCATATACTCTTGATGGTAACATCGGTATTGAAGACAAGGCGTCATGGACCCGGTGGCGCTTGCACTTCAACTTTCAAACCACTCAAGTTCCTCTTAAAGGACTTGTTTCATTCTCACGGGAACCGACATTATCTATCGACTTTCTCTTAGAGATGGTTGATATTGAAGAAGGAGACCCTCTCCTAGTCTCCGTTATAGGATCCAAATATGCACAAATTGAGTCTAGAGCCACGAGATCATCAATAAATCTCATTAGGACACTTTCAATGAAGACTCTCTGTTTCACACAATGTGGAAAGAGATTATATCTTGAGTCCTCGCATTATCCTTGTGGTATTGCGGAACATCGAGTGATGTGTTTACATATTCACAATGAAGATGGAAAGCCTTACGGAGCCAACATCAAACAAGCTCTGGTAGGTGGCATGTGAGATCTATTATATAGATCAACCATGTGACAATGAGCAGAAACAATGGGGCGATTCAATCTCTTGAATCAATCACGGTTCGAGTTATGGATTGACGGATACCTTTGAAAAACCGGTCTTTGTGCTTATAAACTCTTTTCTTTAGCACATCGATTGTGTACTCATTTTCAAACCAAAAGGTATTTTATGATTGATAATTGATTTTCAATAAAACCTTCGTTGTATTGCAAAAACAATTTCTATTGAGCAATACGATTGTTTTCAAATCTCTTTTCATCAATCGGTGGACTTAAAATTATTTGGTTCACTCACTCCGTGTTGTCTTCTTTGAGATGTTCGGTTTGAGAACGGCTAGAACATTGCGAAACCACATCAAGGAGATTCTTAGGAATCCTACGATCACAGGCGGTACTTGTCTTGATCAGCGAGGAAAGTGGGCGTGTACCTCAATTCATCGAAAGTGATCAAAGACACTTTCGTGCGATTTGTTGCTAGCTGTTGTATGCGGTCGCCCGGCGTTTGCGGTGATCGAATGAAGCGGTCAATCCATAGCCGCATGCTCACTTAACACATTCATCTCAAAAGAAATCATGATTAGTGCATCAATGACTCGATATTTTCACTCCATGCTTACGCTTCTGCTGCGCCAATATCATGATTCAACAAAAGCTTCCGCTACTCGATGAGAAGATATCATGATCCGAATGTGAGCATGTCGGTCCCAAAGTCACAACACCACAATGGATGTCTCGAGATTGTTGATAGTGATGATCTCAAAGATGGCTCAAACTTATCATCACGTGGATCGGTAAAGACCTCCACTTGGAATAACCAAACATGCAATGTGAAGAATCAATGACTACGAGCTTAGGAGCAAAGGACTACATCAAGAATGCAAGATCAATTGTTAATGTAATATCTATTTGTATTCAATGTAATTTTGGTACATTATTGAGGTGACCTCCTTAGGGAGATTGTTAGGAATTAGAAATTCCGGTATTAAAAGTCGGTCACCTCAGTATATGTAATCGTTAAGCTCGTAGTCGTAGTTCTTTTAAGTTAAGTAGTAATTTAGTTAAGTAACACCGTGGAGGACAGACGGGTCTTTACCAGCTGTATGCACGATCCACGACCCAAAGTGTGGCGAGTTATGTAAGACTATAAATACTCTCTACCTTCCAAGGTAGAGTTGGAGCTCATAATAATATCTTTCACTTTCTCTCACTAAGTTCCCTAAACCTCTAACTTTCTCTCTAGAATTCCATCTTATGCTACTTTGTGTTATGGTTTGATGTGTATGTGAAAAGTTATATCTCAAGCACTGGCGGATCTACTTTAGGGTCCTTCTTTTAGATTTGAGTTTAGCTTATTTGGGTGGCTTGTGCTTAAGCTTAGTAGCCCCAAAACACGTTTTGCCTTAAGCTCTTTTCGTCAAATCTGTGCAAGTTGCATTTTAGAGGTTAAGAGCAGTTGAGATTAGTTGCATTTGGGTATTTATAACATATTATTGTACAGTATAAGTTTGGTGCCCATTTGTGGCTTGTGGCTTATTCTAAGTGCTTATTGATAAGCACTTTGCATTCTGATTCCATATTCTTGCACACAACCCCTGTTTTTATATTTTTCCTAGATTCTCAATATTATTTTAGACTTAACTTGAATTTTCAGATTTTTCCAAATCGGTTTGCCATTTTCTTAATTTAATCTGAGTTTTAAGTCATTTTAATTAGCTTTTATTGCAATTAATTCGGAAAAGTTTCAAAAAAATAATTTTTCATTTTCCTAGATTAAGATAAATATAAAAAGTCAAAAAATATTTTTCCAGATTTTTCTTAGTTAAATTTGTATTTTAAGCAATTTAAGTAGTTTTAAATAGTTTTAATTCATAGAAAATACAAAAATATTCGAGAAAAATATAAAATTAGTTTTGAAAATTCTCTTTTGTTATTTTAGATTTTTCCAAGTCATAATTTTATTTTTCTAGCTTTATCTCATATTTTCTTGTATTTTAAGCTATTATTAAATAGTTAAAATAGTTTTAATTAATAATAATTAGATAAATAGTTTTAAAATAATTTTCTTTTCTAAAATTTTCTTTTATCATTAGGATTGTAAAAATGTCATTTCATATTTTTAGGATTAATATTGTTTTAGTCTCACATTTTCTTTTTATGTCGTCGTAGTTTTTAATTCAAGTTTTATAAAGAAAAATCAAAAACATTATTTTACAAATAGTGATAGCGTTTATTTAATATAGTTTATCTTTTAATTTTCTTTAATTTGCATTTAAGCCTCTGTAATTTATTTACTTTTCTTTAGTTATAATAATTCAAATCTCTTTCCATTCGAATCTACCGATCACTATTAGTTTGGTGATTCATCGCATAGCTCATTGGGACATAACGACCGGGAAACCCTATACCGCCGATCTTTATTGCATTTGTTTCGGTTGTTTTAAGTTTCTTCTGGTTGGCCATTCATGAGTGGCTAGCTTGTGTGAGAAAACTGACCGTCTGGGAGGCGAATCATGAGGCTTGAATAGTCGTACAACAATCCGTATGTAGCATGATGAAGATTCTTTGCTTGGCGGATGAAAATGACATACTTTTCCCAATCGGGACCAAGACTACTTAGGAACTTAGTGTTGTTGCAATTCTTGGCATAATGATGTTATGTTTTCCAAGTCATTGATGATGTCACGAGAATCGATGATGATAAGACTCTAATGTCTCTCTGGTTCAATCATGAAGTGTTCATAAGCCAAGTAGATTTTGGATTCCATGTCCTCTTGATTGAGTTCGGTGCCTTCCATGAGAAGATGAATATGTTCCGCATTGCTTTAGCGATCTTTTGAGCATCAACACTTGAAGGATCGGATTGGGAAATCCCAAAAGGATCTATTGCATTGCTAGCTCGCCGGCTTCAAAATGTAGAAGTTCATCGGTGGGAGGTCGATAAGACTTGCAATGTTGGTGACATCACCTCTTGGTGGATTAGCATTTGGATCTCCGAGTGTAACGACAATAGGCATCTGAAGCGGACCTTCGGGATGACCTTCTTTAAGAACTTTCCATGTGGCTTCTTTAGATCGCAAAACCTAAAGAACCTAATCACCATTGATCGTAGTTTCGGGGTGAGCATTGGAGGTCTATCAGTGATCCGACCTCATGAATGGATTGTTGGCTCTTAAAGCTTCACACATCTTTGCAAACCAAGACGGTCCCTTCATAGTATTCACAGACGGATGTTGATTGTTAAAGTTTGTGTAAGGTTTTACTTGAAGACTAGGGGTGGTTGAATCATTTGTGGTTGAAATGCTCCTTGAGAAATTGTTGTTGATAAACTTGTTGTTGTAGATTGAATTGTTGTTGTTGTTGGTGAGTTGTTGTTGTTGTTGTTGAGGATACACATGAGGAAAGTAGTTAGAGTATGGTGGTTGAGACATCTTGAAAACTTGTGTTGTAAAATGGATCTTTTAGTCGAATGAAACTTTGTTGGTGAAGTAACCTTATGCGTAGAAACCAAGTTTAGGCAAAGAGAACCTTAGGCATAAAAACACCAACTTACGCGTAAGATGTAAGCTTACTGGCGTGGGATTAACTGCGCTTAGGGTTAAGTAAACCTTAGCTTATCGTAGACTAAGAACTTAGGAGTATAATGCTTATGCGTAAGATTTGCTTATCGTAAGTGATGAGTGTGTAAATACTCATCATTTTGGTTAAATCTGAGCTGCAAAGCGTTTAAAAATGCTCGAAATGCATCAAAATCTTGAAAATATTCCAAAATTGCATTTATGTGTTTGGATGCAAAATGTTTAAAATCGGATGAAAAATGAGCAAAGTTTGCATAATTGGCGGTTTAGAGTCCCCAGTTTCAAAATTGTCAAAAATAGTCCACGAGCCCTAATTTCAAAAGAAAAATCACCAAGGTCCTTTTAAATCATAACTTGTCAAAATTAGTCCTTTGGTGAAAAATATCAAAGTTTTGAGAAATTACAAGTTTGGTCCTCAACTTTGAAAATTGCAAAAATGGCCCTTGGAATATTGAAATTATCAAGTTTGGTCCTTGAACTTTTGAGATTGTCACTTTTGGTCCCTTGAAACATCTTTGATGAATTAGCGACTTAGGTCCTTGAATTTCGAATTTACACTAATGGTCCTTGTCATTTAAACCCTCATCAAACCAATTGTGACCTGCCTGACTTTGGACCCACATCAAATATGATTTTGAACCCCTTCCATTATTACCACTCTGGTCAAACCTCGGTCAAAAATCCCAGCGCCATAAAGTCCACCTTCCGCTGCTTTATGCTGCAACAAGCTACAACCCGTCCCAAGCTCGAAACCCATTTCCATGTTCCCCGCTACAACTAACATCCAAGATGCAATTAATGTACCTTCCCCCCCTCACTCAACCTCCTTTGTCAAATACTCCTTTTGGCGTAATCTGCTTTCAAGGGCGGGATTGTTTTAAAGCCATCTAATGGCCGAAAGCGATAGAACTATTCGAAGAGAGAGAAATGGAGTTTGGAT
Source organism: Chrysanthemum lavandulifolium (assembly GCA_022545495.1). NCBI lineage: Eukaryota > Viridiplantae > Streptophyta > Magnoliopsida > Asterales > Asteraceae > Chrysanthemum > Chrysanthemum lavandulifolium. The sequence continues at coordinate 144,024,633 of CM040246.1, read as the reverse complement.
TATAAAGAAAGAAGAAGGAAGAGTAGAGAGTCTTGTAGTTTTAGTTTTTATTTAATGTCGTTTTATATTAAAAGTCTTAGTTAAGTGGAAAATCGTAATTTCTTGTTTCTTTGTATCAAACTAAGTGTATTGTATCATTATAAACTCTTTCAGATTATAAATTCAAGTTGTGTTGAATTCTTGTTTAAAAGCTTCTTGTTGAAAATTTCCATCTCAAAGTCTCATTCAAAAGCTTCAAATAATCTCTTTCCATGTTCAAATAAACTTGTTTAAGCTTGTTAAAGCTTTTCACAAGCTCGTTTCGATTTCAAGCATTTTTGGTTCTTGGTCAACAAAAAGTCATCTTTGGGTCAAATTGCAATGGAAATGGTCGATGGTTGATGCTGACATGGAAATGGGTTGATTTAGAATCATATGGGTTGATATTTAGGATAGTGGTTCTCTGGTTACTTGAATTGACCATAGTGGCTAAAGGACATTTTGTAAGTTGTTCTCTAGTTCAATAGCATAATCATTTACAGATTACAATTAGTTAAAATCTGTTCAAGTAGTTGTATTTAGGTTAAATTAACTTAGCTTGATCATTAATGGTAGTTGGATCGGTGTGTGGATCGGTTTGAGTCATAATCGGTAGTTAAAAGGGTGTTTGGCTCTATTGGGTTTTCAGTATTAGAGGTGTGTGCAGTGCTCAACTCTTGTTGTTTTAAGTTTACTTAGCTCTAAATACTTCATATCTGTCTTACTTTTGTGCCTATAATCCACCAAAGTCAAAATCCATATCATTTGCCTTTAACAGGTTCACTGGTGGATTTTTGCAAAATCAAAAGCTCAATTTGTGTTTAAACATCATATATATAGCTTGCTCTAGCCTCATTTCATCCATTAACATCAATATCAGTCTACAAATCAAGTTCAAACTTCATAAAAGTCAACTATACTCAAGCTGCTTCAAAAGTCAATTAGTAAAATCGGTTTGAGCCCATATGGAAGGAATTTTCATGGACTCATCCTTGGACCAAATTCGGTGAGAATTGTTGTTTTAAAAGTTCAAGCTGGTCTCTTTTCTTATTAGTATTTTGTATAATTTTACCAATTTTTATAAGCTCCAAGCAGGCTTGTCTTTTAGGTCCTTTTGCCCTGTTCATAAGCTCGACTTAGGTGAGATTTTCTCGATTCTTTGCAAGCTTGTGCGAGCTCAAAGCTGCTTGTCTAAGTCTAGAATTTGGTTTACAAGATCTCACCCAGGTCTAGTATAGGTTCCAAGTTATTGTTTCTAATTTCTAGCTCATTTGAGTGCTTAATTTTCTGCTTAAACCTCGTACCCTCTCATTTGTTTTAGCTTATAAATTCAAATAAGCCAAATCTTGGTATTTAGCAATTCAGTAGTGTAAGATAGTTGTTTTAAGTTGCTTTTGACTTATTTTAGCATATTGTAACCACGTAAGCAGTTGGTGGTTTGTTTGTCCATTTGTCTTATTTAAGTGCTTATTTATAAGCCCTTGGCTTATCGTTTCAAATTCCTACACATAAGCACTTGTTTTCTAATTTTCCTAGCTTCTTAATATTATTTTAGAGTTTTCCTGAAATTTTCAGATTTTCTAAGTTTGTTTGCTATTTTTACGCATTTAAATCAATTTTAGCACTTTTAATTAGCTTTAAATACAATTAATTAAGAAAAGGTTCAAAAAATAATTTTCATTTTTCTTAAGTTAAGATAAATATAAAAGATAAAAAATATTTTCTAGATTTTCTTGGTTAAATTTGTATTTTAAATAATTTAATTAGTTTTAATAGTTTTTAATTAAGTAGAAAATCCAAAATAATCAGAAAAATACAAAAATAGTTTTGAAAATTCTCTTTTGATATTTTAGATTTTCTAAGTCTTAATTTTATTTTTCTAGCTTTATTTCCTAATTTCTTGTATTTTAGGCTATTATTAAATAGTTAAAATAGTTTTAATTAATAATAATTAGATAAATAGTTGTAAAAATAGTTTTCTTTTCTTAAAATTTTCTTTTATCATTAGGGTTGTAAAATGTATTTTCATATTTTTAGGATTTATATTGTATAAGTTTCACTTTTTCTTTTGACGCTACGTAGTTTTTAATTAAGTTTTATAAAACATAAAAACAAAACATCATTTTAAATATAGTGATAGCGTTTATTTAATAGTTTTATCTTTTAATTTCCTTTAATTTGCATTTAATTTGTTGTAATTTGTTGGCTTTTCACTGTAGTTATAATATCATTCCAAATCCCTTTTCGTTCAAATCTCTCGATCACTATTCGTAGGGTGATCCATTGCATAGCTCATTGGGACATAACGACCGGGAAACACTATACTCCCAGGATCTTCATTGCATTCGTGCTTGAGCGGTTTTAAGGCGATTCTGATCCGCCATTCACAAGTGGCGGGGCTTGGTGATTAGCTTGATTTGTTTCATGCGGATCAAATTTTAAGCGCCTTGCTTGAGTGTGCTAATTGTCTTCGTCTAGCAGTTAGTGATTTGAATATTCACTCTTTGTTTATATCATCCATCTCTATCTATATATATATATCCATATTTTCTTATAAAAATCCAAAAACCCAACGACTAAAACCTATAAAACACAAAAATATTTTTCTTTGTTTCTCTATATATGTATAACCATAAAATTCAAAAATAATCTCCTTTCCTCATTTTCATAATTCCTCTTCTTAACTCGAGATTCCTTAGAGTTATCTCTAGTGCATCTTTTCGTTCTTCCGATCATTGAGTCCTTTGCGTGATCTAGCGAAATTCAAGAAGGCGTTCTCGTGAGCGTCTTTGCCCAAATAGTCGAACCCGAGATTCGTACTATTTCAAACAACAATATAGCGAGACGAGCGTACTATGGCGGAAATGCTCCGTGCACCCACCGAGGGTTATGGAGATGCCATCATTCTACCGATAATCAACTCGATCACTTTGAATTAAAGACGCATTTGATCGACTTGTGTACAAATCAATTCCACGGGTTTGACCGAGAAGACCCGTATGCACACATCCGTTGGTTTAACAAGTTGACTTCAACTATCAATTTCAAGGATGTACCACAAAAAGTCATCAAGTTGATGCTTTTCCCATTCTCACTTGAGGGACGGCCGGATTTGGTGGAAAAAGAACCCCTCGATCATCGAAACTTGGGAGGATCTTGTTCAAAGTTTGTGAATTATTTCTTTCCTCCATCAAAGACGACTAATCTTAAAAATGAAATTTGGATTTTGTCAAAATTTCGATGAAAACTTTGGAGAGGCATGGGAGAGATTCAAAGATCTCCTCGAAATGCCCCATCATGAATTCACGGAGCTTCAACAAGTCAATATCTTTTACAATGGGTTGAGCAGTAGCGATTAAGATTCCTTGAATGCGTAGCGGTAGCAATATCTTGAATCGTAGACCTAAAGATGTGATTGAGATTTGCGAGCAAAAATCAAAGTTCCTATTTCTCGCAACAAAGTCAATACTCCTAACCTCCGCTTCTTCATCCGTAACTCTTCGAGTTAAGCGGCTCGATAATTTGCTCTAACGGATGCCATCCGTTGTATGATTAAGGATGTTAAAGAAATCAAAAGCGAAATTCATAAGCTCGAACCGGATCAAAGCCGTAAACAAGGTGTGTGAAACTTGTAGTGGTCCCATCGTATTATGATTGTCAAGCAACCGATGCTTCCTTTTACCAAGCTCCGTAGCTTGGTGAAACCACAATCAATACCGACCACGGTGACCTCACTCTTGTGCACCTAGCGGTATGACACCACCGGTTTTCCTCTGTGCAAAACCATGGCAATCAAAATCGCTTTGTTCGAATCAAGGACAAAATTTCAATAACTCTCAAAATTTCAATCAAAAGCGGAACAATTTCAACCAACCTCAACCATATCAAGCTCCAAATCATCAAAGTTATCAACAACCTCCTCAAGCTCCCATGCCAAATGACTTCATGAAAATTCTTGAGTCAAGCATCGTTCAATGCAAACTCGGATCAATAACATGAGAGTTGAGCTTAAAAAGGAAATTGATACCACAATGTCTCGGCGGATAAATGAGTTAAAGAATATGATGGCGGTTTCATGAACATGAATATGAACAAAGCTTCATCATCTTACGGAGGACTCCCAACAATACTATTCCCAATCCCAATGCCGAGTTGAAAGCCGTCACCACTCGTAGTGGTAAGACGCACAATGGACCTTCGACTCCTATGCCCCTCCTCCTGTGGCAATGAGTCATGTTACCAAGGATACAACGGACAAGGTGCAATTCTCAAGCCCACGCATCACCGCACACGTCCCACCTTCGGTGGTCAAGCTTCAAGTCCGGAACCCGAGTTCGAAGAAAATCTTGAGCCGAAAACACTTCCATTCCGGCTCAAAAGTCTAGTCGACTTCCTTACCCATCAAGAATGAATGATGAGAAGCTCAAAGACAAAACAAAGAGCAAATGGAAAAATTTTCCAAATCTTCAATGAGCTTCACTTTGATATAAGCTTCGTTGATGCTCTCGTTCTAATGCCTAAATTTGCATCCACGCTTAAAGGCTTACTCACCAACAAAGATAAGCTATACGAGATGGCTAAAACTCCTCTAAATGAGCAATGCTCGTGGTCATTCTCAAGAAGCTTCCCAAAAGCTTGAAGACCCCGCGATTTCTAATCCGTGTGATTTCTTGGGGATGGTTCAATGCTCCGCCTTGGCGATCTTGGCGCTAGCATTAACCTCATGCCACTCTCAAGATGGAAGAAATCATCTCTTCCTAAACTTTCATCCACTTGTATAACACTCGAGCTAGCGGACCGCACCATAACTCATCTACTTGGGATAGCCGGGATGTCGTGATGAAAGTGGGAAAGTTTCACTTCCTCTTGACTTTGTTGTAGTAGACTTGATCACGCAGATCCTAGAGTTCCCTCATCTTGGGAGAGCTTTCTTGAGAGCAGTCGTGCTCGATTGATGTGTTCTTTGAAGAGTTGACCATACGGGTTGACAACGAAGAGCTCACGTTAAATATCAACCGAACTCCAAACCTGCAGACAAGCAGTGTTGCCACAATTGATCAAAGATCCGAAGATTCAATGCAACACTCTCAAACTTCACGGTTAAGAGGAATTTTCAAAAGCGTCTTGAGCTTAAAGCTTTGAAAATCAACCCCGGTTCAAACAAATGGTTTGAAAATTGTACCGTGGAAGTCAAGAGTGTTCTTGATGATGATGATCTAGAATCGGAGACTTCATCGGAAGTGGTGGAAGCCGCTAGCTCTAAGAGCACACCACTTGTCCCACCTCCGAATCGGTTTGTCGCATCGAGATTGTTAACTCGTGGATGAAACCAAACCCTCTTGTTTCATCCGAATTGGATGATGATGATTGTGATCCAATGGGAAACATTCTTCCCATTGATGAATTGCTCAAAATGATCCATCATCTTCTAGTCTTATTCCGACTCTTCCATTCCTTCTCACCTCGATGAGGAAGATGACAACTTTGGAATGAAGTCGATGCATTTCTTAGTGATGAGTCAATTCCAGCGGAATTGATAACACTTACTTTGATCGGAGGAGACATCCTTTTACGGAAAGTCATTGATTGAAGAACCGTTCCCACCCTCCCTCCCGGACATCTTCTTGACAATCACCATCTAAGCTTCAAGTTTAAGCTTAAAGATGTCAAAGCGGTGATTTGCTTCTCTCACGAGGAATGGACTTGCATTCTCATGTACGTCTTTATTCCATTCTTCACGGATGGTGTGGTTGCTCTTTCCCTTTTCTCTTCGGGAATGAGGACACCATCTTTGACCCGATATCATCCCTTATAGTTTCTACTATTAACAATACCGGTTATATCTCATCGGTGTGGAACTTTCGATGTTCATATGTTTATTAACATTGTGAGCGAAAGTCCGATCGAGATTGGTTTTCCACGTTACTTTCCCCATGAACAAATGAATACGGGTCGAGTCAAGCTAGCGACTCGGAATAAAAACATGAGCATGCCATATGGGTTCTCACCCATATTTCGACTTCTTTCTATCTTTCTACCACCCTAGTGTGGGGGTTGCCCACATGTTGTGTATATAAGTTTTCTCAAAAAAAAAAAAAAAAAAAAAAAAAAAACTTCTAAATAATGGCCGTAGTATTTCTCTCACGTTTCGGTTTCGGCATAATCGCTGGTACTTTGAATATTGAGGGCAATATTCATTTCTAAGTGGGGGAATTCTCACGAATTTTATCATGTATTATCCACCCAATTCCCGTTTTTGGCCAAATTTTTTTTGGAGTAAGTGTTCTACACTTACTCATCTTAGTTATCATCCGCCATGTCTCGTAAGACAAAAGGATTGGCTAATCCAGAGCAAGCGGCTCTTGGTAAAGATTTCTCAAATCCGTTTATATGGCTTGCAATTTGCCCAAAATTGTATGGTTCTCAACTCACCATATCCTAAAATTGAAGAGTTGGCTAGCCCGCAAGGTTATGGCTTGGTAAAGGCATGTGAAAACCATAATTGGTAATCGGCTCACCAAAGATAATTCGATAATTTATCTAAGAGTTGGCTAGTCCAGAGCAAGCGGCTTCGGTAAAGACAAATCAAATCGTTCTGATTTTATGATTTGCTCAAAATCATTTGGTTATCGATGTACCAAGGTTCTTACTTGAACTGAAACATTTGGCTACTCCAAGTAATGGCTTTTGGTAAAGAGATTCAAATCCATTGAGTTTTCTCAAAAGATTGCTAGGGACTAGCAATAGTTTAGTGTGGAGGATTGATGAGTGTGTAAATACTCATCATTTTTGGTTAAATCTGAATCGCAAAACGTTTAAAATGCTCGAAATGCATCAAAATCTGAAAATATTCCAAAATTGCATTTTATGTGTTTCGGATGCAAAATGTTTAAAATCGGATGAAAAATGAGCAAAGTTTGCATAATTGGCGGTTCAGTCCCCAAGTTTCAAAAATTGTCAAAATAGTCCACGAGCCCTAATTTCAAAGAAAAATCACCAAAGGTCCTTTTAAATCATAACTTGTCAAAATTAGTCCTTTGGTGAAAAATATCAAAAGTTTTGAGAAATTACAAGTTTGGTCCTCCAACTTTGAAAATTGGCAAAAATGGCCCTTGGAATATTGAAATTATCAAGTTTGGTCCTTGAACTTTTTGAGATTGTCACTTTTGGTCCCTTGAAACATCTTTGATGAATTGGCAGCTTAGGTCCCTTGAATTTCAGAATTTACACTAATGGTCCTTGTCATTTAAACCCTTGTCAAACCAATTGTGACCCTGCCTAGACTTTGGACCCCTGTCAAATATGATTTTGAACCCCCTTCCATTATTACCACTCTGGTCAAACCTCTGGTCAAAAATCCCAAGCGTGCCAAAGTCCACCTTCTTCACCGCTTTATGCGCAGCAAGCTACAACCCATCCCCACTCAAAACCCATTTTCCATGTTCCCCACCTACAACTAACATCCAAGATGCAATTAATGTACCTTCCCCCTCACTCAACCTCATCACAAATACTCCTTTTGGCGCCAAAATCTGCTTTCAAGGGCCAGGATTGTTTTAAAGCCATCCAATGGCTGAGAAACTGATGGGAACTATTCAGAAGAGAGAGAAATGGAGTTTGGATTATAAAAGAAAGAATAAGGAAGAGTAGAGGGAGTCTTGTAGTTTTTTAGTTTTTATTTAATGTCGTTTTTATATTAAAAGTCTTAGTTAAGTGGAAAATCTGTAATTTCTTGTTTCTTTGTATCAAACTAAGTGTATTGTATCATTATAAACTCTTTCCAGTTATAAATTCAAGTTGTGTTCAGAATTCTTGTTTAAAGCTTACTGTTGAAAATTTCCATCTCAAAGTCTCATTCAAAAGCTTCAAATAATCTCTTTCCATGTTCAAATAAGCTTGTTTAAGCTTGTTAAAGCTTTTCACAAGCTCTCATTTCAGTTTCAAGCATTTTTGGTTCTTGGTCAACAAAAAGTCATACTGGGTCAAATTGCAATGGAAATGGTCAATGGTTGATGCAGCATGGAAATGGGTTGATTTAGAATCATATGGGTTGATATTTAGGATAGTGGTTCTCTGGTTACTTGAATTCAAGCCATAGTGGCTAAAGGACATTTTGTAAGTTGTTCTCTAGTTCAATAGCATAATCTGTTTCTGCAGTTACAATTAGTTAAAATTTGTTCAAGTAGTTGTATTTAGGTTAAATTAACTTAGCTTGATCATTAATGTTAGTTGGATCAGTGTGTGGATCAGTTTTGAGTCATAATCAGTAGTTAAAAGGGTGTTTGGCTCTATTGGTTTTTTTGTATTAGAGGTGTGTGCAGTGCTCAACTCTTGTTGTTTTAAGTTTACTTAGCTCTAAATACTTCATATCTGTCTTACTTTTGTGCCTATAATCCACCAAAGTCAAAATCCATATCATTTGCCTTTAACAGGTTCACTGGTGGATTTTTGCAAAATCAAAAGCTCAATTTGTGTTTAAACATCATATATATAGCTTGCTCTAGCCTCATTTCATCCATTAACATCAATATCAGTCTACAAATCAAGTTCAAACTTCATAAAAGTCAACTATACTCAACTGCTTCAAAAGTCAAATTGGCAAAATCAGTTTTGAGCCCATATGGAAGGAATTTTCATGGACTCATCCTTGGACCAAATTCAGTGAGAATTGTTGTTTTAAAAAGTTCAACTGGTCTCTTTTCTTATTAGTATTTTTGTAGAATTTTACCAATTTTTTATAAGCTCCAAACAGGCTTGTCTTTTAGGTCCTTTTTGGCCTGTTCATAAGCTAATTTTGTGAGATTTTCTCGATTCTTTACAAGCTTGTGCAGAGCTCAAAAGCGCTTGTCTAAGTCTAGAATTTGGTTTACAAGATCTCACCCAGGTCTAGTATAGGTTCCAAGTTATTGTTTCTAATTTCTAGCTCATTTGAGTGCTTAATTTTACGCTTAAACCGGTACCTCTCCTTTGTTTTAGCTTATAAATTCAAATAAGCCAAATCTTGGTATTTAGCAACCAAGAGTGTAAGATAGTTGTTTTAAGTTGCTTTTGACTTATTTTAGCATATTGTAACCACGTAAGCAGTTGGTGGTTTGTTTTGTCCATTTGTCTTATTTAAGTGCTTATTTATAATCCCTTGGCTTATCAGTTTCAAATTCCTACACATAAGCACTTGTTTTTCTAATTTTCCTAGCTTCCTAATATTATTTTAGAGTTTTTCTGAAATTTTCAGATTTTTCTAAGTTTGTTTGCTATTTTTCTGCATTTAAATCAATTTTTAGCACTTTTTAATTAGCTTTAAATACAATTAATTAAGAAAGGTTCAAAAAATAATTTTCATTTTATTAAGTTAAGATAAATATAAAAAGATAAAAAATATTTTCTAGATTTTTCTTGGTTAAATTTGTATTTTTAAATAATTTAATTAGTTTTAATAGTTTTAATTAGTAGAAAATCCAAAATAATCGAAAAATACAAAAATAGTTTTGAAAATTCTCTTTTGATATTTTAGATTTTTCTAAGTCTTAATTTTATTTTTCTAGCTTTATTTCCTAATTTCTTGTATTTTAGGCTATTATTAAATAGTTAAAAATAGTTTTTAATTAATAATAATTAGATAAATAGTTGTAAAAATAGTTTTCTTTTTCTTAAAATTTTCTTTTATCATTAGGGTTGTAAAAATGTATTTTTCATATTTTTAGGATTTATATTGTATAAGTTTCACTTTTTCTTTTGTACGCTACGTAGTTTTTAATTAAGTTTTATAAAAACATAAAAACAAAAACATCATTTTAAATATAGTGATAGCGTTTATTTAATAGTTTTATCTTTTAATTTCCTTTAATTTGCATTTAATTCGTTGTAATTTGTTGGCTTTTCTGTAGTTATAATATCATTCCAATCCTTTTCGCTCAAATCTCTCGATCATTATTAGTAGGGTGATCCATTGCATAGCTCATTTGGGACATAACGACCGGAAACACTATACTCCCGGATCTTCATTGCATTCGTGCTTGAGCGGTTTAAGGCGACACGGTCCGCCATTCACAGTGGCGAGGGCTTGAGTGATTTAGCTCGACCGTGCGCGGATCGATGAAGACAAGGCTTAGGCGTAGGAAATGCTTAGCGCAAAGATTCTACGTGAAGAGTTAGCTTAGGCGTGAAACTAGGGTTTGCCCAAAAATCCTTTACACTTATTCCGGTGCAAAAGATATCAAAGTCGAAGTGTTTCGAGGCTTATCCAAGCAAGAAAACACCGAGTAAACCAAACGATGAAGATCAAACCAAGGATAACTTCGCGTAAGATTAGGGTTTGCTTACGTGTAGAAATGCCAACTTTTACCAAAACTTTGATTTACGCCCAAGATGTTTCTAAACCGATTTTGTGATGAAACGCTTCAATATCACCAAAATAACACAAAAGTGTGAAATTTGATGATCCAAAACACGTATTCACCTTACGCCGTATAAATGAACACACGACTAAAACCAAGCTTAAAACAAAGAAATACACGTAAAGTTTGAAACTTTTGCCAAAAACTTAAACTTTAACACCTAATAACCTTGAAAGTACAAGAATCTTGGATTTGAAAGTGTAAAATGAGTTTTTATGCGTATGAAAGTTTGCAAACCGAGAGTTACGTAGATTTCAAAACAAAATAAATTTCACCCAACTATTTGGCGATTGATACCACTGTTAGGTTCCCATATTTGTAACACAAGCATGAATATAAGAAGTATAGATGAGAGATAGATCGGATGAACACCCAAACACAAGACACGAATGAAATATGAATGTTTATGCGTAGGAAATGAGTAAGAGTGAACAACCAACCTTCAAATGAAGGTTTACATGGGTATTTATAGGAAGGAACTAGGGTAACATGCAAGTTCCATTCCTTTCCCATAATGGGCTTTGGCATAGGCTCATGGGATTTCTACATGAGCCTAGCCTTGATTACTAACATAGAAGCCATAATTAAGCTAACTATTACATATTAATTACTAACACTTGAATTTTAGTTTAGGAGTGATTCCAACACCCTCTTCTTACTAACTCTCTCATATATTCTTACACTCTTCTAACAAAGATCACTTGATCTAGAGTTGTTCTTCTTTCTTCTATTGTGATTCTCATATAGGTCCTTCTGCAAGCGAGGTCACGAGCATTCTACAAGTCATCAAGCAAGGGTCCTTGATTGATTTGTTCATCCGCAAGATTTACAGCAAAGATCTTGTATTTCATATTTCACATACTTGTTGTGTTATAGTAGTGTTGGTTTGGTCCTCCGTGTTACGGACTCGGTATTTAGCTTTGTACCAAAAAAAGGTGTAAGCAACGTTGTGAAGGCTTCTCCACCAAGTTGAAGGAGTTTGTTGACATAGTGCTTGAACTCTCGAGTAGGTGACTCGGGGAGTGGAGTAGGGCAAGGAAGGTGTCCTTGTAACCGAACCATTATAAATCGGTTGTGTCATTTCTATCCTTTACTTTACTTACTTTACTTGCATTACTCTTAGATCTATACTTTCTCTTCATCCATACGATTTCACATAGCATCGAATCTAAAAGTTTTTTGAAACTAACTTAAAATCGGCAAAACTATTCAACTCCCTCTTCTAGTTTTCCACATGTATGTATGCTTAGGTGCTTTGAATGAAGGATATAAAGCTTGTCAAAGAGATTTGTTGGGGTTAGATGGTGCTTTTATGAGGGGTCCTTTTCCTGGTCAGCTTCTTAAAGCAGTCGGTATATATAACAACAATGGAATATACCCTTTAGCCTATGTTGTTGCAGAAGCTGAAAGCAAAGACTCATGGATTTGGTTTCTTGAATGTCTAGGAGATGATCTTGACTTGCAACCAAACTCAAACTACACTTTTATCAGTGACAGGAAAAAGGTGATGTTACCTTTTAGTTGATTATATTCACTTGTATTTTCGATAAATGCTACTTTTATTAGTAATGAATTGATGTTCCTTTGTGTAGGGTATCATTCCAGCATTAGCAGCAGTATTCCTTAGTGCTGTACACATATATTGTTTAAGGCACATTCATGATAATATGAAATTGCAATGGAATGCTAAAGCATACAAGAAACATTTATGGAGATGCGCAACAACAACAATTATCCAACAAGTTGAGGCAGCCATGCTGGCATTCAAGAGTTTTAGCGAACCTGCCCATGCTTGGTTAAGTAAGATACCACCAACCCATTGGTCAAGGTCACATTTTTCAGGTACTAACTAAAATTCTGTCTAAGTGTACATCTTTTGTTCTACGACATTGTTCAACCCTGTTGTTTGTATAACTCAAACTTGTTCTATAAATTGTGTAGGGAGGGCTCATTATGATGTGTTACTTAATAACATGTGTGAGGTGTTCAAGGAGAAACTAGTGGGAGGTAGGCACTAACCTATCATTACTGGTTTGGAATACATTAGAGAATAATGTATGAAAAGAATAGTGAATGTTGTGAATGTAATTGGCAAGTGTGTCGGACCATTAACACCAAAGGCAACACTCATGTTAGACTTGATAAAGAAAGAGGCTTATAAGTACACCGTTTTACGGGTTGAAGGAGATAAGTATCAGGTCAGTGGATGGGGAGATAAGTGTTTTGTGAATGTTGAAGCTAGGACTTGTACATGTAGAAGATGGAAGCTTACAGGTATGCCATGTAAACATGTTGTTGCTACCAATAGGTATATGAGCTTCAATAGAATGCAAGTAGGATCATTGAATCATGGGTTCATCCATGTTACTTGCTTAACACTGGGAAGAAACTCACGACACCACATCTTAGGAATTGGAAATTCTATGGTGAAGCATCGGTCACCCCATGTATAATCTAGCTTAAGTTAGCTCGTAGACATATCGTTTATTATGTTAGTTGTTAGTCAGTTATTAGCATAGTTTAGTCTAGTGCAACACCGTGGAGGAAGGACGGGTCTTTACCCATTGTATGCCTGATCCACAGCCCGTCGGAGGGCGTAGTAGTTTTGTATAAATAGCCCTCTCCCCACAAGGGAGAGGGTTGGATGTTCATTTGGAATCTAACCTTCCATGAGTTTCTCTTTCTAGAATATCCCACTTTCTCTCTCTAAACCATCTAATCATACGCCTTATTTGTGATTGATTGTGTGTTTGTGAAATCCAATATGTTACAAATGGTATCAAGAGCCATGGTTTGATCATCTCTCTTACATATCCTTGGATTTCTAGTGGTTTTAGATGGTTTTTGAGTTTGAAAAAGTTTAGTGGTTTTTGCATCATTTGGATCATTTCTTGTGTTAAAGTTTGAATTTTGGGTGTACTTTTGTGTTTAGAATCATTGTAAGTGCTTGGGTTTTGATTTGGAAAGCTTGAATCAACGTGGTTGAGCTTGTTTTGGATTGAAAAGTGTGTTTTGAAGTTTTTCTTGCTAGCGACTTGGGTCTCGTAGTGTTTTTCATCGTAGCGACTTGCTTCAAGAAAAGTTAGCGAGTTGTAGTGTTAGTTGTTAGCGACTTGAACCTAGCGACTTGTCTATTGAGACAAGCCGACAAATAGTACAAGTTAGTGGATTCTCCACTACGGCTAGCGACTTGGTGAGGTTAGCGACTTGCTTATGAAATTGTTAGCGAGTTGTAGTGTAAATTGTTAGCGACTTGATACTAGCGACTTGGATCTTAGCGAGTTGTTCTTTAGCAACTTAACTGTGCCTAGCGACTTGGTGCTTAGCGACTTGTTGTCATAATTCTTAGCGACTTGGTGCTTAAAGACTTGTCTTCTAATTCATAGCGACTTGGTGTTATGGTTCTTGGCGAGTTGTCTTGTTAGCGACTTGTCTATATAGCAATTTGGTAAATTGATGCAAGTTACTCATATCTAATATCCATCAACACAATGTCTTACATCATCGACCCTTTAATCTCCAAAGTGCTTGAACTTTATGATACCTCACATAACAATGAAACGGTTGCTATTCGAATGTTCTACCTTGATTGATTCAACAATTTATGATCAACACACTTCACAACTGAGTCAAAATCTAATGAGTCACACTTGGTATTGACAAATGATGCAAGGCAAATGGAATGCAACATTGAGTCCTTTCAACTACTTCATCAAGACCTCACACATCCGTTATCCACAACTAGGCATCGAACATGCAATGCTCTCTTTCGTCGGGACTTATCCACATTGACAAGAACGTGTTCTTGAACTTAGAACAATGAAGCTTCAAATTACCAAAAAGAAGGTATTAATGGATGACTCGAATGCTGCACTTCAAGTAATCTACAACCAATTTCAGCCATTTATCAATGGGGAATATTTCACAGACTTTGATCAACATGTGACTGGAATTTCATTCAAGAAACATACTGGAATGGAAATTCATGAGTACATCAACACATTTATTCAACTTATGGATAATGTGGAAATGTACATTAGGGAAGTTGCTCAAGAGAATGTTCAGTTGAATATGTTGAATGGGTGTCAGATAAAATCAAATGAAAGTTTTGCTAAATCGGGTAATAGACCAGTTGAAAGAATGGATGATGTTGAATGCGATATCGATACAACAAAGGATGATGAAACCGATTGATCTTGAATACAAAGGCTCGAGTCGAGTCGAAAAGCTTGAATCGATTGCATTTCAAGTACCTCTGTTATGCATGAGGAGAATATCGATGCCATCCCAACAAATGATCCGAGTTATGTAATGAGGTACCCTTAAGCGATCAACATAATGCATCCACTAATGTGCCCGATCATTTTATCCTAACTCGATCACGATATTGATAAATGTTTCTTGGTTAAGCTCGAATCTAAAATCTTCAAAACAAATGACATGGTTGAAAAAGGGTTTATGATGAACTTTCAAACAAATACTCAATTCTTGAAAACATTGCATTTCCTTGGAAATTGCAATACAACAAAGAGAAGAAAGTTTTCTTACTACAAATACCGGCATAAATCCCGAATTCCCGAATTTCGAGAATTTTTTGAAATTAACCACTTAAAAACCCAGATTCAGGACAAAGATTCAACAATATGCAATCTGAAATTAGAACTCTCAGATCTGCATAAGAAATGTAATATTGGGATGAACAATCCTAACCATGAAGTGAGTGATACACTTAAATCTAGGAATGATGAATTGGCTCAATGTGTGTCCAACTTATTGAGGGAAAATGAGTCCTTAAGAAAGAACTTATTAGAGAACAATTCCACGTTGATAGATCAAACTAATTCTTTTTTGGTTGACATTGATGCCCTCAAAGCCCAAATTCAGGATAAGAGCTTCACTATTGTTGCCTTAAAAAACGAGCTTAGGAAATCTATTGGAAATAGGGTGAACACTAAGTTTGCAAAACCATCAACCTTGGGAAAGCCAACTGTTCAGAACAACTCAAAACATACTGTAGTTAGGCAGCCCAATGCTTTTAGAACTGAAAGATTTAAACCATCGAAATCTAGGCTTGCCTCCCAAGTTGATTCCGATATGATGAATAACAAACCCCAGGTTAATGTTCAAAGTTCAAAGATCAGGAATACTAGGAGTTCATCTAGTTCTCTTAAGAAGCATCAAATGGCTGATCAATCCCCTAAGAAACCAACTAATTACAAAAGGACCAATACTCAAAAGAGGGAAGTGCCGACATCCAAATCTACTAGCAGCTGTTTCAAATGGATTCCCACCGCGATTATTTAAGTTTACAGGATCCAAACGGACTTACATACCTAGATCTTGCCTTAAGTGGATGCCCACAGGAAAACTCTTCAAGAATATTGAACCTAAAGGGATCTCTATTAATGACACGCCTAGATCAAACTGTGCAACATCCAATAGTGAGATTACTCATGTCACTAACTCATCTATTTGCAATACTACATGTGCTTCTAGTGCAATGTGTCCTCGTCTTTTCGTGTACAATGCTCAATTCAATCAGAACATCATGACTTGGTTTCCATCGAAATGAATATTGCTCACTCAGAATTGTAGCTTTGCTATTCGAATTGATGTACCTCGTACTTTGACTCCTATTCGACTTGAATCAGACTCGCTCTTATAAATCGTGTACTAAAAAAAAAAAAAAATCAAAATGGATGTTGAATTAAAGAGCACAAAATTTTTTTTAAAAAAAATTTTTAAAAATCAAATCATTTTTTACAAATCTTTCTTACTAATATCAAAAATCATTTTTTTAATTCATAATTTAAATCGTTTCCACAAACTAATAAAAGATATATCTCTTGTTATCGATAACATCTACGGTCCTAGAAATGTCATTCAATAATGACACGGGATCATAGATGAAGTTCGAACAAAAGATATACTCTTGTTTTATAACGGGTGGTTTAAAGTCAATCAATGTTCATTGGTGACATTGATGGAGGGGGAGAATTTTACAAGTTATCTCGTTGTTTTTCTTTCTTTGCATCATTATTGGATATGTATTGTGCTCGGATGCATGTCTTTGTCTTGTCATGTTTCATGGTGTCCTCTGTGTTAGTTTGCTTATCTTATTATGTTATCTTATTATGTGTTAAGTTTGCTTATCTTATATGTTATCGTGTCGGTTTGCAATCGATAAGTTCATGGGTGAAAGTGTCTATAATACATAATATGATAGATAGCGACTTGCTTTTGAAGTAATAGATAGCGACTTGCTTTTGAAATGATAGATAGCAACTTACCTTTAAGAGTTAGCGACTTGGCAAGTATAATGTGGGTTAGCGACTTGGCAAGTAAAGTCTTAGCGACTTGTTAATTTACTTTGCTAGCGAGTTGCTAGACATTCTCACAAGTACATGTGGACTAAAAGTGGCAACTTGGTATTCTTGTAAAAATATGTTCCTATACCCTAGCGACTTACCACTTAGTTTTCATAATTTCAAAAATCAAAAGTTTTCTTTGCTATTTTTCTCTCGTGACAATTTTCATTGCGATTTGAGTGTGGTATATGTTACATTAATCCTTTTCCGTTCTTTACATGTGATGATTATATGCATATCCTAACTCATCCTTTAATGATTGATCTTGATTTGATCAATCTTCATCCCACTCGCTTAGGTTTGTTAAAGGATTCATCTATTGAAACAAATGTTACATGTATTAATGGGTTTTGCTTTGTTAGGATTCACTTGGATTGAATGTAGTTTATGTTGTTATGTGTTGTAAAGAGTGTTTAAGTGACTTGTTATTATGTTTGTATATGGGTTGAGTTTGTTTGTGTTTCGTTATTGTTTGTTGTTATGGGTTGCGTCTAAGTGAGATTGCGTCTTTGAAATGGTTGATTTGTTGATTTGAGTGTGGTGTTAGACGCTAGGTATGAAATGTTCTTGGTAGCGACTTACTTGTGTTCTTCATAGCGAGTTAGTTGATATGAAATGTTCTTGGTAGCGACTTACTATTGTGTTCTTCGTAGCGAGTTGGTTTGCTAATTATGTATGTGTTCTTATTTAGCGACTTACTTTAATAATGAGTAGCGACTTAGCATTGTTACTGTTGATAGCAACTTGTCTTTACAAGTTAGCAACTTAGTAAATCATGTAGCAACTTGGCCTTGTTATTTTTGATAGCGACTTGTCTTTACAAGTTAGCAACTTAGTAACTTTGTATGTAGCGACTTGGCCCTGTCATTTTTGATAGCGACTTGTTGGTTCAATTTTCAAGTGGCGACTAGTTTTATTAAATTATTTAAGGCGACTTGCTATAATAATCTCATGCTAGCGACTTGGTTCGAGATTTCTGTAGCGACTTGTATTGACAATTTGCTCTTAGCGACTTGCTATAACATTTTTGTTTAAGCAATTTGTATCTGGTTTCTCTTGTAGCAACTTGATATGACAACTTGTTTTAACAACCCGTTATAACATTTCAATAATAGCACCTTGTCTCATGAAATTATTTCATAGCAACTTTGTTCTTAACTAATTTGATTCAAAAACAACTTGTCTCTCGAAAACTTTCTCAAAAGGAGTTGTTACCTTGAAATCTTACTAATGCTACTTAATCTATTTTCTAAACATTTCAATATGTTTATGGGAACACTGTCAAATTTGCTACGTGTTGTGTCTTTGTCATGAGATTGCATTCTATAGTGCTTAACTAACCACATCTTAACTAACATGCTCTCAATCATTGTTGTTGTATGTGTGTATCTTTAGATCTTCAATGGCAAACACAACCTCATCTGAGAACCTTACTACCTCTGCTCCACCCAAAGTTCTTACAGACAACGAAATCTTTCCTGAAGATAAATGGGTAGAGATAGGAAAAGTAAGCATTATGTAGATATGGAAAAGTTGCAACAAAATCCAATACTTAAAGTGTCAATTGATATCCTCAAAACACAAATTTCTTGAAGGCCCTAACCAAGCAATGCACAATTCCCACCATTTACCTACAACAATTTTGGAACACCATTGAATGGGACAAAATCACGGCTCAATATACCGCAAGTCGGATGATAAGGAATTTGTGATCAATTCGACATTCTCAAGAAGGCCCTAGGAATCACACCATGTAACCCCACCATACGATCCGAACCTCCACCTAGTGCGGAAGAGCTAATAGTCTTTCGATTGGTTTGGGTTATCAAGTTGGCATATCAAGGGCTTCGACATCATCACGGACACATGTATCAACCCCGAGAGCAATGACAACTGTTCTCAACTTATGCTTATCGTGCAAAACATCGTGGTTCGATAAAGTGAGGATTCCCATCTTGCAAATCCTATGGGGTATCGTCAATGGGGTGAATGTTAATGTCTCGAACGTATCGGGAAGAATTCTCGTTGTCAATGAACACATTTATCACCGATAGAACAAACTTTCAGAATAAAGCTCGTGGACGAAAGAAAGTAAACAAACTTGTGATTCCTAGCATCGATTTTCAAGCTTGTTATCCAAGACTTGCAATGACTCATAACTTCAACCCTAGGAGTGAATCAACCCTACATAATGCTAAGGATGAATTTGTTCGGGTAACCTCAAATACATTGCTAGAGGTGTCAATAAAGAGATCTTTGGTTTGCCAATTCGATATTCTTCTCATCGACGATATTAAGAAGACGGATCACTTCAAACTATACAAGAAAAGGGCTTCCAGATCCAATGTTAATGTTGATGTCTCCCACTCCACCACAACCCAAAGCGCTAAGTCTACTTCAAGCTCAAAGACTTCATATGTCGCCTTCCAAAAAGAGACGTGAAAGGTCACACCTCGACACCACAACCCAAAAGCGTAAAAAAAAGAAGGAAGTTGAAAAGGAAAATGTTGAGGAACCGAGGTTTCAAAGGGTATCTGGGTTTGATTGATGAAGATGATGCTAATTTGCAACTAGGAATCAACAAAGCCTAGAAAGTCGAACATGAGAGCACCAGTTGGAGGTGTCGTGTTAAGAGAACCGAACCGAGCCACGCCAAACAACTCCAATCACACAAGACAAAGGGAAAGGGATTGTTGGTGTAGATGCCGAACAAGCCGCTCACATGCTTCGACCTTCTCCTCTTCACCATCAAGAACTACCACTCAATTTGAGTCAAGAAAAGAAGTGTTGAATCATCTTCACTCAAGAACCAACTGGATTGGTAAAGAAGGTATCCGAAGCACAAGAAGAAACTCCTGCATCAAGTGATTCCTAGTCTGATCATAATGATGATGAAGAGTTGCAAAAAGACTCACAGGATAACCTTGAGTCAAGATCTGATGAGACCAGGCATTTGGAAGAACCAAACGTGTCTACTGATTCTCTATCCTCATTGAAGAATCTAGATACAGACTTCTCTTTCGGTGATCAGTTTATAAATGACAAACCCTCTGACACTGAGACTCTTAAGCAAGGTAATGAGAAAGAGGAAGTGGAGTCCATGTTTACCGTCGACATACAACAAGACACTTCAACCATCCCTCCTATGTCAAGACCTACTCATGACCGCTTCTCATACAACCGCACTTCCACCACCCAAACCCGCTAATGATCCATCAAATGTTGTCACCATCGGTGAAACCATCACTCCTCCCGCTTCACCACCTCCACCGCTTCACCTCCTCAAATAAAACATCGAGCAATTGCTCGAAGAGGCTATGACACGTATTGCAACTATTGAGAAGCATTTTCCTATCGCCGTCAATAATCTTGATAATCGTGTCAAAGGTTGGAGAATATTAACCTCAATGAGATTGTAACAAAGGCAATAGAAGCGATATTAAAGATGCGGTTGAATGGGCAATGAAGGCTCCATTACTTCAACGATTTAAAGACTTGCCAATCTCGACATGAGATCGCTCTCTCGTAAAGAATGTATGAAGCGGAGAGCATCCGGATGAGGTACATAAGAAATTATATGAAGCACTCGAGGAATCGATGAGACTTGATAATTATGCAAATTTGTAGAGGATGTACGAGAAAGGAAGATAAGAAGAAAAGAAGGACTGTCCGATGAAATCAAAGGATACGTCCTGAGATCCTAAGCCACCACCACCTCCTTCACCTCCAACTGGAGGAGCTGGAACTTCTGGAGCTGGTGGATCATCAAATACAACCTCTACACCTCCACCACAACCACCATCATCACCACCAAAACCTTCCAATCAATCTAGTCCATCCGGAGATCAGGGAACTCATAAGAAATCTGCAGCTTGGACCACGGTTGATTCAAGGTTCACACCCACATTCTCTTCTATTCCTGAAGATCAAGTGCTTCATGAAGAATCGTATGTCATGGCAGAGTCAGAATCCGATGACGATGATGCATCCACCAAACATATCCCCAAGCCATCTGAAGATGATTGGTTTGATGCATACGTGTCAGGTGAACGCCTAAAACCATCTAGAGTTGCACCTTCTAAAGACACAATTCAAAGTCGGCTCATCAAGAGAGACCTCAAACTCCGAACCTTCATGGTCCATCCCAGTCGACACGATGATTCTCGACAACAACCGGGCCTCAACAATCACTACCAACTATGAAGCCCCAATGAAGACTCACTTCTTCACATCACGGAGATATGGGCGGCTTTATGAAGTGGTTTTGTGATCGAGAAGGAATCTCGTCCATCACTCCAAAGGATCTTGAAGGACAAGCATTTGAAATTGTCAAAGTCTTTCACTCGGATGCCAATCGACTTCAATACCGGATGGAAGAATGTCATAAGATGTCGAGTGATCAAGTCGGTGAGCGATCACCGTTTCAATGTGAACATGCCTCTTCCTCTCGGTGGTGAACACGGACAAATGACCATTCAATCGAGTTCTTCTTCAACCATGACTGGACTATCTATGTGCTCGTTCATCCGAAAGAAGACCAACTTTATCGATTTCAAAGATGAAAGTCGCTACCTACCGATCCGGGTCTTGAGCAGATGGTACCGGATCAATTCGGTCCGACAAAGAACAAAAGTATGACATTGAGGCTTCATATGGCATTTCTCATTGGTGGTTCAAGAAGAAGAAATTCTACATTGAAAGACATAGTGATAAAAGAGTCGCAAAGTCGTTAGATCCAAGCGAGGATTCTAAGTGTTGTCAATATAGAGATCTTCCCAATCTATGGCTATGATTATCTTGAAGAAGATTGTTCTTCAAGAGCGACATGAAAGATTATGTTATAGAAGAAAATGACTTCAAACATCTGCCGCCAAATGACTTTGAAGATCTCTATCTTTTGAACCTTCAAGGACACCTTAATCACCTACCGTTCGTGAGAAGAAGGCTCTCTCTCTTTGTCAATCTTCGGATCGAGGCTTGGTCATTCGAAAAGAGTTGAGGATTTTCACTAGGAATGGAAAGCTACCGGACCGTCAACCTTACAAGTCCGCAATGGGAAGCCTCGGGACATGAATTTCATCACGAATATAAAGTGATTGACACTCCTAGAGCCATCATCTTTACCGACGGACACGGGTCAAGAATGCTAATGAGACTATGCGAGCTATACAAGTTCGGTGATGGTACACTCGGGATGGTTGAACAAGAATTGAACTCAAGAGTGAAGGAAATCAAAATTGACATGAAGCCGTGGAACAAAACAAAATTCGGTCGAACAAGATTTAAAGATGTGTGAAGATTTGTTGTCGCAATTGGTAGAAGACTTAAGACTCGAATGATTTATCGCAACCTTGAAAGTTTTGTGGGAGGTAGACTTCGTGAAGGTCACTACTAAGTGCTTCAAAGAACTGAATGAAGACATCTTCCGGAAGTAGTTTCTATTTTGTACTTTTGATGTGTAAAATGTGGTGTATGTACTATGAACAACTATAATGTATGTAATAGTGTTAGGTTATGTATTGTGGTTTCCTTTTCTCTAAAAAGGAACTTCAGTGTTGTCCACTTCAGATCATATAAAACCGGACACATTTTTCTCCAACAAATGTTTTGTTTCATACATATTTAAATCACTTGAGATCCAAAATCTCAAAGGTTTTGAAATTTTGATCGGGGAGAAAATGTGATATAAATATGAAAGATGATAAAAGATGACCATTTTGTCTCAAAGTGCATATCGCTCTCTAATATGTGCTAAACTATTTTCGAATCTCGAAGCATATATTAAGGGGGAGCATTTCAAAACAAATTCAAATCTTCAAGGTACAAAGATTTCCATGTTTTTACATAAGGTACCTTGATTGTGTGTTAAATGGTTTCTAAATATTTGGTAATCGTGGTTGTATTTCAAAAATCTCTTTCCTCTATGTGATAAAATGATTTCAAATATCCTATGCACATATTGAGGGGGAGAATTTACCAAAGAAAATCAAATGGCTTTTTCTAAGGAAATAGTGATCAAAGAATTTATTTCAAAGAACTCTTGCCTCCATGTGCTAAACAATTTCAAAATCATATGCACATGTTGAGGGGAGTTTTCTAAATGATCAAAACTATTAAGGTACAAAATGCTTTGATTTTATATCACAAGTACCTTGATTGTTTTTCCAAATGATTTTTCAATTGGTTTTATGAAAGAAAGAACTGTACCAAAAGACCGACCATTTTACTTTATGCATGGAGTTATAAGGATGGTGAGGTTAGGTATTAGTTCCCACGATCCGCCGTAACCGGAGGGATCTACCAGGACAATCCACTAGATAGTGTAGAAGTCCTTAGGTATGATGAAAAAGGAGAAAAGTGAGATATGGGAAGAGTGCGGATCGAGACCGAGCTAGTCTTGGAATAAACCCAACAAGGTTCTAGTTATGAAGTCTCGGTAAGCACCAAAGGGTTGAAGAATGAAAAGAATTGAATGTGAAAAGGGTGAAAAGAAATAGCCTCCAATTATTCAACCTTAGGCGTAAACCGGTTCAATACATATGCTACTTGGTGGTTACTAAGGTAACATCGGTATTGAAGACAAGACGTCATGGACCCAAAGGACGACCGCACTACAACTTCCCAAACCACTCAAGTTCCTCTTAAAAGGGCTTGTTTCATTCTCACGGGAACCGACATTATCTATCGACTTTCTCTTAGAGTTTGTTGATATTGAAGAAGGAGACCCTCTCCTAGTCTCCGCATAGGAAACCAAATGTGCACAATTGAGTCTAGAGCCACGAGATCATCAAATAAATCTCATTAGGACATTGTCAATGAAGACTCTCTGTTTCACACAATGTGGAAAGAGATTATATCTTATGAGTCCCACGCATTATCCTTGTGGTATTGCGGAACATCCGAGTGATATGCAAACATATTCACAATGAAGATGGAAAGCCTTCGAGCCAACATCAAACAAGCTCCGGTGGGTGGCATGTGAGATCTATCCAATAGATCAACCATGTGACAACCGAGTAGAAACAATGGGGCGATTCAATCTTTTGAATCAATCCGGTTCGAGTTATGGATTGACGGATACCTTTGAAAACCGGTCGTTGTGCTTAAAAACTCTTTTCTTTAGCACATCGATCGTGTACTAATATTTCAAAATAAAAGGTGTTTATGATTGATAATTGATTTTCATTAAAACCTTCGTTGTATTGCAAAACAATTTCTATTGAGCGATACACGATTGTTTTTCAAATCTCTTTTCATCAATCGGTGAATCTCAATTATTGGTTCACTCACTCCGTGTTGTCTTCTTTGAGACGTTCGGTTTGAGAACAACTAGAGCATTGCGAAACCCCTGTCAAGGAAATTCTTTGAATTATACCGATCACAGGCAAGACTTGTATCGATCAACGGGAACCGTGGGCCGTGTACCTCAATTCAACGAAAGTGATCAAAGACACTTTCGTGCGCTTTATTGCTAATCTGTTGTATGCGAGTGTACGCCCGACGCTTGCGGTGATCGTAATGAAGCGGTCAATCCATAGCCGCATGCTCACACAACACATTCATTTCTAAAGAAATCATGATTAGTGCATCAATGACTCGATATTTTCACTCCATGCTTCGCTACTCTTGCGCAAATATCATGAATCGCTTAAAGCTTCCGCTACTCGATAAGAAGAAATCATGATCCGTAATGTGAGCATGTCGGTCCAAATGTCACAACATCATATGCCGGCAACACAACAATGGGTGATGCCGAGATTAACTATGGTGATGATCTCTATTAAAGCTCAAAGGTCATCAATGTGGATCAGCTCTATAACCTCCACGAAATATACATTGTAGTTGGACAATGATGAAATCACCACGGAAGCACAATGTTTGAATATCTTGATGATTTGATGTCTACGAGCTCAAGATTAAAGATCAAATAGAATGCTAGGATTCATAATGTAAATCATGGGGTGACCTCCCTTAGGGGGAGATTGTTAGGAATTGGAAATTGTATTCTGAAGCATCGGTCACCCTATGTATAATCTAGCTTAAGTTAGCTCGTAGACATATCGTTTATTATGTTAGTTGTTAGTCAGTTATTAGCATAGTTTAGTCTAGTGCAACACCGTGGAGGAAGGACGGGTCTTTACCCATTGTATGCACGATCCACAAGCCGTCTGAGAGGCGTAGTAGTTTTATATAATAGCCCTCCCCACAAGGGAGAGGGTTGGATGTTCATTTGGAATCTAACCTTCCATGAGTTTCTCTTTCTAGAATATCCCACTTTCTCTCTAAACCATCTAATCATACGCCTTATTTGTGATTGATTGTGTGTTTGTGAAATCCAATATGTTACATTCTTTGTGGTGATCATATGTTGTTGTCCGCCATTCATCAACTTCTGTGGTTATGGTGCTTCACGTCTTTCTCCACCATGCTCACACTTCTTTTGACTTTGAATCTCCAATGTGATGTAGTTCTCGAGTCTTTAAACTTTGTAGATTTTTTGACTTTGGCGAAGAATCATCTTTAACTTTGTGTTGCCTTTGATTTTGAGGATAACTTTCATGTGTGATGATGTTGGTATGAGCATGGGGAGATGGTGCGGTCTTTCCCCGATTGAACAATCATCAGTACCTGTATGAATATGTTAGTGAAAAATACCAATCGATCATGGTGGACTTTTCTTAAAGAATTGACCACTACGATTGTTTTACTGATGAATGTCTTGATTCCATTCACCTTGGTCGAGCACATGTAGTCCGAATCCGTTGAGGACATTTATCATTACTTAGAATAAATTCAAGTAATGACCCACGTCTTCAGGACTCGATTCATGAAAGGAATCTCCTTGGCGGGATTTCCAGCACTTACAAGTTCGAATGTCGAGGGTGTTAACAACATAGTGTGAAAACACATCTCTAATTATTACAAAGGCTATTCTGAATTGGAGGCCCTGAGAGGCTAACAAGATATACCAAGTACATCAACAATTCGGTGAGTCATTGAAGTACATCAAGCATCACTCCACAACTATAGACCGTTTGCAAGTAACACTAAGCGTAATCCACAATGAATTACAAAGTGACCTACCGTCAGGTCTGTTTGATGTTGACCACGCATGAGTTTCCATTCAATCACCGAGGATCACAATTGTGAATCCCTCATAAATGTTCTCGACAAATTTCTAAGATGCGTGAAGGACTCAGAATTATATCACTTGTGTCCTTATTATTGAACAACAATTGATGAAATGTTTCAAGTGTTCCTAAGAGGTCTTTTAATGAATCTCGAGGCTCTAGACTCGATTAGGGCGCTTTGGTTTTAGTAGTGGAGACTGGGCGATGTCTCTTGTTTCAATATCAACACATCTCGAATGAGAAGTCGATAGATTACGTAGGGTTCCCAGTGAGAGTGTAACAAGCTCTTTTGAGAGAACTTGAGTGGCTTAAAGGTTTAGTGCAGGCGTCATTTGGGTCCATGATGACTTTGTCTTCAATACGGTGTCATCTTTGTGACAACCACTAGCATATGAGTTGAACTCGATTATGCGCCTAAGTTGAATCGTATGGAGGGCTATTTCTTTTCACTTTTCTTTAACTTTTTTTTTAATTCTTCAACTCCTTCTTTCTCTCCAATTCTCATATTCTCCTTTTTCAATCATACCTAAGGAATTCTAATTCTAACTATTGGTGATGTCCTTGGGTAGATCCCTCCATCTCTGGTGGATCATAGGACGTTTATTCCTAAACTTAGTCACCTTATAACTCCTTGACTGTTCCTATGTTTGCCATAAAACCATCAAAGTGTTTATGATTATAAACACATTTTGTTAACAGCTTGAGAGTTTTATATTTTCAGAAATACTCCCCCTCCACATGTACTTATGAGTTTTGACTTAAATCTGCACAGTGAGGGTAGAGCTCGCACTTTTGAATTGATCGGCTCCTGATAGACAATTCCCTGCGTGACACGGTTACGTTGTGTAGTTAAAGAGTTCCATTGTCAGCTTTTAGGCGACAACTAGCTCTAATAACTACCTTGAAGATGTAAACATACCTTGAAAGGGATGTTAAACCTGTCAAAGTTCATGTCTATCAAGAGTTTCTCGAATTGGTACGTTCTACTAAGACAAGTCTTGAGAGACAATACAACCCGTTCTTGTAAAGAAAGGACTTTGTAGTACGCTTCAGTGCCACAATCCTCTTATAAGGAGCGAAAGCTTCTTACTTTTGAGTAGAATTAATCAATTTTTCTATATTTTTTCATAATTATGCTCAAAAGAACAAGTGTTCCCTCTCGTATTTCAAAACCTCAAATGTTACTATTACTTGTTGAGAGGGAGTATTTGCTAAACAACTTTGTTCAAAAGATAAGTTCTTGTGGAAATCTTCCCGCAAAACTCAGAATGGTCATATTTTAAAACAACATTTCATCAAAAACGACATCAATATGCCATTTTTTAGGGGGAGAAAATATTATGTGATCAAAAATATGTTGTAAAGTAAATGAAATCTCGAAAGTGCTCAACTAAGACTTAACCCATGAATTGACGAGCTTTGAAAACCTTTCTTTATTTGTTTTTTGTACTTGTAGGAAATGTTGTAAGTAACCCCTTATGTCGTCCCATTAGGGTAAGATTGTAAACTTGAGTAACCATACAAGAACATAAACAAACCCTTATCTCCATTTGATATACAAATCAGTGAGCATGTGTAAGGCTTACAATGAACGAACGGGTAAGGTTTACAAGAACGTTTTATTTGTCTTAATCGAACAA
Source organism: Chrysanthemum lavandulifolium (assembly GCA_022545495.1). Taxonomy (NCBI): domain Eukaryota; kingdom Viridiplantae; phylum Streptophyta; class Magnoliopsida; order Asterales; family Asteraceae; genus Chrysanthemum; species Chrysanthemum lavandulifolium. The sequence continues at coordinate 143,997,082 of CM040246.1, read as the reverse complement.
AAAAAAACTTGAGGATAACATATTTGTTATTCCTCTTTTTTAAATCTTCGAATAAATGAAAGATGGAGCTTAGCTTCACAACGGATTAAGTGATGTGTTATCTCCTTTTGGTTTTTGATTTTGTCTAATCTTTGATTACCAAACAAAGGAGAAAAAAGCGAGATCTTGAATAATTAATAATTTTACTTTTATGTTCGAGTATTGATTTCTCATTTTGTTTGATCGTGATGAGGTCTTTCGCTCAAGTATTAACTCTATGAAGGTGAAAATACTAATTGAACAAGGATGAGATCGAATGATAGTATTTACTTTTTAGTCTGAGTCTTGATATTTGTTTACTGAAGTTGAGGCTAGTGTTGCGTTAAAGAGTGAATAGAGTTGATGTTGGTCTGTATTTGGGTTAGGACAGAAGTTGATGTTGAACAGAAGTTGATGTTGGTTCCTCTTTCATTTATACAACTGTGGACCGATGATATTGTTATAAACTGAGGTCATATGGAGTTGGGTATTTTGTTTGTTGACAAGGGTCTTGTATATTAGGTTAAGTGGTCGTGGTCAGTCTTCTTTGACAGTTTACGAATAAGATTTTCTTATTCGTAAATCTTGTCAGTTTACGAATAAGTTTCTTATTCGTAAGACTTTCTTGCTCGTAAACCATTCTTGGTCGCAAGGATGCTAATTCGTAAAGCTAAGTCTTGTTCGTAAAACATCTTCTAATTCGTAACATAAGGGTTTTACGAATTTCTTTCCAAGAAATTCGTAAGAAATCCCTTACTCGTAAACCTTAATCGTAAGACTTGTTCTAATTCGTAACATAAGGTTTTTACAAATTTCTTTCCAAGAAATTCGTAAGAAATCTGTTAATACAAATAAACCGTAAAAACGTTTATTCATATTTACTGATCTCTTTATGTTTTGTTGATAACAAATATAAAGTTATCATAAGTAAAATTATAAGAATACATGTTATTTTTGTAAAGTGTATATATATTTGGTCATTTACACAAAATATTGTATTAATTCATTTGTTGTAATAGTTTAACAGGATGGATTTTATCCAAGACCCATGACCCATACCCATGGAGCTAATCCATAACCCATGACCCAATACCCATGACCCAATGTCTAGATACATTGTACATTGTTGGGTACCCAAGGCTCATACCCATCACCCATGACCCGGTTTGCAACCCAAAAGCCGGACTGGTACAACCCAGCTTGCGGATCCTTGGATTACTCGATGTATCCCCAAGTGAGGATCCCAGAACCGCTATAGTAGAGATTTTTGCCTATAAATAGTGAGTCATTTCTTCATTGTTACTCACCCCTCTTCTTACAAACTCTCTCATATATTACCTCTCTTTTCTAATCTCATATCTCTTGATCTATCTAGTAGTTCTTCATTCTTTTGTTGTGATTCTCATATAGGTCCTTCTCAAAGGCGAGATCACGAGATACTACAAGTCATCCAATCAAGGGGTCCTTGATTAATTTGTTCTTCCACAAGATTTCTGTAGCAAGATCTTGTATTTCATATTTCACATAGTTGTGTTGGTTTGGTCCGCCATGTTAAGGACTCGGTATTTAGCTTTGTACCGGATAAAGTGTAAGTGACGTTGTGAGGCTTCTCCGCCGTGTTGAAGGAGCTTGTTGACATAGTGCTTGAACTCTCGAGTGGGGAACTCGAGGAGTGGAGTAGGGCAAGGAAGGTATCCTTGTAGCCGAACCACTATAGATCACTTGTGTCACTACTCTCTATCCTTCACTTTACTTGCTTTCATTATTTACTTTACTTATTGCTTTACACTTTCTATCCATCCATACGAATTCACATAAGATCGAATCTAAAGTTTTTGAAACTAAACTTAAAATCGGCAAAACTATTCAACCCTCCCCCCTTCTAGTTTTCCACAATTGGCCTCAAGAGCAAGGTTTACAAAAGTTTTAAAGTAAATTGTATTTTAAAAACTTTTTGATCACAATGAGTTTTGAAAATTATAAAGAAGGGCAATCTATGCAACGACCTCCACTACTTGAAACAAATGGTTTTATTTATTCGAAAAATAGATTTGAAACTTATGTGAAATCAAAAGATATTGATCTTTGGTACATCATTGTTGAAGGTGACTTTCAAGCCACTACAAAAGATGATAAAACCGGCAACGAAATAAACATCCCTCGTGATCGCCTCACCGACGATCAAAAGAAAAAACTTTCCAAAAATAGTGAAGCAAAAATGGTTTTATATAATGCTTTACCCAAAAAGGAATTTGAAATAATTTCTATGCTTAAAACCTCTAAAGAAAGTTGGAATTCTTTAGTTGTAACTCACCAAGGAAATCAACAAGTTAAAAATAATAAAATAGATTTATTTGTTCAACAATATGAACAATTTTCAATATCGGATGAGGATAGTATAGATAATTCTTTTGTTAACTTTAATACTATCATTACTTCATTACAAGAACTTGATGAGTCTTTCTAGTAGTAATCATGTCGAGATATCTTGAGGCGCCCATCTAAGTGGAGATCAAAGGTGACGCCATCGAAGAATCCAAAGACTTGTCAATCCTCACTCGACGAACTCATAGGCAATCTAAAGGTCTATGAGCTTGTCCTCGCTAAAGACTCCAAGCCTCAAAAGAAAAGAAAGAGAAGCACAAATCTCTTGCCTTAAAAGCCAAGAAGGTCTCAGCGATGAAGAAACCTCTTCTTGAAAGTGATGACGAAGAGTATGCTATGTAAGGATTTCAAAGTTCTTTAGAAGAAAAGGAAGATATGTCAAGCAAACCGTATGACGACAAGAAGGGGTTCCGGAAAGGCAAAGACGACAAGAAATCAAGGGATGAACGCACATGTTTTAAATGTGGGGACCCTAATCACTTCATTAGTGAGTGTCCCAAACGTGACGAACAAAAGGCGTTCGTAAGTGGTTCATGGGGAATGAGTGAGGAGGAGAACGAAGAAATTTTTCTCATGGAAAATGACTCAAACGAGGTATGTCCCGAATCTCTTTATTATAGTAGCTCATCATTAGATGATGAATCATTACATCGTGAATATGATAAACTTTGCAAAATTAGTCTAAAAGTAATTAACAAAAATAAGATTTTGAAAAACAAAAATGAACGTTTAGAAAAGGAAGTCATTGAGTTAAAACATAAATTAAAACATTTAGAAAAGGGGAAGAAAGTAGATGGCCAATGTGAGATTTGTGTTCAACTTCAAAAGTTAGTTGATAATCTTGATTCCAAGATTGCTAGAATGAGTACTAAAACTCTTGATATAATACTTGATAGTGTTAAAACGGGAAATAATCAAAAAGGTTTAGGTGTTCAGGAACTTATTGCATCAACTAGCGAGATTAAACAAACACAATTCGTTAAAGCAATTGAAAAACAAGCTACTGTAGTCACGGATCCCACGGATCCTTTGAAAAAGGAATCGTCTAGTGCAAATCCAGGAATCCGTGGGTATGTACCAGAAAACAATAGAAATAATATAACTACATCATCTAGAACCGACATTGTTATTGTTAACAAGAAGAAACCAACGCATGTTACTGTTAGAAATGTCAAACAACCACCTCCACTAAAACAAAATCAAAGTTTTATGAAAAACTAAGGTCCATCGTTTTCTAAACCAAACACATTTATAAGAAGACCAAATAATGTTTATCCAAGAAGTAACCACCATCAAATGGGATGGAATCCTAATGTACAAAACGGTTTTCCATTTCAAAACTTTACACCATGGAATGCTTTCTCACCTTTTTTCATATATGCCTAACATGAATGAAATGTATAACACTAATGGACCCTTGAACAAATGGGGACCAAACTTTTGAGTTAATTGTTTTCTTAGATGTGCTTAAAGGTCGACCTAGATCCGGATGAATGGATCAAGGATAGCGGGTGCACCAGGCACATGACCGGCAATAAATATTTGTTTTCCACATACGAATCCTTTAATGGAGGAAATGTGGTGTTTGGTAATAGCAAGAGCGAAATCATCGATAAAGGTACAATTTCTCACAAATCCTTAACCATTAACGATGTTTATCACGTAGAAAACCTAAACTTCAATCTTCTAAGTATAGGACAAATATGTGATAAAAAGTGTAACGTACTTTTTAGTGAAACCGGTAGTAAAATATTGAAAAACGGTATTACTATAGGAAGAGGCATTAGAAAACATAGAGTCTATGTCATTAAAATTGGTAATGAACCAAAAGACAAACTTTGTCTTACTTCTATGGATGATACTTCGACTTTATGGCATCGAAGATTGGGTCACGCCAATATGCGACTTCTTCAATCGCTATCATCTAAAGAACTAGTAAGAGACCTACCCAAATTAAAATACGAACATCATTTTTGTGATGCTTGTAACGTAGGAAAGCAAGTCCATGCTAGTCATAAAGCTAAAAATATGGTTTCTACTACTAAATGTCTAGAACTACTTCATATGGATTTATTTGGTCCATCCGCTATTCAAAGTTATGGAGGTAACTTCTATACTTTGGTTATAGTGGATGATTACTCTTGGTACACATGGACTAAATTTCTAAAGAATAAAACTGAAATGTTCGATTACTTTGAAATATTGAGTAAGAAAATCCAAAGACAACTAGGAAGTCCTAAAGTGTCAATTAGAACGAATCATGGTAGGGAATTTGATAATGAAGTGCAATTTGGAGCTTTTTGTGATGCTAATGGTACTACTCACAATTTCTCGGCTCCTCGAACTCCAGAATCAAATGGGGTAGTTGAAAGGAAAAATAGAACCCTACAAAAATTTTGGTGCAATACCGTCGACACATCAACCTATATACTTAACCGTGTCCTAGTTAGACCATTCTTAGGTAAAACTCAATACGAGTTACTTCGAGGCAAAAAGCCTACCTAGAACACTTTAGAGTCTTTGGTAGTAAATGTTTCTTGCTTAACACTAAAGATTACTTAACCAAATTTGATCCTAAATCAACCGAAGGTATCTTCTTAGGTTACTCTCCTAATAGTAAAGCTTATGTGATACTAAATAAAGAAACCATGAAGGTTGAAGAATCCTTAAATGTAAGATTTGATGAAAGTCCACCCAAACCTACCCTACCTCTTGTCGATGACGAGTTAATCGAAAGTGAAGCCATAGAAATCAAAGAAAATATAAATAAAGAAGATGAACCATTAAACAATCAAAATCATCAATATTAAAGAGTCTAAAGATCATCCCGTAGAAAAGGTTATAGGAAAGTTAAATGAAAGAACCTTAAGATCTCAAGTCCAAAACCAAAGTAGTTTATTTTGTTTTGTCTCAACCATAGAACGTAAAAATACGCAAGAAGCTATAAAAGATGAAAGTTGGGTAATGGCTATGCAAGAAGAGTTAAATCAATTTGTTTCTAACAATGTATGGACACTTGTCCCTCCACCTAATAACCAAACCATAATCGGAACTAAATGGGTATATAAAAACAAGTTAGATGCAAACGGTATAGTTTCTAGAAATAAAGATAGACTTGTTGCCCAAGGGTATAATCAACAAGAAGACATAGACTTTGATGAGACCTATGCTCCATTGGCTAGATTAGAGTCTATAAGAATACTTCTTGCTTATGTTTGTGCTCATGATCTTAAGCTTTTCAAATGGATGTTAAATGTGCTTTTCTAAATGGCTTTATTAATGAAGAAGTCTATGTAGCTCAACCTCCGGCCTTTATCGATTTTCAAAACCTAACCACGTGTACAAACTAAAGAAAGCTCTTTACGGTCTTAAAAAGCCCTAAAGGCTTGGTATGATAGACTCAAATCATTTTTAATCAAAACCACTATACCATGGGGTTAGTTGATAATACACTTTTCACAAAGAAAAAGGAATCATATATAATTATTGTTCAAATATCGTGGGACGATATTATATTCGGATCAACTTGTCAAGACATGTGTGATGATTTCTCAAAATCATGCATGATGAGTTTGAAATGAGTATGATGGGAGAACTAAGTTTCTTTCTTGGTCTACAAATCAAACAACTAGAAGATGGTATCTTCTTTAATCAATCCAAATACATAAAAGAAATGCTAAAGAAATTTGGTTTAGAAGAGTCAAAACCTATAAGAACACTAATGTCATCCGATACTAAACTTACAAAAGATAAAGACTGTGAATCCGTTGATAACACCAAATACCGTGGCATGATTGGTAGTCTTCTCTATCTTACGGCTAGTCGGCCGGATATCATGTTTAGTGTTTGTCTATGTGCTAGGTTTCAAGAAGACCCTAAAACTTCACACCTAGAAGCCATCAAAAGAATATTTAGATAAATTAAGGGTACGACTCAATTGGGATTATGGTATCCTAAGGGAATGGGGGTAGAAACTATTGTATATGCGGATTATACCATGCATGTGATTATGTTGACCGAAAGAGTACAAGTGGTGTATGTACTTTTATGGGTTGTTGTTTAACATCTTGGTTCTCGAAGAAGCAAACGGCATTGGCCATATCAACAACCGAAGCCGAATATGTCTTCGCCTACAAATCATGCCAACAAGCACTATGGAAGAAACAAGCGTTAGTTGACTACGATATTCATCTAAGTGACATAGCCATTTTATGTGACAACAAAGGTGCTATCGAATTAAGCAAAAATCCGGTGTTGCACTCTCATACAAAGCATATAGAGATTTGTCATCACTTCTTAAGAGACAATGTTCAAAAGGGGAACATTTCTATTGAGAAAGTATCATCCGAAGACAACATAGCCGACGTCCTCACCAAACCGTTGAAGCGGGAATAATTCAACTTGCTTCGTATTGGTCTTGGTCTTATGGAACAATCGTCATGAAATTTCTTTACGCAAGGTGCGTAGACGTTTGCTTTACTTTCTTTTCCGAGTCTAGGATCTCTATTTCACACACAACTCACAAACAATATGGGGATTTTCAAAACTCAAGGTAAACTTCCTTTCCAAACAATAAATTTTTCAAAATGCTTTCTAAAAGGATAATTCTTCCCGTATCATTTTTCTAAAATCACTCTCACGTCTAGGACAGACTTTTTCTTTCATTTTTAATACAAAGTAAAAACATTTTTCATTGCATCTCATGTCTTTTGAATGCTAAATGGAATACATAACTAATATGTATTTTCGGGTACATTCATTTAAGCAAAAATGAATTAAGGAGCACTCGGGTTATCTCACATAATTACAAATATATGCTTTTTCACTTCTTTGTTTCTTTTTCCTTTTTTAGGAGTCGAGATAACCGCAACTCCAAATGGTTTGCATATAGGCACACACTAGGCACCATTGTTTCCAAAAGGAATAATTTGAGCTGCCTGAGACCACTAGTACCACGGATCACAGCTTTTACGCTGGACGGATCCCTAAAGGATCGGATCCGTGGGAACCGTGGAACAGAAGCAAAATTTTTCTTCTATTTTTCTCACTTTGGCTATAAACCTTCATATTTTCAACATTTTAGCTTCTTCACTAATGAGTATGTCACTTAATGCTTGTGTTCTCATGATCACATGCCTTAAAATCATATATAATCATTAGATTTTAGTTCACATTTTGGTTTTAGCATTCATTGCAATGCAATATTTCATCTATAAATAAGGTTCCAAAATGCTTGCATATCCATCACTCTCAACCTCACAAAAAATCATCATCATGTCATCCAAAAGATCCTCAAACATTGATGAACCATCTAGTGAAAACAATCCTTTACAAGAAATCCAAAACTTCATCCTACCACCTTCCGTAGTGCCTCCACCCAAATCTAGAAGAACCGAACGGATTACCATCCGACCTTGTTGTCTAGCTAAATCTTTATCATAAAGCCCATTACCAACTACTAATTCACTACCAAATGACTCCATTGTAGCACCTCCATCATCTCCAACAAGCTCATCACCACATTCACCTACCAAGTCTGTCCCTAACACTCAAATCACACTATCGGAACTCTTTAAGACTCCGAAAACAATCCAACTACCCGTGTCTAGTCCACCACCCACTCCATTTCAACCATCCAAATCTACCCAACTAGCTTCCAACTTAAACCCAAAAGAACTAGTCTTTTTAACACCACCGACATCTCCAAACACACTTTACAAAGATCTTGCAACTTCACCACCTCTAGCTCCCATTATCTTACAAGAACATCTAGGTTCTTATCCTCCACCACTCACCAACATCATGGACTTTGATCCACATTTTCCAACATTTCCACTGCATATTACGCCTTCCACAAATCAAACTTACCCAGAAACCATCCACCCACACTACCCTCACCATTTACATTGTGAACATTGTCAATCCACTAGGGAACTTGCAATAAAAATAAGGGACGAGATGCGATTCATACTTAACCACGCCCTTGATCGCATCAACATCATCACTCACCAAAACTTCCATAATTAACCTTATGCAAGCATGGAAGGAATATTATTACTATTTTCATCTATTTTTTTAGTCATTTTAAAGAACAAACCTTGTTCTTAGTTTTACATTTGGTATGTGACCTATATACCACTACACTTTGATATTTTATTACAAGGCTTTGTTTACGTACCTTGGCTCTCCATCTTGTTTCTCGTCCCATACAAGATTATATTACATGTTACTACTAACATTTTCTTTGTAGGTATTATATTTTCTCACTTGAGCCCAATTCTAGGGGAGCTACCGTCGAGGGAGCTAGTGCTTTGTGGATCATACTTATTTTATTCCACAATTTATTTCTTCGTTAGGTTCGCTTTTGTTTCGACAAAAAGGGAAGAAGTAAAACTTACATATGCTTTCAAAACATACATCTAATCTTAAGTTTTACTCATCATAAAATTATATTTTGTCATCAACAAAAGGGGAGATTGTTAATACAAATAAATCGTAAAAGCGTTTATTCATATTTAGCGATCTCTTTGTGTTTGTTTATAACAAATATAAAGTTATCATAAGTAAAAGTATAAGAATACATGTTATTTTGTAAACTATATATATATATATATATATATATATATATATATATATATATATATATATATATATATATATATATATATATATATATATATATATATATATATATATATATATATATATATATATATATATATATATATATATATATATATGTATATATATATATATATATATATATATATATATATAACTTTAGCGATCTCTTTGTGTTTTGTTTATAACAAATATAAAGTTATCATAAGTAAAAAGTATAAGAATACATGTTATTTTTGTAAACTATATATATATATATATATATATATATATATATATATATATATATATATATATATATATATATATATATATATATATATATGTATATATATATATATATATATATATATATATATATATATATATATATATATATATATATATATATATATATATGTATATATATATATATATATATATATATATATATATATATATATATATATATATATATATATATATATATATATATATATATATATATATATATATATATATATATATATATATATATATATATATATATATATATATATATATATATATATATATATATATATATATATATATATATATATATATATATATATATATATATATATATATATATATATATATATATATATATATATATATATATATATATATATATATATATATATATATATATATATATATATATATATATATATATATATTTGGTCATTTACACAAAATGTTGTATTAATTCATTTGTTGTAATAGTTTAATATGATGGATTTTATCCAAGACCCATGACCCATACCTATGGAGCTAATCCATAACCCATGACCCAATGTCTAAATACATTGTACCTTGTTGGGTACCCAAGGCTCATACCCATGACCCATGACCCGGTTTGCAACCCAAAACCGGACGGTACAACCAGTTTCGGATCCCTCGATTGGCACCGACGTATCCCCAGTGAGGGATCCGAGGAACCTGGCTACAATAGAGATTTTGCCTATAAATAGTGAGCCATTTGTTCATTGTTACTCACCCTCTTCTTACAAACTCTCTCATATATTATCTCTCTTCTAATCTCGGTCTCTTGATCTATCTAGTAGTTCTTCTTTCTTTTGTTGTGATTCTCATATAGGTCCTTCTCAAAGGCGAGATCACGAGATACTACAAGTCATCCAAGCAAGGGGTCCTTGATTGATTTATTCTTCCACAAGATTTGTAGCAAGATCTTGTATTTCATATTCACATAGTTTTGTGTAATAGTTGTGTTAGTTTGGTCCTGACGTGTTAAGGACTCGGTATTTAGCTTTGTACCGGATAAAAGTGTAACCGGACGTTGTGAGGCTTCTCGCCGTGTTGAAGGAGCTTGTTGACATAGTGCTTGAACTCGAGTGGGGAACTCGGGAGTGGAGTAGGGCAAGGAAGGTGTCCTTAGCCGAACCACTATAAATCACTTGTGTCACTACTCTCATCCTTCACTTACTTGCTTTCATTATTTACTTTACTTATTGCTTTACACTTTCAATCCATCCATATGAATTCACATAAGATCGAATCTAAAGTTTTGAAACTAAACTTAAAATCGGCAAAACCATTCAACCCCTTCTAGTTTTCCACAAAATCCCTTATTCGTAAGAAAAGGGTTTGACCCACTGACTTCTCGCTCGTGACATTTTCCGACCAAGATTCATTCGACTTCCAAGAACGAAAACGCATAGAAAACTTACTTTTGGACCCGCTTGACCAAATAAATTTAACCAGATGACCACCAAAACTTTCACAATTTGGTACAAAACGTCAAGTAATAATATAAGTTATATCAAACCGTTATTGGATACGAATGGTGCAAGCAGTTTGTGACAACAATAAAATAAGAAACTTGAGACATTTTTTACCAATATGGATACATAACAAAAACTGTTATAACCAAGTGAATAAGAAAACAATAAAACTTGTTAAAAAGCAGTTTAAAAGGTGACGATTTTGTCAAGATAACACCACAAAATCAACCATAGTAATAAAACCTTGGCTCGATGCCTTTGTTAGGTCACCATAACATGATAACACAAGTATGTAAACGTAAGAAAGATGAGAGAAAGGAATGTAGAGTGGTGGGATTATTCACACACAATAATAAGGAAAGTGTAATGCATAAAATGAAACCAACACCTCTTAAGAGGGTTACAAGTGTTTATATAGGCAAGGAGCTAGGCAACACTTCTAGTCCCTTCTCTTAAGTCGTTGGGCCTATCCAAAGGCCTATGGGCTTACTACATAAGTCTTGCTTCTATTACAAACATATAAAACTATTAAGCAACTCGTTACATATCCGATGACCGACACTTGAATAATAGTTACACGTGATCCCAACACTCCTAAACATTATTTATTGTCTTTAAACAATGTATGTTTCTGAACTTTGTAGACTACAAAATTTTATGCATTTGGAATTATATTCATTTGCATTAAGTATGAAATCATGTCATGTTAGTCTATGAAATCATATGCATTTAGACTTGGATTTCACTTAATTTACTTTGACAAAAGAGCAATGAAGAATCAAGAATGGATGCACAACACCGAGCAAGTATATGTTCATACTCAAAAGTGGTGTCTGTGCATCCGATAACATCAAATTATCCCGAATATTAAGTGTCAATTTCGATAATGCTTATAATTTATATCATTTATATGGATTTACGCTTGTTTTCCATTATATTCCACTTTCGTGTAAATTACGAGCATTGGAGCTAAAGAGACGGAATTGGAGAATGTATTGAAGATTTATCATAGTATGCTTACTTTGAAGGAATTACGCGTAACTCTCTCTCACATTGCCGTAACTAATGCGTGGGTCGAAACCAACTTATCGTAAGATTACTGCATTCTCCCAAAGATTACGACGTAACCATATTAGGTCAAATGAGGATCCGCACGATAATTCGCCGTAACTAATGCATCAACTACGGCGTAACCAAGATTTATTGAAGATACTGGCGTAACTCCTTCCTGAGGTTACGCCGTAACCAGCATATCTAGTGCAATTTACAAAGAATTAGATGATTACGACGTAACTCTTTTAATAGTTACGCCATAACCAAGATCTGGCCTATAAATACACCACGATTTCCAACATTTCAAATCATCCCATTTCACACACAACAATCAGAGAACATGAGAAGAAGCCAAAGGCAGATCTACAGGAGCATACAGAGCCATCTCCAAGGGAGAAATCACTCCCCTACGATAAGCATTAGCTTTTTATCTTTTCTTTACTTTCGATTCATGTATTTCGTAACATTAAACATTGAATTGATTTGTATGGTTAATTGTTTTATTTGCGTTTACTTTACTTTGTGATAATTATTTCTAAGTGTATGCATGCATAGTTTATTGGTAGCTACCCTTGTTTGGGTAGTTTTGAATGGCGGTAGAGGCTAGTTGCTTAGGAGATATGACCAATTGACCCCTAAGTGAGTAGATCGAGACAGAAGGGTAAGATATGACCAACCGACGACCCTTTCAACTTGTGCGATTTAACCAACTCGATCACCCACTGCTTGGATGAAATTAAGAATTAGGGTGAGTGTAAGATGCTAGCGCCCGCACTCACTATTATAAGTCTAGCATGTAGCGGAACTTAATGACTCGACAGGGACCGGGAACAAGCTGGACTTATGAGGGACACCGACTTCTCCGGTGGTGGCATCTTTCTTGATAGGTTAGAAGCATGACCAAATATTGTCCTCTCGACTTTGACCCCACCAAGTAATTGGAAGTAATTAGACGTAAACATTACTAGGTAGGATGAATAACTAGGTTAGCACCACCACCGTATTGATTACATCTTTGCCTTTACTTGCTTTAATAGTTAATTAGTGATTTCCTTATTGAAATCATATTAAATCTGTGACACCTAGACTTAGTATTAATCCCACACATAGCTCTTGGGACGACCTCGGTTTTACCGAATACTACATCGCACACGATCGGCACATCGCCTGTTAGTGCATTAGGGTAGACCATAGGTATAACGAGACATTATAAATATTAAAACACAGTCAAGAAAACTCGCATCAAGATCCGTTGTTGATACTTCATACATCTTTGATACTTGGATCCGTGTTTCGAGTTGGATATTGATATTTCCTTTTCATAAAGAGCAATGAAGAATCTAAAATGGATGAACAACACCATATCAAGTTTATTTTGATAAGCGAAAGTGGTGTCTGCTCACCCATATCGATACTTCATCGCCTTTGTAACACTCCGGAGTAACTAGTGTTAATCTAGAATTCACTATGTGTGTAGGAGTTGGTTCATTCGTTGTAATGAACATTCTATTTATAGTGATGGCCCTAGGGTTTCATGTCCTCCATGGGAGTCCATCAACGTTTCCAAGATGGTCCACATGTTGGGAATCCAACGGGGGAGACAAGAATGACACGTGGCGTGTTTTCCTTGGTCTCGCTAGATGTATGGAATGATCCATACATGATTACAGCACTTCCACTAAGCAAATGAGGCAGTTGCACGTGTTTATTGCAACGGTCCCTAAGGAGGGTTCCTAGTATTGTCATTGTCTCGAGTATTTAGGCGTGCGTAAAGCGCATGAACTTTACTTAATGGGCTAAAGGTCCCATATGCTATCACCGATATATAAACACAAACCTTTATCAAGTATCTTAGACCTTACATAGTGGATGCTTTTAGTTTTCATCTTTCTTTATGTATCGATTGCGATTTATCAATGTGATTTTATATTGTTGTTTGTTAGGATTTAGTAAATCCGTTATTAAAGAGTCGGTCACCTCAAGTATATGTAATCGTTAGAAAGCTCAGAGTCGAGATTATTTAATGTTTAGTAGTATTTAGTTAAGTAACACCGTGGAGGACAGACGGGTCTTTACCCACCTGTGATGCCCGATCCACACCCGTAGGTGGCGATTTATGTAAGAACTATAAATACTCTACCTCCTAAGGTAGAGTTGGAGCTCATAATAATACTTTCATTTTCATTGTTCCCAAACCACTAACTCTTTCTCTCTAAAACCTCATCTTGTACGCCTACTTGTGTTTATGATATGATGTGTTTGTGAAATCCAATATGTTACAAATGGTATCAAGAGCCATGGTTTTATCATCTCTCTTACATATCCTTGGATGTCTAGTGATTTTAGATGGTTTTTGAGTTTGAAAAAGTTTAGTGGATTTTGCATCATTTGGATCACTTCTAGTGTTAAAGTTTGAATTTTGGATGTACTTTTGTGTTTAGAATCATTGTAAGTGCTTGGGTGTTGATTTGGTAAGCTTGAATCACTGTGGTTGAGCTTGTTTTGGATTGAAAAGTGTGTTTTTGAAGTTTTTCTTGCTAGCGACTTGGTTCTCGTTGTGGTTTTCATCATAGCGACTTGCTTTAGTAAAAGGTAGCGAGTTGTAGTGTTAAGTGTTAGCGACTTGGTCCTAGCGACTTGTCTATTGAGACAAGCCGAAAAATAGTACAACTTAGTAGATTCTCCACTACGGCTAGCGACTTGGTGAAGTTAGCGACTTGTACTATGTATTCTTAGCGACTTGGTGTTAGCGACTTGGATCTTAGCGAGTTGTTCTTTAGCAACTTGACTATTAAGCGATTTGGTACTCTTGGCGACTTGGTGTTAGCGACTTGGACCTTAGCGAGTTGCTCTTTAGCGACTTGACTGTGTAGCGACTTGGTGCTTTAGCGACTTATGTCCAGCGACTTGGGTCCTAGCGACTTGATCTTAGCGACTTGGTTCAAGTATTCTTAGCGACTTGGTTGACTTTTGTTTGTAATACGGTTTTCTCTTGATTTAGTAAAATCCCGTGAAAGAATCTATTTCCGGTTTAATCATAGAGTTATAAAACTCGTATAACTCGTTAACATGTCTACCAATGTACCTACAATCATCTCCATCGTTGTTCAAGATGTTCAAGCAATGCTCTCGAGCACTCGCCCACCCATGCTTCGATGTAACCGACTACGACTCTTGGGCACAACGAATCGATTGTACTGCCTTGGAAAAGAAAACGGAGTCAACATTCTCAAGTCTATTGATGAAGGACCTTATCGATTGAGACTACAAGAGACTTAATTGATACAAATTGCAGATGGAACAATGATCTACGGAATGATGCACCAAAGACGTATGATGAGCTCAATGATAAGGAGAAAAGAGATTCGATGTTGATATCGTGGTTTAACATTATACTTGTGGTCTTCCAAAAGATATCTACAAGCTTATCAATCACAAATACGTAAGCCAAAGCAAAGATGGGATAATGTCAAGATGCTTCTCTCGTGTTCGAATTAACCAAGGAAGACAAAGAATCACAACCGTATGATGAGTTTGAGCACTTCAAGATGAAACCAGATGAGAGTGTCTATGAGTACTACGTGAGATTCCATAAGCTTGTGAATGACATGAGGAACATCAAAATGACCATGCCAAACATTCAAATGAACTCAAAATTTGTGAACAACATGAACCCGAATGGCACAAGTTTGTCACCTGTGAAGCTAACCAAAGGAATGAAGAATACAAACTATGAGCAATCGTATGCCTTCCTTCTTCGAATGAGAGACATGCCATGTTTGAAAAAGGATTCTTGATCGTTCAAAACCAACCTGGGAGAAACAAACTCATCAAATGATTCAACACCTTTTATACCAATGTTGGAATTACCACCAAAGCTTCTCAAGTCATACCCATGGGTGATGGTAATTACAAGCTCATCCTCGATCCAAAGATATAAGCCTCCCGACTCAAACACACGCATGGAAAACTTCATCAATCAACTTTCTCTCATGGTTAGTCAAAACATGAACTCTCTCCCCACACCAACAATAACCTCGTAGCAAAGATCCAATCCATACAATCAAGCTACGGTCGAGATGGGAAGGTTATGGTGCAACCGCTCAAGAAAGGCGTTATGAGCAGGGAAGAGGTGGAGTTGGTAGAGGTTATATGGCAAATCAAAATCGGGAAGGATTGGAAATCAAGGTCAAGCAAAGCCAATTAAGTGCTACAACCGTGGTGGTAAGGGACATATTGCTAGAATCGCACATCTCCAAAGCGCCCATGTAACGCGAATACTTGAGACAAGATGTTGCTTGTGCAAGCTCGTGATAGCGGAGCTTTGGATGAAGAGGAATTGTTGTTTCTTGTTGAGGAAATGCCCGAACCTATGATGTCGATGTTGATGAATGTACCAATTCAGAGATAGGTCATAATCATCGAATGCCTTTCAAGTAGCCGATTGTGATGCATTCGACTCGATGTCGATGATGAACCCTACCGCTCAAACAATCTTCATGGCTAGCATCTCACCTATGGTCTCTCCACCACAACAGTTGGCCCATCCAAAGACTCAATCATTTGGAGGTATTAAAACTATATGATGATAGTTGATGAGCAAAGATGATAAAGTACAATCTCTTGAAACTTATGAATCGATATTGATGATGAGGGTAATAGTAATATTGTCCCATATGATCAATATGTGAAGCAAAGTGAAAGTGAGCTTGTACCAAGTAATGCATCTTCCGCAATCAATGATGATTATGTTTTGATGAATACAATGCATGTGCCTCGATGATTCTCATACCTCCGAATTGAATGCCTATAAAGAACAAGTTGCTATTTATGAACAACGTGCTAAGTTTGAGTTGACCACCCGTGAGCAGGGAAATGGATGACCAAATGCGTACAATTATTAGAAAAGTAATTTTAGAGAAGAAGTATTAAAACAAGAGTTAAACTCCTTACAAGAAAAGCTTTCTAAAACTGCTAAGCAAAAACAAGAACTTCAAGAAAATGTTAAAATGCTTAGGCAAGAATTCAATGCTAAGGAATCAAAACTTTTGAATGATTTTTCCAATCTAAAAACTTTGAAAAACAAACTTGAAAACAATTTGTACGTACAAGGGAACACCATTCAGACTGCTCACATGATCACAAAGCATAGAGTTTTAAGCGATAAGCATAGTATTCCCATTATTAAGGAACCCAACCCTGAGTATGGTAAGAAAGCAAGAGAAGCTCAAGGTAATTTATGATGGCCATGAAATCCTTAAGCCTAGGCAGAAACCTAGTTGCACCGAAAGTAACCGAGGAAGATAAGAAATCGATGAAGTCACTAGGAGAAAATGAATAAGAAGCTAGAAGATCTCGAGTGTAAAAGAACAATATCACTATCAAACCCCATGATTAAACTAAGGAAAATTGGATCTCCTTAAACATGTTTAAGCCTCGTAATCTATTAACCCATGAACAAGTGTTCGAAAAGGATATGGATATGCAAAGATGAAAATCTTGTTGAAAAAACACTCCATAGGAAAATGCTCGCATTCACAGTATCCTCCAAATACACCAATGCATCTATTTCCCGGATCTATTGCCATTAATAGCAAGACCTTAATCACCTATATGTTGTTTATCGATGTTTGTTGATTTTGAGAAAACTTGTAAGAAGAGAATCACACCCATGGGGATAACTCGAGGGGAAAGGGTTTGAGCAAACAAAAGAATGTTATTTAACCGAGGTCATGCCTTTCTTTAAACAATTAAAAGGTCAATTGAGAGCCTTCAAAAGGGATAAATTCGGATATTAAAGAAATGGAAAAGGAATTTGATGCAATGATAGTTGAGGTCAATGATTATGAACAGGAACTCAAATATAATGAAGTTGAAAGGAAGAACTTGCATATCTTAAATGAGAATTTAATTTTGAGTCGTGTTGCTCAAGATGTATTTTATAATCGTTACTAAGCACTCTATTATCGCTTCTCGATTTCATGAATTAACGATTGCATTGAAAGTTTCCCATGATCGTGTCATTGAGCTTGAAAACAAAAACTCATAACTAAATGAGAAAATTGATCGGTGATGATCACGATAATATGGTAAAACATCTTTCTAAACTAGAAGTTGAACATTTTGATTTACAACTAAATATCAACATCTTAAAGAAAATGTCAAAACCTCAAATATCAAGACATCCTCGATGTTCCGTAGTTTGATGTAGTTTTCAAATAAATAAACGTGATTTAATGAGATTCAAGCTCATTGTTACACGATCGAAAGTCGAAAGCCCAAATTCTTAATTAAATGGTGAAAAGAACAATGTGATCGGCTCCCAAATGCCTCCTCCTTTAGATTCTCAGATTCTCAAACTTTTCATCTTCAAAACTTGGTTAATGTCTTACAAAAGAAAACGAGAGTTTTCTAGAAGAAAATGAAAAGTTAAACCAAGACTTTAAAGAGTTATATGATTCAATGAAAGGCACTCGTGACAAAACAACTAAAAATAACGCCTTTACAAAAAGAAATTGATAATCTAAGGAGTCGGAAAAAGGGAAATCGCCACTTGTTTTTAATGAGAATGTTGCATCAAAGTCATCCTCGATCGCAAATATATCGCGATTGTTAAATACATTCCTCCTCATCTTAGGAACAATGAACTTGTGTTTCATAACTATTGTGCTCACCTTAAGGATAGTCTAGAATGTCTCCGTGAAATTGTGGAAGAAGATTTCATAAATAAGCCTCTTGATAGAGAAATTAGGTTTGCTTGCATCTAGGCCAAACGATCTCAGGAGCTGCTATAATGTTTAATTGCAACATGCCCTAAATCCTTAGGTGCGAAAGGTAAAGCTGTGATGCCTTGTTCTATGCCTAGTGCCAAGCATACAAACCATTCTATGCCCAGTTTTAAGAAAGTGAACACTAATGTGCCTTTAAGTAGTTCAGATCCCTGCACGTCTAGTTCAGAATGCAAATAGTAGATCAACCAACTAATGTTCCCATAATTCCCTCTACAGAGTAATCATGACATTAAAGCAAGCGGGTCAAAGCCCGTGCAATACCAAGCAAGATAGGACTCTCAAGCCAAGAATTTGCATTGGAAGAGAGAGAAGAAGACCAACCTAGGAACTTTAAGTTTGAGTTGAGTAAACGAATCGTGTTGATTCTAGTATTAGCCATAGGCGCATCTTGTAATTAATTTGAATTATGATACTATCGCAAACCATGTAATGATGACTACTTGAATTGCTACTATTCATGAATGTGGTGTGAATGTTTTGTCTAATGATGTCAAATGCCCAGTTAAAATTGTTAATGTTAAAATCAAGCTAAGAAGGCTAAAAAGCAAAGACGAAAGAAAGTTAGAAAACAGTGGAAACCCACAGGAAGAATATTTAGTAAAATAGGTTATCAATGGATACCTTCTCGCCGTAAGGTTAATGAGTGTTGCCCTCAATTTGCTAAGACAATGCCCACTAGAAAATGGATGCCCACCGTAGAACTATTCCCTTAATAAGTGAACATACTTTGAATAGGTTAAATACGGACATTAGCACTAAATCTATTTCGATGATTCCACTATTTCTACTCGATGCGGGTGTTCCAATCATCACATTAACCAAGTGGAACCCATTATTGCATGGGTTCCCAATTATCCGATTATCCATTCTTGTCTCGTGTTCAACTGCGGATCGCTCAAATCGCTTACGTGGTACCGGACTCAGCGCTTCAAGGCATATGACTAGAGATCGCTCACGGCTCATGAACTTCTTGAGTAAATTCATCGGACCGTTAGATTCGGAACCACCATTTTGGAGCAATTATGGGTTATGGAGATTATGTGGTTGGTAAAAGTGTAATTTGTATATATATGGAAGGTCTTGGTCATAACTTGTTCTCTGTTGGTCAATTTCGTGATTCGGATCTAGAAGTGGCCTTTAGAAAACATACTTGTTTCGTTAGAGAACTTGATGGTGTGGAATTATTAAGAGGTACTCGTGGTTCTAACCTATACACCATCTCTATCGAAGACATGATGAAGTCTCTCCAATCGCTTCTGCTGTCAAAGGCTTCTAAAACAAAGTCATGGTTATGGCATCGTCGTCTCAATCACTTGAACTTCGGCACCATTAACAACCTTTCCAGAAAGGATCTTGTCGAGGCTTACCCAGTTAAAATATGAAAAGATCATCTTTGTTCAAATTTTGCCAATTGGGAAAAAGCATGAAATATGCCCACAAACCAAAACCCACAAACTAAGTAATGGAAGTTCTTCATACCCTTCATATGGATCCGCATGCGGACCAATGAGAGTGAAAACGACAAATGGGAAGAAATACATTCTAGTAGTTGTTGATGACTACTCGATTTACTTGGGTAAAGTTTTGAGAACAAAGATGAAACTTCAGATGTCATCATCAAACTTATCAAACAAATTTCAGTTCGACTCAACAATACGATTAATTGTTCGAATAGACAATGACACGTAGTTCGTTAACAAATACTTAATTCGCTTTATGAAAGTGTTGGAATCACCATCAAAGAAGTGTTCCACGAACTCCTCAACAGAACGGTGTAGTTGAAAGATCTAAATCGAACTCTTGTGGAAGCCGCTAGAACAATGCTAATTTATTCAAAGGTTCCAATGTTTCTATGGGCTGAAGCCATTGCCACTGCTTGCTACACCCAAAATCGTTCCCTTATTCACACCTCTCATGGAAAAACTCCATATGAACTTGTCCATAAACGAAAACCTGATCTTTCTTACCTTCGTGTGTTTGGTGCTTTGTGCTATCCAACAAATGACGGTCAAGATTTAGGAAAATTAAGAGCTAAAGCGGACATTGGAGTTTTTGTTGGTTATGCATCAAATAAGAAGGGTTACCGAATCTACAACAAAAGAACTCGAGATATCATGGAAACTATTCACGCCACGTTCGATGAGTCAGTCCGGCAAATGGCTCCAGACAATCCGATTCTGGACCAAGATCTCAACCTTCTTCAAGTAGTCCTATCAGTTCTACTCTTGTTTCTAATCCCTCCAACGACTCCTTATGTACCTCCATCAAGATGATTTAAAGAAATTGTTTGATCCAATGTTTGATGAACACTATGAGCCGAATGCTAATGATATGTCAATTCCATCGAAAGAGGCGCCCTATCCCCGCCAATGAAGTCAACCCTTCGTTTCAATATCATTAAGTCAAGCGCTGCTCGCCGATCACTCTGTCTCATCAACAAATCATCAATCATCGAATGTACATCATGGAATTGTTTCGCACCCATGATGAAGTTAATCCTTGCTACTCCCCAAGATGCTCCATTCGAAAACATATTTGCTCCCGAATCATCATCGTAACCATCTTCATCGAGATATCGACTGCTATTTCAGCCTCAACAATGACCACATGAACACCTCGTAAAATAGACACATGATCATCCATTGGACAACATCATTGGTAACCCTCTCGTCCAAGATCCACACGAAACAACTTGCAACCGATGCCTTATGGTGCTTCTTCAACTCGTACTCTAAGATCGAACCAAAAGATGTTAAAACCGCCATGAATGAAGACACCGGTTCAATGCCATGCAAGAAGAAATTCATGAGTTTGATCGACTTGATGTATGGGAATTAGTACCGCCTGACAGGCTATGATCATTGCTCTAAAATGGATCTTCAAAGTGAAACTAGATGAGCATGGTGATGTTTTAAAGAACAAGGCTTGATTGGTTGCAAAGGATACCGTCAAGAGGAGGGTATTGACTTTGAAGAATCATTTGCTCCTCGCTTCTCGATCGAGGCAATCGTAATCTTCTTGGCTAATCTGCAAGTAAGAACATGGTAGTCTATCGATGGATGTAAAGACGGCGTTTTTAACGGAGATCTTAAAGAAGTCGATAACGCCACCAACCCAAGGCTTTGTGAATCGAGCATCCTACTCACGCTTATCGCTTGAAGAAGGCTCTTTACGTTTAAAGCAAGCTCCAAGGGCATGGTATGATACGCTATCAAAGTTTCTTCTATCTACTGGATTCAAAGAAAAGAGCGATTGATCCGACATTGTTCACGTGAAGTCGACAAACATTTAATTCACGCTCAAATATATGTTGATGATATTATCTTTGCCTCGACCGACCCTAATGAGTGACCGTTTTCAAATGAAATGGGTTCTAAATTTCAAATGTCAATGATGGACAAATGTCATTTTCTTGGGATTACAAATTTCACAAAGTCTCGAGGCATTTTATAAATCAATCTAAATATGCAAATGAGATTTTAAAGAAATTTGTTTTTGATTTTAGTGACCCCGTTGACACTCCCATGATAGAGCGCATTAAACTAGATGAGGACCACTCAGGGATCATGGTAGACCAAATGAAATATCGTAGTATGATTGGATCTCGATGTACCTCGCGCCTAGTAGACCGTACATCTTGTTCATTGCTTGCATGTGTGCTAGATATCGTGCTAAGCCTACCAAAAAGCACCTTGAAGCGCTTAAACGGGTCTTCGGTATCTCTCAGGAACCATCAATATGGGACTTTGGTACCGAAGGACACCGGTATGTCACTAACGACCTATGCAGATGCCGATCATGCACGATGTCAAGATACTCCGTCAAGCACGCCAGAGGGTGCTCAGGTTTTGGGTGATAAGCTTGTGAGTCGGTCTTCAAAGCAAATGAGTACTTTTATTTCTCTACAGAGGTTGAATACATAGCCATGTCATCTTGTTGTGCTCAAATCCTTTGGATGAGATCCCAATTATCCGACTATGGCTTTTGATTCATGAAGTGAGTGTGAGAAAACACAAATATCAACAATATCAAATTAGCCGTAAAATTCGACAAAATTAACCCTTTAGGAAAAGGTCAACGTGCCAAACCTCACGGTGTGATAAAAGTGATACCGGGAAGTGATTTCCGGTCGTGTCCCAACGAGTGTGAAATGGAAGGATTCGTTAAGTTTCGTGATTAGAACTTGAATTGGATTTTAATGATTTTGGATTTGGTTACGTATTCTACAATTTAATGAACGGAAGGTAATTAAGGCAAGGGAACCCTAATAGACTAAAATTAAACTATCACTAAACCTAAGGAATGATAAAACTAAGTCGCACTAAGTCCTAGGGTGCAAAACGCAAAACGTAAAATCCAGAAACAACCCGAGCCATAAACGTGAAATTTTTAAAATTTAATACTACGGGTGTGAAATCAATTTTCCTAACGATCTATTCGACTAAAAATAATTTTAAAAAAAGCGGAATATTTTTCGACTTTTAAATTAATTTCTACGAATTAAAACGATTTTACACTAATTAAATGATAAAAATACTTAACCATTATAGAAAAATCAAAATTTATAGAAAAGTACTTTGACTAACACCGATTATGAGAAAATTAAAATGTGGAAGGTACTATGGAAAAAAGCACTAAATAAGCCAAGAAGGCTTATAAGCTAAAAGCACCTAAGGTGTCCTTATAAATATAACAATGCAAAGAATTATCGATAAAGTCCCAGGCGGCGTTGGTTTGTGGTGTTGTGTTAGTGTGTTAATGAGAGACTGTGGTTCGAATCCTTTGGCTCTCCTTTTTGCAAACGATTTTTTCTTTGATTTTCTTTTTGGAACTTGAAGAGTACCAAGTAATAAGCAAAGTTTGTGAAAACACTTTGTGAATAATCTTAATAAGCGTTAAACCGCTTATTCCAACAAAGGTAAAAAACAAACAAGCACTCCTTTTTCTTCTTTTGATGATTACAACCAAACACTTTTTTTTTTTTTGTTGACTATCTTTTGAAACTTGTTTACAAGATCAAAACAAGGAGATTTTGTAAACACTTAAGCTTTGAAAAACTAGGCAATAAGCAAGAAATTGCTTATATGCTACCGATTTGATGTAACACAAACAAACACCATTTAAAACTGAAATCCAAACACTCCTTTGCATTTTCAAAAGCATAATAAAGTGATGAGTAACTCGAAAGGACAAATGGGCAAGCAAGCAATTGTTCTAAAGACTAAACTAGATACAAAAGGGAAGTAAGCTACAAAAAAAAAAAAAAGAAAAGATAGTTGGCGCTTAACAACTAGAGATCTTAAGACTAATCTAGTCTAAAAATCAACGAGCTCACTCTAACTAAGCACCAAGGAAGACTAAAAATCCAAGTTCTAACTATACTAAGCTAAACTAACCAACTTATACTAATAAGGTGTTATAAAACATCATAAGTTAAAACAAGCAAATCAAAATGTGACTGTGGGACGGGGTTTGCAAAGCACGATGCAGGCGAGGAGGTGCTGTTTGCGCCTTATTTCTCGAGCTAGGCAAGTGAGCACCAAGGTAAGTTTAAGTTGCAAAACATGGTTAGCCAAGTGGAGATTCACAAAAGCGATTGGGAGGGTAATCTGACACCGCATGACTTATAAATAAGTCATACAATGCGGTCCCTGGAACCGCTTCTTCGAGAAAACAAAGAAATTGCATTGGACGTTTAAACTTCACTTTAAATTGAGCTAAAGAAAATCGAGATGTACATAAGTTGGACAAAACTAAGTTGAGCTTATGAAGATTAAGGACAAACAAGATTCACAAGTTTTGAATATCCATTAAGTCATGAAATTACACAAGAACAAAGATTAACTCGCATGTCCATGCATTTAGAACAAATACAGAAAACACTTTTTTTTTTCTTGATTTCAACAGGACTTATTCACACTAACTCAACCTTGCATAAACTGACTATTGAAACTAAAGTGAGTTTGACTTAATTGGTCAAAGTGGGTAAAAACTACTTTGACCCATTCAACCAACTTAATCCAAACACTCTTTTAAAAGTTTTGACCCCTTTTACTTTTCTTTTCTGAAAACTAAGATATGTAACTAACAACAAGAATCAACCAACAAAGAGAATGAATTAAACTTAAAACTGCTTTTTCATTCAAATTAAAAATTACAAAGTAGAAACTAAAACTGAATTTTTTATAAAACTAGGGTGCCTTTTCTGGCTTACATTAGCTCCTATTTATACTACTAAACTAAGTCTTCAACTCTTGAGCTTCTCTTGATGTGTTTCTTCCGTGAGGCGCAAACAAGGACCAATCTTTGTGCTTCTTTCCTTAAATCTCGACCATTGATCAATTAGGTACATATGAGAAGATCATCTAAGCCGCCCACCGAACCCTTTGAAGCCGGGATTGCCATGGTGGCATGTCTTGGGAAGGTGGAACAAGATAGTGGGTTGGGAGTTGTGATGTTTCGGGTAAAAAGCTAGGGCTTCGGTATTGTGAAGTGGAGGAACAAGGGCACAGGAAAACGCTTTTTTTTATTATTTTTTTCTCGTGTTCGTGTGTGTTTGGGCGGGAAGGCAGGGAGTAAGAAAGCAGAGATGGGTGGTTGTTATCTCTTTGACCTGGGTTGGGGATATGGGTTTGACCGGGTCGGGATTAATGGATTGGGTTGTTATATTTGGGCTCGCTAATATTAGAATTGGACTTAAGGATTAGATATAAGATCCAATGCAAATATAGGGACTAAATCGCCAAGACCGAAAATTCAGTGGGACCATTCATGAAATTGTGAAAATGTAATCCAAGGTCCATACTTGTGAATCTCAAATAGGTTGAGGACCATTTTGCCAAACCGAAATTCAAGGATTAAATTTGACAATTTTAAAATCCAGGATCAAACTGTAATTTCTCAAACTTTTGAACTTTTCACCAAAGGATTAATTATGACAACCTATGATTTCAAAAGGACCTTTGGTGACTTTTCTTTTAAATTACGTGCTCGTGGACTATTTCATCAATTTTTGAAAGACGGGGACCTGAACGCCAATTGTGCAAACTTTGTTCGTTTTCATCCGATTTTAAACATTTTGCATCCGAAACATATAAAACACAATTTTGAGATATTTTCGTATTTTGATGCATTTTGAGTGTTTTAGATGTTTTGCATTCAGATTGACCTAAAATGATGAGTGAATACGCACTCATCAAATCCCCACACTAAAACATTGCTAGTCCCTAGCAATCTTTTGAGAAACATAATGGATTTGAGTCTCTTTACCAAAAGCCATTACTCGAGTAGCCAAATGTTTCAGTTCAGTAAGAACCATGGTACACCGATAACCATGTGATTTTGAGCAAACCACCGACTTTCAACGGATTTGATTTGTCTTTACCGTGCGCACTACCCCTCGGACTAGCCACTCTTAGATAAATTATCAACATTATCTTTGGTGAGTCGATTACCAATTATGGTTTTTCCATCGCTTTCACCACAAGCCATAATCTTATGGCTAGCCAACTCTTCACTTTTTAGGATATGGTGAATTGAATACCATACAATTTTCTTTATAAAATTGCAAGCCATATAAACGGATTTGAGAAATCTTTACCAAGAGCCGTTTGCTCGGATTAGCTAATCCTTTAGTCTTGCTGCATATGGCGGATCGATAACTGGATGAGAAAGTGTAGAACACTTTCTCCAAAAAAAATTTGGCCAAAAACGGGGGATTAAAGGTATATTTACATGATAAAATTCGTGAGAATCCCCACACTAGAGATGAATATTGCCTCAATATTCAAAGTACGCGGTTATGCCGAAACAAAGAACGTGAAAGGAAATATTAAGGCCATTATTTAGAAAGATGATTTTTTTTTTTTTTTTTTTTGAAACATGTGGGCAACCCCCACACTAGGGTGGTAGAAAGAGGTGAGAAATGTAAATATGGGTGAAACCCATATGGCATGCTACTTGTTTTTGATTCCCGAGTCGCTAGCTTGACTCGACCCGTATTCATTTGTTCATGGGGAAAGTAATTGGAAACCAATCTCGATCGGACTTTCGCTCACAATGTTAATGAACATATGAACATCGAAAGTTCCACACCGACGAGATATAACCGCGGTATTGTTTAATAGTAGA
Source organism: Chrysanthemum lavandulifolium (assembly GCA_022545495.1). Classification (NCBI taxonomy): domain Eukaryota; kingdom Viridiplantae; phylum Streptophyta; class Magnoliopsida; order Asterales; family Asteraceae; genus Chrysanthemum; species Chrysanthemum lavandulifolium. The sequence goes on along the minus strand of CM040246.1, from coordinate 143,970,318 downwards.
CACTATAAGGGATGATACCGGGTCAAAGATGGTGTCCTCATTCCGAAAGAGAAAAGGAAAGAGCAACCACACCATCCGTGAAGAATGGAATAAAGACGTGCATGAGGATGCATGTCCATTCCTCGTGAGAGAGAAGCAAATCACCGCTTTGACATCTTTAAGCTTAAACTTGAAGCTTAGATGGTGATTGTCAAGAAGATGTCCCGGGAGGAGGACGGGAAATGGTTCTTCAATCAACAGACTATCCAAAAAGGATGTCTCCTCCGGATCAAGGTAAGTGTTATCAATTCCGTTGGAATTGATTCATCACTTAGAAATGCATCGACTTCATTCCAAAGTTGTCCTCTTCCTCATCGAGAGTGAGAGAAGGGTGGAAGAGTCGGGAATAGGACTAGAAGATGATGGATCATTTTGAGCAATTCATCAATGGGAAGAATGTCTCCCATTGGATCACAAACATCATCATCCAACTCGGATGAAATCAGAGAGTTTGGTTTCATCTATGCATTTAACAAACTCGATGCGACAAACCGATGCCGGAGGTGGGACAAGTGGTGTGCTCTTAGAGCTAGCGCTTCCACCACTTCCGATGAAGTCTCCGAATCTAGATCATCGTCATCATCATCAAGAACACTCTTGACTTCCCGGTACAGCTTTCAAACCATTTGTTTGAACCGTGGTTAACTTTCAAAGCTTTGAGCTCAAGACGCTTTGAAAACTCCTCTTAACCGTGAAGTTTGAGAGTGTTGCATTGAATCTTCGGATCTTTGATCAATTGTGGCAACACTGCTTGTACAGAGGTTTGGAGTTTTGGTTGATATTTAACGTGAGCTCCTCGTTGTCAACCCGAATGGTCAACTCTTCAAGAACACATCGATCGAGCACGACTGTCCTCAAGAAAGCTCTCCCAAGATAAGGGAACTCTAGGATCCGCATCAAGTCAACTACAACAAAGTCAAAGATGAAAGTGAAACTTTCCCACTTTCATCACGACATCCTCGGCTATCCCAGTGGACGAGTTACAGACGATCCGCTAGCTCGAGTGTCATACGAGTGGATGAAAGTTCGTGAAGAGAGTTTCTTCCATACCGAGAGTGGCATGAGGTTAATGCTAGCGCCAAGATCGGCCAAGGCGGAGCATTGAAACATCCCCAAGAAATCACACGGATTAAGAACCGCGTGGTCTTCAAGCTTTTGGAAGCTTATTAAGAATGGTCACGAGCATTGCTCATTGAGAGGAGTTTTAGCCAACTCGATAGCTTATCTTTGTTGGTGAGTAAGCCTTTAAGCGTGGATGCAAATTTAGGCATTAGAACGAGAGCATCAACGAAGCTTAAATCAAAGTGAAGCTCATTGAAGATTTGGAAAAATTTTCCATTGCTCTTTGTTTTGTCTTTGAGCTTCTCATCATTCATTCTTGATGGGTAAGGAAGTCGACTAGACTTTTGAGCCGGGATGGAAGTGTTTTACGCTCAAGATTTTTCTTCGAACCTCGGGTTCCGGACTTGAAACTGGACTCCGAAGGTGGGACGTGCGTGTACTTGGGCTTCAATAATGCACCTTGTCCGTTGTCTCCTTGGTAACTTGACTAAATGCCATGGAGGAGGGGCATTGGAGTCGAAGGTCCATTGTGCGCCTTACCACTACGAGTGGTGACGGCTTTCAACTCGGCATTTGGATTGGGAATAGTATTGCTTCGGGAGTCCCCGTAAGATGGTGAAGCTTTGTTCATATTCATGTTCATGAAACCGCCATCATATTCTTTAACTCATTTGTCTCGCCGAGACATTGTGGTATCAATTTCCTTTTAAGCTCAACTCTCATGTTATTGATCCGAGTTTGCATAGAACGCATGTTTGACTCGACCATTTTCATGAAGTCATTCGAATGGGAGCTTGAGGAGGTGGTTGATAGCTTTGATGATTGGAGCTTGATATGGTTGGGGTTGGTTGAAATTGTTCCGGTTTGATTGAAACTTTGAGAGTTATTGAAATTTTGCCCTTGATTCTGGAACAAAGCGATTTTGATTACCATGGTTTTGATTGCCATGGTTTTGCAGAGAGGAAAACCGGTGGTGTCATACCGCTAGGTGCAGTAATGAGGATCACCGTGGTCGGATTGATTGTGGTTTACGAAGCTACCGGAGCTTGGTAAAAGGAAGCATCGGTTGCTTGACAATCATAATACGCATGTGGACCACTACAAGTTTCACACACCTTGTTTACGGCTTTGATTGGTTCCGCTTATGAATTTCGCTTTTGATTTCCTTTACCTCTTTTATCATATAATGGATGATGTCCGTTAGAGCGGTTAACGGAGCGGCTAACTTCGGAAGAGTTACCGGATGAAGAAGCAGGAGTGTTGAAACATTGACTTTGTTGCGAGAAATAGGAACTTTTGATTTTGCTCGCAAATCTCAATCACATCTTTAGGTTTACGATTCAAGATATTGCAGCTGCGGTGCATTCAAGGAATCTTGATCGCTTCCGCTCAACCCATTGTAAAAGATATTTACTTGTTGAAGCTCAAGTGAATTCATGATGGGGCATTTCCGAGGAGATCTTTGAATCTCTCCCATGCCTCTCCAAAATTTTCATCGAAATTTTGACGAAATCCGTAAATTTCATTTTTAAGATTAGTCGTCTTTGATGGAGGAAAGAAGTAATTCACAAACTTTTGAACAAGATCCTCCCAAGTTTCGATAGATCGAGGGGTTCTTTTCCACCCAATCCGGCCGTCCCTCAAGAGAGAATGGAAAAGCATCAACTTGATGACTTTTTGTGGCACATCCTTGAAATTGATAGTTGCGATCAACTTGTTAAACCAACGGATGTGTGCATACGGGTCTTCTCGATCGGACCAGCGGAATTGATTCGTAGACACAAGTTGGATCAAATGTGTCTTCAATTCAAAGTGATCGAGTTGATTACGGGTAAAACAATGGCATCTCCATAACCCTCGGTGCTGGAGCATTTCCGCCATAGTACGCTAAATCGCCATGGTGTTGTTTGAAATAGTGCGAATCTCGGGTTCGATTATTTGGGCAAGACGCCCACGAGAACGTCTCCTTGAATTTCGCTAGATCACGCAAAGGACTCAATGATCTAGAAGAACGAAAAGATGCACTAGAATTAACTCTAAGGAAACTCGAGCTAAGGAGAGAAATGGAATTATGAAGATATTTTATGAGAATGAGAATTATGAAGACGGTTTGTAAAATGAGGGTGAGAAGAATCTTTTGGGTTTTCCGGTTCAAACGTCGATATCACAACAAAATCAATTAACACAAATTGAGGCAAAACAACAAAGGAACTTAACCAATAATCCAAGGTGAATGGCTTTTTGAAAAGGTACAACAATCACAAGGACACAAAGGCAAGTTTTATATCTTTAGTTCGGGAACTTATTATGGTAACACCTCGCTTAAGAATGTTATATTGATTGTGTCTTCTATTTATTTAAAACAACAAGGAAAATCTTTTTGTATTTTTAATCTTTACATATATATACAAAGAAAAGAAAAATATTTTTGTATTTTTGTATTTTTATAAAACAATAACTTCACGAGGAAGGTTCTTCAAGTCACTAATCGCCAAAAATCACGATATTGTCGCATAACACACCTGCAGCGGGCGCCCAAAATTTGATTCGTTGTGAAGTGAGTGTGAGAAAAACACAAATATCAACAATATCAAATTAGCCGTAAAATTCGACAAAATTAACCCTTTAGGAAAAAGGTCAACGTGCCAAACCTCACGGGTGTGATAAAAGTGATACCGGGAAGTGATTTCCCCGGGTCGTGTCCCAACGAGGTGTGAAATGGAAGGATTCGTTAAGTTTCGTGATTAGAACTTGAATTGGATTTTAATGATTTTTGGATTTGGTTACGTATTCTACAATTTAATGAACGGGAAGGTAATTAAGGCAAGGGAACCCTAATAGACTAAAATTAAACTATCACTAAACCTAAGGAATGATAAAACTAAGCTGCACTAAGTCCTAGGGTGCAAAAACGCAAAAACGTAAAAACGGTAAAACAACCCGAGCCATAAACGTGAAATTTTTAAAATTTAAGGGCTACGGGTGTGAAATCAATTTTCCTACGATCTATTCGACTAAAAATAATTTTAAAAAAAAGCGGAATATTTTTTCGACTTTTAAATTAATTTCTACGAATTAAAAACGATTTTACACTAATTAAATGATAAAAAAATACTTAACCATTATAGAAAAATCTGAAAATTTATAGAAAAGTACTTTGACTAACACTGATTATGAGAAAATTAAAAATGTGGAAGGTACTATGGAAAATAAGCACGAAATAAGCCAAGAAGGCTTATAAGCTAAACTGCCTAAGGTGTCCTTATAAATATAACAATGCAAAGAATTACTGATAAAGTCCCAAGGGCAGTTGGTTTGTGGTGTTGTGTTAGTGTGTTAATGAGAGACCGTGGTTGAATCCCTTGGCTCTCCTTTTTTGCAAACGATTTTTTCTTTGATTTTTCTTTTTGGAACTTGAAGAGTACCAAGTAATAAGCAAAGTTTGGAAAACACTTTGTGAATAATCTGAATAAGCAGCTTAGAAACCGCTTATTCCAACAAAGGTAAAAAACAAACAAGCAATTCCTTTTCTTCTTTTGACAGATTACTAACCAAACACTTTTTTTTTTTTTGTTGACTATCTTTTTGAAACTTGTTTACAAGATCAAAACAAGGAGATTTTGTAAACACTTAAGCTTTGAAAACTAGGCAATAAGCAAGAAAATTGCTTATATGCTACCGATTTGATGTAACACAAACAAACACCATTTAAAACTGAAATCCAAACACCTTTGCATTTTCAAAAGCATAATAAAGCGATGAGTAACCTGGAAAGGACAAATGGGCAAGCAAGCAATTGTTCTAAAGACTAAACTAGATACAAAAGGGAAGTAAGCTACAAAAAAAAAAAGAAAAGATAGCAGTTAAGCGGGCTACAACTAGAGATCTTAAGACTAATCTAGTCTAAAAAATCACCGAGCTCACTCTAACTAAGCACTAAGTGGAAGACTAAAAATCCAAGTTCTAACTATACTAAGCTAAACTAACCAACTTATACTAATAAGGTGTTATAAAACATCATAAGTTAAAACAAGCAAATCAAACAGTGACTGTGGGACAGTTTGCGTGCTATGATGCAGAGCCAAGGAGGTCTGTTGCGTTTTATTTCGAGCTAGCAAAGGAGCACCAAGGTAAGTTTAAGCTGCAAAAACATGGTTAGCCAAGTGGAGATTCACAAAAGCAGTTGGGAGGGTATTAATCGCATACCTTATAAATAAGTGCATACGTGGTCCCTTGGAACCTGCTTCTTGCGAGAAAAACAAAGAAATTGCAGTTGACGGTTTAAACTTCACTTTAAATTGAGCTAAAGAAAATCGAGATGTACATAAGTTGGACAAAAACTAAGTTGAGCTTATGAAGATTAAGGACAAACAAGATTCACAAGTTTTGAATATCCATTAAGTCATGAAATTACACAAGAACAAGAACTAATCGCATGTCCTCAAGCAAGCTTTAGAACAAATACTGAAAACACTTTTTTTTTTTTCTTGATTTCAACAGACTTATTCACACTAACTCAACCTTGCATAAACCGACTATTGAAACTAAAGTGAGTTTGACTTAATTGGTCAAAGTGGGTAAAACTACTTTGACCCATTCAACCAACTTAATCCAAACACTCTTTTTAAAAGTTTTGACCCCCTTTACTTTTCTTTTCTCGAAAACTAAGATATGTAACTAACAACAAGAATCAACCAACAAAGAGAATGAATTAAACTTAAACTGCTTTTCATTAAAATTAAAAATTACAAAGTAGAAACTAAAACTGAATTTTTATAAAAACTAGGGTGCCTTTTCTTGGCTTACATTAGCTCCTATTTATACTACTAAACTAAGTCTTCAACTCTTGAGCTTCTTCTCTTGATGTGTTTCTTCCGTGAGGCAAAGACCAAGGACCAATCTTTGTGCTTCTTTCCTTAAATCTCACCATTGATCAATTAGGTACATATGAGAAGATCATCTAAGCCATCCACCGAACCCTTTGTCGGGATTGCCATGGTGGCATGTCTTGGGAAGGTGGAACAAGATAGTGGGTTGGGAGTTGTGATGTTTCGGGTAAAAGCTAGGCTTGGGTATTGTGAAGTGGAGGAACAAGGGCACAGGAAAACGTTTTTTATTATTTTTTTCTTGTGTTACGTGTGTGTTCATGGAAGAACAGGGAGAAGAAAGACGTAGATGGGTGGTTGTTATCTCTTTGACTGGGTTGGGGATATGGGTTTGACCGGTCGGGATTAATGGATTGGGTTGTTATATTTGGGCCTTGGCTAATATTAGAATCGACTTAAGGATTAGATATAGATCCAATGCAAATATAGGACTAAATCGCCAAGACCGAAAATTGGGGACCATTCATGAAATTGTGAAAATGTAATCCAAGGTCCATACTTGTGAATCTCAAATAGGTTGAGGACCATTTTGCCAAAAAGCGAAATTCCAAGGATTAAATTTGACAATTTTAAAAATCCGAGGATCGAAACTGTAATTTCTCAAACTTTTGAACTTTTCACCAAAGGATTAATTATGACAACCTATGATTTCAAAAGGACCTTTGGTGACTTTTCTTTTAAATTACGTGCTCAGGACTATTTTGTCAATTTTGAAAGACGGGACCTAAATCGCTAATTGTGCAAACTTTGTTCGCTTTTCATCCGATTTTAAACATTTTGCATCCGAAACATATAAAACACAATTTTGAGATATTTTCAGATTTTGATGCATTTCGGAGTGTTTTAGATGTTTCAGATCAGATTGACCTAAATGATGAGTGAACACGCACTCATCGACTTTGAATTCAACAAAATCCTCTCATCTTGGATAATAAAGTGTTATTGCTCTCTCATGCAACAACGTACAACACTCAAGAGCAAAGCACATCGACATTCGACATCATTTCATCGGGAGCAAGTTGAAAACGTGTGGTGGAACTATACTTTGTGAGGACCTAATACCGTTAGCGACATCTTCACCAAAGCTCTTCCTAGAGAACTTTTGAGTTTATCCTTCACGACTTGGTCTTAAGAGCCTACAACCGAAACACTCAAACGCCTTCAAGAGGAAGAAGAGGAGTAAAAGGTTTTCCTTCATCTATCTCTTGTAAATAGTTATTCGAAAAACAAAATACAAAATTACAAAACCTTCAAAAAGTAAATAGAAAATTATAAAACTTTTAAAAATCCATAAAAATTGAATATATATATATATATATATATATATATATATATATATATATATATATATATATATATATTGTCTTTTGTCAATTCGATAATATCTACGGTCTTTGTGATGTCATTCAAAGAATGACACGGACTTTAGACGTTGTTCGAATGTTTACAAAAAATCAAAAATCAAAAAAAATATTTTTGGGAGAAAGTGAAAAATGGTTTATTGTCATTTCAGCAAGAACTCGCTCTTCAATGAAAAACGAGCCATGCTTTATCTTGGTTTTCAAATCTCATGTTCGATTCTTTAAACAATTCCTTACCATCTAATGAAAACTAATTGTTTTGTTAAATAACTTGGACACTATTTTGAAAATCATCCGGACTTAACTCTTGTCAAAATATCTATCTCTCAATCAACAACTTATGTCATTGATTGAGGAGAGAATGATTTCAATTAAATCAAAAGGTTATTTGTCATACAATTGTTTTCAAAAGATAATCATGCATGTTTAAACAATGGAGTGTAAAGTCTCAAAATCCGATCCTTATCGCTTAAAAACGCTTATAATCAAGTCACAATTCTCCTTAAAGCTTTCAAAATCAATTTAAATCTACATAGATCACAAATCTCAAATGATTTGATAATTGTGACTTGGGAGAATTGTGATTTAAATTGGATTTAAACGATAATTCGGTAAATGGTTTTATAAGGATGTACAAGCTCTCCTTCCCACATGTGCCAAACAACTTCAAATTTTCCATGCACATGTTGAGGGGAGCATGTATCTTAAACCACAAAGATTTGAAACGTGATCAATTTATTTCAATGTGGGTTTTTTCCTAATATGTGCAAAACATTTTCAAATATCTATGCACATATTGAGGGGAGCAACTATTTTGAAAACCACATTCTTTATATAACTACTCTTAGATGCAAGCCAACCCTCAAAGATGAAAATTATCTCTATTACAAAATGATGCTTGATGCACATGTTGAGGGGAGCTCTTGTTCTAAAAATATCAAAATAATTCGGTACAAAATGCTTTGATAATATATCACAAGTATCCGGATTGATTTTCAAATGGTTTTCAATTGGTTCCAATGGCGGATGAACAATACCAAATAGACCGACCAACTTTACTTTATGTATGGTGATATGAGGATGATAAGGTTAGGTATTTGTTCCATGATCCTTGAACGGAGGGATCTACCCTGGGACAATCCACTAGATAATGTAGAAGTCCTTAGGTATATTGAAAAAAGGAGAAAATGAGATATGGGAAGAGTGCGGACTAAGACCGAGCTAGTATGGAATAAACCCAACAAGGTTCTAGTTATGAAGTCTCGGTAAGACCGAAGGGTTGAAGAATGAAAAATAATTGAATGAGAAAAGAGTGAAAATAAATAGCCTCCAATTATTCAATCTTAGGGCGGATACGGGTTCAATTCATATGCTCTTGGTGGTTACCAAGGTAACATCGGTATTGAAGACAAGACGTCATGGACCCGGACGACCGCACTTCAACTTCCCAAACCACTCAAGTTCCTCTTAAAAGGACTTGTTTCATTCTCACGGGAACCCACATAATCTATCGACTTTCTTAGATATTGTTGATATTGAAGAAGGAGACCCTCTCCCAGTCTCCGAAATAGGATCCAAATATGCACAATTGAGTCTAGAGCCACGAGATCATCTATAAATCTCATTAGGACACTTTCAATAAAGACTCTCTGCTTCACACAACGTGGAAAGAGATTATATCTTATGAGTCCTACGCATTATCCTTGTGGTATTGCTGAATATCCGAGTGATATGCAAACATATTCACAATGAAGATGGAAAGCCTTCGAGCCAACATCAAACAAGCTCCCGGTGGGTGGCATGTGAGATCTATTCAATAGATCAACCATGTGACAACCGAGCAGAAACAATGGGCGATTCAATCTTTTGAATCAATCTGGTTCGAGTTATGGATTGACGGATACCTTTGAAAAACCGGTCGTTGTGCTTAAAAACTCTTTTCTTTAGCACATCGATCGTGTACAAACATTTCAAAATAAAGGTGTTTATGATTGATAATTGATTTTCATTAAAACCTTCGTTGTATTGCAAAACAATTTCTATTGAGCGATACATGATTGTTTTTCAAATCTCTTTATCAATCAATGAATCTCAATTACCGGTTCACTCACTCCGTGTTGTCTTCTTTGAGACGCCGGGTTGAGAACGTTTAGAACAATTGCGAAACCTGTCAAGGAAATTCTTAATTTTACACGATCACAGTAAGATTTGTATCGATTAATCGGGGAACCGTAGGTCGTGTACCTCAATTCAACGAAGTGATCAAAGACACTTTCATGTGCTTATTGCTAATCCTTGTGTATGGTGTACGCCTGACGCTTGTACCGATCGAATGAAGCGGTCAATCCATAGCCGCATGCTCACACAATACATTCACTTCTAAATAAATCATGATAAGTGCATCAATGACTACGATATTTTTTACTCCATGCTTACGCTACGCTACGCCAATATCATGAATCAACGAAGCTTCCGCCACTCGATGAGATTATATCATGATCCGAAGGTGAGCATGTCAGCCCATAAGTCACAACATCACATAATACCAACACCACACTGGATGAGTCAGAGATTTATGTTAGCTGATGATCTCAAAAGTTGGCTCAAAATTATTATCACGTGGATCAGTTAAAGACCTCCACTTGGATTAACCAAACATGCATCATTGATGAATCAATGACTACAAGTTTCAGAGCAAAGAACTACATCAAGAATGCAAGAACAATTTAAAATATAATATCTGTTTGTATTCAATGTAATTTTGAGGTGACCTCTTGGGAGATTGTTAGGATTTAGTAAATCCAGTTATTAAAGTCGGTCACCTCAAGTATATGTAATCGTTAAGCTCGTGATCGTAGATTATTTAATATTTAGTAGTATTTATTTAAGTAACACCGTGGAGGACTGGACGGGTCTTTACCCACTGATGCACGATCCACGTGCCCGTGGGTGGCGATTTATGTAAGAATTATAAATACTCTACCTCCCAAGGTAGAGAGTTGGAGCTCATAATAATTTCATTTTCTCTCACTAAGTTCCCGGACCTACAACTCGTTCTCTCTAAACCTCATCTTGTACGCCTACTTGTGTTTATGATATGATGTGTTTGTGAAATCCAATATGTTACATTGTTGTTTGCCGCTCTCTTTAAGAAGTATTTCTCGTTAAAGGTGCAAGCATCTTTCTTTTTGTAACAATGCGAACCTAACGAATGATAATTTGTTTGAGGAGCACGTGGCGCATAAGCGAAAAGGTGTCTTTGAAAGTAGACATTTTAAATGTATATTACAAAATGGACCACGACATATAAATGAAAATGTGCGCCAACCCACGTGGCCCACTCGAAGCTTGACACGTGTGGTGGCGCGCGCGACGCGGTTGCGTGTCGTGCTTTAATTTGTGACCCGATGCGCCTATGCTTTAGGGATGGAAATGAGCGAGAAAAAACCATAACCCACGGTACCCGTAGGTAAATGGGCGGTAATCCGTCAATTTTCCATAAAGGGTGAGTTGGTGAAAATTTGTACCAATCGGTGGGTGGCGGGCGGGCGGCGGGTTATGTACACGTCACGGGTGAACCATGACACCCATTTAATATACAAATCAAGGGTGCCCGTCAAAATACACAAGTAGGTGTACTAGTGAACCCATTTATGTTAAACTAAATTTATTATAATACTTAAATATTTGTAAGGTTGTTGGTATATATTTAATTGTTGAAGAAGTAGGATGCTAAGGCGTCAGTGACTAGCATTTTGTGTTTTGTTAACGAAATCTTAAACTATTTTACTTTATATCTTGAAATGAAGTAATATTCCTATGATTTGGAGTAATGATATTTAATTTGCTAGTTTCGGACATATGTTTAAGTATTTGTGAACTTGGTATTTGACAAATTGATATGGTGTCTTATTACAGGTTACATAACTAGTTTTCATATCGCCGCTTTTGTTCTTTTATTGAATTTCACTTACCCATCGGGCAACAAATATCCGTGGTATGGGTATGGGTAGAAAATTGTACCCACTTACGGTGTGTGGTGTGAAAAAAACCACGAGGGCGGGTGAAGGGTTAGAGGTATCTGTGCCCATTGCTCACGAGTGTCATCCCTACTCTGTTTCGTCATCCAATTATTGGATGTGTGTGTTTTCAAATGATTTGTGTATGTTTTTGGCGTTCTTGGTGCTAGATCTTAAAAGTGTTTGATGACGTGTTTGTGTTTGTAGTAGGAATCATAGCTTGTGTGTTGGTGGGGAGTGAAGGGAAAGCAAAAAAATAAATAAATAAATGAGTGAGAAAGGTACTGGGCGGATGAAATAAGATGATCAAGTAGTAGATCTTGAAGAGGGGTGCTATAAATGAAGGACACACGTGGATGACCTTTTGAAAACCTTTAAAATTGACCCATTTTCGTAATTTATGTAGTGTATAAGTCCGTTCTTGTAATTACTTTTAACTTTGAACTAAATAAATGTATGGATGAAAAAAATAAACTCGAATTCGACGGAAACCCACAACCTAAACTTTGTGGGTAGGCGAGAAGGTATCTTCTTGGGCTATGAGGTGAGTTTCGAGGCTTGACCGGTTCAACGTGATTCCCACATCGATGTATTGAGGTGATTTTGATAATCGGGTTTGGAATGAGGATGGCCACTCCACCCGACTCGTACCTATACATTCCAAAATACAAGTATAGGTTTGTAGGATGACAAAAAACGAATTTCATCATGTAACACATTACTGATCAAAAGAACTCTCTCAACTTAGAATTATACCATTTTTTTCAACATTAGCAAAATGTTTTCTATTGTGAACCGAAAATGTTTTCTGTTGTGAACCGAAAAACCTAAACGGTCAGCTTTTTTCCTTTTCATTTCCAAGAATGATTAAGTCAAAACAAACAATAAAATAACATTTAAAAAAAGCCTAGGAAATACAAAACAAAATTAGGAAAAAAAAGCCAACAAAACAAAACACTTTACTAAAAATAGTACAGTACTGTACTACATTTGTTGTCATAAAACAAGTAGTGCTAGATATAACTCTTATCAACCTAACTCAAAACAACAAACAAACATTGGTGAACTGAGAAATGGAACACAATCAAGTCAACAACGATGATGATGTCGGTGAAACCTTAACCCAACAACAACCTCAAACACATCAAATCACATATACAAGAAAACGTAAACACAGTAATCAGGTAAACCCTAATTCACTTTTAGGGTTTGTTATACTGCTGCTAATATATTTAATTATGATATTACTAATCTACCTGATTCATTGTTGCTTGAGATTCTGTCTAGATTGCCTTTGAAATCTATTTTAGGTTTAAGTGTGTTTGTAAGCATTGGTTGCCTGATTTCGCAACCTTCATTTTGTCGATTTTATTTCGACCGTGTTGTTGAGGCGAAAGCCGGTGTAAGACTGTGGATTTTAGGATTTTGTATAGGTATATTTATGTGTCTAAGTTTGATAATGTGCTTGAGAGGTTTAGGCCTGAGATTTATGATTCCAAGGATGTGTCGGTTTTGTTTATGTCGAGTTTTGAAGAGCAGCAGCAGTCGGATCAGTTTAAGGTTTTGGGTGTGAGTAATGGGTTGGTGTTGTGTTGTTTGTTGGGTCCGTTGATTTATTATGTGTGTGATCCGTTACGAGACAGTGGGTCACTTTGCCTAGAGGGAGATAAGTCGCCGAGTAGGCATCCGGTTTTTCGGGAGGGGTTTGTTAGTAAGGTTAATGAGGATAATGTGCTTACGAGTTTACGGTTGTGAGAGTTGAGCTGCTTAATGCGTTGTCGTCGATTTGTATTTGGAGCGTTTTCGCCTGAGACTGGGAGATGGGTGGGTCATAAGTTGCCTTGTGAGAAACCGATTGCGCTGCTGAAGCGTGGTGGAGGTCCTATATGTTTTAATGGGATTCTTCATTGGTTTGTTTATGATCATGGTATGGTTGCTTTTGATCCTCTTAAAGATCCAAAGTCTTGTCGACTTATTCAATTTCCAGAGGATAGGGATGTTGAGATTGAGTCTAAATATGATGGCCTTTATCGATTGTGTGATGAGTGTAAAGGAACGTTGCGGTTTTTGAGGTGGCACCTGAAGCTAGTTCTATTTATTGTTTTAGCATGTGGGATATGAAAGATTATGAGAAAGGTGAATGGTGTTCTGAATTCAAGGTGACCCGTTGGGATCTCTCATCACCTGATCCTGAGTTGAGTAGCTGGTTAACGAAGGCTACTTTTCTTCCATTGTCTTTCGACCCATTTAATATTGATACTGTGTATCTTAGGTGTGTGGAGCTTGCCTGTGTTGTATCGTATAGTATCGAGAATAAAAGGCTAGATGTTGCTTGTAAACCTATTGGCGTTGTTGAAGACCTCTCGTGGCGTGTGGTGGTGCCGTTTGTGATACCAAGGTGGCCAACACCGTTTCCTATCCCACCTGTTCCGAAGAAGGTTGTTAAGCCAAAAGTTGCACAACGCCATCGCTCATATAGTAGAAATTATACCCGCTTCTAGATTATGTGTGCTCAGTGGGTGAGTCTCTTTAATAATTGTTGTTTGTTTGTGTTATGAACCTCATAAGAGATGCTATGTAACATTTTTATTGATAAGCCTATAAACTTAACATTTTCTCTCTGCACGTGTTCTGTTTTCCTCTGATTTTTTACAATATGACTATGAATAGTACTATTTAAGGGGATCTATTTTGAACATTGAAATTGATTTGGAGAATGAACGGTTCATTTGTGTTACATATAACAGTTCTGCTGTCTTATGTCCCTTAATCAGAACTAAAATAGGATGCAACTGTTTTCTATGAACAAACCTAGTTTTTGGTGATCTTTGTGCCTATACGCTGTTATCATTTTCCCATATCTTTAGTGGAAAGTTTCTGTGCACATGTTCTTCCGGATAATAACACACGTGTGCATTTGTAGAATGAGAAGCCTCTCTGAAGTGAATCTGTTTACATAGCAATCGCAGACTTGTTGGGTGTTTGATTGTGGATTATTTTGTTTACCCCATTGACTTATTCTGTCATAAACAACAATTTCTTTTTTGTACAGAAGCTACTGAGGTGGGCTATATTTGTTACCTGTATGTCAATCTGGGTCAACTTTTTCCCTGCATAACAACCTCCTTTTGTATGGTTACTCCAGAGGTCTGAAGTAGATGGTCAAAGTGTAAGAACCAGTGCTGCCTTAGGTGTCTACGTCTTATCATATCTAGTTTGTTCTCATTTCGTGTCTCTGTGTCCCTTTAGTATTTTACACTCAATTTGTGTACATTATATCTCCTATACATGGTTTCTGTTTAGCTTCAACAAGATTTTTAAATCATGTAGGACCTGTGAACCTTGTCGCAGTTTAATCCATTCTGCTTTTACTTAGTGGCTAACATCTCTGTTAGTATCTACATAAGAAGTACTACTGAATTACTGATCCCAAACTAATTGGTTGCACCATTCTTACTGTTACTTGATGTCTCGAAATTACATATTCTGTTTTACATCCACATCACATTATCAGATTTGTTTCTGCAGTCCTCTGTCAGTTGAGAGCATATAACACGGTTCACCATCTTTTATGTCATGTGTGTGGTCATCCATAAGTGCTTTGATATAAACATCATCACGCGTATCTTTAATCACATGGCAATATCCTTTTCTCTTTCACTAAACAGAGTACTGGTTTGTTTGCTCATCTGGTGTCCAAGTCTCTTTGGGTTTATGAGATCACAGTTCTTATGAGTCACTTTAGTCACATGATTAAAATGTGCGGACTGGTGATTCTATATTTCTTAATAACGTGTGTGGGTAGTTGATTATATTTACCATTGCCTTCAAAACTTGTAAGGGGCATGAAAAAAGAGGTGAATAATTTGGTGGCCAAATGACTGGAACACCAGAGGTATATATGTTTGGCATCACAAAATAAATTGCAAGACGATAAGATTCTTGTTCCCCATCCTGCTTAGATTTGTGATATGTACGATTCAGATTCAAACAAAAAGATGAAACAAAAAATGTTGTCGCTTCTGAATCACTACCAACAAAGACAATAATATACTAATAGGGATTCAAAACAATGATCAAAATGTGCAAATCAAAGCAAGTTTGTATATATCAATGTTATATACAAACAGCGGGTGTGCCAAGATGCCCTATTCTGAACCTTTCATAACCAGTATACATCTCAAAGAAACACAAATATACAATCAAGATACAATTTAGTATTGCTGATATTAGATTTGATATCTTTTTAAAAATAATCATAACATCCTGTAAACAAAATGTAGAATCACAATGCGCGCAGATAATGTTTACAATGCGCAAATGAAAATAATTTTAGACAAGTCAATATAGATTCAAACAAATGGGTGCATAAAAAAAATTCAGTTTTTTGAACCATCACTAGTTCATTGCCGATATCCGTAAACAAAGTACTACAGTCAAAATTTTGATACTGTCTACAGGGTGCAAATGAGACCAAGCTTATACTCAAACTAAGAGATGAACCAATAATTCTGTATTTTGAACCATCACATTCATCACCAAGATTCATAAAAACAAACACAATCAAAATTCAAAATAATTATTACAAATGTGCTAATAATAACAGACTAAAAATGTATCAATATTGAACAAAAGTATAGCATTATGTCTCCCTAATCGTGCTTCCAAAATCAACAACATAAATGAACTTCAAACTCAAATCAGACCTAACACCATATTATGTATATAATGTTACATTAATGATGAGAACCATAACCATTAACAACCACCATCTCCGACGCTCCACCAACACCCTTCTCAACCGCCACATTTCCCACACCATTACCATCTTCCTCCTCATCACTATCCAAAGTAAACCTCCCCTGATCCATCCGCTGCTGCATCTCATCTCCAAGCGGCTTATACATCAACGACTCATTACTCACACCATACTTCCTACTAACCAAACGATACACCCCACAAACAAAACACACAAGCAACGCCAAATGACAATTAAACTGCAACGTCGCAACAGCTCTCGCTCTATGAAACTCCGGATGCCCTTTACACCAAATCGTAAAATTCCCTCTACTCTTCTCCTTCATAAAACACCCGTCCGTTATCCCACTCGAATAAAACGAAACACCCATTTGCACAAACCACATCCTTGCAACACCAACCCAACCCTCTCCCCAACCTCGAATAACTCGAACCCCACCACTCTTTTTTCCTTCCCAATTCAAGTAAAGTCGAAACGATACAAACCAAAATCGGAACAAGCAACAAATCATAATACCGATTCTCGATCCCATCTTTATCCTTCTTCTGAATATAAAACATATAAAACTCTTCAACAAAACCAAACAAACACAACATATCCATCATTTTCACAGGAACATAAACCTTTCCATAATTAGTAAGCAACCCCAAAACAGAAAACAATAAAACACCACAGAGATAGAAACAACTTCTAATTGTAGAGCAACACCAGTTTGATCATGTGACTTAACAGCATCAGTTAATGAAATAAATGAGTTTAGAATAAATAAAATGGAAAGTAAAGTGATGATTGTATATATTAAGGATTTAAAAAAAGATTTGTTGTTGTTTAAGGTTGTTTTGGTGGTGTTTGGTTGGGGTGAGAGTGATGTTTGGTTTGAGATTTGGTTTAGGGTTTGGGATGTTGAGATTAAGGTTTCGGATGCGCCTATGATGAATAAGCCGATGCCGCCGGTGGCGTAGGTTAGCAGTCCGGCCATTGTTGGTCAGATTTGATTTGGTTTGATGTCGAATTGGGTATTTGTTTTTTTTTCTTGTGTGGAGGGAAAATTGGTGTGATTTGATGTGGTGAAATTTGAAAGTCAAAGTCAAAGATGGAGGGAGACGAAAATGAAGTGTTTTCTAGTTTCGTTGACACCGCCGTAAAAGAGGAGGAAGTGGTCACCTAATACCCTACGTGTCACATTACCTCTATCCAATAAAAACCTTGCAGCTTAAAACTATCCAATTTTACCCTAACACTACCCTAAGTTTGAAAGCCATTATCTAAGATTTAACTTTTTTTTTTTTTTTTTTTTTCATACATAAAATCACATACAATATTTAAAATAAAAAATACCATTTCTTTAAAAAACATTACATAATACTTAAAAACTACAACTTAAAAATTGAGATCGACGTGCGACGTTGAAAGCTTTTTACCTCTTCTGATCCATGGTTTGAGTTTTGAAAGATTAGTGTGTGTTTTTATTTGTGGTTTGTGTATTGTTATTTGAAAAACGAGTGGAAAGGTTTGGTTTAAATGCTTTTTTTTTATTTATTTATTTATTTATTTATTTTTATTCATGGCTAAAACTAGCTGCTACTCCCAACGTCCACTTTTTTCAAATGGAAACACTTCAACAAGCTCGGTCAGATAATCGAAATTGCTACCCGATTTTGCTACTATGAGGGTGGCGGCGGTTGGCTTCACGTAAGGGCACCAATCCCTTACCCGAGCACCACCCCTCCTCCCTAGCCGCTTTAATTGCCTTGATCGAATCGACCGAGTATATATATTATTTTTACAGGTGATTAGACATTTTATTAATCGATCGGACATTTAAAATATTGTATACCGACATATATACTTTTAGATCGGTTTACTTATATCCATCCTCTGCAAGTATAAACGCCAAGATGTAATACTTTTGAGTGTTTTAATAAATTCATTAATACGAAATCACCTCCCATATTTTTATGTTATACGGATTATGTTTTTAATGAGAATATAACTTTATATGTGGTGATGTTTAAAAGTTCACGACGATGAATAAATAATAAACTTTGTATTTATAATTGTTAATCGATTATGTGTAATATGACTTTAGAACATTGGTCGCAAATAACTTTAATGTTATATAATCTTCAAATTCACCATGCAATATAACTTTCAATATGCATACATATAGGGGCGAGCAAGCGACCGAACGGACCGACCGAGACCGAACCGGACCGGACCACCACATTCGGTCCGGCCCCCGGTCTAGGCTGGGCGTAGTCGGTCTTCGTCCCGACCACAAAACGACTATTTTGGCCTTGTTGGACCGGGACCGGACGACGGACCGACCGAGACCTGACCTGACCGACCACATTCTGCCTGGCCCTGGCCTTACCTTTTAGTTAATTCGGTCTTGGTCCTCGCCATCCGGTCCGGATCACGCTCACCACCTTACATACATATTATGCTAGTAACTAAGGGTGTGTTTGGTACATGCTTATAGGAATCATGAGATTACAATGATACTCATAATAAGTGTTTGGTTAATAAGTAAATAAATCAAAAGATGAATTGATGATACCCATAAGGTCATAGAAGGGAGAAAAGGTGCTTTTTGTTGGCCATTCACGTGAATTGTACTTTACTTTCACTTATAAGTTACAAAAACTAGTAATAAATATCACTTTTTATTGAGATTGATACCCACACTTTATTATCAAACCAAACAACAAAATTAAAAATACTTATACCTATTTCATTCCCTTTATATTCATACCAATTCCGATTGTGATTTCAGGAAGCAAACCAAACACACCCTAAATATCTTCAAATTGAAATGGTTTTATGTGGATATTACACATTTTAATTATCATTATTGATATTTATGATTTTTAGTGAGACTTATTGCAAGAATAATACATCATTGACCAAGGTATTTATTAGTTTTGGTTGTTTTATTTGATAGCAAAAGTAACATATTTTCGCATCAAGCAAGTGTGTTGCTTTAAAAATCAAGCCTTTTATTTTTTGAATATTCTAAATACATTATAAAGAATATAGATATGGATAAATAAATAACAATTCATACTAAATAATAAGGCTAATGATGTTTTTATAATAATTTTTTAAGACACTTATTAATGCATTGTAAATAATATAATGTTAATGCTTTATGTGAATACTACAAATGCTTATGTTAAATTATCGCTCATAATATTTTAATGCTTTATTGTTGTTGTTGTTGTTATTATTATTATTATTATTATTATTATTATTATTATTATTATTATTATTATTATTATTATTTATTTATTTTGAATTTGTATACCTTTTATGCAAAATACACAAATAAATTGATGGAATTGGAAAATGTTAGAACAAATTACAAAGTTACGAAAAATATGATTTAATCGTAAGAGTTCGTCGAGAACCAATCAAGACACATTTGAAATTTTCGGAAAAAATCAACCAAAAATCAAAATAAACATTTTCTATAAAAATTGGGACGCATTTAGTAATGACAAATAATGCAAATGTGTAAAGTGTTAAATGAAAAATATATGTTTTATTACATATTACACATATTTATACTACAACAATTCATGAATGACATTTTATTAAGCAAGTATGTTGTCTTAAAAATTAAGCCTTTCATTTTGGAATGTTCTAAATACATTATAAAGTAGTATATATAAATAAATAAATAAGAATCGATACTAAATATAATGCTAATGATGTTTTTATAATAAATTTTAAGCCACTTATTAATGCATTTTAAATAATATAATGTTAATGCATTATGTGCATGCTACAAATGCTTATGCTAAATTATCGCTCATAATATTTTAATGCTTTATTATTATTATTATTATTATTATTATTATTATTATTATTATTATTATTATTATTATTATTATTATTTATTTTGAATTTGTATAATTTTTTATGCAAAAATACACAAATAAATCGATAGAATTGAAAAATGTTAGAACGAGTTACAAAGTTCGAAAAATATGATTTAATCGTAAGAGTTTGTCGAGAACCAGTCAAGACACATTTTGAAATTTTCGGAAAAAATCAACCGCAAAATCACAATAAAGATTTTCTATAAAAAATTGGGAGCTTTTATTAAAGACAAATGATGCAAATGTGTAAAGTGTTAAGTGAAAAATACATGTTTTATTACATATTACACATACTTATACTACAATAATTCATGAATGACATTTTATTAAGCAAATGTGTTGTTTTAAAAAATTAAGCCTTTCATTTTTGAAATGTTCTAAATACATTATAAAATAGTATATATATAGATAAATAAATAAGAATCGATACTAAATATAATGCTAATGATGTTTTTATAATAAATTTTAAGACACTTATTAACGATTTTAAATAATATAATGTTAATGCATTATGTGCATGCTACAAATGCTTATAATTATCGCTCATAATATTTTAAGGCTTTATTATTATTTATTTTGAATTTGTATACCTTTTTATGAAAATATTTATGAACTTGTGTATTATACCATATATCATATATATCGACTTTATAAAACTGTTATACATAAAGAAGTAAGTTAATAAACTATCTTTACATAAAACATATTTTCATTTGGGTTAAATTCAAAAATGTCTCACGCCCGCGCTTTAGCTGGCCTTTCCACGCCTCATTTCATGCCACGCCTAGAGCCGACGTCTTGGTCTATTGTGAAATGTAGAGGTTGCGCCACGCTTTAGCGCCACGCCATTGCACGCCTTTAGAACCCCGAATAAAATTCGATAGATGAGGATACCGAGGTTAGAATATATAAGTAATGCAATTTGCAAATGGTCAAATGGGTAAACGAGCTAGAAATGAGCCGAGCCGCTCGTGAAAAGCTCGAGATCGATTGGTGAAAAGCTAAAAGCCGAGCCTAAATGAGCTCGAGCCTGAGTTCAAATCATTTATTAATCAAGCTCGAGCCCGAGCTTTACATACAAAGCTTGATTAGGCTCATGAGCCAAAACAACACTAGGATACTTTAAGTATTAAACATATATAAAACGTAATGCATTTGTGTTATAGGCGAACTTATTAACGAGCTCGATAACAAGCTTATTAACGAGCTCAAAATAGATATATTATCACCCGAACTTTAATTTTTAAGCGCCAAATCGTATAAACATACCGAGCTCGAGCCGAAATCGAGCATGTATAATATACCACGAGTCGAGCTCGAGCTTAAAAAGTAAAGATCGAATCGAGCCCACCTCAAGCTCGAACGTTATAAAACTTAAACGAGTTGAGCTAGAGCTTGCCGTGCTTAGGCTCGACTCGACTGCTTTTCACCCATAGAGGAAACTAATGTAAATAGTACCATAGATAGAATGAGCATGGGCAAGTTAATAAGAGAAATTCAAAATGAATTGACAAAGATGAAGATTATTGAACAAGAGAGGTTAAAGATGAAAAAATAGCAAACTAATACGCCTTCACATGAGAGGCATGTAGGACTGTAGGAGGTTATGTTAATTAAATAGTGACATGTCATCTTATCATTTTAACGATACATAAAATGTAAAAAATGGCAAATTAAATGACATGTCATCACACCTATAGAGACATTTTATTTTGCTTACTAATAAATTCATGCTTATTAAGGGATAAATTCTCATCATTTATCTAGTTTGATCTAATGGCGGAAATTAATCTATGTGTTGGAATCACTCCTAAACTTGATTTCAAGTGTTAGTAATTAATATGTAATAATTAGATTAATATGGCTTTTATGTTAGTAATCATGCCAAGACTTATGTAGAAAGCCCATGAGCCTTGGCCCAAACCCATAAAGGAAAGGAAGGGAACTTGCATGTTGCCCTAGTTCCTTCCTATAATAATGCTTGTAAACCTCACTGAGGGTTGGTTGTTCATTTATCAATACACTCTACGACAACCTTTCTATCTTATTCATACGTGTGTGTTTTGTAGTGTTCATCCGATCACTTCTTCTATTTCTTATATTGATGCTTGTGTTACTAATATGTGAACCCAATAAAGGGTATCAATCGCCAAATAGTTGGGTGGAAAGGTTTTGTTTTGAAGTTATCTTTGGTCTTACGCAGAACTCACGGTTCTCAAACTTTGTCACGCTTAAAAACTCAATTTTACACTTTTCAATCCAAGATTCTTGTACTTTCAACGCTTTTAGGTGTTAAAATATCGCTTTTGGCAAAAGTTTCAACTTTACAGATATCTTTGATTTTAAACTTGGTTTTATACGTGAGGATCATTTCTACGCATAAGGTGTTTCTAAGTTTGGATCATCAAGTTTCACACTTTTGTGTTATTTTGGTGATATTGAATCTGTCTCATCTCAAAAATCGGTTTAGAAACACTTTGGGCTAAAAACTGCTTTGGTCAAGTTTTACGCGTAACAAAACCCTAAAGTTACGTAACTTTTCCTTGGATCGATCTTCAATTTTCAGAGTTTACTCGGTGTTTTCTTGCTTGATAAGTTCGAAACACTTCGACTTTGGATATCATTTACACTGTGATAGTGTAAAGGATTTTGGGCAAACCCTAATTTTACGCATAAGCTCACTCTTACGCTGTAGAACTCTTTACGCCTAAGCTTAATCTTACGCCTAAGCCTTGTCTTACGATAAACCAATCTTACGCATAAGTTTTCTACGCCTAACTTTCGCCACGATAATCTTAGTGTTTCAATTCTTACGCAGAAGCTAATCCTACGCCAGAATATCACTTTTACGCGTAAGTTTGGTGTTTTACACCTAAGTGTTACTTTGCCTAAATTTGGTTTTTCACGCCTAAGGATACTTCATCAACAACGCTTCATCTGACTACAAAGATCCATTTAACAACACAAGTTTTCAACATGTCTCAACCACCATACTCTAACTACTTTCCTTACACGATAATCAACAACAACAACAACTAAGTCCACAACATCAACAATTCAATCAACAACAACAAATTTATCAACAACAATTCAATCAACAACATTATCCACAACAAGGAGCAATTCCACTCAAATGGTTCAACCACCACCTAGTCTTCAAGTACAACCTTACACAAACGTTACAATCAACATCCATCCAGAATACTATGAAGGAACCGACTTGGTTTGCAAAGATGTGTGAAGCTTTAAGTAGCCAACAATCCATTCATGAGGCAGATCACTTGATAGACCTCCAATGCTCACTCCGAAACTATGATCAATGGGTGATTAGATTCTTTATGTTTTGTGATCTAAAGAAGCCACATAGAAAGTTCTTAAAGAAAGTCATCTTGAAGGTCCATTTCATCCGCTTATTCTCGTTACACCGGAGATCCAAATGCTATTCCACCAAGAGATGATCTCACAAACATTGCAACTCACACCGACCTTTCGTGATGAACTTCTACACTACGGTCGATGAGCTAGCAATGCAATATATCCTTTTAGGATTACCCAATCCAATCCTTCAAGTGTTGATGCTCAAAAGATCGCAAAAAGATGTGGAACATATTCATCTTCTTATGGAAGGCATCAACTCAATCAAGAGGATATGGAATCCAAAATTTACTTGGCTTATGAACACTTCATGATTGAACCCGGAGAGACATTAGAGTCATATCATCATCGATTCTCGACATAATCAATGACTTGGACAAACACAACATCATCATGCCAAAATTGTCATAACACTAAGTTCCTAAGTATTCTTGGTCCCGAGGGAAAAATATGTCATTTTCATCCGCTGTTAAGAATTTTCATCGTACACTTACGGATTGTTGTACGACTACTTGAAGCCACACCAAAAGAAGTTGACAAAGAAAGGACTATCCGTGGACTCCGGCCCCACCGCTACTTCCGGACAATCAACAACTTTCTTTGTGGGCTCAAACTAGTTATCCTCCTCAACCCGCCTCCTCAACCAATCGCAATAATTACACCATATGATCCGTCACAAGAACAATCTCAACAAACTCAATTGGCTCCATACAACAACAACAATGATCAAGCACTTTACGGTGAAGCTAATGAGGACTCAAGCTGATGCATTGCAACAAGGATTTGTTATGATTGCTAAAGCCTTCGCCGGTATACAAACAAATCCAACAATCGATTCGCTCCTCATCAAACACAAGGAATCAGTCATTGTGAACAATGGACGTGTTGAAGTTCGTAATCGTGGTTATGGTCGTCGGATGGGAGGTGGTCAAGGGTTTAATGCTATGGGAAGGAATAACATAGGTGCTCCACAACAACAGAGAGCTCAAGTGGTTGAACAGGAAATGCTCGAATTGGGTGAATGGTCTTCGCTACTACAACTGTGAATGAGAAGGGTCACCGGCTAATGCATGCCCAAAGCCGAGAACAAGAGGCGTGCTTATCACAAAGAGGCTTTACTTTGGCTCTTAAGGATGAAGCCGTGGAACCTCACAACAAAAGAACAGAGCTTTATGGCGATACATGACTGATGATGATATGGAGGACTTGGTGCTAATGCAGCAGTGATGTTGATGGCACAAATGCAAGCTCTTCACATGAGTGACACATGCCCGCAGATGACATCGATGGCTTGTCTCAGTGCCGAACAAACCATATTCATCATCGATCTTATATCTCACCCAACATCCGATCCGACGAGGTCAGAATGTTCAACATGAGCCATCCACATCTCATTTCGACGAGTCTCAACTAGACCCGATAGTTACATTTGACGATCAAGATGACCTTATGGTTACCTTTGATACTCAAATTGACTCCGTGGTAATACTTGAGGATCTCAATAATGATCATGTTGTGACTCACGTTGAACACGTCAACCTTTGCTAATCCGGATGTTGATCTCTTACTTAAAGACCAACAATCCCGAATGGATGAATGTCGCTCATTAAATCATCAATTACACGGTAAAATGCAATGTTAAACGTGGATGTTGAATGCTTAAACGACAACTCAATTTTTCAAAACTCAAGAAAACGTGAAAAAGGTTTTGAAGTCGCTTTTGCTAAATCACACCAAAATGAAAAATCTTTAGAACGACAGATACGTGATCTAGCCGCATCGAAGAATGCTTTGTTGTCTCAAATAGAACAATCAAACATGAACATACAAAACAACTTAACGCTCTTACTTTGGAAAATCAAAATCCAAGTCTCGAGTTGTTAACTTGTCAAAAACAGTTCTCGAGTACAAAAAGCTGCTCCATTTAAATGAATAGATGACTATCTTGAGGAAATAGTCGACTTACAAAACAAAATCGAGAGTTTCGAACTGTTGTTTATAAACATGGTGAATCAATCACAACGATTCAAAAGTTTACTTTCAAACTAAATCAAAATGGATGTGGACCGAATCTTGCGATTACAAACCAAAGTTTTCAAACGAGCATTCAAACCAAACTCAAGTTTACAAAGTAACATAGAGTTGATGATTCAATTATGAGTGTCATATACTAAAATATGTTGTGTTCATATTCATATACTAAAAGCAACATATTTCTTATCACATTAATTTTCCCCCAAAAATGGCATATAAATGTTATTTTGATAACGTTTGATATTAAATATGACCATTTCGAGTTTTGTGGGAAGATTTCCACGAAGAACATTTTGTTGAACAAAGATTTTAGTAAATACTCCCCTCAACAAGTAATACTAACTTTGAGGTTTTGAAAACGTAGTGGGAAATACTTGTTCTTTTGAGCAAAACTTTGAAAAATGAAAGTTTTGATAAGTTTTACTCAAAAGTAAGAAGCTTTCGCTCCTTTTATAAGGATTGTGGCAATCAAGCGCACTACGTGGTCCTTTCATTACAAGAACGGGTTGTACATCGTTATGTGCGCAAGCCATAGTCATTAAAATAATCACACATCCAAATCAATATTGAAAATGAAACAGTTTAAGGGTACCGGGAGATTCGTGTAGTCCAAAGAATAACGCCAGAATGCGAACCGGGCGCTGATACTGTGAGAGAAATCTGGGGCACCACCTACGAAGCTCTCCAATGTTCGAATCGTCCTTCAGAAACCTTTCATCGATCCGGTGATGATCCTCTTAACATCCCTTTTCTCCTTAGAATTCCATCTCTTCTTCGACCCGATGCCTTCATGTATCTCCTTTAACCGATAAGCTAACCCATCCCCGACTTTCTTCAGGTGTGATCTCCAAACTTATAAAGATCTCTACACCATCAATCGGCATGGCGATGTAGTTCACTATGGTAAACTATTCCAAACGGTTTGTTGATGAGAGTGTATTGTGGAAGATGGTTGATGTCGGGAAGTTCTAGCCGAGGTCCGTGAAGTTGACACGTGTTTGATACAATTCAACGGCAAGTTGCAAGTCTTCTACACACTCCTCGATCACTATGCTTCCTCTCTACACGCCATCAAGGCCATGGCGTAGTTCACTATGGTAAACTATTCCAAACGGTTTCTTTGATGAGAGTGTATTGTGGAAGATGGTTGATGTCGTGAAGTTCTAGCCGAGGTCCGTGAAGTTGACACGTGTTTGATACAATTCAACGGCAAGTTGCAAGTCTTCTACGTTCTCGGATCACTATGCTTCATGAAGATGAGCACGGACTTGATGTATTCACGTTGGATTTCAACGAGAATTGTCTCATTCTTCCCCGCACCTTGGCAAGATACGGATCTTCAATGTCGTTGAGAGACAAATTCGAAAGTCCGCTTCACGAAATCATAGTTCCTTTCGCCTTGTCTTTTGACCACGATTTTCTTAAGGAAAGTGTAATCCCATTTAGACGAGAGAGCTACATGCTTAACAAAGAACGATCCCTTTATCACCGTGACACTTCATGTTTAGACCTTCAAACCGGCAGCTTTTGTAATAGATTCTTGACGTGCCGCCAATGGTGAATCCCATACATTGCATCGATGTCATCGCTCCACGTTTTGGCAAACATGTGGTAGCATTTTCCTCATGGCTATACGCTTGGAGTATATGGTCACGGAACGGAAGTGTAAGTGATGTAGCGATTTCTTTGAACCATCGCTATCGTAGAAGAAATTCCAGTCATTATTGAAGAAGTAGCGGAATGGAATCTTAGGTTGATCCGGTGGCCAATCATTGGTAGAGGTCCGTCCGGTCAAGGTAGTATGGAGCCTTGTCTTTTGTGTGAAGTCAATGTTAGCTTGTGGTTGAGCCAATCGATGTTGTTAGACATGGCTCGTGCTATGTTTTCAAGATGGTATTCAATCTCGATAGCACTTTCCGAAATGCCTTTGAGCAACCGAAAAGCTTCATTCTTGATACGCTTTAACTCGACTTGGTCATCTTCTTCACCCGAAACTTCTTGAAGTAACTTAGCATGCTCCAAAGTTCGACCTTCACCATATTTTGATCATCGCTAGGGCGGAGTAGCATCAACCGTGTAGATAACCATTCATACTCGGTGTCATCTTCGCTCAGCCATGAGATAAACATCACCTTCGGTCTTCTTCTTCTTCTTGGCCTAGATGAGGATGCAGTGTTTCATTTCGAGGCGGTAGAGGTGGGTTGTTGTTGGGGCTCATGGAATTCCTCATCGTCACCACCAAGTATTCGAAATGATCACCGGTTTTCCGTCTGGGGTGGTGACTGTGAGTCCCGAGGTTTGTCGGCCAGGCGTGGTGGAGATCTTCTTGCAATTGGAGTCCTTTGGGGTGGAGGTGGCATGAGGATGATTCACCGCTTTCTTCTGCTTAGGCTCTTTATCTTTATCTTTATCCTTATCTTCATCGCCTCTTAGACGCTTAGGCCTTCGACTTGCTCCTTGCATGAAGTCTTGAGTTGATATTCAGTAGTGCCTCAAATAGTTTACTTTCGTCCGAGGTGAAATTTGCGATCGTTGAGACATTTGTAGCACCAACTTGGAAATCAACTCTGCATCGTAGAGAATTGCAGTGCTCCATTGGATTGATCGTCATTGTTACCGGAGTGGATTTCATTGTTTGCTTGACCAATTTCATGAGATTTGGATAGAGTCGTCTGTAAACATCTCCCTTGTAACTCCATGAACAATGTCGAGTAGGAACTTATGAGTATAGCCCTAATCATTTCGCTCGCCCTTGGACATCACGTTGTATGAACTGGATATACTCCTTTCACTTGACATCTTGTCTATCTCGTCATGTAGAAGATTGATACCGCCGTGAGTTGATTCAGCTTTTGTTGGTTACGCCTTTCTTCCCGACTTGCTTGACAACATTGACAATCTTGGTTTTAGCCCGGATATCCAAGAGTCGCTTGGTTTCTTCACATTTAGATGTGGATCCTGTTGTGCCTTTAGATGGTGGTAGTGAAGAGTGAGAAGACGAGTCCGATGATGATGAGACATGAGGAGACTCGTGGTCTTTCGGGCGGCTCGATGTTTCTTCCTTGAGCGTCGGGCTATCTAGAAGAAAATCATCATAATCAAGATCTTCAAAGATTTCCGGACTTAGCCGCTTCATCACCTTTAGTATCTTCACTGTGAGTTTTCAACCATTTCCATGTCCGGGTTCCTCAAATTCAGTAGTTGATGGAATCTCTATCGCTTTGTTGTTGTTCGTGGGTGGTGGTACAGTTCCTTATCGGGTTGATTAACCGCATCGAAACCTGTGGCATGAGTTCCACCACTGACCCTCCGGGCCACGAGTTTGATCCAAGACGAATTCATCGGAAGATATTTGAGTCCGAGGTTCTTCAACTTCTTTTGATAATCTCTTTCCTCATCAAATGGTTCTTCTTCGTAACTTTCCTTATCATGCCAAGCACGTGAGTTTTCCTTTACCTTTTTGACTTTTGGACCGGGAGGTTTAGCTACCTGCTTCGAGTGTCATCAATTGCGCTTGAGTAGTGACCTCTTCGCTCGATTCAGTTTCACTCGCACCTTTCATCCAAGAGCTTTTGTTGCTGTTCGTGCTTGGGAATAGGAATAGGATGGCTTCCTTAGAGGGAACTTTCCTTTGAGAGTATGTGACCTCTTAGGAAACTTTCTCCGACTCTCGCTTGTAACACTCCCCTCAGACCGCCTCTCCCGGTTTTCCTAGTAGGAGTACCCGAGGACTTTTCATCAAGAAAACCTACTTTGCCTTCATCAACCGCTACCGATACCTTTTGTATGAATGGAGTTGTTTGACTCAGCTTAGAAGGTGATCCGCAACACCGCACCTTGTTTCTTTGTTGTAGATTCCTTAAACCGATTGCGAGTATAGGCTCATACAACATGGAGTGATTGTTGGGGTCATTGAGTCTCGGGGATATCGATTATACCCTAGTGCTCTTTCGATCAACAATTTAGTATATCCGATATATGGGATCTTGAGCCAAGCTTTTGAGGAAAGACATCATGTCGTCCCACATCGTAGATTCAACTTCAATATGTTTCATGTTGACCAAAGCCCAAAAGATATGTAGTTCCATGAGCTTGGGATGCTCATAACCACTATCACGTCCGTAAAAGGATTTGGTGATGATAATGTAGAGGTTCTCCATGGTCGAGGAATATTCTTAAGATCCACGATGAATGCTTTGTGATTACTCCCAAGCTTCGCCATAACCAATGTCAATCATGAATTGCGTAATGCCTCTTGATTGCTTGGTGGCATTGTATTCGATTGGCTCGATGACGTGAATGAGAAGAATGCCTTAAGTCTGCCGGTGTGATGGTGACTTGTTTGTGGTTGAGCGCCACCGCCACAAAGATTTTGACCTTTGATCTTTCGCATTGTATGCCGTAATCGTGAATGTAGATCTCGCATCAGAAAGCGTAATTGGTGAGCATATTCGATAAGGATGATTCTTTCGTAATGTCCACGCTATTAAACAAGAAGACTCGGCAGGTGAGACTATCAAAATCAACACGAAGGTTATTCTTCCGATCTTCATTGGATAGCCATTAGGAAGATATCTTCAACGGTGAGAACGCTTGGTGCTTCCACGCTTTGCATTTGAGCGCCCATGTCGTGATCTCGAAAGATATTTAGCCAAAAGAACCAACATATCGAAAGACATTACGTTAGTCAACAGCTGGTTTTATTGTTTATTATTTGAATGTGATATGTCGATGATTGTTCCAGTCCAATGTCACTTGTTAGTCGATAGTCCAAAGACGCCGTGATAAGTTTCGTGAGTTGGTTAACTTTGAGTTTTAAAGTCCAAGTTTTCACTTATTTTTCACAACTTATTAAACGCTTAAGCTTATTAGTGACATTTTGGTTTCGTATGCTATGATTTATTTATTTACAAGTTTGTACGCGTAACAATTCATAATTTTGGTTAACACTAGGCTTAGGCGTAGATTTTGCAAGCTTATGCGTAAACATGAGTGATTATACGCGTAAACGTAAGCTTATGCGTAGGTTCTTGACTTACGCGTAAGAAATATTACGTGTAGGAAAAGCGGGCCTTATGCTTAAAGCTTACGCGTAAGTGTATATGGAACCTTACGCGTAAGGCTTACTCGTAAGAGTGAACCTTATGCGTAGAGGTTACTGTTCACGATATCCTTCACAAGATACGCGTGAGTGCCCATTGTAGAACCTTATTGCGTAATGGTTACGCTGTGAAGATTTCTTCACGCGATAACATTCCACGGCGAAGGTGATCCTTATGCGTAGATGTTCAAGTAACCTTGATTACGAATTTTCACGCCAGAGAAATCTCGAAATAAGATTATCATAACACCAATATTAACACATACATTCAATCTTTATCGCTCAAACCATGAATGCTCATTAAACAGCTATGTCACGTGAAAATGGTTTACGCAGCAGACCTTAAAACCCTAAAGCTTAATTTCTACGAGTAAGCGTTCTAGCCATAAGAATTGCACAAAACTAGTTCGTAAGTCTAAGAAGCCAAATGAGTTGTTCTATCCAAGTTTTAACATCAAAATCTAAACGAATCAAGAATACCCAAATATCAAGAACATAAACCCTAATTTTCAATTTTCATGCAATTAGTGTTTCGAATAGATTCTAAGCTTGGATATGGTCAATTCAACTTGTAAACAACAACACTCAACTATCTTTTATCCAAAACATTCACCCATGAAAACCCCAATCGACTTATGAACCATAATTTTGAAAAGTGGTCAATTCGTGTTTGGGTGGATTAGTTTGATAAAATGGTTTTGGCACATAGTTTTGAACATTTTAACACCATTATATCATAACAACTCACATCCGATGATCTTGTGTTCATATGCCAGAGAACACGAAGATCATCCAAACTCAAGTTTTAACCGTTGGATTTGCAAATAACTCAAAACCATTGTTTGTATTAACATTAAGAATCAAAACCACTTACAAAATGATGATCGAAACACGATTGTGGATGGATTTTACGCGAGGATTGAGTGGTTGAGTAATAAATGAGAAGAGTTAATGTGGTTGGGTGGAGTGTTTTGTTAAAATAACTTTGAACTTTGACATGATTAGTCCCTCCACCTTAACCATTTACAACCAATGTCCATAACTTCCATTTTGGTTACTAAACTAGAGATATTTGGAAAGAAATTTGACGACACTCCCCCTCGACTTAAGAAATAATGAAATTTTATAAATTTTAGTCCGAGGAGTGTTAGTAAACCAGAACTGTAACCACCATAATTAAAGAAACAACCGGGATGAGGTAACATGCAAGTACATGGTTTTATGAAACCGAAAATATATTTGCTTTCTCCCCCTCAACACTTGATTGAGAAAATACTGAATTTTGAAAGATTAAAGTGTTGACGGAAGATTTGTACTTGCAATGTTAAAATAAATAAAGATAGAAGAATATTTTTGTTGTTTTATCGTATTTTATATTTTGTATTTTGTTTTGAAAATATTTACAAAAGAGGTTTTGGTGTTCGATCGGTTTTAAGAATGTTTTAAAAGTTCATCCAGTTCTCTTCGAAGTCAAACACCGCATACCAACCGTGGACCAACTCATTAAACCTAGCAGGAGCTAAGGCTTTGGTGAGGAGATCCATCAATTGGTATTCAAGTACCCACAAAGTATAATTCAACAAGACTTTTCCACGTGCTCCTTGATGAAGTGATATCAAGATCGATGTGCTTTGATTTGGAGTGTTGAGCAGAGTTGCACGAGATTGCAATAGCACTTCGATTGTCGCAAAGACATCGGGATTTTGTCAAATACGTAACCATAGTATTTGAGTTGTGTTCTCATCCAAATGATTTGAGCACAACACGCCGACATGGCTACATATTCACTTCGTTGATGACGATGTACAATCCTCGCTTCTTCGATTGCCATGACACCGTTTATCACCAAGAAATTGTAATGCTCTGAAGTACTTTTCCATGAGTCTAAGCATCCTGCGTGATCGGCGTCTGAAAAAGCTATTAGTTCAAAACCGTAATCCTTCGGATACCGGATCCCCAAGTTAATGGTTTCCTTGATGTATCGGAGGATTCTTTTAGCCTCCGAGAGGTGAGTTTCAGCTTGGTCTCGATCGATAACGGAGCAAAGATATACGGCAAACACAATATCAAGCCACGCTAGTCGTTAGATACATGAGAGACCCAATGATACTACGGTATTTGGTAGGGTCCACCAATTTCCCATGTAAATCGATCTAGCTTTGGTATGAGCCATTGGTGTGGCATAAGTGTCACAATTTTGCATTCCAAATTTGTTAAGAAGTTCAAGGGCATATTTGGTGACTCAAGAAAATACTACGGGGTGATTGATGAACTTGCATTCGAGAAAGAATGTGAGTTCACCCATCATTGACATTTCAAAATGTTTTGTCATTAGTTTTCAAAAGCATTTGAGTATTTTAAAAGTGTTGACCCAAAATGATGTCATCCACATAGATTTGAATGATTAGGATGTGAGCCCGTGATATTGTATGAAAAGTGTAGGATCGACCGAACCTTTGGTGAAATTATTGGCAATGAGGAAGGATGATAACTTATTGTACCACTCTTGGAGCTTGTTTGAGACCGTATGAGCTTTGTTCGTTTGTAGACGTGGTTGGGAACTCGATCAATGAATCCTTCAGCCGGTCGACATAGACTGTTTCTTTTAGTCGACCATTCGAAAGCGCTTTGACGTCCATCCGAAAGACCGTTATATTCATATGAGCCACGAACGCCGTAAATATCCGAGCGACCTCAAGACGAGCAACTGTGAGCAAATGATTCTTCAAAATCAATACCCTCTTCCTGTCTATACCTTAGCCACCGACGTGACTTATTTACGATTCGCTCCTTCAACATCCAATTTGTTTTTCCAAATCCATTTGAGACCAATGACGAGACCGCTGGTCTTTCAACCAGCTTCCATACTTCAAGACATTTGAATTGATTGAGTTCTTCTTGCATAGATTCAATCCAGTTGTCTTTGTCATTGCATCTTTAATGTTTTTAGGTTCGATTAGCGCATGTGAGTGCAAAGATGCAATATTCACCATCTCGTGTGAAGACGTTGTCTCGTTATATTTGGTTGAATCGCGTTACCAATAATATTCTCAAGAGGATGGTCTTTTGTCCAACGATGTCGAGGGTTGATGTTGGTATACATTGTGCGATTTTGAGGATTCAAATGGCTTGTAGATGTTTCGCAACATCGGGTGCAGCAGATTTCATTAGCAAACGGGTTGAAGAACGATTTGGATCAAAATCTGCAGGGGGTACTTCATTGTTCGTAACATCATCACCGGTTCATGTCGTTGAAGCGCTTGTTCAACTGTTGTTGTAGAGTCAACTAGTGGTGCTTCTTCAACGAGTTGTTGTGGCGGTGTATCAAGTATTGAATATGATCGGGTTGAGCAATGAAACATTGGATACACCAAGCACGCTCATCAATGTCCTCACTAAAAGCGGAGCAAATAGCTTTTCCATTTGTTGACTAGTGTCGAGGGCTTGGTTCAATTGATGATGGGGTTTGAGGGAAGTTTAAGCGGTTGTGACGAGGTTCCAAGTCGTTATGCTCGAGAAGATCATAAGGTGTTTTGTTGTGATAAGCTCATAAGGTGTTTTGTTGTGGATAAGCTCATAAGGTGTTTTGTTGTGGCGCTTGGTAATCATTGAGCGATTCGAGTGTAGCATGCAGCTGATATGGCTTCACCCATAAGTAATCCGGAAGTTTAGCATTAATTAACATCGTTTTGCGCCTTCCACTAACGTGCGGTTTCGCCTTTCAACAACTCCGCTTTTGTTCGGTGTACGTGCAATAGATGTTTGATGCTCAATTCCCACTTTCTCATAAAATGCACGAAGAGTTTGATTTAAAATTCAGCCTTTGTCTGCTCGATTTGTCGGACCGTATTCCTGAGTCGAACTTGAATTTTCGAGAAAGGTGATGATCATCGCAGAGCTTGATCTTTACTTCAAGGAAGTAGACCAAAGTCCATCTTGAGTAGTCATCTACAATTACCGTGATGTAGCGTTTGCCATTAATCGCTTGCACACGATCGGGCCACAAACCATGTGAAGAAGATGAAGCACATGTCGAGAGTCATGTTCCACCTTTGAAGGAAAATGAGCACGAGTGCTTTTCCATTGTTCATGTCGAGCAAAGGTGATCTTTAGAATACCGGAATCTCGGAGACCTTCAACAAGTTTGTATCGAGCAAGGTTGGTTATGGTTTGAAAGTTTAAATGAGAGACGACGTGCCATAGCCAAGATTTTGTTGATGTTGCCTTTGAAAGTGAGCATGATGGGAGATGAAGCAATCATGTCTTGCATTGAGATAGTGTAGAGACTTGAATCATGAGTGCGGACATAAGATCGCTTGCTTGTAGATCATGAATGAAACAAGTTTTCTCCCGAAAACAACTTCCAAATCTCCATCACGAATTGACCTCATCGAGAAGAGATTGTGACCGAGGCCTTTCACATAATAAACCCCGCTAATTTCGATGGTACCATTGATGTAATCTCCGTAGTCCATGATAGTCGCGAAATGATCATTCCGAACTGACAAAGTGCCAATGAACTTTGCAATAAAGTTTGATAATGTTTAAGATTGCTCGTCATGTGTCTGGAACATCCGCTATCAACAACCTGAAGAATGATCTCGTGTCACCGCATTCAACACATTTACACGTATGGAATAGAAGTAGATGTGGAACCCAAGATGATTTTAGGTATCCAAGGCGGTTATAGTGGAAATACACATCAATGATTTTAGGTATCCATTTAAATCCTAGTGTATTATGTATCCATTTCGCCATCTCCAACTAGTCTTTGCTTTAGTCTTAGTGAATGCACTAGGTGGTACTACATTCCTTGGAGGTGTGATTGAGCTACAGGACATCAATGGGTTTCTTAGAATCTAAAGAGGCGGCTTACTGCCACGCACTTAGAAGCATTAGTGGGCCTAGAGGTATTTCGTTTTTAGGATTAAAGTAAACGAGACAAGATAGCTTTAGCAACACATCTATCATGACAATCGAAGCATACTTTTACGACAAATAACACAAGAAGCTTGGACTTAATATCAAAAGTACTTAGAGGTTCAACATTCGTTACAACACTTTTTCCATTAAATTTGTCGACGCAATATCTAAAGTGGGTGCAACATGGGTCTTATTCAAAGTCCTAGGGTGTTCTTCTACTTCAAAGATTCTTTATTGTTCTTTTCTTAGGTCGCAACTTCCTATTCTTCCTTGTATTGCTCCTAGGCCGTGAAGTGCGGACGCTGGGAAAAGAGGCAACTATTCATGTTTTAGAAGAGGAAACACATTAGTATCTTGTGGTTTGTCAAGAGGCATTCCGAGGTCACGCTTGCTAAGTGTTACAGTGTAAGTTTCTTAATGATGCTAGGTGAACTTGTTCATACTTTCCTAACATCTCTTAACTTAATGATAGTGTGCACCAAATCTTGATTTTCGTAACTAAGATTTTAAAAATTCATGACTTCTTTAGTGTGTGCAAGATAATGATCAAGTTCGTTTGATGCTTCATCACGAGTCTGCTTTGAGTAAATCAAATATGACACCATATTCCTTTTAACTTTTGCAAGTTCTTGTTCATATTTTGAGATTTGACATTTCAAAGACGTTTAGATCATCCGATTGCTCAAATTTTGGATTAAAAGTTGTGGAATGCAACTGTTGATTTTGTTTTGCAAAGCAAGTTCACGACAGACAATCTTTTGACACCATTGAAGACGACGTTTTGCATTTGAAAGCTCGTTTAATAGTCGTTCTTTTTCAACTTTTAAAGTCTCGATCTGATGCACATTATCAATATTCTCAACAATTTCAACAGAATCAACAGTATCAGCAGAGATATAATCAAATGCATATGACAAAGAATGCAACAACACAACATTATGGTGAAATGAGCATTTAAAGGCTCAAATTCAAGCAAAGGGGCTTGCACATGTTGCTTTACAAAACAAACTAAGAAGATTAACTGACAAGAGTGTGGATACTAATTTTGCAAAACCAACAATCTTGGGGAAATCGTCTCTACAACCTTTCAGAAAACAATCAGTAGTTAGACAACCAACTGCATTTAAATCTGAACGTTCTAAATCTTCAAAACCACGGTTTGCCTCCCAAGTTGTTGAGAATAATCATTCGTCAAACCCAACCACCCACATTCCTCGGCCTAAGAAAAATGCTTCATTGCACCGGTCCGCTCTAGGATTAGTTCAACACCGTGTCTAAACCGAGCATTAAAATTAAAAATTCATATGATTCACATGACGCATACAAGAACTATGATCTAGAAAAGGCTAGGAAAAGGGCATTACTCCAAAAGGATGGAATCTTAGGTTCACGACCTAGTGTATCACCTTCGAGTGTATTACTGAACACTACTTGTAGTATCAAACCAAAACCTAAGTTAACTCAACAAACCGTTAAAAATAAACCCGTTGATCTAAAACTAAACTGTCAGAAACCTAATAGGTGGATCAATATAGGACGCAGACCCTTCCCAAAAGAAGCTTCAACATCCCCTAGATCTAACCTTAGATGGATACCAACGGGTAGAGTTTTCAAAATTGTTGGTCTTAGGTGGATTCCTACAGGCAAGATTCTAAGTAGTTGCACCAACACAAGTGTGAAACCCACAACATCCATCCCTGAGGTAGGAAAGGAAATCATCAAAATAGCATGTTCAGGTGTCAAGAAGATAATTGACACTACATCTTTATACTTCAAACATCTGGAACCCAGTTACACTTGGGGATCCATGTTTTTTTCTTTCTTGCCCCCCTTCTATCTTCTATACAGGTACAACAGCTATGGCTCCTACTGCAAAATAGCGTGGGACCCGTTTCTCACCGTAAAAAATAACATGATCCATCAGCTGCATCACAAATTGTACTTAATCGTCAAGAATTGGAAACATTTATTGCTCCTATGGTTAAAGAATCTTTCTAAAGTCGTGCTTCAGATGTATCGAATGTTTCCGCTGCACAACCTGATCATATTCTAATTTCGGATACACTCTGAAACTACAACAACTACCGTTGTTATAGATGCACCTCCAATCGAATCTTTGATAACAGAAGATCAAACTGTTTCCAACAACAATGACACAGCTGATGATCAACACAATGAACAGAGAAGTTTTATCAACAGTTGATTCTCTCGAGATATTTATGGTACTTCACACTGTTGATTGATTGGACATACATGGTTTCACTGCCTCCTTATACATGGTTTCATTGCTCTCAATTCATCATCAACATACGTGGTGTATGATTCGACTCATTGAAAACATCGAGGGGGAGAGAGTGTAGGTGGTCCTTGCTTCCTTGTTCTTCCACATGCTTCCTTGCAAAAACCCAATGCCTTCTTGAATTTCTTCAATTAGGCCGAAGAAACAAGACGATTTGTGGCTCAAACGTCTCACTTTGGTGTTATCGTCTTAATTTCACGGGTGATCTTGTGTGAAGTTACCCAAATATGATGTTATGATGCCTCACACACGGTCTTAGTATCGAATTATTGCATATTCACAGTGATTAGTATTCAAAGACCACAATATCTGGGAAAGTCGTTTCATTTCGCCTTTCGTGGTTTGTTTGGTGTGATGCGCTACATACGTGAGAAGATCTTGTTGATTTCGGCATGTTACCCTCGAACGGATTTTCCGCAATTAGTCGACGCACTGTGTGTTTTCTCGCTTCTATAAATTCACGACACCGAAAACTTCAAAAGTTAGAAGAAATGTCTACTACATCAACGCTTCAAATCTGCTAAAGACAGCTTGTTAGTTAGGGGAAACTGATTAAGAAACTTCATCAATCTCTGCTTATATTCACAATGGCTTCGAGCATAACACTTGGAACCCGATCACAACCATTTAAACTTCCTCAAACCCCATCATCACCGAACCAAGCCCTCACCTACTCTCACAACGAATGGAAAAGCTATTTGCTCACTGCTTAGTGAGGACATTGATGAACGTTGCCTGTGTGTATCCAATGTTTCACGTCAACCCGATCATATTCTAATACCGATACACTGCTACAACAACTACATTGAAGAAGCACCACCGCTGACTCTACAACAACAGCTTGAACAAACCGCTTCCAACGACATCGAACTAGCCGATGATGTTCTCAACAATGAAGTACCCCACCGCAGATTTTGATCCAAATGCTCTTCAACCCATTTGCTAATGAAACTGCTGCACCGATGTTGCGGAATCATCTACAAGCCATTTGAATCCTCAAAATCGCACAATGTATACCAACATCAACCCTCGACACATCGTTAGATAAAGACCATCCTCTTGAAAATATTATTGGTAACCCGATTCAACCAACCGTAATGAGACAACGTCTTCACACGATGGTGAACATTGCATTTTGCACTCACCGCCCGCCAATCAACCTAAAACATTAAAGATGCAATGACAAAAGACAACCGGATTGAATCTATGCAAGAAGAACTCAATCAATTCAAACGCCTTGAAGTATGGAACAAAGTTGAAAGACCAACAGGGTCTACGCCATTGGTCTCAAATGGATTTGGAAAACAAATTGATGTCAAGGGAACGAATCGTAAATAAGTCACATCCGTGGCTAAGGGTTATAGATGGAAGAGGGTATTGATTTTGAAGAATCATTTGCTCCCGTTGCTCGCCTTGAGGTTGTTTGGATATTTCGCGCGTCATGCTCATATGAATATAACGGTCTTTCGGATGGACGCCAAACCGCTCGAATGGTCAATCGAAGAAACAGTCTATGTCACCACCTGTAGGATTCGTTGATCCGTAGTTCCCGAACCACGCCTACAAACCGAACAAAGCTCAGACGGTCTCAAACAAGCTCCAAGAGCGTGGTACGATAAGTTATCATCCTTCCTCATTGCCAATAATTTCACCAAAGTTTCGTCGATCCTACACTTTTCATACAATATCACGGGCTCACATCCTAATCATTCAAATCTATGGATGACATCATTTTGGGTCAACACATTTAAAATGCTCAAATGCTTTTGCAAAACTAATGACAAAACATTTTGAAATGTCAATGATGGGTGAACTCACATTCTTTCTCTAATGCAAGTTCATCAATCACCCCGGTATTTTCTCGAGTCACCCAAATATGCCCTGAACTTTAACAAATTTGAATGCAAACCGTGACACCTATGCCACACCAATGGCTCATACCAAGAAGCTAGACGCTAATTTACATGGGAAATTGGTGGACCCTACCAAATACCATAGTATCATTGGGTCTCTCATGTATCTAATACCTAGCGGTGCCCGATATTGTGTTTGCCATATATCTTTGCTCCGCTATCACGAGACCAATCAAACTCACCTCTCAGAGGATAAAGAATCCTCCGATACATCAAGGAACCATTAACTTGGGGATCCGTATCCAAGGATTCGGTTTTGAACTAATAGCTTTTCAGACACGATCACGCAGGATGCTTAGACTCACGGAAAAGTACTTCAGAGCATTATAATTTCTTGGTGATAAACCGTGTCATGGCAATCAAGAAGCAGGATTGTACATCGTCATCAACCGAAGTGAATATGTAGCCATGTGTGTTGTGCTCAAGTCATTTGGATGAGAACACAACTCAAAGACTATGGTTACGATTTGACAAAACTCCATGCATCATGACAATCGAAGTGCTATTGCAATCTCGCAACTCGCTCAACACTCCAAATCAAAGCACATCGATCTTCGATATCACTTCATCAAGGAGCACGTGGAAAGGGTACCGTTGAAATATACTTTATGGTACTGAATACCAATCGCGATCTCCTCACCAAAGCCTTAGCTCCCGCTATGTTTAATGAGTTGGTCCACCGGATTGGTATGCGGTGTTTGACTCAAGAGGAACTGGATGAACTTTTAAAACATTCTTAAAACCACCAAACACCAAAACCTCTTTTGTAAATATTTTCAAAACAAAATACAAAAATATAAAATCGATAAAACAACAAAAATATTCTTCTATCTTTATTTATTTTAACATTGCAAGTACAAATCTTCCACAACACTTTAATCTTTCAAAATTCAGATTTTCCGATCAAGTGTCGAGGGGAGAAAGCAAATATATTTTCGGTTTCATAAAACCATGTACTTGCATGTTACCTCATCCCTGTTGTTTCTTTAATTATGGTGGTTAAAGCTCGGTTTACTAACACTCCTGACTAAAATTTATAAAATTTCATTATTTCTTAAGTCGAGGGGAGTGTCACAAATTTCTTTCCAAATATCTCTAGTTTGGTAACCAAAACGGAAGTTATGGACATTGGTTGTAAATGGTTAAGGTGGAGGGACTAATTGTGTCAAAAGTTCAAAGTTATTTTAACAAAACACTCCACCTAACCACATTAACTCTTCTCATTTATTACTCAACCACTCAATCCTACGCGTAAAAATCCATCCACAAATCTGTGTTTCTGATCATCATTTTGTAAGTGGTTTTTGATTCTTAGTGTTAATACAAACAATGGTTTTGAGTTATTTGCAAATCCAACGGTTAAAACTTGAGTTTGGATGATCTTCGTGTTCTACGCGTAAGCATATGAACACAAGAACATCAAAAGTAGTTTGTTATGATATAATGGTGTTAAAATGTTCAAAACTATGCGCTAAAACCATTTTTATCAAACTAATCCACCCGTAAACACGAATTGTCCACTTTTCAAAATTAGGTTCATAAGTCGATTTGGGGTTTTCATGGGTGAATGTTTTGGATAAAAAGATAGTTGAGTGTTGTTGTTTTCAAGTTGAATTGACCATATCCAAGCTTAGAATCTACTCGTAAACACTAATTGCATGAAAATTGAAAATTAGGGTTTATGTTCTTGATATTCGGGTATTCTTGATTCGCTTAGATTTTGATGTTAAAACTTGGATAGAACAACTCATTTGGCTTCTTAGACTTACCGAACTAGTTTTGTGCAATTCCTATGGCTAGAACGCTTACTCAGAGAAATTAAGCTTTAGGGTTTTAAGGTCTACTGTAAACCATTTTCACGATAACTGCTTAATGAGCATTCATGATTTGAACCGATAAAGATTGAATGTATGTGTTAATATTGGTTTTATGATAAACTTATTTCGTGATTTCTACGCGTGAAAATTCAAAATCAAGGTTACTTGAACATCTACGATAAGGATCACCACGCCAGAATGTTATGCGAAGAGAATCTTCACGCGAACCTTTACGCCGTAAGGTTCTACAATGGGCACTACGCGTATCCCGTGAAGGATATGCGTAAACAAGAACCTCACGCATAAGGTTCACTCACGAGTAAGCCTTACGCGTAAGGTTTCATATACACCACGCGTAATCTTTAAGCATAAGGCCCTCTTTTCCTACACGTAATATTTCACGCAGAAGTCAAGAACCCACGCATAAGCTTTACGCTTACGCCGTGATAATCACTCCCTGCTTACGCATAAGCTTACAAAATCTACGACAAGCCTAGTGTTAACCAAAATTATGAATTGTTACTGCGTACAAACTTGTAAATAAATAAATCATAACGCCATGAAACCAAAATGTAACTAATAAGCTTAAAC
Organism: Chrysanthemum lavandulifolium; assembly: GCA_022545495.1. NCBI lineage: Eukaryota > Viridiplantae > Streptophyta > Magnoliopsida > Asterales > Asteraceae > Chrysanthemum > Chrysanthemum lavandulifolium. Next base: position 143,928,255 of record CM040246.1, on the reverse strand, counting down.
GCTTAATAAGTTGTGAAAATAAGTGAAAACTTGGACTTTAAAACTCAAAGTTAACCAACTCACGAAACTTATCACGACGCCTTTGGACTATCTCGACTAACAAGTGACATTGGACTCAGAATAATCATCGACATATCACATTCAAATAATAAACAATAAAACCAACTGCTGACTAACGAATGTCTTTCGATATGTTGGTTCTTTGGCTAAATATCTTTCGATCACGACATGGACGCCAAATGCAAAACGTGGAAGCACCAAACGTTCTCACCGTTGAAGATATCTTCCTAATGGCTATCCAATGAAGATCGGAAAGAATAACCTTCGTGTTGATTTTGATAGTCTCACCGCCGTAGTCTTCTTGTTTAATAGTTGTGGACATTTTGAAGAATCATCCTTATCGTAACATGCTCACCAACCGCGCATGATCGTCGAGATCTACATTCACCGCCGCATACAATGCGAAAGATCAAAGGTCAAAATGTTGTGACGGTGACGCCAACCACAAACAAGTCACCATCACACCAAAGCAGACTTAAGGGTTGTTCTTCTCATTCCCGCCATCGAGCCAACCAATACAATGCCACACCAACCAAGAGGTCGTTCGCAATTCATGATCGACATTGGTTATGACGAAGCTTCGTGGAGTAATCACAAAGCATTCATACGTGGATCTTAAGAATATTCCTCACCATGGAGAACCTCTACATTATCATCACCAAATCCTTTTTCTCGACGTGATAGTGGTTATGAGCATCCCAAGCTCATGGAACTACATATCTTTTGGGCTTTGGTCAACATGAAACATATTGAAGTTGAATCTTCGATATGGGACGACATGATGTCTTTCCTCAAAAGCTTGGCTCCAAGATCCCATATATCGATATACTAAATTGTTGATCCAAAGAGCACTAGGTATAATCTCGATATCCCCTCGAGACTCAATGACCCCAACAATCACTCCATGTTGTATGAGCCTACACTCACAATGATTTAAGGAATCTACAACAAAGAAACAAGGCAAAGGTTGCCGATCACCTTCTAACTAAAGCACCAAACAACTCCATTCATACAAAAGGTATCCGTAGCGGTTGATGAAGGCAAAGTAGGTTTTCTTGATGAAAAGTCCTCCTGCACTCCTACTAGGAAAACCAGAGAGGCAAGGCAGGAGTGTTACAAGCATCGAGAGTCGAGAAAGTTTCCCAAGAGGTCACATACTCAAAAGGAAAGTTCCCTAAGGAAGCCATCCCTATTCCTATTCCTAAGCCCCGAACCGCAACAAAAGTCACCGGATGAAAGGTCCGAGGAAACTAAATCGCACGAAGAGGTCACCTACTCAAACCGCAATTGATGACACTCAAATAGTAGCTAAACCTCCTAGTCCAAAAGTCAAAAGGTAAAGGAAAACTCCGTGCTTGAGCATGATAAGGAAAGTTCAAGAAGAACCATTTGATGAGGAAAGAGATTATCAAAAGAAGTGAAGAACCTCGACTCAAATATCTTGCCGATGAATTCAGATCGATCAAACTCGTGTCCCCGAGGGTCAAGTGGTGGAACTCATGCCACACCGCTTTAGATGCGGTTAATCAACCCGATAAGGAACCGTACCACCACCCACTAACAACAACAAAGGCAGATAGAGGATTCCATCAACTACGAATTTGAGGAACAGACATGGAAATGACCGAGAAAACTCCCGTGAAGATACTAAGGTCGATGAAACGGCTAAGTCCGAAATGTCAAGATCTTGATTATGATGATTTTCTTCTAGATAGCCCAAAGACGCCTAAGGAAGAAACATCCGAGCCACCGAAGACCCCGAGTCTCCTCATGTCTCATCATCATCGACTCGCCTTTTCACTCTTCACTACCACCATCCAAAGGCACAACCAGATCCACATCTAAATATGTGAAGAAACCAACTGACTCTTGGATATCCCGGCTAAAACCAAGATTGTCAATGTCATAAGCAAGTCAGAAGAAAGACGAACCAACAAAAAGTCGAATCAACTCACGACAAGATCAATCTTCTACATGACGAGATAGACAAGATGTCAAGTGAAAGGGAGTATATCCGTAAGTTCATGCAACGTGATGTCCAAGGGGAATTGAACAAAATGATTAGCTGCTATTGATAAGGTTTTAAATGTACCTTTTGAGGGTCGCTTAAGCCCTTATTTGATCACTTTGTATCCGTTATTACTTAATATCGCTCCTTTTCACTTTTAGGTCTCTTGAAGGCAAATTGTCAGTAATGGCACTTATTTGGACGAAAAGGCGCGGATATCTGAAGAAAATGGCCAAAGTCAAGAATCGAGACACTCCACCGCCGAAAATACAAGGTGACGGCGCCATCGCTAATCCGACGCCGCCGGAGGATTTTGTGATGGGACGAAGCCAAATCTCTTATTTTCAAGCGACGGTGTCGCTTTAAAAAGTAGGTCGTCGCAACTCGCACGGCCTAGATTCGATCCGACGGCCGAAAGTCGAAGAGGACGGCCACACAAGCACAAGGTGACGCCGCCGCAAGACTAACGCGCCAAGATGAAACCCTAATGACGACGATCCGACGCGCCACAAAACATAAGGTGACGCCGTCGCATATGTAATCTATATATAGAATCCGAATTTTTCAAGATTTGTGTGTAGTCTTTGGAGTAAAACCTAAACCGAACCAAGGCTGTCTTGTACAAGATTTTAGGGTTCCAAACCCTATCTTACATCAAGATAAGTGTTTTACTTCATTAATTCAATTATGTCTTTGATTATTTGTGTGTATGCTTGCATGTTCTCCATGTCCCGCTAATTTACTTGTGTGTTTGCTTAGGAATATGAAACTTAATTATTAAATATTGATTGGTTGTCTCTTATCTTAATTGTTAATGATCTAGTAATGCGATAGGTCATTCGTTGTGTACTTAATGCTTGATTAATCTTTGTGAACCTTAGGTTATAGCACTTAGAGTGGTTGTAAGCTAAACCATCCAAAGAGGCCTTAGAGTTAGAGTTTATAAACCCTAGTGGGTCTTGTAGACTTAGACCCTTTGGTAACTTCAAAGAGTTAGGATAAACGCACACCTTACGACTTTAGACACACAACGCAATTAAGAATAAGGACGTGACAATTCAACCATCAATAGGAGATAATTAAGGAGTAGTAAAACCTAAGTGAACACATCTTTAAACTATCATACGAGCACACAATAATTAGACATATACTACATACACCTTAGATTAGATAATTAGACAAGTAGAGTAATCGGTAGCAATACCAACCCCTAAATCACAACCATGAGATTCGTACCTTTCCATTTCCTAAAAAAACATAAAAAAGATAAAAAATAATCTTCCTCAACCCCAACCTTAGCGTAGTAACTTCTCACTAGCATTCCTATTCCCTAGAGAACGATATCAATACCCGTGGCTTACCCTAATACTACACTACAACGATTAGGTTCACCGCCTAGGTGTTATAAAACTTGCTCGAAAAAAGGAAGTTCCTTTGATTCGAACAACGCGTAGCGTTATCAAGTTTTTGGCGCTGTCGGGGAATAGAATAGCTAGTTAGTAGTCCACCTCGCTTAGGTTTTCTTTGCTTGATTCCTATCAAGTAAAATTTTCTCATTTTTAGCTTCCTCATAGTCTATCCCCTTCTTCGTGACCTTTGTTCGTAACCCCATCACTTTTCATCATGGAAGGTGATAACCACCCACCATTCATCAAACCACCACCAAATGACCCGCCAAGAGCCCGTACTTTTGGTGAATACTCGAGACCAAGCCACCTAGGCTATAGGAACACCATTGAGCTTCCCGACCAAACCCAAACTACGGCCTCATGATCCGACACCATCCGGTTGGTGCAAAACGGATGTGCATTCCATGGACTTCGCTCAAGATCCAAATCAACATCTAAGGGATTTCTTAAAATTGTCGATTCCATCGACCTTGATGCTATTACTCGAGACCACGCTACCGCGTCTCTTCCAATTTTCTACGGGACCAAGCTAGTAATTGGCTTGAGCAACTTATCACGGCCCATCTCAAGTGGGATGATCTCACCTCTCGCTTCCTTGCTCAATTTTTCCCACCGGGAGGACTACCAAACTTAGGAATGACATCTTGATGTTCCAACAACGCCAAGGTGAATCTCTACGAAGCATGGACTCGATTTAAGGACTTACTTCATAAAGTCCCTTATCACGGCATTGATCTTTGGCTCCAGGTCCAAATTTTTTATGATCATGTCAACTTCCCCACTAAGCGATCCATTGACCAAGCGGCCGGTGGAAAACTTAGTGATCTCTGTTAGGAATTAGAAATTCCCGTTATTAAAGAATCGGTCACCTCAAGTATATGTAATCGTTAGAAAGCTCGTAGTCGTAGTTCTTTTAAGTTAAGTAGTAATTTAGTTAAGTAACACCGTGGAGGACTGGACGGGTCTTTACCCACCTGTATGCGACCCACACCCAAAGTGTGGCGATTTATGTAAGACTATAAATACTCTCTACCTCCCAAGGTAGAGTTGGAGCTCATAATAATATCTTTCACTTTCTCTCACTAAGTTCCCTAAACCTCTAACTTTCTCTCTAGAATTCCATCTATATGCTACTTTGTGTTATGGTTTGATGTGTATGTGAAAAGTTAATATCTAACAATTGGTATCGAGAGCCATGGTTTGATCATATCTTGCACATCTTTGGATTTATAGTGGTTTTAGGTGGTTTTGAGTTTGAAAAGGTTTAGTGGTTTTGCATCATTTGGTTGATTTCGTGTGTTAAAGGTTGAATTTTGTTGGTACTTTTGTGTTTAGAATCATCAAAAGTATTTAGGTTTTCATTTGGTAAGCTTGAATCATCTTGGTTGGGTTGTTTTGGATTGAAAAGTGATGTTTATATGGTTTTTCATGGTAGCGAGTTAGTTCACTGATAAGTTTTCTTCGTAGCGACTTGCTTCACAAAATTGTAGCGAGTTCTGTGGTTAAATCTAGCGAGTTAGATCTAGCGACTTAAAGTACAAGTAGTGGACTCTCCACCACGGTAGCGACTTGTGGTAGCGATTTGGTCCAGAGCGAGTTGCTCTTTAGCGACTTGCATTGTTGGCGACTGAGTAGCTTAATCACGCCAAAATTTGGTTAGCGACTTGGTTCAGAGCGAGTTACTACTTAGCGACTTGTCGCTCGTTAGCTACTTGGGATTCTAGCGACTGGTCGTCTAGCGAATTAGTTCCTAGCGACTTAGAGCTTTATCATCTAGCGACTTGAGTGATTGTTTACGGTTTCTCTTGATTTAGTAAAACCCGTGAAAGAATCTATTTCCCGCTTAATCATTGAGTTATAAAACCCGTATAACTCATTAACATGTCTACCAACGTCCCTACTATCATCTCCATCATGTCGAGGATGTACAAGCACCGGTTCAGATACTCGCCCACCCATGCTTGATGAATCGACACGACTTTGGGCTCAACGAATCGACTGTATTGCCTTGGAAAGGAAAATGGTGTCAATATTCTCAAATCCATTGATGAAGGACCATATCGAGTTGAAACGACTAGAGACATACTTGATACTAATGAAGATGGTACTCCTATTTACGGTATGGATGGACCTAAGATGTATGATGAGCTTGATGATAAGGAGAAAAGAGATTTGATGCGATATCGTGGCTTCAAACATTGTTCTTCAAGGTCTTCCTAAAGACATCTACAAGTCGATCAATCATAACATCAAGCAAAGGCGGTTTGGGATAATGTTAAGATGCTTCTCTCGTGTTCGTAACTAACTATGGTAGACAGAGAATCCCAACTCTATGACGAATTTGAGCACTTCAAGATGAAACCGGATGAGAGTGTCTATGAGTACTATGTGAGATTTCATAAGTTAGTGAATGACATGAGGAACATCGAATGACTATGCCTAACATTCACTCAACTCAAAGTTTGTGAACAACATGAACCCGAATGGCACAAGTTTGTCACACCAGAAGCTCACTAAAGGATCAAGAATACAAACTATGAGCAACTCTATGCCTTCCTCCTTCGAATGAGAGACATGCTATGTTTGAAAAATTGATTCTCAATCGCTTTAAAACCAACCAGGAGAGACAAGTTCATCTAATGACTCAACAACTTTCTACTCAAACATTGGAATCACAACCAAAGCATCACAAGTCATACCATTGGGTAATGGTAATCACAAACTCATTCCCGATCCTATGTTCAAACAAGCGATGTCGATGCACGCTGGTAACATCATTGATCAACTAGCTATACTCATTAGTCAAAACATGAATTCTCTCCCACAAACCAACAACAACCTCGAATCGCATCTAACCCACATAATCAAGCCACTTTGTTAAAGATGGAAGGATTGTGGTGCAACCAATTCAGAAAGACAAGATGATCGGGGAAGGGTGGTCTTTGGTAGAGGATATGGGCAATCGAATCGAGGAAGGAATGGTAACCAAGGTCAAGCTAAGCCGATCAAATGCTATAACGTGGTGGTGAGGACACATTGCAAGGAACCGCACATCTCCAAAGCGCCCATGCACGCCGATTACCGTAGATAAGATGTTACTAGCACAAGCTCGGGACAATGGTGCTGCGTTGGATGAAGAGGAATTGCTTTTTCTTGCCGAGGGCAATGCCAAGACCTATGATGCGAGATGTGGATGAGCAACTATTCGTGAGATAGGTCACAATCATCGAACGCTTTCAAGTCGCCGACCGTGATGCATACGACTGGATGTAGATGATGGACCCATCGCACACACAATCTTTATGGCTAGCATCTCTCCAATGGTCTCTCCCAAGATCTCTTCTTCACCACAAGTCGGCCCATCCAAGGACAAACTCATCTCGAGGTATTAAAGCTATACGATGATGTCGATGTGCAACAGATGTATGACAAAGTACAACCAATCGAAACTATTGAATCAAATATTGAAAATATGGGTAATATCAATATTGTCCCATACGATCAATACGTGAAACAAAGTGAAAGTGAAGTTGTACCAAGTGATGCATCTTCTGCGATCAACAATGACTATGTCTTTGATGAATACACCGCATGTGCTCCCGATGATTCCATAATTTCGAACTAAATGCCTATAAGGAACGTGTTGCAATTTATGAACAACGTGCTAAATTTGAGTTGACCACCGTGAGCAGGAAATGGATGTCCAAGTGAGTACAAGAATTAGAAAAAGTAAGTTTAGAGAAGAAGTATTGAAACAAGAATTAAATTCCTTGCAAGAAAAACTTTCTAAAACAATTAAGCAAAACAAGAACTTCAAGAAAATGTGAAAATGCTTAAGCAAGAATTTAATGCAAAGGAATCAAAACTCTTGAGAGAGTTTTCTAATCAAAACTTTGAAAACAAACTTGAAAACAAGTGTACATGCAAGGAAACACCATTCAGATCGCTTCACATGATCACGAAACATCGTGTCTTAAGCGATAAGCATAGCATTCCCTTGTAGAGGAACCAAATCCAGAGGTAATCAAAAGGCTAGAAATGCTCATAAGGTGCTTTATGATGGTAATGAAGTCCTTAAGCCTAGGCGTAAACCTAGTTGCATTGAGTGCACCGAGGAAGATAAGATTTTAAATGAAATCACTAGGAAAAGATGAATAAGAAGCAAGATGATCCCAAATGCAAAGAGAAAACATAATCTTCTCTCCTCATGATTACAAGAAGGAAAACTGGATTTCCTTGAACAAGTTTAAGCCTCGACTTTGTTGACTCCCGAACAAGTCTTCTCGGAAAATGGATTTAGATAAGCGTAAAGTCGAAAATATTGTAGAAACAAACCCTCCCTTCTAAAATGCCTAGAGCAACTGTGTATCCCCTAATACACCTATGCATCTTGTACCTAGAACAATTGCCACTAAAAGCAAGACATTAATTAGCCAATACGTTATATTCCAACTATTTGTTGATTTTGAGAAAACATGCAAGAAAAGGATCACTCCCATCGGTATAATCAAGGTGAAAGAGGTTTTGAACAAATGAAAGAATGTTATTTAATCGAGGTCATGCCCTTCTTTAAACTTCTAAAAGATCACTTTGAGAGTCTTAAAAAGGGGTAGAAGTGATATTAAGGGTATGGAAAAGGAATTTGATGCAATGGTTGGTCAAGTTAGTGATTATGAGCGTGCACTAAAATATAATGAGATTGAGAGAAAGAACTTGCATACATTAAATGAGAATCTTATTACCGAATGTGTTGCTCAAGATGTGTTTTTCAACGCTTCAAATTGCTCAATTAATGCTTCCAAATTTCATGAATTATCTGCGGCCTCGAAAGTCTCCCATGATCGTGTCATTGAGCTTGAAAAACTAATTCTAAACTAAACGAGAAAATTGAACCGGATGATCACGACACGTTGGTTAAACATTTTCTAAACTAGAAGTTGAGTATTTTAATTTACAACTAAAATATCAACATCTCAAAGAAAATGTCAAAACTTCAAATATCAAGACATCTTGATGATGCTTGAGTTTGATGTTTTCAAATTAACAAACGTGATGAATGATTCAAGCTCAGTCCAACACGATCAGAAAGTTGAAAGCCCAAATCTCTCAATTAAAGGGCCAAACGAACAATATGACAGGCTCCCAAATGCCTCCTTCTTTAGATTCTCAGAATTCTCAAACGTTTCATCTTCAAAATCTAGTAAATGCTTTACAAAAGGAAAACGAAAGTTTTCTAGAAGAAAATGAAAAGGTTAAACGTCATTTCAATGAGTTGTTTGAATCAATTAAAGTCACTCGTAACAAAAACAACGAACAAATAACTTCATTGCAAAAGGAAATCGAGAATCTGAAGAGTCAGGTAAAAGGGAAAATGCCAATGATCAATGAGGAGAATGTTGTATCTAAGGTTCACTCTGGTAATAAATATGCTTTATCTGTGACATATGTCCCCCCTCACCTAAGGAACAACAAACTTGCCATTCAAACATATTTCTCATCCCTTAAGGATTGCTTAGAATGCCTGCGTGAGATTGTTGAAGAGGATAAGCTAGAGAAACCTCATGATAATGCAATTGGACATGCATGCTTATATGCCAAACGATCTCAAGAAATCTTAGAATGTTTGATCACAATATGCCCAAAGACATTAGGTGAGAGAGTTAACCCTTGATTCCATGCTCAATGCCTAAGGCCAAACATGACATGCACTCGATTCCCAATGGTTTCAATGTGAGGAGTAGTGTACCATTGAGTAGTTCGATTTTAGATCCATCAATGCTAGGAAAGAGAACTCAAATGTGCCGCTCAGGAGTACTAATCTCAAGACATCTAGCTTTATGAAAGTGAACCGTAGTGCACCGCATGTAGTTCAGATCCCAAAGACATCTAAATGTGGTGCAAGAGTAGTAAAACAAACTAATGTTCCCATTCCCCTACAGGAGTAATCGGTGACATTAAAGGGAGCAGTCAAAGTCTCAAGACAATACAAGGAATGATAGGACCTCTCAAGCTAAGAATGTGCTTTGGAAGAAAGTAGAAGAACAATCTAGGAACCTTAAGTTTGAATCGAATAAAACGAATCGTGTTGATTCTAGTATTAGCCATAGGCGTACTATAATTAATTTGAATTCTGATACTATTTGCAAAACTTGTACTGATGATTGCTTGAATTCTGTTTCTAATCATGGTTGTGATGTCAATGTTTTGCCTAATGATGTTAATTGTCCGATTAATATTGTTAATGCTAAAATTCATGCTAAAAGGCTAAAAGGCAAAAGCGAAAGAAAGTTAGAAAACAATGGAAACCCGGGAAGAACATTCTTGAGAATAGGTTTTATTGGATACCGTTGGTCATAAGACCAATCGATAATGCCCACTAGAAAATGGATGCCTACCGTAGAACTATTCCCTAAGAAGTGGTCACACCGTAAACAGGCTAATATCGACACTAGTATTGCATCTACTCACAATGATTCCATTATCTCACCGTTCGATATGAATGCTTCTATTTCGATGTGGGTGTTCCAACTGCTGCTACTAACCAAATGGAACCCATTCTTGCATGGGATCCCAATTATCCGATTATCCATTCTTGTCTGTGTTCAACCGCAGATCGTTCAAATCGCTCGTGGTACCGGACTCAGTCGCTCCAAGCATATGATTGGAGACCGTCATGCTCATGAACTTCGTGAGCAAATTCATCGGGACTCGTTAGATTTGGTAATGATCATTTCGGTGCTATAATGGGTTATGGAGATTATGTTGTTGGTAATAGTGTCATCTCAAGAGTGTATTATGTGGAAGGTTTAGGTCATAACTGTTCTCGTTGGTCAATTCGTGATTCTCGATCTAGAAGTAGCCTTCGAAAACATACCGCTTTGTTAGAGATCTTAACGGTAAGGAACTGCTGAAAGGAACTCGTGGCTCAAACCTTTACACCATCTCTATCGATGACATGATGAGGGCATCTCCAATCGCTTGTTATCTAAGGCTTCAAAACAAAGTCATGGTTATGGCATCGTCGTCTCAATCACTTGAACTTGGCACCATCAACGATCTTTCCGAAAGGACTTAGTTGTAGGTCTACCTAGACTAAAGTATGAAAAGGATCATCTTTGTTCAAGATGTCAATTGGGAAAAAGCAAGATGTTTGCCCATAAATCCAAACCTACTAACTCGTCACGAAGTTCTTCATATGATTCATATGGATCTATGTGGACCAATGAGGGTGCGCGAATATCTTTGGGAAGAAATATGTGTTGGTTGTAGTTGATGATTACTCTAGATTCACCTAGGTCAAGTTCTTAGGACAAAGGATGAAACACCGATATCATCATCAAACTCATCAAACAATTGCAGTGTTCGACTCAACAAAACTATCGAATTATCGAGCAGACAATGGAACCGAGTTTGTCAACAAACAACTTAGTGAATTCTATGAAAGCATTGGAATCACCATCAAAGAAGTGTTCCACGAACCCCTCAACAGAACGGTGTAGTTGAAAGACGAAATCGTACTCTTGTTGAAGCCGCTAGAACAATGTCGATCTACTCAAAGGTTCCAATGTTTCTCCGGGTCAAGCTATTGCCACCGCATGCTACACACAAAATCGTTCCCGATTCACACTACTCATGGAAAAACTCCATATGAACTTGTCCACAATGTAAAACCTAATCTATCTTCCTTCGTGTGTTCGGTGCATTGTGCTATCCAACTAATGAGGGTCAAAACTTAGGCAAACTTAGGGCCAAAGTCGACATTGGAGTATTTGTAGGATATGCATCAAACAAAAGAGATACCGAATCTACAACAAAAGAACCCGAAATATCATGGAAACAATTCATGTTACGTTTGATGAGTCGACCGGTCAAATGGCTCTCGGACACTCCAAACAGACCCGTGACTTCAAAACAGTTCTATTGGTTCATCCCTTGTTCCAAACTCCTCTCAAGAAACGCCATATGTACCTCCATCCAAGATGATGTAAAGAAATTGTTTGATCCAATGTTTGATGATCTGTATGAATCTACTACTAATGAGGTGCCGATCCCTACAAAGAGGATGCTCATATTCCGATGAATGATGTCAATCCATTAGTTTCAAGATTCTCAGAAGTCAAGAAGCACTCACATCGATCCTTTGATCTCATCAACAAATCATCATTCTTCAAATGTACATCATGGAAATGTTTCGCATCAATGATGAAGTTAATCCCTTTGCGACTCTCAAGATGCTCCATTTGAAAACATATTTGCTACTCCCGAATCATCATCGAACCATCTTCTTCAGAGACATCGACTCGCCTACTCGGTTCCTCAACAAATGCCACATGAACATCTCGTAAAATGGACTCACGATCATCCATTAGACAACATCATTGGAAATCCTCTCGTCCCAGATCAACTCGGAAGCAACTCGCAACCGATGCCTTATGGTGCTTCTTCAACTCCGTACTATCTAAGATTGAACCAAAAGATGTTAAAGCGCTATGAATGAAGATAGTCGGTTCAATGCTATGCAAGATGAAATTCATGAGTTTGATCGTCTTGATGTATGGGAGTTAGTACTGCTCCAGATCGTGCTATGATTATAGCCCTAAAATGGATCTTCAAAGTAAAACTTGATGAGCATGGTGATGTGTTGAAGAACAAGGCTCGATTAGTTGCTAAAGGATATCGTCAAGAGGAGGGTATAGACTTTGAAGAATCTTTTGCTCCAGCTTGCTCGAATCGAGGCAATCGTAATCTTTTGGCTAATCTTGCAAGTAAGAACATGGTGGTATATCGATGGATGTAAAGACGGCATTTCGAACGGAGATCTTAAAGAAGTCGCTCACGCCACCAACCCAAGGATTTGTGAATCAAGAGCATCCTACTCACGCTTATCGTTTGAAGAAGGCTCTTTACGGTTTGAAGCAAGCTCCAAGGTCATGGTATGATACATCGTCAAAGTTTCTTCTATCAACCGGATTCAAGAAAGGAGCGATTGACCCTACATTGTTCACTGTGAAGTCGTGCAAACATTTAACTCATGTTCAAATTTATGTTGATGATATTATTTTTGCCTCGATCGACCCAATGGAATGTGATCGTTTTTAATGAAATGAGTTCAAAATTTCAAATGTCAATGATGGGACAAATGTCATTTTTCTTGGGATTACAAATTTCACAAAGTCCGGAGGCATTTTCATAAATCAATCTAAATATGCAACAGAGATTTTAAAGAAATTTGGATTTGATTCAAGTGACCTCGTTGACACCCCCATGATTGACCGAACCAAACTAGATGAGGACCTCTCGTGGATCATGATTGACCAAACGAAATATCGGAGTATGATTGGATCCACGATGTATCTCAACGCTAGTAGACCGGACATTTTGTTCTCTGTGTGCATGTGTGTTAGATACCGTGCTAAGCCTACTAAAAGCACCTTGAAGCGCTTAAACGGGTCTTCGGATCTCCAAGGAACCATCAATATGGGACTATGGTACCGAAGGACACCGGTATGTCACTAACGGCCTATGCGATGCCGATCATGCGAGTTGTCAAGATACACGCCAAAGTACGCCAGAGGTGCTCGGTTTTGGGTGATAAGCTTGTGAGCTGGTCTTCAAAGAAGCAAATGAGTACTTTATTTCCTCTACAGAGGTGAATACATAGCCATGTCATCTTGTTGTGCTCAAATCTTATGGATGAGATCTCAATTATCCGACTATGGCTTTGAATTCAACAAAATCCTCCGCATCTTGTGATAATAAAAGTGCTATTGCTCTCTCATGCAACAACGTTCAACACTCAAGAGCAAAGCATATCAACATTCGACATCATTTCATCGTGGAACAAGTGGAAAAGGTGTGGTAGAACTATATTTTGTGAGGTCCAATATCGCTTAGCGGACATCTTCACCAAAGCTCTTCCAAGAGAACGTTTTGAGTTTATTCTTCCACGTCTTGGTTTGAAAAGCCTTCAACCAGAAACTCTCAAACGTCTTCAGGAGGAAGACGAGGAGTAAAGGTCTTTCTTCATCTATCTCTTGTAAATAGTTATTCGAAAAACAAAATAGAAAAATATTAAACTCTCAAAATCCATAAAAATTTGAAAAATTCGAAAATTCTTCAAAAAATATTGTCATTTTTGTCATGTTTCTTCCGGTTCGATAATATCTACGGTCTTTGTGCTGTCATTCAAAGAATGACACGGGACTTTAGATGTTGTTCGAATTCTTTAAAAAAAAAAAAAAAAAAAAAAAATTTGGGAGAAAGAGAAATGGTTTATTGTCATTTCGTGCAATAAACCGCTTTTAAAGAAAGAACAGAGCCATGTTTTACCATGTTTTCAAATCCTATGCTCGATTCTATAAACTCCTATCTCTTGAAAACTAAATGCTTTGAAAAATAACTCAATCTCTATTTTGATAATCATCCGGACTTATTTGTCAAAATCTTATCTCTCAATCAACAACCCACGTCATTGATTGAGGGGAGAATGATTTCAATTAAATTAAAAAGTTATTTGGCATTAAATTGTTTTCAAAAGATATACATGCATGTTTTATAAATGGAGTTTAAAGTTTTAAAATCCGATCCTTATCGCTCAAACGCTTTCACAATCATGTCACAATTCTCCTTAAAGCTTTCAAAATCAATTTAATCTATACGAGATCACAATTCTCAAATGATTTGATAATTGTGATCGGGGAGAATGTGTGATTTAAATTGGATTTAAACCGATAATCGTGTAAATGGTTATAAAAGAATGTACATGTTGTCCTTCTCACATGTGACAAACGATTTCAATTTTTCAATGCACATGTTGAGGGGAGCATCTATCTTAAACCTTTGATTTGAAACGTGATCATTCATCCTAATGCGCAGTTCCTCTAGTATGTGCAAAACTCTTTTCAAACCTCGAGGCACATATTGAGGGGAGCAAATTCATGGAAACCTCATCCTTCCCGAAATGCTATACCTACTTGATCCGTTGAGGAAGTGATGTTGATATCTTTAGAAAATGGTAATCAAAAGAAGTTAATTCTTTCTCTTGCCTCCGTGTGCAAAACATTTTCAAATACTTGATGCACATGTTGAGGGGAGTTCTCGTTTAAAATATCAAAAACAATTCAGTACAAAAAGCTTTGATAATATATCACAAGTATCCGAATTGATTTTCAAATGGTTTTCAATTGGATCCAATGGCGTATGAACAATACCAAATTGACCTACCAACTTTACTTTATGTACGGTGATATAAGGATGATAAGGTTAGGTATTGGTTCCCATGATCCGCCGTAATCGGAGGGATCTACCCAGGACAATCCACTAGTTAGTGTAGAAGTCCTTAGGTATGATGATAAAAGGAGAAAATTGAGAAAAGGGAAGAGTGCGGACTAAGACCGAGCTAGTACTTGAATAAACCCAACAAGGTTCTAGCTATGAAGTCTCGTAAGCAATCAAGGGGTTGAAGAATTAAAAGAATTGAATGTGAAAAGGTGTAAACAAATAGCCTCCATTTATTCAACCTTAGGTGAACCGGGTTCACTTCATATACTCTTGATGGTAACATCGGTATTGAAGACAAGACGTCATGGACCCGGTGGACGCATCGCACCTCAACTTTCCAAACCACTCAAGTTCCTCTTAAAAGGACTTGTTTCATTCTCACGGGGAACCAACATTATCTATCGACTTTCTCTTAGAGATGGTTGATATTGAAGAAGGAGACCCTCTCCCTAGTCTCCGTTATAGGATCCAAATATGCACAAATTGAGTCTAGAGCCACGAGATCATCAATAAATCTCTTTAGGACACTTTCAATGAAGACTCTCTGTTTCACACAATGTGGAAAGAGAGATTATATCTTGAGTCCTACGCATTATCCTTGTGGTATTGCCAGAACATCTGAGTGATGTGTTTACATATTCACAATGAAGATGGAAAGCCTTCGAGTCAACATCAAACAAGCTCCCGGTAGGTGGCATGTGAGATCTATTATATAGATCAACCATGTGACAACCGAATGAAACAATGGGGCGATTCAATTTCTTGAATCAATCACGGTTCAGTTATGGATTAACGGATACCTTTGAAAAACCGGTCATTGTGCTTAAAAACACTTTTCTTTAGCACATCGATTGTGTACTCATTTTTCAAACCAAAAGGTATTTTTATGATTGATAATTGATTTTCAATAAAACCTTCGTTGTATTGCAAAAACAATTTCTATTGAGCAATACACGATTGTTTTTCAAATCTCTTTTCATCAATCGGTGGACTTAAAAATTCATTGGTTCACTCACTCCGTGTTGTCTTCTTTGAGATGTTCCGGTTTGAGAACAACTAGAACAATTGCGAAACCCTGTCAAGGAGATTCTTAGGAATCCTACCGATCACAGCAAGATTTGTACCGATCAACGGGAACCGTGGGCCGTGTACTCAATTCAACGAAGTGATCAAAGACACTTTCGTGCGATTTATTGCTAATCGTTGTTTGCAGTGTACCGACGCTTGCACCGATCGAATGGAGCGGTCAATCCACATCGCATGCTCACTTAACACATTTAACTCAAAGAAATCATGATTAGTGCATCAATGTCTCGATATTTTCACACCAAGCTTCGCTACGCCGCCAATATCATGATTCAACAAAAGCTTCCGCTACTCGATGTGAAGATTTCATGATCCGAATGTGAGCATGTCGGTCCCAAAGTCACAACACCACAATGGATGTCTCGTAGATTGTTGATAGTGATGATCTCAAATGATGGCTCAAAATTATCATCACGTGGATCAAGAAAGACCTCCACTTGGAATAACCAAACATGCATTGTGAAGAATCAATGACTACGAGTTTAAGTGCAAAGAACTACATCAAGAATGCAAGATCAAGTGTTAATGTAATATCTATTTGTATTCTATGTAATTTTGGTACGTGATTGAGGTGACCTCCTTAGGGAGATTGTTAGGAATTAGAAATTCCGGTATTAAAGAATCGGTCACCTCAAGTATATGTAATCGTTAGAAAGCTCGTAGTCGTAGTTCTTTTAAGTTAAGTAGTAATTTAGTTAAGTAACACCGTGGAGGACTGGACGGGTCTTTACCCACCGTGATGCTCGATCCACGCCCCAAAGTGTGGCGATTTATGTAAGACTATAAATACTCTACCTCCCAAGGTAGAGAGTTGGAGCTCATAATAATATCTTTCACTTTCTCTCACTAAGTTCCCTAAACCTCTAACTTTCTCTCTCTAGAATTCCATCTATATGCTACTTTGTGTTATGGTTTGATGTGTATGTGAAAAGTTAATATCTAACAATCTCACCGCGGAAGAATCATGGGGTATAATAGAGGACCTTGCTCTCTATGACAACGAAAGTTGGAATGACCCCCGTGAGTTGCCCAAAACCGTTAAAGCAATCTCCTTGCCTTCTATTGACTCACAATCTTCTGACCGTAGGATGATCGAACTTGAAGATCAAGTTAAATTCCTAATGAGTTCCTACGAAAACCCTAAGTCTTCACGCCATGTGAACAAGGTTTCTTCCTCGTGTGAGCCGTTTTATGATCCTCATAACACGCGCACTTGCACCCAATCCCCCGAACATGCTTCCGTTGACTACGCATCCTCGCGTATTAATTGAACGGGAGGAAGATTTCCTACAATACCCGAACCTAGGAATTTCAATGAAACCCGAGAAGCATGGAAGGGCAAGCCCAACTTCTATTGGGGACAAACCAAGTAATTCACTTCCAATGATTTTTCATGGCCCCCACCCCACGGTCCTAACCAACAAAACATCGAAGGGATGTTGCAAAACCTAGTTGCAACCCAAGAAGCCCAAATAGCTAAGCTCTTAGACCGCTTTAACCAACAACAAGCCGAAATGGATAGGAAGATAGATAACATTTTGAAAGCCATGACCAATAGTGATAGGAAGGTTAATGCTATCTCAACTCCCGAGCCTTCCGGTGTAGAAATTAAGGACCCAAGTAAGTTAGCTAAGCATGTTCAATTCGTCAATACCATCGCCTTAGTGAAACCTAATAGAACAAACGACGAAGAGGACCATACACGTGAGACCAATGAAACAACCGAGGAAGTAGATGAAGTAGACAATGACTATTTCAATAAGTTTCCTATGGAAGAAGAGCTATCTCGCCACCCTCACTTAGTGCGTAACCTCCGTCACATGTATGTTAGGAAAAGCCCTAGAATCAAGTTTGGGAACCCTTGGAATCTTAACATACCATGTTGCATAGGACACCTTTTCGTGGCAAAGGCATACATTGATCGCAAATCCCCAATCAACATAATGACTAGCACCTACTACAATTGGGTAGTGAAAGCCTATTCCAACTAGGCAAGACCCCGATGATCCTAGTGCTAGTTGCAATTTTCTTGGTAGAGTTAAGGGATTGCCCGCTTATGTAGGTAGTTTCACGTTTCCTACGGACTTCATAATTGTGGATGACATTAGCACGCCATAGATCCTAGCTTGTCCCACGTTATTCTAGGAAAACCTTTCATAGAAAGCACCGGATGACCTATGACCCTCGTTAGGAATAGTGCGATTTAAAGATGAGACCAATAACATAGCTTACCAAATGCCGCTCAAGATTGAGAAGTTTTCATCACTCTAATGATGAAAAGGAACTTAAACCGTCGGTCTATTATAGGAGCGAGGAAGATAAAGAAAAGGAGTAGATTATGTTATGGCTAATATTTTCGGATTCTATAAGGATTGCTTGAACCTAGGACCAAAATATAGGACCAATTGGGGAGAGGATGAACTCTTAGAGAAGTGCATTATAGGGCACTTCTACAACATGGAATCCCCCAATAGAGAATGTCATGAGAAAGAACATGGCGGTAATGAAGTAACGTAGGGGCACGACTACGAGTCTAGCTACAAGACTCATAAATAAAGAAAAGCGCTTCGTGGGAGGCAACCCATGCTTAATTGTTTGCTTGTTAGTGTCGTATATCTTTTATTGATTATTTATTCTCATGTTTAAATTTGTAAAAATGCTTTATTTTGTTTTTAACCTCTTCTTAATTGCATATAAAGGTATTTTACATAAAGGATAAGTGTAGAGAGGATTGCACACGTTTTCAAAAGAAACGTAAACATGAGAATATCAATTCATTAAAAGATATATATATGTGTTTGTTCGAGTCAAATGCTTGTATCGAGTTATAATGGATGTTTTGCAGAAAATTTTCCAGATTCTAAAGATGTATATTTTCGAATTTTTCCGAAAATCGAGACCGCTTTTTGTCGGGATAACTTTGACGCCGTGAAGGAGTAAAAACAATGATTACTTTTTTCTCGTTTTCGAGCTACTTATGAACTTTTGGAATTTTCCGGTCTTAATTTTCCGTAAATTTGTAAACATCCATTCCACAAGCATTATATCCTAGTTTAGTCGAGTCTTATATATATTATTACCGCTGATTTTACGCGAAGGTTTCGTTTGTTTTCTTGAATGTGCGGTTTTATTTATCAAGAAGAAGAAACAAAAGATTGGAAGGAGCTTTTCACGCACACATTCTTCTTGGAAAGGATTTAACCACTACTTCACACACGGATCCTACCGAGCTAATCGGGGAGTATTAGTTTCTTTCGTTTTTATTACCTTCCATTATCATAACTTTGATATTTCGGGAACATTGGGGACAATGTTCGGTTTAAGTGTAGGGAGGGAAAATAAAATGGGAACTTTGAAACTATGCTTATCCTTGATTATTTGCTTTGTCCAATTGTATTTGTGTAATAAACCATGAGAAAATGTCGGTTAGGGTAATTTTGGCACCAAATTTGAAATTTTCATGATATATAGGGTGGGCCATTAGTCTTAACAAAAGCGTCTCACGGATAGGAAGTTGCATGACTAGCACAAAACCCTTTACCACCTAAATTCCACCCAAATGTGAGGATCGCCTTAGATTAGTAGGAATTAAAAGCATTCATCTTCAATGCTTAGAGTGTGAACCAGTAGTATAATAGATTCTAGAACTTGTTTTGTGATGCATTCGAGATCGCTAGTAAGACTACACTTGTGTAGTTAGGAATAACTAAATGATAAGAGGCATTAGGATAACCCTTGTTTGATATACGTAATATAATTACTTCTTCCACATCGGTTGAGTAATTCTCCCACACCCTTTGCGTTGTACTCATTTTAGTACACGATACCCTAGTTAACCCCTCGAGCCTATCCTTTTCGCGGTTCTTGTGATGTTTCGGTTTTTCCGGAATATCAATGAAGAGCATTGTTTACACCCCACCCCCAAATATACACCCAAATCGCCTTAGCCTACTCTGTATGCACTCACTTTTAGTGCATTATTGTTATCACCTTAAACCCTTAGTTCAATTATCTAGTTGCTTGCAGGGGTTGCTAAGTCGAGTCATATCCTTTGTACACAGTTTTGGGATGATTGAGACTCATGGGAAAAAAGTTAAAGTTTATAAAATGATTGGAAGGGAACGTTAAATTCCCTAATTTGCGTAATAACATACCCCAAGTGTTTTGATCTTTTCAATTCGGGTCAAATTAGTGTTAGAGTAATAAAAACTCAAGTGTAGGGATGTGCCTATAAATCCCTATCATTTTGATGTTACCGTAGAGGATGGTAGAGTAAAAGTGTATGAAAAAAATAATAATAATAAATAAATAAAATAAAATTGAAAAAAATATAGAAAATAGAAAAAAAATAGAGTGTTCAAAAAAAAAAAAAAAAAAAAAAAAAACGGCTACCATCCTACATCTATCCTTTAAATTTATGTTTGTTTGTTTCAGTTATCTAGAGTTTAGAGTGTCGAGTCTTGGCTTAGCAACGCCATTCTTCGTATGCTTGTAACATAAAGGTTTTTGAATTGCCACCACTAAATAGCCTATCTCACCAAACCCTTTGTTTCCCTACCGTAAGCCTAATATTACAACCCTTTAAAGACCTCTTTGATAGTCTTTCCTAGGTGCTTACGCCAAAGCGATGGAGGTTTGATCTATTCTCAAGCCTATGGTAATCTATGTACTAGGACCGGTTAATGAGTGTTTATCTTCCATTTCCAACTTGTTATATTTCATATACACCCGAGAGAGATGTGAATATCCAAACACCCCATGTGAGGTGCTAGTATGTAATTTCCGTGCTTGTTATGACTTTTGCGGGGCTTATATGTGTTGTAGACTGTTTTAAACCAATGCTTCATGACCCCTAACTTATAAATTAATTGGCTAAAAACACATTTGCTTGAGGACAAGAAAATACCAAGTGTAGGGATATTTGATAAGGTTTTAAAATGTACCTTTTTGAGGGGTCGTTTAAGCCCTTATTTGATCACTTTTGTATCCGTTATTACTTAATATCGTTCCTTTTCACTTTTAGGTCTCTTGAAGGCAAATTGTCAGAATGGCACTTATTTGGACCGAAAAGGCGGATATCTGAAGAAAATGGCCAAAGTCAAGAATCGAGACACTCCAATTCTTTGAAAAGACAAGGTGGACGGCGTCATCGCTAAGCTATGACGCCGTCGGAGGATTTTGTGACGGACGAAGCCAAATCTCTTATTTTCAGTGGCGGTGTCGCTTTAAAAAAAGTAGGCCGTCGCAACTCGACGGCCTAGATTCGATCCAGACGGCGTTAGAAAGTGAAGAGGACGGCGTCACAAGCACAAGGTGACGCCGTCGCAAGACTAACGTGGCCAAGACGAAACCCTAATGACGGCGATCCGACGGCGTCACAAAACATAAGGTGCCGTCGCATATGTAATCTTATATATAGAATCCGAATTTTTCAAGATTTGTGTAGTCTTTTGGAGTAAAACCTAAACCGAACCAAGGTTGTCTTGTACAAGATTTTAGGGTTCCAAACCCTATCTTACATCAAGATAAGTGTTTTACTTCATTAATTCGATTATGTCTTTGATTATTTGTGTGTATGCTTGCATGTTCTCCATGTCCGGCTAATTTACTTGTGTGTTTGCTTAGGGAATATGAAACTTAATTATTAAATATTGATTGGTTGTCTCTTATCTTAATTGTTAATGATCTAGTAGAGCGATAGGTCATTCGTTGTGTACTTAATGCTTGATTAATCTTTGTGAACCTTAGGTTATAGCACTTAGAGTGGTTGTAAGCTAAACCATCCAAAGAGGCCTTAGAGTTAGAGTTTATAAACCCTAGTGGGTCTTGTAGACGAGACCCTTTGGTAACTTCAAATAGTTAGGGATAAACGCGCACCTTACGACTTTAGACACACAACGCAATTAAGAATAAGGACGTGACAATTCAACCATCAATAGGAGATAATTAAGGAGTAGTAAAACCTAAGTGAACACATCTTTAAACTATCATACGAGCACACAATAATTAGACATAGACTACATACACCTTAGATTAGATAATTAGACAAGTAGAGTAATCGGTAGCAATACCAACCCCAAATCCAAACCCCGAGATTCGTACCTTTCCATTTCCTAAAAACATAAAAAGATAAAAATAATCTTCCTCAACCCCAACCTTAGCGTAGTAACTTCTCACTAGCATTCCTATTCCCCTGAGAACGATATCAATACCGTGGCTTACCCTAATACTACACTACAACGATTAGGTTCATTGCCTAGGGTGTTATAAAACTTGCTCAAGAAAAGGAAGTTCCTTTGACCCCGAGCGACGCGTGTAGCGTTATCACTATACTCACAAGTTCCTACCGACCACCGTTCTCGAGTTAGGCGGAGATGTTTACAGAGACTCTATCCAAATCTCATGAAATTGGTCAAGCAAACAATGCAATCCACTCCGGTAACAATGACGATCAATCCAATGGAGCCTGCAGTTCTCTAATGCGAGTTGATTTCCAAGTCGGTGCTACAAATGTCTCAACGATCCGCAACTTTCACTTCGACGAAAGTAAACTATTTGAGGCACCACCGAATATCAACTCAAGACTTCATGCAAGGAGCAAGTCGAAGGCCTAAGCGCCCAAGAGACGATGAAGATAAGGATAAAGATAAAGATAAAGAGCCTAAACGCCCGAAGAAAACTGGTGAATCATCCTCCATGACACCTCCACCCCAAAGGACTCCAACTGCAAGAAGATCTCCACCACGCTCTGCTGACAAACCTCAGGACTCTGAGTCACCACCCCAGACAGAGAAAACCAGTGATCATTTCGAATACACTGGTGGTGACGATGAGGAAGTCCCTGAGCCCCAACAACAACCCACCTCTCCCGCCTCAGAAATGAAACCTGCATCCTCATCTAGGCCAAAGAAGAAGAAGAAGACGTCGAAGGCTGATGTCGTCTCATGGCGAGACGAAGATGACACCGAGTATGAATGGTTATCTACACTGGTTGATGCTACTCCCGCCCTAACTGATGATCAAAATATGGTAGAAGGTCGAACTTTGGAGCATGCTAAGTTACTTCAAGAGAAGTTTCGGGTGAAGAAGATGACCAAGTCAGAGTTAAAACGTATCAAGAATGAAGCTTTTCAGTTGCTCAAAGACGGCTCGGAAAGTGCTATCGGGTTGAATACCATCTTGAAAACATAGCACGAGCCATGTCTAACAACATCGATTGGCTCAACCTCAAGCTAACATTGACTTCACACGAAAAGACAAGGCTCCATACTACACCGATCGGACCATACCTCTACCAACGACACAACCAGATCAACCTAAGATTCCATTCCGCTACTTTTTCAATAATGACCGAATTTATTCTACACGGTAGCGATGGTTCAAAGAAATACGCTACATCACTTACACTTCCGCTCCCGCAGCCATATACTCAATCTGTATAGCCATCGAGGAAAATGCTACCCACATGTTTGCCAATAGCGTGGAACAATATGACATCGATGTGGAAGCGTGGGGGGTGAATCGTTACCGTTTAAAAACTTTAGATCTTTAGTATCAAATCGCTTATGAAGCTTGTTATAATATGAAAGTACCAATTATTGTTTGTGACTAATATAAAGCATGGTAAACCAAGTTGTCACACAATCATGAACATCAAACCACATCACAAACAATAGTATAGTGCAAGTATAAAAGTAAAGAGATAAAGAAAGGAAAGTGCAAACCGAACACGAGGATTTATAGTGGTTCGGTCACGGATCTTCTTTCCGCCTACTCCACTCCCGAGTACCCAACTCGAGAGTTACTTCACTAAATCAACAAGCTCCCTTCTCGTGGAGAAAACCTTACAATCGTCGCTACACTTTTTCCGGTACAAAGCTAAATACGGGTTCTAGTTCGAGGTAGAACCAACCTAACGTCGCCTATACAATATTTCCGACACTAAGCTAGATGTCGAGTTCTTTTACAAGGGTACAACCACTCCCAATATGTTTTATGGCCCAACATAATAAACCTTGTGTTTTATGGCACAAACACATAAACCATCTAATCTAGTTTGGTGAAAGTGTTGTTATGATGCAATGATGTTTACACTAATGATCCATGACACAAATGTCTAATGGATATGAATAACTACTTCTAAATGAACTTCCATTGATAGGAAGCCTTCATGATGAAGATCACAAGTTCCCTAAACTTCTTGTGATAGATCTTCAACTTGTGGTGAGTGGGGATGGCTAGATCTCCAAGATTTCCTTGGTTGATCAAAGAGTATGCTTACAACAAAGATGAATGTTAGAAGCATTATGATCATGATCATTAGGGTGTTTAATGTGTGTTACTACATTGTTAATGATTGATCTAAATGTATGCAAGAAGGTGGAGAAGATTTGCTTTGAAGTGGTGAAGAAATGGGAAAACAATGGGCTTCTATTTATAGCCAAAGTGGACGAGGGCGTCCACGGACCACGGAGCCCTTTAAAGGGTTCCGTCCTTTATACAATTTGGTACCGTGGGTGCACGACATAAAATCTAAAAATCTTTCTTCAAATCTTTGCAAGATATTACCAAATCTTACTAAGATCACATTTGATTTATTGAGTATCAATCTAACCAAAATATTCAAGTGATCTTCCAAGGATTTCAAAGATGATGCATGACATGATGTAACATGTATTTCCATTTTAGATTAAAAGGTTTATCAAGGTAAACTTGTAAAATGTATTATGTAACTAGTTAATAAAATGTCTAGTTACCTTTTGAAATACTTGTGAATGCAAAATGTAAAATGAGGTTCGAAATAGAATGGTTAACCTATTAAAATACTTAGTGACTCTAAATGTATTTTAAACATTCTAAATGATTTGTTAATGGGTTTGATCATAATGCCACATAACAAACATGTACGAACTGTGTTGTAACATACGAGGACTTGAGACATCGAGAGGTGTTGAATGTATGTTGAGACAAAGTGTGATTACAAGTAACTTGTACATTTTACGTTATGTATTACAAGTTACATGTTTGTCATCAATCAAAACAAACGAGACTGTATAGATTAAATATCGTAATATTTGCACTAACAATCTCCCCCTTTTTGATGATGACAAAGATATGTAAACGTAATAGAAAGTACAATGTAAAAAGTTACTTGTATCCTTACTACCTTTACATTACCTTCTCCGTTTACACTCTTCTCCCCCTTTTGTCGAAACAAAAAGGGCGTGTCCTTGGAGTTTAACTTCATTTCTCCCAAAAAGCGAGCTTGCATCATCCCTAGTGAAGTTAAATCGTCTACTTCAATCCGTTCCTTGTTTGGTAGCGGATCCATGGATCAAATAAAGAGGCTTAACCTACATCAAGGTTAGTTTTATGCAACAAAATTATGAGAAATATATGAAAAGAAAAATGCATAGTAATGTTAGCCTATTTTCTCCACTTTTATCGAAGCACAAATGCTTGTTGAAAAGTGAGAATGATGCTAAATGCGTGCATGCTCCCCTTGACGGTTGCTCCCCTTGTTTGAGGCGTCGGGTATGATTAAAACCTACAAAACAAATATTAGTGCAAAACTATATTCGTCATTGACGAGTAAGTGTTATACAACAAAGTGTGTATAAGATGCATTGATAAATTCTTGACGGAGCTCCCTTGCTCTAGGGCGTCAAGATGAACCTTCAAAATAAATATTAGTATAATAGAAGCTTTGTCTTTAGACAAATATGTCATATACAACCAAGTGTATAGACGATGCAATATGAGTGCTTAAAGGATATTCCTCCTTGTTCTAGGGTGTAAAAAAAATAATTGATGCAAACTTCATCCTTAGATGAGTAAGTTATATACAATCGAGTGTATATGATGATGAACCTACAATGAAAAACATTAGTGCAATATATTTCATCTTTTCACAAAGAAAAATGAGATGTATATATGTGATAAATGATATAATCAAAGATCTCATGAAGTGTAGTCTCTAATTACAATCATAAGAAAAGTGAGAATATAATATGATAAAACCTACAAAATAATTCCTAGAAAGAAGATATGAAGTGCACTTACGGGTGTGCCACTAGTGGTGCTAGTGTTGGTGTCGGTTTACTAGTAGGATTCATGTGGTGATGGTAGATGACTTGACATTTACAAAAGCAAGTTTTCGCTAATCCATGGTGGTGATGATTAGTGAAAGTGGTGATGGAAGGTGGTGGTGATTAGGTAGGAAGCTATTAAAGAGTTAGAAA
This sequence comes from Chrysanthemum lavandulifolium, assembly GCA_022545495.1. NCBI lineage: Eukaryota > Viridiplantae > Streptophyta > Magnoliopsida > Asterales > Asteraceae > Chrysanthemum > Chrysanthemum lavandulifolium. The sequence continues at coordinate 143,902,171 of CM040246.1, read as the reverse complement.
CTCGTATGTATAGCAAATATAAAAATATGGATTCATGCAATCCTTTCGTCATGTCAAGTGACCAAAGCTAAGAGAAAAAAATGAATGGACATTGCATTTCAATGATGCATAAGGGTTATGATTTGAATGATTTATTGATGCTAACAACCTATTGTTTTGAGCAAGTTCTCATATGCTTCAACCCAAGGGTAATCAATAATGCGTTCTATCTAAGAATATATAAAAGTGATAACATGAAGATAAATTCGTTCATTGATTAACACGAATTATAAAAATGACCTATTCTAGGTGACAATGGGAAAGGTAGTATTAGTATGGTTTTGACCGACATGGATGATTATCACTTTGAAAAGAAGTGAAGACAATATGGAAAATACTAATAATAATAATGAGTACCTATATGAGGATGAGAATGACATCATATGAGTGAGAGTTGGATGGACCAACGTGTTGGAGATGGTTGTTTTGATTAATATATCGTTTGCCGACAAGGACATGCATGATAAGTGAGAAAAGGATAAAATCCTATGATGGTGTTCTAGATAGTGAAGTTGTAAGGTGCTAGTTTAAGGAAAATCCTATATGTGGAGATGAAGGCGTTTTGTAAAACACATGATGCGTTTTCACTTGATGAGGTATTGGTGCGAAAAAGGTTGAACTAGTTGTGGTTTCATGAACCGGTTTTAGCTAAGTGGTGTTTACCTATGTGTTGGTATTGTAGAGTCTAAGAGACATAAATTTTGACAAAAGACAATTATGTGAATGAATTTCTCTCCCCCTTAATTGGTGGACATGCAACATAATGTGCAATGTATCAAATAAGGAATGATAACAAAGTGTTTAGGAGGTTATTCGGGTTAACGAAAGAGGTGAGCTTAGTAATGTTTTTACGGATGATGGTTAGCATACAATGAGCTTCATCCTTAAAGTCACGTACCTCTTCTTGATTAATGCGAGATGATCGTATGATGAGGCATGTGGTTTCCTAATAGGAAGTGAAGAGGATCGAGTATTGTTATAACTAAATAATGATGTAGATGATTTTTGGAAAGCGGAAGCTAAAATGAGATTTGGAAGAGGTCGGTTGAAAGACAAAATGCAAAGCCAACCCTCTAGAACTTAATTTTATATGCTTTTAAACTATATGCAAGTGTAGGGGTCCCATAAAGCATAGTACTAATCTACATAGCAATAAAGGGGATTATGCAAAAATGAGCATATAAAAGTTAGAACCAAGTGAGATAACAAATAATTTGTTTATCAACCTACAAAACAAATTTGTTAGTGACAAAAGATGTTAACATGATAGAAATCAAATGATAACATATTATATAAGCAAAAACACATTGCACTTTAGTAGACAAGAAATCACCATACAAGATAGCATCAAGACAATCATATTATGCAAGAATACAACTTTATTCAAGACATTTCATTTTGAGATTGTTTTGTCATTAGACTTAGACGCTTAAGCATACTTGGCTTGTAAATTAACACAACAATCTATGTGATTAATTTGTAAGATAAAAGGCTTCTAAAAGTTTGTCATACCAAAAGCATTTTGACATATTATATGTGCATATGTAGCAAACAAATAGTGTGACAAGAAGCAAAAGAAATAAGATGAAAGATTCATGCAAGCCATGTTTAAGACATAACAATTTGGAGCATGTATCATTTGGATCGTACTACACATAGATATAATGAATGCCAACTAATAGCTTTCAAACACAAACTTATCATATCAGAATTATCACGTATCAAAATGACATATTATGATTTCATAAGTAACATGTTAATCATGCTAAAATTAATTCAAAAGTAAGTATCATGCAAATAAAGTTTTAGGTTTAAGCGTTTAGTAGCATGAAACAAGAATACAAGCATTATAAAGATAAAACCGTACTAAGGTTTACACATTCGACTAGTTATCAAACACTAAGATAATGTCAAATCAACTTATCGTATCAAACAAGAACATGTAATCAACACATGTAAGTGCAATGCAAGTGGTTTTAAAAGAAAAGTCATATATACTACTTGTTTGATTAGTATTCCTAAGGCGAGGCAAACTATCAATGTTTTAACACTTACTTTAGGCAAGTATAGGAAAACAAATTTTTCAAGTTGGAGAATGAATATGAGACTATTACTAGCGGTGCTCAATTAAGGCTAAACACGACCATTTTTACGGGTGATTCCACAAACCCAACTTCTCTCCGGAAGCAATTCAACCGTTAGGTCAAATTGAGTTTCTAGTGCAATAGATTCTCCGGTAATCATTCTCATGTTAGAAAGATGGGAACTCCTACTTTTGCCTATTAAAGTGTATAAAGATGATAGTTTACCAATACTTGGCTTAATGTGACACAACTAATATGCAATATAACTAAGGAGATGAAGATGTCATGTTATACACATGAATTTTAACAATGGTGTGTTTGATAAACAATGTGTTTTAATCTTGTGTTTAGAATCGAAAGTTGTTCAAATTACGACTAATTGTATGATCTAATGGATGACATCTTGTACTTTAAATGTGAATTGATCATCTAAGACTAGAGAATGGAATATGTTAAACTAAGAACGTTCTCAAGAAAGCTCTTTGGAACATTATTTAACAAGAATCTAAGTGAGGTTACCAACTTCAATAGATCTTGTGTATGCTCTAAAATTGTGTAGTTTTAACCTTGGATGTGCACTCGGTTTGAGCAAGGTTAGGTTATGATGTACGCTTGAAAGGAAATAGATACAAATAGTATCTTTCAACAAATGAGATTATCCCATGGGATAAAGTTATCATGCTTATGAAAACAAGTATGACAAGATGAATTGGATATGCTAGTTCACGAACTTGTAGATGTTTGTTTCAAGATCATTTAGCTAATGAGGTGTAATGAAATCTCTTGTAACACAACTATTTATGTCGCAAGAGTGATGCATAGGATATACAATATCCTTTTAACAAAATGAAAGCTTAACGCATGAATCTTAGTCATAATGTTCTTCAAAACATCATGTTTTCCTAAATGAAGATATGAAGCCAAAGTGTTTGAATCGGATAGTCCCATCTAAATAAACTTGGTCTCAAGATTATATTCACTAGATGATGACAAGAGGAATTCACTCGAGTTTCTTATGTATACTCCTCAAGAGTCATTGTTGCTTGGGGTGTATGATGTTGGCTTTGAGATTGCATTTTAACATATGTTGTTAAAATGTTGATTTGAAGTTTAACGAAATTTATGCGAAGTTTAACGACAAAGTATTACTAATACTTTGATTATTTGTGAAGGTAGTACTACTTATACCTAGTGGAAATTGACAACAATTACCAAGAGCACCATGCTTATTTGATAGTTGAGGTTCTAGCCATAATGAATTATCTAAGTCCTTATATGTGGGAAAGGATGGTTGAGTTTGTTCAAGCGTGCATTTGATTCGATACAAGTGTTGGACACAAGGGCTTTTGAGCAATACACTCAACGAATTCAAATGATGGCAAGGATGGTGGATTGGTTGATCTAGGTGGTAGGTCTTCTAGTGTGTCTAAATAAGGATGTGGTGATGTAGGGGTTTGTTGTGCTATGGGAGTACTTAGGTTGATTATTTGTCCACGGATGTTGAACAAAAAAATACGGATACTAATTCTTATGGTTCATTGGTTACTACAACTAGCGGGTGAAGTGCTTGAAGTTTTGGTTATGTCTATGAAGCTTAGGGGTGAGGTATAGGTTCACCTTGAAAGGGCACGTTTGATTTAAAGTATACTCTTGGAAGTTCATGAGCAATACGGTTAATAGTGCCAAAAGATGGAAGAGGATAGTAGGTGTCAAAGAGGATAAGTGGCACCGTGGGTTTTTGTTTTGGATAAGTGTTTCAACATGTGTTGTTAAAATACTTGGGTGTTGATTTTCGGATATGACTTTTAATGACTACAATCGTAAGTCGCATATACTTGAATATTTCGGATGAAATACTTAAGTTGTCAATCCTAATTTGTTGAGGTTATAAAGCTTAGATTGAACTCAAGGATAACAAGACTTGATAATATGTATTTAACATATGTGTGAGTTATGACTCGATGTAAATACTTATTGTCTTGAAGGATGACACATTATTTTCATGTTAACCAGGTGAGGCAATACATGTAGATACAAAACAATATCTATAGTCATATGTTAGACTTGTGTATGATATCTTTGCAAATAATGAGTCCAGTTTATTAGTCTCGGTAAGTCATCTAAGTCATCCATAAACGGGTGAGGAGATGTTGGTGGTGTTGCACAAAGTTTGATAGGAACAAGCTTTGGAGACTTTGGTAGTGAAGTTGTTTTGGATGATGGTGGGTGATTTTGGTGGTGGAGTTGGAGTACTCAAGTTTAGAAAGTTCACATCTTGAATGGGTGATGAGATGTTGAGAGGTAATGAGTCCGAGGATGAAGAGCTCAAGTTAATGAAGCAACAAGATCGAATGCTAATCCTAGTGGTTTTCTTAAGTGGCTTATTTGAGGTTAAGGATTTAGTCATTTTGATTTTACTTTAAGAAATGCTAAGCTTGAGGAAAAGTACTTGATGAAGGTGTGAAAATGATCATCTTGAATGTGTTGATTTATGGAACTAAGGATTCATGGATTTGATGTTAATCCATACAAAGATGGTAGTTTCTAATGAGATGGAAGTGTCTAAAATCATGTCAAACATCCTAAGTTAATCCATTGAGGATGTGTTGAGTGAGGTATGAAAGATATGCATTAACAACTATCCTAGAAGCGAAGTTTGGTAAATTAGATTACGGATTTAGTAAAATTCAATAACTTACTGTAGGATTCACGGCACCATTTCTTTACAGTAGGAACCCTTAAATTGGTGCGCTTTGGTCCGCTTTGTCTGGTATGGCGGTACCAAAATACATAATGAGACGGTACCAACATTTTGGTGCCGTCGATCCGTGGACATCGAAAAGTTCACAGACCCATTTTTTAGGTGTCGGGAGTTTTCGAAACACGAAATTTTGCTTAAAACATGTGACATTAATTACTTCTAGTTAGGAAAAGTCGATACCACATATACAAATATAGTGGAGCATAGACTTTGACCAAGGCTAACGATTTTCACATAAAAGTGAAAATGGGTAAAATTGATAACACACTTGTGCTATCCACTGCATAAACCGGTTAGCATACAACATTGTTTTAAGTCATATTATCATCCTACAAAGTAAAACAAATAAATTACATCATACAACATTGTTTTTGTCCTTGTACCAAACACTCTCTTAACACCTTCATTTTCAAAGTACTTGACTAATTTACTTAGTACTCATTGCTAAGTGAGTTATGACATTTCATAAGTTATGCGAGATGTTAGTAACCTATGCAAACGAAGTGATCTAATTCTACAAGCGATGGTAAAATAATTTTCCAACTTAGTGCACAAAATCTAGCAAATAACCTATTGTGCATAAACAAGAAATCGTCAAACAAGTGAATAAATAACATGGCAAGATTGACACTTATATTATGCAAACAAACAAGTGTAAACAACAATTTGAAAAATAAGCAAGCAACATATATGCAAACAACATAAACAAGTGGTCATTTAGCATAGCATAACAAGAAAGACACTTTTCGTCATTTTGCGTTTAAATATGACGATGTATACCAAGCTTGATTAGTTTCCTTTAAACATATTACCAAATTATTTAGTTTCAAAGGAAGTTGTATCAAAGTTCTAAGAATACCAACTTAAATTGCTTGATTCAAAATTTTGAGTTTTTATGTTTAAGCGAAACTCAATATTTTAGACATACTGTAGTATTTGGTCTATTTCACTTATTTAAAATTAGACTCAGGCCATGAGAGTATTTTTTAAATGAAAGTAGACTCAATTCCCTTTAAAATGATAGGTGGCTCGACTAAATGCGGACTTACGGTTAATTAGTTATGATTTTTGAAGTTGCCCAAAAGCGCATCTTGTACATACGGATTCCACGGAACCAAATAAAGGGATCCGCCCTTTATAAGATTTGGTGCCGTGGTCCTCTGAGACAGATTCACCAAAACTAGTATTTGACATAGAGAAAGCGTGTGCGACTTACTAGATTTCATAGTAAACATATAATACACATATTTAACAATATATCTACTTATGTAACTTATCTTAAACATTTACGGAGGTGATTTTCAACTAGATTTATAGTTATCCCAAACACTTCTTTAAAATCATATTTCTTCGTAAATTTTCTATGAGCACACAATACAATACTTACTAGTTCTTTCAACAAACTTTTTATTTTACTTTTCAAGAAAACCTTCAAGCTTGTATACAAAGTTACATTTAACAACAAAATTTCTAAGTATAACAAGCAAAGCATTTTTCATATTATTTTTCGCTTCAATGGTAATTTGATACATGGATCGTACTCTATTTTAAAAACCATTTGTTTTGAAAATACGAGCTACGTGGCTCTGGTACCAATTGTGGAAACGTAGAGGGGGGTGAATACGTTACCGTTTAAAAACTTTAGATCTTTAGTATCAAATCGCTTATGAAGCTTGTTATAATATGAAAGTACCAATTATTGTTTGTGACTAATATAAAGCATGGTAAACCAAGTTGTCACACAATCATGAACATCAAACCACATCACAAACAATAGTATAGTGCAAGTATAAAAGTAAAGAGATAAAGAAAGGAAAGTGCAAACCGAACACGAGGATTTATAGTGGTTCGGTCACGGATCTTCTTTCCGCCTACTCCACTCCCGAGTACCCAACTCGAGAGTTACTTCACTAAATCAACAAGCTCCCTTCTCGTGGAGAAAACCTTACAATCGTCGCTTACACTTTTCGGTACAAAGCTAAATACCGGGTTCTAGTTCGAGGTAGAACCAACCTAACGTCGCCTATACAATATTTCCGACACTAAGCTAGATGTCGAGTTCTTTTACAAGGGTACAACCACTCCCAATATGTTTTATGGCCCAACATAATAAACCTTGTGTTTTATGGCACAAACACATAAACCATCTAATCTAGTTTGGTGAAAGTGTTGTTATGATGCAATGATGTTTACACTAATGATCCATGACACAAATGTCTAATGGATATGAATAACTACTTCTAAATGAACTTCCATTGATAGGAAGCCTTCATGATGAAGATCACAAGTTCCTAAACTTCTTGTGATAGATCTTCAACTTGTGGTGAGTGGGGATGGCTAGATCTCCAAGATTTCCTTGGTTGATCAAAGAGTATGCTTACAACAAAGATGAATGTTAGAAGCATTATGATCATGATCATTAGGGTGTTTAATGTGTGTTACTACATTGTTAATGATTGATCTAAATGTATGCAAGAAGGTGGAGAAGATTTGCTTTGAAGTGGTGAAGAAATGGGAAAACAATGGGCTTCTATTTATAGCCAAAAGTGGACGGGGGCGTCCACGGACCAAGGAGCCCTTTAAAGGGTTCCGTCCTTTATACAATTTGGTACCGTGGGTGCGACATAAAATCTAAAAATCTTTCTTCAAATCTTTGCAAGATATTACCAAATCTTACTAAGATCACATTTGATTTATTGAGTATCAATCTAACCAAAATATTCAAGTGATCTTCCAAGGATTTCAAAGATGATGCATGACATGATGTAACATGTATTTCCATTTTAGATTAAAAGGTTTATCAAGGTAAACTTGTAAAATGTATTATGTAACTAGTTAATAAAATGTCTAGTTACCTTTTGAAATACTTGTGAATGCAAAATGTAAAATGAGGTTCGAAATAGAATGGTTAACCTATTAAAATACTTAGTGACTCTAAATGTATTTTAAACATTCTAAATGATTTGTTAATGGGTTTGATCATAATGCCACATAACAAACATGTACGAACTGTGTTGTAACATCGAGGACTTGAGACATCGAGAGGTGTTGAATGTATGTTGAGACAAAGTGTGATTACAAGTAACTTGTACATTTTCGTTATGTATTACAAGTTACATGTTTGTCATCAATCAAAACAAAGCGAGGCTGTATAGATTAAATATCGTAATATTTGCACTAACTATCTTGCCAAGGTACAGGGAAGAATGAGACAATTCTCGATGAAATCCAACGTGAATACATCAAGTCCGTGCTCATCTTCATCGAAGCATAGTGATCCGAGAACGTGTGAAGACTTGCAACTTGCCGTTGAATCGTATCAAACACGTGTCAACTTCACTGGACCTCGACTAGAACTTCGACATCAACCATCTTCCACAATACACTCTCCTCAAAGCAAACCATTTGGAATAGTTTACCGTAGTGAACTACATCGCAATCGCTTGATGGCGTGTAGAGATCTTCATAAGTTTGGAGATCACACTTTGAAGAAAGTCGGGATGGGTTAGCTTATCGGTTAAAGGAGATACATGAAGGCATCGGGTCGAAGAAGAGATGGAATTCTAAGGAGAAAATGGATGTTAAGAGGATCATCACTCGGATCGATGAAAGGTTGTGCTGAAGGGACGATTCGAACATTGGAGAGCTTCGTAGGTGGTCGTCGAGATTTCTCTCACGAGCTATCAACGCCGAGTTCGCATTCTCGGCGTTATTCTTTGGACTACTCCGAATCTCTGGTACCCCTTAAACTGTTTCATTTTCAATATTGATTTGGATGTGTGATTATTTTAATGACTATGGCTTGTGCACACATAATGATGTACAACCCGTTCTTGTAATGAAAAGACCATGTGGTGCGCTTGATTGCCACAATCCTTATAAAAGGATCGAAAGCTTCTTACTTTTTGAGTAAAACTTATCAAAACTTTCATTTTCAAAGTTTTGCTCAAAAGAACAAGTACTTCCTTACATTTTCAAAACCTCAAAAGTTAGTATTACTTGTTGAGGGGAGTATTTACTAAAATCTTTGTTCAACAAAATGTTCTTCGTGGAAATCTTCCCACAAAACTAAAATGGTCATATTTAATATCAAAACGTTATCAAAATAATATTTATATGCCATTTTGAGGGAGAAAATTATTGTGATAAGAAATATCTTGATTTGCTATTGAATCTTCGTGTGATAAGACTTAACCCATGAATTGACGAGCTCGATGTCATAAATTGAAAAGATTTGTCTTCCTAGACTTATCCAGTAGATTGTACCTATTCGAGAAACTCTTGATAGACATGAACTTTGTGGGTTTGACAACCTTTAGAGGTTTGTCCACACCTTCAAGGTAGTTACTAGAGTTAGTTGTCACCTAAAAGGCACATCAATATACCTCTTTAACTATGCAACGTAACCGTGTCTCATGAGGATTGTCTATCTTGAGTCGATCAATTCAAAGTGCGCTCTTCTCTCACCGTCTTGATTTGTCTAAACACTTAAGCATGTGTGGAGGGGAGTATTTACGCAAAAGATAAAACTCTCTCGGTGGTACAAAATGTTTTCATTCACAAACACTTTGAGAGATTTTCAAGAAAATGGTTTTATGGCAACATAAGTTAGTCATGGAGTTATGAGGTGACTAATGTTAGGAATAACCGTCCTATGATTCGCCAGAGCCGGAGGATCTACCCAGGACATCACAAATAGTTAGTACTTAGAAGTCCTTAGGTATGATTATAAAAGGAGAATATGAGAATAGGAGAAAGAAGGAGTTGAAGAATTAAAAGAAATGCAAAGAAAAGGGTGAAAAGAAATAGCCCTCCAGTTATTCAACTTAGGGGACACGGGTTCAATTCATATGCTCTTGGTTGTCACTTGATGGCCGGTATTGAAGATTAAAAGTCGTCATGGACCCGATGGCGCATGCACTAAACCTTCTTAGCCACTCGAGTTTCTCTCAACGAAGCTTGTTTCATTCTCAGAAACCCTACGTAAACTATCGGCTTTCTCTTGAGATTCTTGGTATTGAAGAAGGAGACCTACTCCTAGTCTCCGCTCGGGAGAATCAAAGTGCACTATTGAGTCTAGAGCCGAGATTCATCAAAGATCTCTTAGGTACACTTGACAATTCATCGCTTGTCGTTCAACAATAAGAGCATAGTGATATATTATCGTGTCCTTCACAAATCTTAGCAACTGTCGAGAACATTTATGAGAGGTTCGCATATGTGATCCTCGGTGATTGAATAAAACTCTGCCGGGTCAACATCTAATGACCGACGGCAGTCACTTCGGTAACTCCCGTGGATTACGCTTGAGTGTGTCTCAAGCGGTCTCTGATCGTGAGGTGATACTTGATTGTACCTCGACTCATCTGAGCTAATAGGTGTACTTGATGCATCAGCGTTATCTCACTTGTGGGACTCAATTCGGGAACAACCATTGTGAGAATCGAGTTGTGTTTTCACACTATGTTGTTAACACTCTCAAAGTTCAAACTTGTAAGTCTTGAAATCCGCTTATCACTAACCTTTCTTATGTTTTCTTCTTATGGAAGCTACGGGCGGATCGATCATGCAGATTCTTCACATGCTTATACCAACAACATCACTAATTGAAGTTCTCTCAAAAGGCAACACAAAGTCGAATGATTCTTCGTCAAAGTCAAAGAATCTACAAACTTTAAAGACTAAGAGAACTACATCGATCATGAAATCCAACGTTAAAGGCGTGTGAGCATGTTGGAGAAAAGCGTGGAGACACCGGAGCAACGAAGCGGCACTGATGTAGACAACAACAACATACTATCACTACCATCACAAAGAACAAAGATCACATAACAAAGAATATGATGGCGTCAGCGGAACTTTCAAAGGAAACAATTTCTCTACTTTGGGAGATTGTTCGAATCAAGGTAATTCTTCTCAAGAAAGAAGAATGTCGAAGACGTCAAAGCTACTATTACATCAAGACCTTCAACGTTTATATTATCAATCACTAACACTTGGGGAGATTGTTGGAATCACTCCTAAACTTGATTTCAAGTGTTAGTAATTAATATGTAATAGTTAGCTTAATATGGCTTTTATGTTTGTAATCATGCCAAGGCTTATGTAGAAAGCCCGTGAGCCTAGGCCTGCCCATAAAGGAAAGGAAGGAACTTGCATGTTGCCTAGTTCCTTCCTATAAATAATGCTTGTAAACCCTCACGAGGGTTGGTTGTTCATTTTATCAATACACTCTCGCATAACCTTTCTATCTTATTCATACGTGTGTGTTTGGTAGTGTTCATCCGATCACTTCTCTTCTATTTCTTATATTGATGCTTGTGTTACTAATATGGGAACCTAACACTATGATTTAAAAGGTAAACCTAAGTCAATGTTTTTATTTTCTTGTCTTTTTTTCTTTCTTTATTATTCACATATTTTTGTTTTTGTCTTTTTTTTAATCATGTTTTTTATTTTATTCACAAGATTTTTTTTTCCTTTTTTTTTAATTTTTAAATTCACGTTTTTTTTAATTAACCTTTTTTTTTAATCCGCGTTTTTTCTTCGCTTTCATACGTTTTCGTATGTTTTCATACGTTTTCGTTCGTTTTCATACGTTTTCGTCCGTATTCATATGTTTTCTTCCGTTTTCATACATTTTCGTCTGTTTTCTTACGTTTTCACCCGTTTTCATACGTTTTCATAAGTTTTCTTTCATTTTCGTCCATTTTTCATATGTTTTTGTCCGTTTTAAGACGTGTTTTTACGCTTTCATATGTTTTCGTCCGTTTTCATACGTATTCGTCCGTTTTCTTACATTTTCGTCCGTTTTCATACGTTTCTGACTATCACAAGTGATATTCAGAAAATCGCAAGTATCACTTGCGATTTTGTGAATATCACTTGTGATTTTCTTAATATCACTTGTGATTTTCTAAATATGACTTTGTGATATTCAGAATATCACTTGTAATTTTTTGAATATGACTTTGTGATATTCTGAATATCACTTTGTGATATTATGAATATCATTTGTGATTTTCTGGATATCACTTTGTGATATTCTGTATATCACTTGTGATTTTCATGTAACAAAACATTAGTTGAAAATCACTTGTGATATTCAGAATATCACACAGAATATTACTTGTGATATTACGAGTAAATATTGAGAATATCACTTGTGATTAGGGTTGAGACTCGGTCCAAAACCCGACCGAACAAACAAAACCGAAACCATAAAAACCTAAACCGAACCGAATATGGTCGGTTGGTTCGCTTAGTGTCGGGTCCGTCGGTTCGGTTCGGTTTACGTATGTTTGTGCATGTTTTTGTCGGTTTTAGGTCGGACCGAACCGAACCGACCAGAAACCGAAAGTCGTAAAAAACCAAAACCGAACCGAAAGGTTGTCGGGTTGGTTCGGTTTTTGTCGGTTCGGTCGGTTTTGTCGGTCCGATTCGGTTTTGAACCTTCCATGCTCACCTACTTGTGATATTCGAAACGTGTAAACGGCAAAAACATTTAAGCGGACGGCGTATGAAACGCTTAAAACACGTGAAAGCGGACGAAATGGACAACGTATGAATAATGGACAAAGGCGTGAAAGCGGATGGCGTATGAAACCGTAAAACATATGAAAACGGGTGAAAACGTATGAAACCGGACGAAAAAGATGAAAACGGACGGCGATGAAAATAGCGAAAATGTAAAGCAAAAAAAAAGCGAATTAAAAAGAAAATACTAAAATAGTACAAAATCTTGCATCAAACCATCGTCGTGGTCGTTTCAACCTAATTCGCAAATGGTGACGTGACAATGGCACGTCTACTGCAACTCACTAAAATTCGCCACTTGTCCATTTCTGAAGGCCACATTAACTCGATTGCGCAACCGACGGCTACTCAACCGGCGCGTCGTAACAGAACACTAACGATTTGGTGATGCTTTGTTGGAAAATCAAAGAATATCTAAAAGTAAGATTTTGTTACCTTTCCAATAAAGTATCGGTCAAATCGGGTTGTCGGTTGAAGCCACGATTGGAAACCACCGATTGCGGTTCTTGTGAAAGTTAATGTGGGCGCTTGTAAATGGACAATGTGACACAATTAGTGGGTTGATATCGTGGTTATCTTGACCATTTAAAATTGGGTTAAAACGATGATGAGGCAATGACGCAATTTTGATTATATTAAGATTTTCTCTTAAAAACGTGAATAACGTGAATTAAAAGGAAAAAAGCGTGAATTGAAAGAAAAAATTACAAAAAAATGTGAATAAAAAGAAAGATAAAAGACAAGAAAAAACACAATGACTTACGTTTATGTATTAAATTTTAAGTTAATCTATCAGTAGATAAATGGTAAAAAAAATCCCTCGATAAGCACGTAAATAAGAGTAAGTAAATGAACTTTATCCACACCTATAACAAACATAAGACATCGTTTTATTCATGTTCTTCACTTGTCCTTTATACATGAAAAGAAAACCTAACAAATGATCAACTATGTTCAAAAGAAAAAACAAATGATCTACTAAAAATAGTAAAACGTGTTAAAGAAAATAGTTTTAATTAATGTTACTTTACAACTTTATATTATCAGGACAACTGTTTGAAAATACATGTGATTGACTCGGATATATATCATATATTCTCTAATGGAGGAATTTAAATCTTCTTTTATTTTGATCTTCTAGAGAATAATCACCATCTATTTAGTTTGATCTAATGATGGAGATTAACCCAAGATTTAATATGTCAAACCCAAGTCCATGTTTTTTTTTTCTTTTGTTTTTTTTCTTTCTTTCTTTCTTCTTTTGTTTTTTCTTTTTTTTTTTTTTTAATTATACACGTTTTTGTTATAATCGGTTTTTTTTTTTTTTTTTTTTTTTTTTTTTAATAGCGTTTTTTGTTAATATTCACGTTTAATTTTTCAAAATTCGCATTTTTTTAATATTCACGTTTCTTTTGTTTGTTTGTTTTTTTAATTCAGCGTTATTTACGTTTTTTCATTCGCGTTTTTCTCTTCCATTTCATACGTTTTCTCTGCATTTAATACGTTTTCATCTATTTTTAAATGACGTTTTCACGTTTCGCCCGATTTCATACGTTTTGTCCGTTTTCATACATTTTGTCGTTTCACCGCTTTCTTCGCTTTCTTCCATTATTCATACGTTTTCGTCCGTTTTCATACGTGTTTTACGTTCTCATACATATTCGTCCGTTTTAGTCCGTTTTCATACGTTATTAAATGTTTTGGCCGTTTTAAGCGTTTTCATCGTTTCAATATCACAAGTGATATTACGAATAGTCAAGTGATATTCGAATAAGCACAGTGATATCTCGAATATCACAAATAATCGTGAATATCGCAAGTGATGTTATGTGATATTCGAATATCATGTGATATTTTGTGATATTGAGAATATCACTCGCGATATTCTGAACGCCACAAGTGATTTTTGAATATAACAAGTGATTTTTGAATATAACAATGTGATTTGTTAATGTTTTGTAACGTGAAAATCATCGTCATATTCAAAAATATCATGTGATGATATCGAGAAAATCACAAGTGATATTGATAATATCGCAGTGATATTCATACTATGTCGAAAGTGATATTGAGAATATCGCAAACTATATTCGTAATATCACGGTGATATTCGAATATCACAGTGATATTTAAAATATCAACGTGATATTCGAGAAAATCACAAAGTGATATTAACAAAATATCACTTGTGTTTTGAGAATATCACAAAGTGATATTCAGATAATCACAAGTGATATTCGAATATCACGAAATCACGTGTGATGGTTAGAAACGTGTGAAATGAACGAAAACTTAAGAAAATGGACTAAAAACGAAGAATGACGAATTAATATGAAAGCGGTAACGTATGAAAGAGTAAAAACACGTATGAAAATGGACGAAAAATGATGAAAACGAAAACGTGAAAAACGGATAAGAACTGATGAAAGCGGATGGCGTGTGAAACATAAAGAAAAATAACACGAAAAAAAAAAAAAAAAAAAAAAAAAAACGTTATTAAGAAAAACGTGAATAAGAAAAAAAACAAAAAAAGTGAATAAAAAGAAAGAAAAAGACAAGAAAAAAAACGTGGACTTGGGTTTATCTACTAAATCTTGGGTTAATCCTACCATTAGATCAAACTAGATGGATGATGGGATTGTCGCTAGTAGCATTTAATTTTTATAGTAAGCAAAATAAAGACCCAATGAACAAATCTTGATCACTTATCTTTTCAACGAAATTAAAAAAAAAGCCACTTTTCACATTTTTCTTATTAAAGTAAAACATTTTGCAAACAATAAATTGTTAAGCGACAAAAAAAAAGAAAAAAAAAGAAAAACACTATCACGACGAAAAGTAAACGGGCACTTTGATATATTTTTTACATTTTTTTTAGTTTTGTTTTAGTGTTAAAATTTGCGTTTAGAAAAATCACATGTGATTTGTACGTTAAGAATCACGTGAGATTTCATAAAATCACA
Organism: Chrysanthemum lavandulifolium; assembly: GCA_022545495.1. Classification (NCBI taxonomy): domain Eukaryota; kingdom Viridiplantae; phylum Streptophyta; class Magnoliopsida; order Asterales; family Asteraceae; genus Chrysanthemum; species Chrysanthemum lavandulifolium. The sequence goes on along the minus strand of CM040246.1, from coordinate 143,886,788 downwards.
CGTGATTTTAAAATAACATATCACATGTGATTTTTTCATACGTAAATTTCAACACTCACAAAATATTTGAAAAAAAAAATCGTCAAAAGTATATACAAGTTTCACTTTATAGAAAGATAATTTAATTCTCTTTATGATTGTATGATTTTTTTCGCGCAACAATTAACAGTTTTTAAGATATTTAATTTTAAAAAATAAAAATAAAAATGAGTTTTTTCTTTTTTCTTTTTGACATAAAAATAAATAACTAAAATTAGTTTATTGAGTATTAAAAAAATTTAGGGTGTTCATTTAACTTTTCTCGTATGAGACATAGCTAAACAATTTTATTTTATGGTATATAGGGACGAAATCAGAAAACAAAGTCACCAGATGCATTTATAAGAAATCAAACAAGACTATATACATAATTTTTTTGGAACCAATTGCATTTAAAGAAAAATAAAGGTTTTATAATAAAATTAACACTACGAGACAAAAATTTATATGTGTCCCGAGACCATTCGGGACACCCCCTGTTTCCGTCCCTAGGTATATCACAAAACTAGTCACACGCACCCATGTTAAGAAACGTGACAAGCTAGCTTAGATACAAACTAGGTACATTGTAGACATCGCCACATAAAACAGAAACAGGACAATTCATGTGAATCAATAATCAATCGTGAATAACACAAAAAATATCCCATAAATTATGCTAAAGTAAAGCCCCACGCTTTTAGTCACAACTAGATAACTATCTCAAAACGTCACCGTTTAGAGTTTCTCATGAAACGTACCACATATATAAATGTCACCACGTAGCTTTCAACTAATGTCTTCATCTAGTCAACTTTTTGAACTATCTTGAAGATAGAAAATAAAAATGGATATGTTTACGATGAAAAATGGAAAATATGTGTGTTTTGTGATGGTGATGTTTGGATGTTTGGTTAATGGTCGTATGTTGTTGTCGGCTAAGGATAGACCAAAGCCTGATAATGCTGCACCTTTTGCTAGGTGGTTGGTTGGTGATAGTTCATGGGGTGTTTTGAGGTAATTTATTCATTCTATATTTATTTGTTTTGTACTGTAGTTGAGTTTGCATTTATTGTTTTATATATAAGATGTAAACAGTTACGTATATGTTTATCCGGGGGTAGAGAGACTGCTTCTGCTCATTGTGATGAGAATTTGACTTTATATTGTGAAATATGTAGCATAAGTAAATAAGCAAGTTTGTAATAAGCACTTCAGGAATGGTATTTTGACTTGCTTGTTGTGTAAGAAAACGGAATAAGACCCGAAAAGAAATTTATTTCTTTAGAAGTTTTCAATTTGATATGTTTTAATAATGGGTTTTACTGTTTCATCTGAAATAAAACAGTTTGATATAATCCTGCTTATTTGTGAGAGGCAGTTTGGACGATCGAATCACTTTATTCTGCCTATTAGCTTGCAGATAAGTAGAAAAAATATGCAGTTACGATTTTTTGGAGAAAACCAATTGAGATAATAAGCAGCAAATAAGCACTTTAAAATAAGCAATCCCAAACACTAAAGATGAAATAATGATGGTGCGTTTTAATTTCTTATGGGGGTGTTTAGGATTGCATATCTTAAGCTACATTTACTAAAAAAAAAGGTTTGATGTCATTAAAAATCTACTTATCTCAGTGTTTGAGTTCACCATGATGTTATCAATTCTGCAGATTATAAGGATGTTTGGAATTGCTTATTTTGAAGCAGATAATCAGTTTTGAGTGTGAATAATGAGTAGCAGAGAAGCATTTTAAAATATTCAAATCCCAAACACGGAAGATGAAATAATAATTGTGCTTTTTCTAACTCTTATGGAGTTGATTGCACATTTTACGCTTAGATCTATCAAAGAAATGGCTTATTTAAAAACAAAATGAGCAAATAAGTCTTTCCATGAAACACTCAAAAGTGCTTATTTTGTCTAAAAATACAGTAAGTCAATAAGTATTTTGAAGTACCCAATCGCAAACATATACGGCTGTTATTAAGGAAAGGCTTTTGATCAGTTTATTGCTGTGAGGTAAAACTCACAAAATTAAACCTCGACCTGATTGATAAGGGTGTTTGGATGTGTTACGGAATTGATTATTGCAACTTGAATAGCTAACGATCTTCTTGTTGTTGATCAGATTGGTAGGTCTTTCAATATAAGTGATAATTTTTTCCGGAAAACAGCCATTATATTGAAACTAAAATACAGTAAAAATAAACCTCCACACCCTTAGCCTATAAGATACATACAGATAAATGAGAAGATGAAAATGTCTAGAGTTACAATATTTAATGGGTATAAGTACCATCTTTCGTGTCAATATTGAACGTCGCATTTTTATTTGTAAGTTTATTTTTTTCAACTTTGACTTATATGGATGGTATGAATATAGCTGATATTATCAACCAAATTTTGCAGTACTATCGCAGATGACTTGGGCGGAGCGCCTTGGGGGTATGTTGTTTTTCAAATGTTTTATAGTAACTCATGGGAGTATTAGTAAAAACACTCAATTGATTCATGTTATATAATGATTCAGGAATGTGGTATCATTTAGTGATGGGCTACCCAATGAAGGCAAAGGCATTCCATATTTCTACCTAACAGCTTTGGATCCAACCGCACAATATGCATTGAAAGATCATAGATCTTCTCTAACAATAAGCGAATACCCGCTTGGAACTTGTGGAAAGATTGACCCTGAAAATCCAACATGTGCCAAAATCACACTCACAGGAAAGGTATGTTATAAGATAATCATTCAATAGCAGAGATTTACTTTGGTTTATCTACTTATGGTGATTGCGTATGCTAGTTATCCGCCGTTACTGAAGTTTGTTTTTTATTCTGGGAAGCAAAACGGGCTCTCAAAAACTGCACATTTCGTGTATGTGTACAAAGTGGACTCAAGTTTTTCAATTTTGATGAAAGGGTTGATTTGTTGTAAGTTTTATCCCTAAGAGGTATAACAAAAATTTAGCTAAAGAAGAAACGGGCTAATTAGTTCAGCGAGTATCAATGTTGTCGAAAGTGAATGTACTTTTAATGCAGAAACTTCTCAAACAATTTATTCAAAAGTTAATTCTTATTGAAATGATATGGATTACACTAATGATATATTAAAAATTAACAACTAATACAACTAATAGTCTAATAGATAAGAAGCGATTTGGGTTTCATCTTGTTTCAACTCTACAAAAAATACCAGACTCTGCCCATTTTGCCACCTCTAGAGGTTCCTTTCACTCACAGTTAATAAATTGTTCACGAAGTTATTATGAAATTCATGTATAATGGTAAAAAAAAATTGTCTATTTTGTTTCAGTTGAACAAGGTAGACCCAAAATCCAAGGAAGCTGCAAGTGCTAGAACCGCATTATTTGCCAAACATGCTGAGATGAAAAGTAATCCATGACTTATCTCTGAATTACTATTTCTTCTTTCTTTCGAACGTTTGATGACATATTCTTAAACTTGTGATGCAGACTGGCCAAAGGATCATAATTTCCAGGTCTTCAAGCTGGATATCGAAGAGATATTCATGATCAATTACTATGGTGGCCCTAAACCTTTAACAGTTGATCAATATCTCCATTCTGGAATGTAAGTTGGAATTTGGGGGGTATTATAAATGCACCCAAATTATAATAGTTCATACAAATTGTAATGTGGTTTAAAATGATAGTTGTATGATATATAATAAAATCATGGTTCTTGGTCTAGTATATAAGCTTCGTGATTCTAGAGTGCATTTATAAACATCTCTTTCTGCAATTTCAGGGACGAACTAACAGCTATTTAATGAAACACGAGCATGATACTACACTCTCCACACACATTCGACACCAGTTATAATTCATGAACTTGTAAAATAATTGAAGCATTTGTGTAATATACTGATTCATATTCCTGAATAACTGTATGCCAAGGCTCATTGTTCCAAGATGACAAAAAATAATCGTCACAACAAACATTTGACATGTAAACTTGTTGTTGATTGTATTGTGCTATGTTGGCAAATGACAATCGACGAAGACTTTTAAACATTTGTAAATATATGAATCTGTATTCTGTAATGTTGACAATACATTTTTGCTCAGTTGCCATGGTGTTTATGTATGCCTAAGTTAAGTTATGCTAAAATCAATAGATCATGCTGTTAACTCTAAATTTGACAGCAAATTGCACCACTCACAGTAGTAGTATAATTACTTTTCCAAGGTCATATCACTGTTACGTAGTCACTTGACTAAAGTTGTAGATGATTAAGTATTTTACGCTTAGTATAAGCTGTCAATTTCTTGCAGTAGCATTGTTTTTCATGATATGTAATCGCTTTGTCCAGAAAATGAATTCTTTTTTAGTGGATGTCGCCAAAAAGTCTAAATCTGATTATGACATTGACTCATAAATCATGATCCAATTATATAGCATGTCTGCAGAATTCTGTATTAATCCACCAATTTACTCAATTAATTGTGTTAACTGTGACTATTTTTTGGAATCTTTTTAACCTGGTTGAGCTTAACTTGTGTTAAAACTTAAAAAGTTACAGTCAGCAAAATCTTAGAATAAGTACTTGGGGCAAGAGTGGTGCACATTGCAGGAAAAGTATTTGGTTGCAATATAAACTTGTAGTAATTTATTTAAGAAAACTGACATATATTGGGAAATTTTCTCGTTTGGACCCAATATCTCACTTATTTGACTTAACTTTGTGGCATATTGGTAAAACTAGAGGCGTTTTTTCTTCTGATGCCATGATTACCCTCTTGACACCGTACTTTTCTACCGGTTTCCGTGATTTCTCTCTCCATTTGTGAATCCAGCGATCATAGCATAAACATAACATGACCATCTACGACACATTACGAAATCATTTTCCCTCCAATTTTCATCTTTCCAGGTAAAATCTCACCCAATCATTTTATCATATTTATTAAACTTTCAGTGTCCTTTGTTATACCTTTAATTTTTTACAATCTCTCTTCACGCCCAAATCTACATACCTTGTTACCAAGGAGAAAAAGTACTTTAGATAGTGGTCTTGGTTGCGTACTTATCTTACGCAGAAGCAACTCATGTATCACAACACTTTAAAACTTGGATTCTTTCAACGAGAAAAAAATAATGCTTGAATTCATAATTTTTTACCCGTTCGAGAAGACCATGCGTTTCAAATGCTTCAATCATAGTTTTCAGATAGCCACAACCACGGTATGTAACACTAGCGGAAATACGCCGGCCTCTCTAACAACCAGAGTCTACAACAGATAGGAAAAGAAATAAGGTTAAAAAATTTTAAAATTAAATTAGACAGCGCAACATAAAAGGAAGTCAATGATTCGTTATTTGAAATCGTAACAAAATCCCAGTCCACTATATTACTATCCTTCACATCACTATATTACTATCCTTCACATGATGTGAATAGGGGGTTCGAATTAAACACTAATCACTTATAGGGATTAAGTGAATGATAAACGTTCAGAATGAAATTGGCTCTGAGAAAAGAAAAAGGGAAGAACAAAATCTTTTATATAATAAAGTAATTACATCATTTCGGAGTGATTTTGTCAATTCATTCTTATTGAAAAAACAATTGGGCCAATAGAAGAGCTCGATTTTGCCACGTAAGCAAAATCGTGTGATATGATTGGTTAATAAAAGTCAAAATTAAATTGATTTTGGTCAAACTTTAATATATTTGGTGGAGAAATTTGGTTGATAAAAAAAAACATAAAAATATAGGTGTCAATTTGTGAAACAAAATTTAAAAAAGAGAATTACATCATTTCGGATTGATTTTTAATTCATTTTATTAAAAACAATTGGGTAATAGAGAGCTCGATTTTGCCACGTAAAGAAAATCGTGTGATGCGATTGGTTAATAAAAGTCAAAATTAAATTGATTTTAATTAAACTTGATATATTTGGTGGAGAAATTTGGTTGATAAAAAAAACACATAAAAATATAAGTGTCAAATTTGTGAAAACAAAAACTTAAAAAAAGAGGATGTAATTAATAAAACTTTAGTAGTTGAATTTTTAAAAATTATATAGAGTTAAGTGTAATATTATAATCCTCCATGTTTTTTAATAACTTTAGGTTATAAACAAATACCCCCTTATACTTTATACCCTTTAACTTTATATCTTAAAAATACAATGTATATGTTGTTTTAAAATAATAACATATAAATTTGCATAAGATTATAGGTATAATTTTTTTTACTATATACGTTCAATAAAGACTCATTTATTTCATTTTTAAAAGTTTAACCTATGTGGACACGGGTTTACATTTTAAATACGGCTAAATTACTGAAAACGGGAATATGATTATCAAATTGTAAGCACCGTTTACTTTAATATAAAATAAATATACGCGATTGTAATTATAACAATGACTCATGTAGTTCTTATTTATTTATATAAGGATATCTAGAAAAACATTTTTTAAAAACTTTAAGGAGTATACTTTAACTCTATCAACGCTCATTATGTGCTATTAAACTTGCATCATGTGTACAACATAATCTCAGTAGTGAAATTTAAATAACAACATCAACATCTTTGACAGAAATTTTACAAATATTTTACCAAATTCTAATGGATATTAATGCATAATGAAAAACTCGTGCATAAATATTAGTTGTACTTATATCACAATTTTCATGGGCAAATTATTATATGTGTATATATTGAACTAAAATGTTAAAATAAATTTGATTTATGTGTAAACTTCGTGCGTGCACGAAACTTATAACTATATAATTATATGCAATTACCTTTAAAGACACAATATTCAGTATTAATACAGAATAAATTTTTTTGTCAAAACCCCGTGCGTGCACGGGTATTATAACTAGTTAATATTAAAGAAATTACATCTAAAATTGAGTGAATAAAGTTTAGTACCTTTTTTTTAACTACTGATGTTCGTAATAACTTCGCAATAGGTTCGTAATTAATTTGCCACATGATTAAATAGAAATTCAAGTGGGATACAAACAGACAAGCGTTTTAAATAAGCATGATTTCGCAATGAACCGTAAACAATCACGATCCTACCTGATCTCAGATAGACCATATTCTGGTTGACGATCATTCCAATTTGCTCATTTTATGGCATTTTCATAGTGGTGGATGGCAAACGGGCAACATAATACAAGAACTTAGATTGTGAATGACAGAGAGAAAGAGATAGAGAAATACGAGTCTCTCCAACTGCTCTGTTTGCTATCCCACTGTGTGTTACCAATGTTAAGAAGCATAATATATTTAACAATTAGGTTTCATATGTAGTGTAATATTTAAACCAGAGAAATTCATATTGTAAAAGATTCTGATCTTACTGATAGGAACTTCAAAGCTTCTTCACCATCCGATATCAACATCTATAAAATGGCAGGTCAAATATCATCAATGAACTCTTCTATGGATGAGTTCTATGATTGTCATGAGGGGTTTTGTCTCTACTTGAAATGGTCAACAGCCTGATCATTTATCATTTAACAAAATTACAGGTTCATGTTTTGAAAGTGAAACGGATCTTAAAGAGGTTCGGTAAGTTTGCTAGTTTGGGGTGGTTTAGTCCCCTGGTCTTCTATACTACTTTGAGGTTGGCGTTGTTGGTTGAATATGCCTTTGATTCTTCTTTGTTGGGTTGTACAATGCATACTACAGTTTTCCAACTATTGAGGTACAACTTCTACCCTTAACCGTTGTAATCCAACAGTTTTAGCACTAGAAAGGTAATTATGATGAAAAGAGAAATACATGTTTATATAAGTACCGAGTGCATGTATTTGCAGGAAAAAGTTTCAGTTTCTAATGGTGATACACTGATACTGTAGGTCAAATGATTTTAGGAACATAACTGAAGTAGAAAATGTAAAGAGTGAAATGTTTAAGAATGTAAACTGCAGAAAACCAAGTGCATCACTCGTTTGGAAGTTCAGAATACTCACGATTTGGAATACATTATAATGGAAACTCGAACGATATTTTACTATGCATAAGTGGCATAATCTTATAATTTTGTTTTTAAAATAAAACTGCAAAACAAATATATAAAATTTGACATGTCAAAAATAATAAAATATAAAAAATAAAAAGCATAAAATGATTAGAAATTGTTTTATTCTATTAATAAAATGTGTAAAACTATTAAAAAAAACAAATAAAAAATAGTAAAAGACATAACGTACCATACAAAAAAGTAGAAAGGCAGGTAAGAACAGTAATGTAAAATCTCAGTGGTTCTTGAAAAAGACTAAGGGTGTATTTAGCCTCGAAGAGATCTTCAAGAGGCGGGTTTGCGGTTTTTGGGATTCTCTTCTCTTTTGGAATAAATGGTTGTTTCTTTTTAGCTCTTCATTTACTTTTTATAATTTACTTAATTGGCTCTTCCCCGAGGAACGAGTGTTCATTCAGGTTCAAAACACAATAAGAATAGGGATTTATGCAAGGCTTGAACAAGGGACAAAAGCTAAAAGCAAAATAAAGGAAATAAATTTTTTGGGACCAGTGAGTTTTTAGCCGTTGGCTAAATGGAAATAACCGGTGGCTAAAAACTGACAAAAACAATTTTGGGTCTCGACGGGTTTTGGTCGGTGGTTGAACTGGTTTTGGAGGGTTTGGCCGTAACTAAACAGAATAGCCAGCGGTTGGAACAAGGTCGGGGCAGTTTTAGTTGGTAGCTAAATAGGACAACCGATGCCTAATGCCTACTGAAGATTCTTGGTGATTTTTAAATCAAGCCAAATAAGCACAAACAAATGGAGTATAAAACACATATTCTAAACAAGTAAAAACACAATCAATCCTCGACAGCTGCGCCAAAAACTTGATACGTGTCTTGCAAGTTTTAAACTTATAGCAAGGATTACCGAGAATAAGCTAAGAACACATTTGGGCAAGTATACCCTATCGTGTGTAGCTAGGTTGTAATGGTAAGCCGTGGTCGTTCGCAAAGATTTGTGTGTTTCAAAATTTAGAATCAAGTTTAACAATTCAATTAACAAGTGTAAATTTTGACTAACAACTCAAGAAATGATTAGAACAAATTCAATAAGTAAAAAAAGAACACTTTGTTTTGGATTAGTTTGGATACTTATATTGCTTAATATGTGGTGGTTTTGGCAAGTTGATTAAAATAACTAGAACAAGTTTTATCAAATTCCAATCTATTGTTTTTAAAGCATACAATCCTCGTCAAGATCATACAAAATGAAAACAAGCATTAAGTCAAATCAACGAATTCATGATTAAGTTCTTTTTGATAAAATCGATTCACGGTAGTTTGACAAGTTTACCAACTATCATACCTAAGTTTCTTGTTTAAATCAAATCTCTTAAGAAATAATCAATACAAAAGGTAGCCAATCATAGACATAAAGGCTACAACTAGTTTTTAGGACACTATTACCAACTAGTCAAGTTTGATAAACAATTGTCACATGAAACTCAAGCACAATAAGATCTTGAAGTTAGAAAGAAATCAACAAAAACCAATATTAAAATTAAGCAAACGTCATATCACAAACGTCATCCAAACAAGTGTATAAAAGACTACCCACACTGTTGGAATATGTCTATATTTCCACAAAAGGTGTAGATTGGCGGGAACACCCTGACCCCGGGTGCCTTTTGGCACCAGCCATTGTCCACCCCACAAGGAATAGCTCTGGCAACTCTCCTGGCCTAGTGGGGCACAACTGGAGTGAGCACGAGCCTAGACTCGGACCCCTGAGCTCTTATTCCACAAAGTCTCTCCAGTGTGCCCATAGGTTTTGCGGAGGTGGGTACCTATATGAAGTGCCAAGGATGGGACTTGAACTTGGGTCAATTGACTCAAGCACAAGTGCTCCAACCATTGGACTAATACTCCATTGGTGGAATATGTCTATATTTTCAAAACCGTGTATGTCCGGATTCGAACTTGTGACCACGGGATTGCACACATTACGAATGAGAATTAAAGTTAAATAATTAATGTAAAATGATTACGATTAATTATTACACAAAACCGACTAACGATCGTTAAGTATTTAACGGAAAATGACTAACGACCGTTAAATGTGAAAGATGAGGACTAAAGTGTAATTGGTTAACAAGGCAAGTTATGAAAACCCTTTGTGGGCTGAATTTCGTCCAAAGACAAAGGGGGGAGGGCTCAACCCAACCTTGAACCCTAACTTGTTCCCTAAGTGTCCTAAAACCTATATAAACAAAGCTATGTTTAGGGTTTTAGGTTAACTTTTGTGCACATATTTAACCTAATTGCTTTTCCTCCTTTTCTCTTGCAAATAACGACCAACCCTCCTCCTTAGGGTGTTTGGTTTTGTTTTTTCTAAAACAAGGTTTTGTAGATCTAGCAATCTCTTTAATTCGTTTGTTAATTCGTGTGTATAAGAATGTGGTGTAACACACTATTGTTACATTTATTGGTTTGAGTTATAAAATGGTAAGGGATAACTCGTTAAACCACTTTGTTACATTCATTGAAGAGATCTAACAATTTGCAAGAGGTACGTTACGCATTACTTCAGTTAGTTAATTACTGTTATGATTCTAAGTCTTCCGCTGTGTACTCTGTGATGTCTATATGGTTTTATTTGTTATCATATATCTTAAACTCAACAGTGGCATCACGAGCCTTGTATAATAAGTAATTAATTACTGAAACACATAAAACAAATAAATGTATTGTGTTATTAATTGTATGTGTAGATCTAGGGTTTGCAAAACCTAAACTCTAATTTTTTTGGGGGGGCGGGCGTCTTTTTTGTGCCCTAATTAGGGTTTTGTAAACTTTTGTTTTAATTGGATTAGAAACCCTAGGTTGCATGCAATTTTATGTGTATTAAATTGCGTAACTTTGTTTAATTGCATTAATTGTTAAGTGTGATTTATATCCATGATAAATACATGCATGTTTTATCATGGATCTGCTTTTATTGTATCTTTTACTTGGTTAAGTGATAGACACTAAAATTTTGATAGATCTAAAATTGGGGAAGACCTCAATCATTATTATTAAATCAATTATGTGCTATGTGGTATATGTTTTAATTCTGACTTACGCAATCGATGAATCGATGCATGTGGCTCACTTTGTACATTGCTGAAAACGGGTGAAAGTCTTAATTAAACATATGCATATTGACATATCTAGAATTGATTATTAATAGGATTTATCAAAAGGTTTGCATGTGGCTATTTGATATGCATGACTTATTTTTATGTTATGCATTCATTGTTTATATGTTTATTTTTTAAATACTTGCTTGTTTGATATGTGTAACAAGGGTATTTTCATAAGAAAAATAAACTGACCTAAACAATGGTAAAACATGTAATTTTAAGCATAGTAATCGTAATCAATTAATTGATTGATTTTTATGCACAAAATAGCTAGAACGGCTCACCCATTATTGACAAACTTTGTGCGTCTTAATGGAGCTACCAAGTATTCCTATGAATGTGCATAAATTCTTAAGGGTGAACTGACCTAAATTCTATGCGCCACTTTTGTGGTAATTATCCGAATAACTTGGGTCTTATAACTCATGCAGCAGTAGGATATAGTGGTAATTAAAGGTAATTCTTTAATTGGTTATCCAATACCTCGATTAAAGTTTGATGATGAAAAGCTTAAACATTAAAACAAGGATATAAATGTTTTAATAAAACCTTATGCTACAAAGATGAATGCATGATATCTTTGTACATATTTGATTTGACATCAAAATTATGACCCTTAATTTAAGTTGTATGCCATCCAATGAAACGGAAACACGTGAGATTACCTTTTATTTGCGTGAGAACGTGATTTAGATCGTAATCAAAGGGTAAAATATCCACATGAAGTGAGAACGGGCATGGATGATTTTGCAGTTTCTTAAGTTGGACAACTTAATTGAGTTTTGTAGTGAGAACTGGCAACTCAAGGCATAAGATGGGGATAAAACATGTTTACATGACAATTGAAATTGGCTAAAATGTAAATCCCATAAATCTAGGAGTTGCAATTTGAAAATTGGCAATTGAGGTTCGACTCGTACCATTTTGAATACTTTTATTACTAGCAGATCAACTGATGTGATGAAATTATGTCAATTTGGATCCTAGTTTTCAATGAAAATTAAATGGTTATATGTTTATGAACCATGGGTTTGTAATTCTTTTGAAGTATTAATGCAACATTTAACCGTAAACGTGGTTTAATCTTTTATTAGTAAATTGATCGATTCTGCTTTCAAACAAATGTTTGATCGAGAATAATTTACCGAAAAGACAAACAAAGTCTCTTTTCCATGGGAAAAGAACGAGACTCGATCCTATTCCTTTTCATGAATGAGAAAGGTATAATAGGAACATCTGAATTGTCTAAATTCTAATGTAACTCATAGCAATGAATTGCACATATCATTTTTCATAAAGATTTCATTACCCTCATTTGGTGAATGAATCCTTTTGTAACAAACATGAATGTTGGTTAACTGGAAAACATGTATATAAGTTACTAAATTAGAAGCTAGACTAATTACCGCGAAAATTGGTACAAGGCAAACTAGAATATTTTATCTAGTTGTTTTGATTTAGCCTTTAAAGGTACTACATACCAGTATGGGGATGGTAGGCCTGTTAAGGAAGAAATTGCATACCTAATTTTTAGAGTTAATAACATTAATGGATAATCCATCATTTCATAGAGTAGAATACACCTTTTAGTACCTTAGTAATGATTACGTATGGTTCTTCAAAGGTGTAAGAAAGTAAAAAGCAAGCAAGTAGTTTTCACTGGTTATGAAACATTTAAAATGTTGTCAAATTCAGTGGGAGCATTGTGTTGCATTACTGAATAAGAAGTTGTTGAAACAATTTCTAATTAAGTGGGAGCTACAAGTCTTATTTACTGTGTAGTAATCAAAATTATCTCGTGAATATCATGTAGATAATTACTTTCCAATTGTAGACACTTATGTTTTTAAGGATTGTCATGAGCGTTTCCTTACTAATCAATATAGTCCTATATCTACTAGTTATATCTATGACACAAATCATATTAATCAAATAAACGAACGTGTGTCGTGTTGTTTATCTACTACATGATGTTGTTCCATGCACAAGTGGGAGAAATCTTTATTGTGTGCAAGGTACAACACATATTAATATGATTTAATGGATTCTCTTGACTGTAAAGTAAGAGAGTAATGTTCTAATAGGACTTATACATTTAATAATGTAAGGTTGTCCTAATAAGAACATGTGTCAAGATGATAACAAAGACTACTTTATTTTAAATATTTATGTCATTCAATATTTAAGAAATACTTGTAGTTACAATTTATGCTACGTGAGAACGTGAATTAGATTGTAGCTCAAGGTAAAATATCCACGTGTCGTGAGAACGAGCGTGGATGATTTTGCAGTTTCTTACGTTGAACACTTCATTGAATGACATAATTAAATGATGTAATCTAATACTACTTTGATTTTAAGTATTCGTTGAATGACTTAAATATATGTAGAAAATATTAACTTGAAATTATTAATTGAAACCCGATGTGGTGTTCATAATTACTTTAATTATACATGTTTATGATTTCTTTGTAAAGTCACAAACATGAAGTATTTTAATACAAGACTTACAATATAAAGTAAGACGTTATCTTGCTATGTTTTAAGACATATGCATGAAGTCAATGAGTTGATCAATGAATTATAACGTATAGTGGGATTATAACTGATATGTCTTTTGACTTGGTCAAGAATACTTGTGTTATAATACATGCAATTGACTTGGTAATTCTATTGTACCATTAAGTTTTACTTTGTTGGTAAATAGGTAAGCCAAAGAATAGATGGTTATCTTAAATATTGTTAGATTATCTTACAATATTAATTCTAATGAAATACCATACTTTTATGGTATGTTCAGTTAGAAGAATCAAAATCTATTGGCATTGTTTGATTCAAGATAACTATAGTTTCTTCCAAAAGTTATCAAGGTTAGTAGATTGAGTATAAATTGAATATACTCAATAAGACTCCAACCTAGAAGATTAATAAGACACCATTTGTTTATGGAATGTGATGAATCACATTAAGTCTTAATAATGAAGTTCTGAATTTGTTAAACTACTTGTAAAGTGGGTTGTAAAAAACTAATGTCAGAAACTGTCAATGTTTTTTGTAATATCCCAAAAGAGAACAATGTATTTTTGCTCTACTTGATAAACTATTTAAAGGTAATCTTTAAATTGTTAAAGGCAAGTGGGAGTTTTGTTTAGATCTTGAAAGATTAAATTACAAAATATATAATCTTCTAAAATACACTAGCAAATATCATGATGAGGCTAAACATGTAAATGATAGACCTCAATATGATGGAATTGTCATTTATAGATCCGTAAGGATATCTCAGATATTTAATATGATGAGGAATATGAGTTACAGGATCATGGTAAGCCTGTTAATCATAATGATAAATTTACCAAATGTTGAATTGTGGTAAATCAATCATACTATGAATGTTGAGATGCTGTCCATAAAGATAAATAACTTTAGATACTTGGTTTATCTTAATAATGAATATGAGTTTCTTCAAAGGATGGAAACCCTAGTGGTTTAAATCTTTATGTAGAAATCATATGGACAATATTGTACACATATTTAATGCATGTATAGTGATAATAATATTAATCATATTTAAGCAATTAACTATGATTGAATATTCTTTTCTAGATACATTAAATAAAAGTATAAAGATTATAATTGTCATACTTAGTTTCATTGATATGAAATTTTGACAATGAATATCAAAACTCTTTGTTGTGGAATTACTTTTATGAGGAAGATAAGTAATACAAAGTAGTTTTATGAATTCAAATAATCTTTGAATATGTACAACCGCAAGAATCCATGAATGGATATATGCATGCATCTATGAGATGATTCTTATGTTTAATATTAAATCCATGTTTGATTTAATAAATTAAAATAAGATAGCTCATAAGTATTCACGAAAGCTAGTGGGAGTATTATTTTCTTAAAATCTTATATGTTGTATGGCAACTACATTCCACCTAAATTAAGTTTTAATTGGGAATGAAACTTCGTTTGTAAGATTTGGAAATAAGACATACAACCTTGGAATATATGTTTGTAAACATATGCGGTAAATAAATGAGTCTAATAAAACATGATGGATATATAATGAGATCTTAAAGTCTAACTCGAAGATTCATCATGTACATCATGTTGTAAGATTATTGTGTCATGCTTGATTACAAGATGATTTGACAATATTGAAAGTTGTTAGTGTAATAAATATTTTTAAAAGAAATATGTTTGGATTTAGAATCACATTCCACAGTCTGGAGATGCTCCTAGATTCTATGGATGAAAATATGGCAATTTGTTTCATAATTGTCGTTGCCAACAAACTTGAGTTTTGGTAGGCACCAACATTACACTATAACTGTTCAAAGTTTATGGATGTTTAAAAAGCATATTGTAGTAGACAATGATGTTGGTAATTGAGATGACACTCAATTCTAGTCATGGTATCCTTGGTGATGATCATGTTGACTAGTTATGCTTAACTAAGAGCATAGTTGCATTATACATTAAAAAATGAAGAATACTTTAAAACTTTAAAGTTTTGAAAGATGATTGTCATAAAAGATGGTTCAGGTTGTCACGCACCTTATGGAATGTTATGACAATATCAAGATATGTGTAAACACATACAAGAAGTTCACTTATTGAATTCTTAGAATAAGTATTCTCAAAGTTCCTATAGATCAAAGTTAGTTGAAGTTATGCCCTGTCAACAAGTATGATTTTCATGACTTGAGGCAAAATTCATTAACTAAGAATTATCATGCATTGATCTATTTAGTATTTGGATAAAGGATATTATAAACATTATTATTCAAATGAAATAAAGTATTTTGTTATGTTTATTATTCATTTATTATGATGTTATCCTATATTTGCATGTTTAAATCCTTGAATAACTTAAGTTATTCTAAATAGTCCGTTGTCGATCAATAACATGTGAATGATATTGAATTAAGACAAATCTGAGTATTAGTTAGAATATACTTGAAAGTATATTGATGCGTAGCATGACTAATTTCATATGATATTCAATAGATTGAATATAGGACTTATTGATGGTACTTTTGGATCTTAGTCATTAAGTACATCATGAATATTTATCCTCGACTTGAGATACCGGAGAAGCTGTCATGTATGTAGTGCATTTCTATGAAGCAATCTAACGCTATCGAATCGGTAGTTATAAGGGTTGTTTCGAAGTGTTGCGAAATTTATGAATTTCGCCGTGGTCAAAACATGATTTGTTTCCTTCAAATATATTTTGAAGTATAATATCTTGGGCCCTCGTAGGGTTGTCAAGAAGTTTGCATGGTCATGCCCAAGGTCTTCTGGAATATGTTCAGAAAAATTGGTAATCTTGATCAATCAAATAAAGCGAGAAACATAATAGTTAATTAAGAAATGAGTGAGATCCATATTCTTATTAACATGGTATTAGAAACAAAAGGATGAATATGATGATGAATCATCAAAGTGGTTTTTCTCCAGAAAACCATACACGAGTTGTACCGGGGGCATTGGTGTGTTGCTAGACGCTAACCATTGTCATTACACGTTTTGTAAACATATCCAAGTGGGAGTGATGAGTGTGTAAATACTCATCATTTTTATACAAAATAAACTGCAAAATCATCTGAAAATACTCAGAAACACATCTAAATGATCAAAATATCACAAATTAGTGTTTTATGTGTTTCAAATGCAAAATCATCAAAATCGATGAAAAATGACCAAAAAGCTTTAGTCCCCAAGTTTCAAAAGCTGCCAAAATTTTAGTCCCCAAGTTTCATAAATTGTCAAAAATAGTCCACGAGCCAAATTTGAATTTTGGCAAAAGTCATGGCAAATTGGCAAAGGTCCTTTTAAAATCAAAAGTTGTCAAAATGAAAGTCCTTTGGTGAAAAATATCAAAAAGTTTGAGAAATTACAAGTTTAGTCCTTCAAATTTGAATTTTGGCAAAAATGGATCCTAGGGAAAATGGCAAATTGGCAAATTTGGTCCTTGTAACTTTTGAAAGTGTCATCTTTTGTATCGAGCCCTTGGATAAACTTTTCGAATTGGCGGTTATGGTCCTTGAAATTTTAGCAATTACATGCAAAAGGTCCTTCAAATTTGGTTGAAATTAACCCTTTAAACCCATTTGGTCCTTGAAATTTTAGCAATTTGAAAGGTCCTCGTTATTAACCTTTAAACCCATTTGAACAAACCCGCAACCCCTCACAAAGTATCAATTTGGACCCCTTTTTAATATCGGTCAAACCAACCCAGTCAACTCCATCCCTTCCCGCTTTTCCGCCTTGTCCGCCCACCATCCAAGGCCACCATCTCAACCACCTAGCTCACCCAAACCACTCCATGTTCCCCACCTCCACCAAACTCCAAAAGCATTAAATGCTTCTCCCCGTTTCTCTCAAAACTCCCAATTGGCGAGAAAAGGATTTTGGCGCCAAAACATATTCAAAGGCCAAGATCATTTCTAGGGCATCCAATGGCTAGGAAAGAGTTGGGAAATATTCGGAGGAGAGAAAGAGCATTGGGTTATAAAAGAAGCAAAAGGAAGCAAGTTGAAGAGACTACTAGTTTGTATTTTAATTTTAATGTCGTTTTTATTAAAAGCTTTAACTTAGTGTAAAACTTGTAATCTTTTGTTAAAATATATCCATTGTGGTGTTTAAGTGTATTAAGATTATTTTCAAGCATCAATTTAGTTCTATTTATAATGCAAGTTTCATGCTTCTTGGACTTAATTTGCAACTTCAAATCCATAAGTACAAATGTTTGGTGGTTTATTTCAAAGCTCATATAAGCTTGTTTAAGCTTATTACGACTTTCACAACTTAAATTCAAGCTTTAGGCATTTTGGAGATTGGTCAAAGAAAGTCAAACAAGGTCAAAATGGCAAAGGACATGGTCGATGGTTGATCTATGGAAATGGGTTGATTTAGGTCTAGTGGGTTGATTTAAATAGGTTAGAGATCTTTGTTCATTTGGTTTGCAAGCTATAGTGCTTTGGACTTTTGTAAGTCATTTTCAAGTTTCTTGGTATTGTTTGATCTTATAGTTAAAACTGGTTCCAATCTGTCTTTCTGATGAGTGTCTAGGTTAAATAAACTCAGTTGATCATAATTACAAGTTGGTAAAGAGTTTGGGTGCTTTGTGATCATGATTAGGTTAAGGGGTGTTTGGTTCAAAAGGTTTAATCATTTAGTTATTTGCATTTAGTTATTTAGACTCATGATTAACTTTTGTTTGTTCATGCTTCATTACATCATAACATATCATAATCAATCATCAAATTGGGTCTAAACTTCATTTTAGTCAAAGTTTCATTTGGTTTCTGTCAAAAGTTGGTTTTAGACTCATTTGAGACCTTATGCTTTAGACTCTTGAGAATCTCTTATATGTTTGGTACTTGAAAAGTCAAAATCCAACTTATACCATCTCAACAGGTTAAGCGTTGAGATATTTCTAAAACCAAATCTTGAATTGTGTTTAAATAACATAGATAAAGGTTGTACTAGCTTCATTACATCATAACATATCATAATCAATCATCAAATTGGGTCTAAACTTCATTTTAGTCAAAGTTTCATTTGGTTTCAAAAGTCAAAATGTCAAAAGTTGGTTTTGAGAAGTGCAAGATCTGACGAGCTTGATGGGGCTTTTCATGGCTTAATTTTTGGTTTACAAGTAGTCCTCTAGGTGGTTTATAAGCCCTCATATCTGTTTTGCTTTAAGCTTTTGGATAAGCTTGGGCATAAGCCCAAAGCAGCCCCATTTGCCTTTTGGTCAGTGATTTTCTCGGTAGTCACCTAGGTCACCTAGTTGAGGTATCAATCATTGGATTTTAGTTTGTAGCTTATTTGGTTGCTTATTTTTGGTGCAGTGATACCAATTTTGCTTTTAGCTTAATATCAATAACATCAAATCGTGTTAATCGCTATCCGGTGTTTAGAGCTTATTGTTTTTAGTTGAAATCTAGTTAATTTGGTATATTAGTGCTACGTGATCGATGGGTTTACTGTTTTAATCATTTGGCTTATTTAGTGCTTATTTCAATAAGCACTCTCACATCGACTCCATAATCTTGTACACAAGTACTGTTTTCTAATTTTCATAGCTTCTTATCATCATTTTAGAGTTTACCTGAATTTTTCAGATTTTATAATTTGTTTTGCTATTTTCCTATTTTTAATTAGTTTTAATATTTTTAAATAGCATTTAATACAAAAATTAGAAAAGGTTCAAAAAATAAGTTTTCATTTTCTCAGGCTTAGATAAATATAAAAGTAGAAAAAGTAATTTTCTAGATTTTCATAGCTTATTTGGTAATTTTTGTAATTTAATTAGTTTTTAATAGTTTAAAATCCATAGAAAATAGAAAATAGTCACAAAAATACAAAATAGTTTTGAAAAGTCTATTTTGATATTTTAGACTTTTCAAGTGTTAATCTTATTTTTCTAGCCTAATTTCCTATTTTCTTATATTTTAGGTAATTAATTAATAGTTAAAAATAGTTTTTAATTAGATAATTAGTTTTAAAAATAATTTTATTTTTCTAAATATTTTCTTATATCATTAGGTTTATAAAAACATCATTTTCATATTTTTAGGGTTAATATTGATTTAGTTTCACTTTTTATTTTGTACGTCACGTAGTTTTTAATTTAAACGTACGTTTTAGGTTTTAAACGTTCATCACTTTAAATATAGTGATAGCGTTTATTTAATAGGTTTTATCTTTTTAAGTTTCTTTAATTTGCATTTAAGGCGTTTTTAATTTGTTTGATATTTCTGTAGTCATAATAATCTCAAATTCCCTTTATCATTCAAATTTCTCGATCACTAGACGTTGATTGATCCATTGCATAGCTCGCTGGGACATAACGACCTTGGGAGACCCTATCCTCCTCGATCTTAATTGCATTAGTGTTTGAGCGGTTTTAGTCTTTTAGACTTGTTGTTTAGCACCGATCAAATTTTAGGCCATTCTTGGAGTCTGTCTTGATTTATCTCCGTTTTAGCAGATTAGTTGTTTGAATCCTCACTCATTGTTTATATCATCTATTTCGTATATATATATATCCATATTTTCTTCTAAAAATCCAAAACCCAAAACATCCAAAAGCGTATAAAACACAAAAATATTTTCTCTTGTTTCTATATATGTATCAAAATAAAAATACAAAAAGAATCGTTTTTTCTAATAATTAACAACTTAAAAGATTACCACGAAAACCAAGGCGGTGCACTACCTAGCTGGGGTGCGACCATAATAAGTTCGAACTAAAGATATAAAACTTGCCTTTGTGTCCATTGTGATTGGTGTACCTTTTTCAAAAAAGCCATTCATCTTGGATTATTGGTTAAGTTCCTTTGTTGTTTTGCCTCGATTTTGTGTTAATTGATTTTGTTGTGATATCGACGTTCGAACCCGAAAACCAAAGATTCTTCTCACCACCATTTTACAAAACGTCTTCATAATTCTCATTCTCATGTGAAAGATTTCATAATTCCATTTCTCTCCTTAACTCGAGTTTCCTTAGAGTTAACTCTTGTGTATCGCTCGCTCTTCTAGATCTGTGAGCCCATTTCGTGAGCTTGTCAAGATTCCAAGAAGGCGTGTTCGTGACTTTCTGCTCCATCGATCGGATCGAGATCCGGACGTTCACACTACTTCATTGTCATGGCGGATGAGATTCTATGTGTGAGCTTCTCCGGCACCCATCGGCGGGTATGGAGATGCTATCGTTATACCGACCATCGTGGTGAAAATTTTGAACTCAAGACCGGGTTCTTGAACCTTGTAACCTCAAATCAGTTCTACGGTTTTGGCGGGATGATCCTCATGCTCATATAAGATGGTTTAACAAGATTGCATCTACCATCAGTATAAGAATGTCCCTTCCGATCTTTGTTAAGCTTCTTACATTCCGTTTTCTCTTGAGGGCAAGCCGGTTGGCTTGAAAACAACCCCTAAATCAATAGAGACATGGGAAGATCGGTGAAGAAATTTGTGAATGAATTCTATCCACCTTCCAAGACC
Organism: Chrysanthemum lavandulifolium; assembly: GCA_022545495.1. Classification (NCBI taxonomy): domain Eukaryota; kingdom Viridiplantae; phylum Streptophyta; class Magnoliopsida; order Asterales; family Asteraceae; genus Chrysanthemum; species Chrysanthemum lavandulifolium. The sequence goes on along the minus strand of CM040246.1, from coordinate 143,865,589 downwards.
ACGAGTCTTAAAATGAAATCATCAAGTTCACTCGAAGTTTGATGAATCCTTGATGAATCGTGGGATCGTTTCAAGGAATTGCCGCAAATGTCCTCACCACGGTTTCTCCGAGTTGATGCAACTCGATACTTTCTACAATGGGTGAGTCAATCGATCAAGATTCTCTCAATTCCTCCGCGGGAGGAAATTTCCTAAGCAAAAGCTAAAGAAGCTTTAGCGATTATCGAAAACAAGTCTAAAGTCCGCCTTTGCCGAAGCAAGCGGTTGTTTCCCAAGTCGGTGTTGGACCTTCTTCTTCTTCATCGCCGTGAGTCGGTCTAGCACCGATGCTAAGATTGATAAACTCACGAAGCTATCAAGCTTTGGTTCTCTCCAATCGGAAGAAAGTCTCTTTTCACAAACTTCACCTCTTGAAGTTAAGAAAGTGGAAGTCGTGTTACTGTGGTGGCCCCATGCTTATTACAAGCTGTATGGCCACCGATGGTAACCCTTTGAAGCTAATCTTGTGGGCGGGATGCCTAATCAAGGAAGCAATCAATATCGTGCTCACAGTAGACCCGAACCACCGCCCTAACCACTACTGGACCTCCGGTTTCAATCAAAACCAAAACCGTGTCGAATCGAATAGACCAAACCAAGGTTTTCAAAACCAAGGTCATTTCAATCAAAACAACGGTTTTCAAAATCGAATCAAAATTTCCAACATCAAGGAAATTACAATAGAAACCAGTCGGAAATTTCAACCACAGGTATTTTCATGGAAACAATCAAGGAATTTTCGAATCAAGGCCTAATCCTAACAATAGAGGCGAATTTTCTGTGCAAACTCAAGCCATTGTTCCAACTGGACCATCATCGATGATTTGTTGAAACAATTCATGAAATCGAGAGGAAATGAATCGGTTGTTGGTCGGCCAAATTTCGACATCAAGAAGTCTTTAAATGATCGACCCTCGGGCTCGGTACTCTACCTAGCAACACGATCGCTAATCAGAGGCGATGCAAAGGCGATCACAACCAAGTGGTGCTTCATATCTTGGACTCTTGTTCCTACTACTCTCTTCTTCTCTCCCAAAGGTAGTGGAAGCGAACCTCCAAAACACAATGGACCTCGACTCCAATGCCCCTCCTCCCGTGGCATTTAGTCAAGTTACCAAGGAAACAACGGACAAAGTGCATTATTCAAGCCCACGTGGTACCAAGCACGTCCCACCTTGATAGTCCAACCTCAGTGGTCCGAGAAACCCAAGTCGAATCAAGGAGTTGTTTTGAACCTCCGTAGCTCTGTTGAGAATCGAAATCCAAAACTTCTCTTCCTTATCCTCACGGTTACATGAGCAAAGCTCCATGAAAGCTAGTCATCGGATGGAAAAATTCTTTCAGATTTTCCAAGAACTTCACTTTGACATAAGCCGCGGATGCCATCATGTTAATGCCAAAGTTTGCATCCACTCTGAAACATATCTTTGAGCAACAAAGAAAAGTGTTTGAAATGGCTAAGACTCCTTTGAATGAGAATTGCTCGTGATCTTGTTAAAAAGCTTCGAGAAGCTTGGAGATCCGGAAAATTTCTTCTTCCTTGTGTTTTCACGGGATGATTGAATGCTTTGCTCTTGCCGATCTTGGTGCAAGCATCAATCGATGCCGTATTCGATATGGAAGCAACTGTCTCTTAGGAACTTATTCCTACCGCATGACTCTCGAGCTTGCGGATCGTTCTATCTCGCGTCCTCTTGGCATTGCCGAGGATGTATTCGTGAAAGTAGGAAAGTTCCATTTCCCGGTGACTTTGTGGTCGTTGATTTCGATCTTGATCCTCGAGTTCCCTCATTGTTGGGCGGGTTTTCGAGGGCGGGCGTGCTCTTATCGATGTATTTGAGCAAGAGATCACTCTCCGTGTGGGTAATGAAGTCATTACCTTTAACCTCGATCGGACTTGAGGTACTCCTCAAGTGTAATCTTGAATCAATTAATCGAGTCGATTTAATTGACATTGCTTCGCAGGAGTACTCTCGAGAGTTTCTTGGTTATCTTCATAATTACGTGAGTGGGAATTCCAATTCCACCACATCTTCTCGACCTATCATTGCCGACTCTTCCCCTCTCGCTCCGTTTGAGGAGGTGACTTCCTACGGAAGAGATCGATGAATTTCGACTCTTGATGAATCAATTCCGCTGGAATTGATGGTGTGTATGATTCGGAGGAGATATTCTCTATCTTGAGCAATTGCTTAATGAAGATCCATTACCTTCACTCCTCCGAAGAAATCACAATTGAGGAAATCAAATCGTGCAATCGCTCATCGAGGAATTTCGAGGTTGAACTTAAGGACCTACCTCCTCATCTCGAGTATGCATTCTTGGAGGGTGATGATAAATTACCCGTCATAATTGCTAAAGACTTGACCGAGGAGGAGAAAAGCGCTCTCATAAAGGTCTTGAAGTCACACAAGCAAGCAATTGCTTGGAAACTCTCCGATATTAAGGGTATCAACCACAATTTTGTACTCACAAAATCTTAATGGAGGATGACTTCAAGCCGCGATCAAAGTCGAGAAGGGTGAATCCTAAGATTCATGAGGTTATCAAACAAGAGGTTCTCAAACTTCTTGATGCCTACCGATTTACCCGATCTCGATAGTCCTTGGGTTAGCCCAATTCATTGCGTTCAAAAAGGGTGGCATTCTTGTTGTCACGAATGAAGAGAACGAGTTGATTTCGACTCGATTGGTTACGGGATGGCGTGTGTGTATTGACTATCGAAAGTTAAGCGAAGCCACCCGTAAAGACCATTTCCTCACCCTTCATGGACGGATGCTTGAGAGATTAGCGAGGGCAGTACTATTGTTTCCTTGATGGTTTCTCGGGTTACTTAGATCCCCATTGATCCTTTGGATCAAGAGAAAACCACATTCACCCGCCCATACGGACGTTTGCCTCGAGGCGTATGCCTTTTGGCTTATGCAATGCTCCAGCACGTTCCAACGTTGTATGATGGCCATTTTCCATGACATGATCGGAAACTATGGAGGTGTTTATGGATGACTTCTCGGTCATTGGGGACTCATTTCATACATGTCTCTCCACTTAGACAAAATGCTAAAAGGTGTGAAGACACCAATCTATGTCTAAAGCGGGAGAAGAGCCACTTTATGGTCAAAGAGGGCATTGTCCTCGGCCATAAGATTTCTAAGAATGGGATTGAGGTAGATAGAGCAAAGTTGATGTCATTGCTAAACTTCCTCATCCTACTACTTATCAAAGTTATTAGGAGTTTTCTTGGTCATGCGGGTTTTATCGTAGATTCATTCAAGATTTCTCTAAAATCGCCTACCGATGACCCATCTTCTCGAAAAGATGCTCCTTTCATCTTCTCTCACGAGTGCATCGAGCTTTTGAAACACTTAAGAAAAAGCTTACGGAAGCACCCATTCTAGTTGCCCCGATGGGACTTACCCTTTGAGCTCATGTGCGATGCAAGTGATTTTGCTATCGGTAGCGGTCTTGGGCAACATAAAACTAAACATTTCCACCAATCCACTACGCGAGCAAAACTATGGTGAAGCTCGGACTCATTACACCACTACGGAAAAAGAATTATTAGCGGTGGTGTATGCGTTTGAGAAGTTTCGCCATATCTCATCTTGACCAAATGCGTGGTGTATACGGATCACTCTAAGACTCAAATATCTCTTTGCAAAACAGGATGCAAAGCCGAGATTGCTCGTTGGGTTCTCCTCCTACAAGAATTTGATATCATTATTCGTGATAAAAAGGAGCGAGAACACAGGCTGCGATCATCTCTCCGATTAGAGAACCCTCACCGAATGTGTTCGAGAAAAGGAAATCAATGAAACTTTTCCTCTCGAAACACTCAATGTGGTTTCTTTTCGTGGAGACTCTTCTACCCCATGGTTTGCCGACTTTGCAAATTACCATGCGGGTAACTTTGTGGTGAAAGGGATGTCGTCCCAACGGAAAAATAAATTCTTCAAAGATGTGAAACATTATTTCGGGACGACCCTACTTGTTTAAAATCTGTGCGGATCAAGTCATCCGGCGATGTGTGTATGGTCGAAGCCGTTGACATTCTCAAGGCTTGCCATTACGGACCTCTTGGGGACATCATAGCCCCAACTACACCGCCAAGAAGGTGTTTGATTCGGGATTCTATTGGCCCACGATCTATAAGGATGCCCATGAATTCGTAAAACACGTGACGCTTGTCAACGTCACGGAATATCTCAAAGGAATGAAATGCATAAACGCCATTCAAGTGTGTGAGATATTTGACATCTGGGCATTGACTTTATGGGGCCATTTCCTTCTTCTCACGGAAATAAGTACATACTCGTGGCGTTGACTACTTGTCAAAATGGGTGGAAGCTAAAGCTTTACCCACCAACGATGCCGAGTTGTTGTGAAATTCTTGAAATCTCTATTTGCTAGGTTTGGAACTCCACGAGCCATCATCGGTGATCGTAGTGCGCATTCTGCAATGACCAATTTGCAAGAGTCATGCAAAAGTATGGTGTAACTCACCGTACCTCTCTGCGTACCACCCACAAACAAGTGGGCAAGTGGAAGTTTCTAACCGGGGATAAAAAGAATTCTTGAAAGGACGGTTGGCGAAAACCGTGCCTCTTGGTCGGATAAGCTAGATGGCGCTCTGGGCCTTCCGTGACGACTTACAAAACACCCATGGTGCACTCCATACTAAGTGGTGTGCGGAAGGCATGTCATCTTCCATTGAGCTCGAGCACAAGGCATCTTGGGCTTTGAAGCATGCTAACTTTGATATTCGAGGACGGGTGATCATAGGAAAGTTCAAATGAATGAATTAAATGAACTCCGTGATCAAGCTTACGAGAACTCTTTGATCTATAAACAAAAGACAAAGAAGATTCATGACTCAAAATCAAAACCGCGTTTTCAACGTTGGTGATCGAGTCCTTCTTTTCAATTCAAGATTGAAGATTTTCTGAAAGCTCAAGTCCGTTGGTGCGGTCCATTTACTATCGCTAAGGTTTATCCTTATGGTACCATTGAGTTATCTCAACCCGATGGTCCTAATTTCAAAGTGAATGGTCATCGGTGAAGCATTATTTTGGAGAGGACATTCCCCATGATTGTCCCGGACTTACAAACTTTCCCATGAACCAATGAATGCGGGATCGAGTCAAGCTAGCGACTCGGTGAATCAAAAACGATAGCATGCCATATGGGTTTCACCCGTATTTCGTCTTCTCACCTCTTTCTACCACCCCAGTGTGGGGGTTGCCACATGTTTAAAAAAAAAAAAAAAAAAAAAAAAAAATCTTCTTTCTAAATAATGGCGTAGTATTTCCCTTTTCGTTCTTTGTTTCGGCATAACCGGTACTTAGAATATTGAGGGCAATATTCATCTCTAGTGTGGGGGAGTTCTCACGAATTTTATCATGTAATTATACTGCTTTGATCCCGTTTTTGGCCAAAATTTTTTGGAGTAAGTGTTCTACACTTTCTCATCCAGTTATCGATCCGCCATGTTTGCAAGACAAAAGGATTAGCTAATCCGAGAGCAAACGGCTCTTGGTAAAGATACCCAAATCCGTTTATATGGCTTGCAATTTGCCCAAAATTGTATGGTTCCTCGACTCCCATCATCCTCAAAAGATAATGAGTTGGCTAGCCGCAAGATTATGGCTTGTGGTAAAGGCGATGGAAAACCATAATTGGTATCGACTCACCAAAGATAATGTTGATAATTTATCTAAGAGTTGGCTAGTCCGGAAGGGTGCGACACGGTAAAGACAAAATCAAATCCGTTGAAAGGCGGTGGTTTGCTCAAAATCACATGGTTATCGGTGTACCATGGTTCTTACTTGAATCTGAAACATTTGGCTACTCCGAAGTAATGGCTTTTGGTAAGAGTTTAAAATCCATTATGTTTTCTCAAATCATTGCTAGGGACTAGCAATATCTCGAAATGGGGATTGATGAGTGTGTAAATACTCATCATTTTATACAAAATAAAGCGCAAAATCATCGAAAATACTCGAAACACATCTAAATGATCAAAATATCACAAATTAGTGTTTTATGTGTTTCAAATGCAAAATCATCAAAATCAGATGAAAAACAGCAAAAACTGCAGTTTTAGTCCCCCAAGTTTCATAAATTGTCAAAAATAGTCCCTGAGCCAAAATTTCAAAAGCAAAAGTCACCAAAGGTCCTTTTAAAATCAAAAGTTGTCAAAATAAGTCCTTTGGTGAAAAATATCAAAAAGTTTGAGAAATTACAAGTTTAGTCCTTCAAATTTGAATTTTGGCAAAAATGGCCCCTGGAAAATGGCAAATTGGCAAATTTGGTCCTTGTACTTTTGAAAGTGTCATTTCAGCCCTTGGATAAACTTTTACGAATTGGCGGTTATGGTCCTTGAAATTTCAACAATTACATGAAAGGTCCTTGGTTATTAACCTTTAAACCCATTTGGACCCTTGTCACAAACCTTGTGAACCCACATCAAAGTATCAATTTGGACCCCCTTTTATAATATCCGGTCAAACCAACCCGATCAACTCCATCCCTTCCCGGTTTTCCGCCCCTTGTCCGCCCACCATCCAATACCATCTCAACCACCTAGCTACTTGAACCACTCCATGTTCCCAGCCTCCACCAAACTCCAAAGCATTAAATGCTTCTCCCCATTTCTCTCAAACTCCCCAATTGGCGGAAAAGGATTTTGGCGCCAAAACATATTCAAAGGCCAAGATCATTTCTAGGGCATCCAATGGCTAGGAAAGAGTTGGGAAATATTCAGAGGTGAGAGAAAAGAGCATTGGGTTATAAAAGAAGCAAAAGGAAGCAAGTTGAAGAGACTACTAGTTTGTATTTTAATTTTAATGTCGTTTTTATTAAAAAGCTTTAACTTAGTGTAAAACTTGTAATCTTTTGTTAAAATATATCCATTACAGGTGTTTAAGTGTATTAAGATTATTTTCAAGCATCAATTTGGTTCTATTTATAATGCAAGTTTCATGCTTCTTGTCTTAATTTGCAACTTCAAATCCATAAGTACAAATGTTTGGTGGTTTATTTCAAAGCTCATATAAGCTTGTTTAAGCTTATTACTGACTTTCACAAGCTTAAATTCAAGCTTTAGGCATTTTTGGAGATTGGTCAAAGAAAGTCAAACAAGGTCAAAATGGCAAAGGACATGGTCAATGGTTGATGCGACTATGGAAATGGGTTGATTTAGGTCTAGTGGGTTGATTTAAATAGGTTAGAGATCTTTGTTCCTTTGGTTTGCAAGCTATAGCGACTTTGGACTTTTGTAAGTCATTTTCAAGTTTCTTGGTATTGTTTGATCTTATAGTTAAAGCGGTTCCAATCTGTCTTCTGATGAGTGTCTAGGTTAAATAAACTCAGATTGATCATAATTACAAGTTGGTAAAGAGTTTGGGTGCATTTGTGATCATAACAGTTAGGTTAAGGGTGTTTGGTTCAAAAGGTTTAAGCGTCATTTAGTTATTTGCGATGATTAACTTTTGTTTGTTCATGCTTGGTAGACTCATTTGAGACCTTATCATCTTACTTTTATGTTTGGTACTTGAAAAGTCAAAATCCACTTACACCATCTCAACAGTTAAGCTGTTGAGATATTTCTAAACCAAATCTTGAATTGTGTTTAAATAACATAGATAAAGGTTGTACTAGCTTCATTACATCATAACATATCATAATCAATCATCAAATTGGGTCTAAACTTCATTTTAGTCAAAGTTTCATTTGGTTTCAAAAGTCAAAATGTCAAAAGTTGGTTTTGAGCGAAATTGCGACATCTGCATGAGGCTTGATGGGGCTTTTCATGGCTTAATTTTTGGTTTACAAGTAGTCCTCTAGGTGGTTTATAAGCCCTCATATCTGTTTTGCTTTAAGCTTTTGGATAAGCTTGGGCATAAGCCCAAAGCAGCCCCATTTGCCTGCATGACAAGCTCGGTGACACGAGTGATTTTCTCGCTTTTAGCCAAGCTTGCTGAGCTTATTTAAGCTTTTAGAAGCTGGTCTTTTGGTCGAGGTAGTCACCTAGGTCTAGTTGAGGTATCAATCATTGGATTTTAGTTTGTAGCTTATTTGGTTGCTTATTTTTGGTCCGCAGTGATACCAATTTGCTTTTAGCTTAATATCAATAACATCAAATCGTGTTGTCTGCTATCCAGTGTTTAGAGCTTATTGTTTTTAGTTGAAATCTAGTTAATTTGGTATATTAGTGCTTACGTGATCGATGGGTTGCTGTTTTAATCATTTGGCTTATTTAGTGCTTATTTCAATAAGCACTCTCACATCGACTCCATAATCTTGTACACAAGTACCTGTTTTTCTAATTTTCATAGCTTCTTATCATCATTTTAGAGTTTACCTGAATTTTCAGATTTTTATAATTTGTTTTGCTATTTTCCTATTTTAATTAGTTTTAATATTTTTAAATAGCATTTAATACAAAAATTAGAAAAAGGTTCAAAAAATAAGTTTTCATTTTCTCAGGCTTAGATAAATATAAAAAGTAGAAAAGTAATTTTCTAGATTTTTCATAGCTTATTTGATAATTTTAGTAATTTAATTAGTTTTAATAGTTTAAAATCCATAGAAAATAGAAAAATAGTCACAAAAATACAAAATAGTTTTGAAAAGTCTATTTTGATATTTTAGACTTTTCCAAGTGTTAATCTTATTTTTCTAGCCTAATTTCCTATTTTCTTATATTTTAGGTAATTAATTAATAGTTAAAAATAGTTTTAATTAGATAATTAGTTTTAAAAATAATTTTATTTTTCTAAATATTTTCTTATATCATTAGGTTTATAAAACATCATTTTCATATTTTTAGGGTTAATATTGATTTAGTTTCACTTTTTATTTTGTTGACGTCACGTAGTTTTTAATTTAAACGTCGTTTTAGGTTTTAAACGTTCATCACTTTAAATATAGTGATAGCGTTTATTTAATAGGTTTTATCTTTTAAGTTTCTTTAATTTGCATTTAAGGCGTTTTTAATTTGTTTGATATTTCGTAGTCATAATAATCTCAAATTCCCTTTATCATTCAAATTTCGATCACTCAGACGTTGATTGATCCATTGCATAGCTCATTTGGGACATAACGACCGGGAGACCCTATCCTCCTCGATCTTAATTGCATTAGTGTTTGAGCGGTTTTAGTCTTTAGACTTGTTGTTTAGCACCGATCGTGGGCTGTTGGAATATGTCTATATTTTCAAACCGTATGTCCGGATTCGAACTTGTGACCACGGGATTGCACACATTACGAATGAGAATTAAAGTTAAATAATTAATGTAAAATGATTACGATTAATTATTACACAAAACCGACTAACGATCGTTAAGTATTTAACGGAAAATGACTAACGACCGTTAAATGTGAAAGATGAGGACTAAAGTGTAATTGGTTAACAAGGCAAGTTATGGAAACCCTTTGTGGGCTGAATTTCGTCCAAAGACAAAGGGGGGAGGGCTCAATCCAACCTTGAACCCTAACTTGTTCCCTAAGTGTCCTAAAACCTATATAAACAAAGCTATGTTTAGGGTTTTAGGTTAACTTTTGTGCACACATTTAACCTACTTGCTTTTCCTCCTTTCTCTTGCAAATAACGACCAACCCTCCTCCTTAGGGTGTTTGGTTTTGTTTTTTCTAAAACAAAGTTTTGTAGATCTAGCAATCTCTTTAATTAGTTTGTTAATTCGTATGTACAAGAATTTTGTGTAACACACTATTGTTACATCTATTGGTTTGATTTATAAAATGGTAAGGGATAACTCGTTAAACCACTTTGTTACATTCATTGAAGAGATCTAACCATTTGCAAGAGGTACGTTACACATTACTTCAGTTAGTTAATTACTGTTATGATTCTAAGTCTTCCGCTGTGTACTCTGTGATGTCTATATGGCAAACAAAGTCACAATCACATAATATTTAGGCTAGTAAAAACACCATAAAAAGTACCAACAAGAATATAGTAGAGGTTACAAATGATGATGAGAATGATGCTTCAACTTTTAGTGATGATTTCTTGATGTTGGAATCTTCAAATTGTATGAGAACTTCACCTTCAAATTTCCTGCACCTTTCTGACTTTTTGGAGTGGAAATGGTGGAAAGAGAACACAAGTGAATGCTATGTGTGTAAGGAATGGTATGTCTCAAAGCTTCACCCAAGGGGTCTGTTTATACTTGAACTCTTTGGCCACCAAGCAAAACACTAAATGTGACATGGGGAGACAACTAAGGCATGAAATGATCGGATTTGGGGGTTTATGACACTTAAATGTGACTTGTTCCCCAATCAGGCAGTTAGCCACATACCAAATGGAATTATCGCCGGCCACAAATTGCATGCGGCCAAATCGACTTCTTAAGCTTTTGGTCAATCTTCATTTTGGTCGGTGGTCAACCCAACCGCCCGGTCAAGCTTCTTTTCTCAATTCTGGTCAAAGTCAAAGATCTTTGTTCCTTCTTCATGTGCTCTCTTGAATCGAAATCCGTATAAACTTAATAAGACTTGAACCGCAAGAAGTGTTAGGAAGCTTGAAATATTAACCATTAAGCTTGAGGTAATTCAACAACTTCATGATTTTTTCAAGAATTTGAAAAGGCCTGTTAAAACTAGTTTTCACTCAGAATCTTCATAAGTATCCAAGGAACCTGAAAAATACAATTTCTTAAACGAGATATGCTACGTCCACATAAGAATCCCATTAAAAACCCACACTCGCTGACGTGTCAGCGGGTGATTGGTATTTTGTGGGATCCACTTCCTACAAAACCAATCACGCTCTTCGCGTATCGTGGTGAGTAGTTTTAGTGAGATTCTTATGTGGATGTAGCAAAATTCTTCTTAAACAATAAGTATCGAAGGTCATGAAATTTTATTGAGTAGGGTCAATTCGATATATCTGTGCTAAAACTCAGATATTTGCAGTATATACCTAAAAACGTCTTAACTTACATCAGACATCATGCATTAAAAACTTGAATTTTGTAAAAATACGCAAGTTTTTAAGTTTTTTGTGATTCTCCCTTCCCTTTTTATAAACAGAAATGAACACAACAGATACGGTTCCTATGTGGATAAAGTAACCATCAACTCTTTCCACTGTCCAAAACCCCAACCAAACACCACTTCCAACAACAAATTAACTACAGTAATTCATAACAAACTCATTTCAACCAAAATGTTACTCCAACAACCCTCACCTTCACCATCACCCCAAACCCTAACAACCACCACCTTCATCCCCCTAACCACCTTCCCCAACCACCACAAACCACCGCACCGTCACCGTCGCCACCTCCGCATCTCCGCCACCTCCGCCGACACTCACCACCTCCCCCACTCCGCCATCCGCCGTATCGCCGATAAACTCCGAACCCTCGGCTACGTCGAAAACAACAACGAAACTATAACTAACAACAACCGTAATTTAACTAATAACCAAACAAGCACCTCACCTGGTGAGATTTTTATACCATTGCCTAACAATGTACCTAAGTATAGAGTAGGACACACGCTTGACCCGAGCTGGAGTACGCCTGAGAATCCGGTTCCGGACCCGGGGTCCGGGACTGCGATTAGGCGGTATAATGAGATGAGGAAGGAGGTGTTGAGGGAGAAGAGAGATAGGAGGGAGCTGAGGGTGGAAGAGGCGCCGATGATGGCGGAGTTGAAAGTGGAGAGAGGGGAGTTGAGGAGGTTGAGAGGGGTGGGGATTGGGATTAAGACCAGGTTGAAGATTGGGAAAGCCGGGATTACGGAAGGGATTGTCCATGGGATACATGAACGGTGGAGACGGAATGAGCTTGTGAAGATTGTTTGTGAGGATATGTGTCGGTTGAATATGAAGCGGACTCATGATTTGTTAGAGGTTAGATGACGAGATTATTGTTGATTATTATATGATTATTGCTTTTTTAAGTAGTAGACTATCACTTTAGTTTTTGGATACAGCGAAAGTGATTATATGGTAATTCACTATGTAGGGGTCATATAATTATCATGTAAACTATTCCCTGTGGGTCGTCACTCGTAGAACGTAATGCCAAGCATCCTAGTCTCCTAAATATGATAATCATCCCAATGATGTTAATGATTACTACTAATTTAGCATCAATAGAATATGATTTGGATAAGAGACGACAAGTTGCTGCAAGAAAACTGATTTTCGAGATGAATGCAAAAGTACTTACTTGCTTTGACGCTAGAAGTTCACCCATATGAGTAATTGACATTGTGGTGCTTGGACGTGCGATTAAATTGATAATAAACCTTCGAGTTGCTATGAGAGAACTTATTTTTGAGATATGTAAAATTATCTAACTATCCATAAGTTAAAGCACATTATTATCTAAATTATCCGATTCTGATTTAAGTTGCTATAATTACTTGGAAAGTGCACATCCAAATGCAACATTGAAGTTAGAAGTGGAATTGTTTCATAGAATGGATGAGATATAATTTGAGCTACGTTTGGCTAATAATACTTTTCGATTTTGGAACATATTTATTTGACATAGATTTCTGTTTGGAATGCATATCTCAGATAAAAACCGGGGGTTTGGTTGTTTGGAGGGCTGGAAGCATTATTATATTGTACAGAGGAGCTGACTATAAGTATCCTTACTTCTTCGTTAATAACAATAAACCAAATGATGCATCTGAGGGTGAATCAACAAGTTCATCTTTGGACTCTGAGGAGGGTGATGTTCAAGAAAGCTATTCAATTGGCACAGACGATGTTGGATCTGATGGTCAGACAAAAATGACTCAGACACCTTTGATTAAAGGCGTGGGTTCTCGAACCAGGGTCCGCTTTCAGCTTCCTGGGGAGGCACAGCTTGCAGAAGAAGCTGACCAGCTTTTGCATGGATTGGGCCCGCGGTTCACTGATTGGTATGGATATGACCCTCTACCAGTTGATGCTGACCTTTTACCAGCAGTTGTCCCTGGATATAGGAAACCATTCCGTCTTCTTCCTTTTGGAGTTCAATCAACATTAACAAATGATGAGATGACAACTCTAAGAAGACTTGGGAGGCCTTTACCGTGTCATTTTGCTTTAGGTCCGTGACTCCCAAACTCTAATTCTATTTTTTTTTTTATTTAGTCAATTAGAGGCATCAATCTCAGCCTATGTGGATATGGGTCAAATTAACAAATTTGAAAGGGTTAGCTAAAAAGTAAGTCTATTGCATATGTTAACAGTTGCCTATGGCGTAATCAAGTGCTTACAACCTCTTCAAATGTTTATGAGAAAAATGACCAGTATATAAATAATAGTGTTTATAATTAATCCTTATTTATGAATATAAAAGAAAGAAATACAGTGGCAGGCAAGCAGACCTGATCACAGTAAAATTTTTCCTGTTTTGATTCACCATATATTTGCTTATATTGAACCGTTTACCCAATACGCTTATTTATATGCTGTTTGCCTTTGTCAAATTTCAGTTTCTGTTGCCTTTGTCAAATTTCAATTCCTATGGCCTCTGTCAAATTTCAATTCCTGTTGCCTCTGTCTTCTTGTACCAGGTAGAAATAGGAAACATCAAGGCTTGGCTGCGGCCATACTAAAGCTATGGGAGAAATGTGAGATTGCAAAGATTGCTGTCAAGAGAGGAGTACAGAATACCAACAGTGAGCTCATGGCTGAAGAATTGAAGGTCAGTGTAGGAGTTTAAGTTACTTAAAGTTGATACCAAATTTAAGCGTTGCCAAATGTGTTGGACCATGCCCTTCCCTTTATGATGTTTTAAAAGCCATGTGAAATTCTGAACGTTTTTGGTACATTTGATTTCAAAAGTATGAAAGTATCTCTATAGGTGAAGCTAGAGCTGGCAATGTTTATCCGTTTACAACCTCCGAAGAAGTTTTATCCATAGAAATTCGACTTTACATCTGTTTTTTGTCATCGTATATATAAAAAGTTCATATCAGCTTCCGCCAGCTTCATCATATTGTAACTAGTAGTTCAACCTTTGATCTTCATCAGTATATATGTATTTTTTTTTCCAATACTACTTTCACGCCTTACACAAATGGTACATGTTTCAGTGGTTAACGGGAGGAACATTACTTACTCGGGATAAAGAGTATATTGTTCTGTATAGAGGTAAAGATTTCTTGCCAGCTACAGTTTCTTCGGCGGTTGAACAGAGAAGGAATCGCGGAGTTGATGTGCTTGAAAGAAAGAAGCTTTCTCGTTCATCAGATGTCCAAGAGAATAAGAGTAAAGAAATCGGGAGTTCATCTGCTGCTGAACCTAGTGGAATGAGAGACCAGAAACTAGAACTGGCAATTGAACAAAGGAAAAAAAAGTCTCGTGAAGCGGCTATTAAGAAGACTACCTCCAAGCTGTATCAGGTATCCATTTACATTGATCAAATGATTCATTTTCATTATTTTTATAGTTACTTGTAATGCATATTTAGCAAAGGATGCCAGTTTCTAAATGGTATTGTTTTCTTGTCCTTATTACGCTACCTTTAATCATAGAGGTGACAGTTTTTTGACCCATATATCCAAAAAGGGTTTATATATGGCCGCACGGTGCCTAAGTGCATTCCGATGCTTAGAACCTTCTAAATCGCTTTTATTCATAGAAGTTATGGTTGATATCTTAATAGTAACTTGATTTACTTTGGACTGTAAAATACTTGTTATGGCTTGTTAGTTGTTACTCAATTTTGCAACCTTATGATATTTCATGTTGACATTGCTAGGCATTGGAGAGCAAAGAAAGGGCAGAGAAGCTTCTGGAAGAGCTGGATAAGGAAGAGATCAAACAACAACTTGAGGTAGATAAAGAAGGTATCACTGAAGAGGAACGATACATGTTGAGGAAGGTTGGCTTGAAAATGAGGCCTTTTCTACTGCTGGGTGAGTCAATTTATTTCCACAAGACAGCACTTAAAGCCCAAGACTCGAGGTGTCAAATTAGGCGGTTAGGACAAGTTGGGTAACGGGTCAAAATGAGTTGGTTGCAGCTCAAAACAGGTTGGATTGGGTCGACCCAAAACACTCTTTTCCTACTTGACTTGTTTCACTTAGTGTGATAAATATGAATACAAAACCTATTTATTACAATGATATTCCATTTCTTGATACTATAAGATAAAGGAGGTTGTAGACACTAAAGACTAAATACACTTTTGGTAACTAGACATGTTCGACCCACTTGACTTGTTTCATTTTCTGCTACTTTTTATTTCATATTTACCCACCTGTTAGTGGTAAAACGTAAACCAAATTGACTCATTTACAAGTGAATGAGTAGAAACTCCCACCTCTACCTTAGGCCTAAGACAGTTGTATCCTCCCACTAGGAAACTGAATGATTCCCCTTTACAGGAAGACGTGGAGTTTTTGATGGAACTGTTGAAAATATGCATCTCCACTGGAAATATAGGGAACTTGTTAAGATATTATCTGGTGAGACAAACATTGATGAGCTTCATGCAGCAGCAAGGACATTAGAAGCAGAAAGTGGTGGAATATTAGTGGCAGTAGAAAGAGTTCGCAGAGGTCATGCAATTATTGTTTATCGTGGCAAAAACTACAAACGACCAGCTACCTTGAGGCCACAAACACTCCTTAACAAAAGAGAAGCATTACATCGCTCCATAGAAGCCCAACGTCGAGAGGCAAGTACATATTTATTATGTTAAATAACAAAGATGATTAGTGAAATAATTACAACAGAAGGATGGATCTATAGACACTTATGTTGAAGCCATGATGTTACCATCACGAGTGCCCTTTTTTATAGTTGCTAAATTTATATCCCAATATTATATGTAACTAATGCAAAATAGAAGCATACTGAATATCATTCTAGCAAATATTAGAGAAACTCGCACATTAAGAGCAAAATGATTATATTTTGCAGCCTTGGCCAAAAGTAGTAAATTTTTCTAAGATAACACATGATTGAAATCCCACTTTTAATACAATTTACTGAATAAACAAAATTAAATAAAAAGTGAAAATCATGAAATCTGGGGGAAATGTGAGAGCGGAGCCTCTTCGAGGCATGCTTTTGCAAAATTTTATCTGCTCTTGTTAATTCACAGTTACCTTTGCGATGCAGTCTTTGAAACTACAAGTGTTGAAGCTTGGCAAAAATGTTGAAGAGTTAAAGTTGAAGTTGGTGAGTGTTCGAATGTTGTCATTGGTCAAATTTTTAGTTGGCCTACTTGCTAATAATTTCCAAAAATCACTCATATTATCTTGAACCAGGCCAAAAGTGAGGACATTATTTCAAATGCTGAGAAAGATCAGAACATACAGTTGGTGAGTGTCCTCTGTTAGATGTTACTTCCTATCTATACTTCTATACTTCTATACTACTATATAAAGCATTTAAGTTGTGGGCTCCACAAAAAATTAAGATAAGGAGCTCCAATCATTGAGTGACATGTGTCATTTCTCTAACTAAAAAATAACAAAAAGGGAGGAGCTCTAACAAACTAAAATAAGGAGCTCCAATAATGGGGTGACACATGTCACTTCTTAACTAATTAATCACCTTTATTTTTAAATTTAAATATCTTTTAATTCGTTTAATTTTTTATGATCTAATTTCACCATATTTTTTAAAATTTTGTGCTCTTTAATTCAACATCCATTTTGATATATTTTTATGAGTTTTTAGTTTTTACATTTTTAGTAGGTTTATTTTATTTTGATTCAAATTTTTATAACTTTAACATTTATTTCAATCAATACAAACTTTATTTATCAAAATCATTTACTTTTGGGAAAGTGTTTTACGGGTAAGAGATTGTAAATGTCTTTTTATATGCGGGAATAATGATGTCACGGGAAAGATACGGAAAACCCAAACAAACACATACAACTAACACATATACATTTGGAGTGTTGTGAAATGAATTCACTAAGCGGGTAGGGAATTGCGAGGAGAGTTGGGTTAGCAATTCATTTACTATATTTATTATATAACTATATTTATCGCCATTGTCTTGTGGTATCCAACTAGTATTTACTAATTAAAACATACTAGAAGGGTACCAGCATGCGTGGCATGGTACCGATGACTATTTTTGTGGCGAGTAAATGTTTTTCATTTTAAACCTTCCTTATTTAGCATGTCTCAAATGCTTTATAACATAGTAGATATATGTTTTTAAAAGTAGAACGTCCAAATTATTGATAGCGTAAATAGTTAGTACTTTTATTTTTCAAATTTTAGCATTAAATTGGTGGTTATAAGTTTAGTGAGCTTTTCTTATAAACAATTCTATTAAAATATATCATTATTGGAGGGGGTTGCTATACGGTTTAAATGAGACTTAAGTTTTCAAATTGTACATTAATTTTTTAATTTTCCTTTTATAGTAATGTTTTGTCTTAAATTTTAAGACTTCCTTTTATAGGAAGTCCCAAATCCTTTATAATGTACTATATTAAAACATGTAAGTATGCGACATTTCTTTATGAGTAATGCTGCTGTTATGTACCGGATTAGGAGATGAAAAGCCTATCAGCTGAATATGGGAGACCTGATGTTGATCTTGAAGGTTATGAATCAAATTCTAGCGATCAAGATGATGTGCAGGTGAGGAGTAGTCACTCGTGTTGGGAAATTTTAGAGATTGCAAATGGGCGGGTCGGGCAGGTTGGGTAATTGGTCTAAACGTTTTCGTGTTGAAACTGTCTGTTTTTAGTAGAGGTCTTAATGGGTTGGGTTTGGTTGACACATAAGTATTGTCCATTTGTTCAATGATATTCGTGTTATTTTTAAAAAATAGTTCTACATTGTTAGGTTTGTTTGCATTTGGTATGGCTCCTAGTGCATTTTGTGCATTTGATACTCCATATTCATTAAAATTTACTTGTTAAATTTGGTCTGAGAATTTACGTATCTGCAACATTGAAGGAGAGGGAATTTGATGGTGGTGAATTAGTTTTTTCAAACGAAAATGATAGCTTAAAAGCATCAGAAGAAAGTCTAGAAACCGATAATGAAAATCTGCCGAAAGTTTCCCCGACAGAGCAAGTTGAAAAGGATGAATTTGAGTTCACGGAAGATAATTTAAAGCCTTCGATTGAGTTGGTAAAAGGAAAAAATGAAACAGAGGAAGCTAATATGCTAAACGCCTCAACTTTTCCAGATCCTTACAAGGTAAAACATTTGTGTATTAATTTCAATAAAGGGGTTGTTGGATGTGCGTTTTTAAACCAGTTAACTTCCTATTGCAATTTCAACTAGTAATAATAAGTTTTATTAAGTGTTTGGGTAGTTACTACTTTACTTAAGCTTATGATGTGAATATATTGGGGTCTTTAGTTCTAGATGTGACAAACTGATTATCATAAGGTAGAGTTAAGTCACTTGTATACCCTTATTCTATTCATGGTTTCCTTAATTCAAAAAAGATGTTTGCTGAACACTTGACACCATTAAAAGTGATTTATTATAGTTACAGGGGACAAAAACACATCTAAACACCATCTCTTGCACTACGTTTTGATATAGCTTTAATCTAGTTTTGATTATTCAGTCTTATATACCCACTTTCAAAATGCATGTCAAATACCCCCTAAACCAGTTTCTATAATCTGTTTGCAATGACTTATCATCTTCGTTTTGGTATCATAACGCGGAGTTGACATATATATTGTCTATTTCAGCTAGAAGTATCATCAAGCACCGAGCCTTGTGTATCTGTTACGAGGAGCGATGTCCCATCATCACCAGTTCATGGGTCTGGAGTCAACGAGTCAAATGGGAAACAACGCAGATCTGCTCTTCTTTCCAATAAAGAAAGGCTGCTGTTGAGGAAACAAGCCCTTAAGATGAAAAAACGTCCTGTTCTAGCAGTTGGTAAGTTACAAGTGCTTACACTAGAGGTGGAAATATGAGTGGGTCAAGCAGGTTGGGAGTGTTGGGACGATGGGTAATGTATCAGATGTGATTTGCAAATAATTAACTAGAGGTGGCAGTTTCTACCCATATATGAATGGGTCGATCCTTGTTATGCTTCATCTTTAACATGTCAAATAAAGAATCGCTAAAAAGGAAACACGTACTATTTATTGTTTTGCAGTGTGCAAATAATTATGACCAGAACCTTGCAATCACAAGTTACCTAACCCGCGTGGCCCACTCCTTTTGTCAACTCCAATCTCTACTTTCGAGTGCACAAGATACACTATCTTGCAGTGAAGAGAAATGAAGTAGCTTTTGCTGTAGAACTAAAGAAAACTATTCTTAATAACGGTATAATATATGCAGGGAGAAGCAATATTGTTAGCGGGGTGGCTAAAACAATTAAAACTCACTTCCAGAAGCATCCCCTTGCTATTGTAAATATAAAAGGAAGAGCCAGAGGGACTTCAGTGCAGGAAGTGGTTTCAAAGTTAGAGGTTTGCATCACGAGTCCACCCAACCTTACAACTGTACTATATGAACTAGTAGTCAGCTCAGTAAATACTAGAGCTGGCAATCCCAACCCGTTCTATAATTTTTGGGTCTGTCTGGGTAAAATTTCAGGCGTTATGGGTAGACTTGGGTCAACATAAATCAAAGTTACGGGTCGAATGGGTCGTGATTTTGATTTTTGAAAGATAATTGGTGGGTCAAACAGGTGGGAATAGATGAAAGAGATGGGGGAGTCGTGGCTTTATTGTAACTTGTGAGAGGAAGGGGGTTGGCCAATTAAATTAATATTTAATGTAGAATAAACCAATTAATAAAAACGATGTTTAAATAAATATTTGTAATAAATTTTAACTTCCACTCACAATCAAATGAAGCACCTTTCTCAGCCTCGATGCTAAAATCTTTGATATTATCTTATGAGGAGCATTAATCAAGCTTATCGGACAAAGATGTTTTAATTCTTTTGGTTTATTCGCCTTTGGGATTAGGACAGTGAAGCTAGAGTTAAAGCCTTTCGGGAGTGATGCATTATTAGAGAATGCACTCAACATCTTACTAACATCCTCTTTGATTGTCTTCCACGCAGATTTAATGAACCCAATAGTAAAACCGTCAGTGTTACATGATTGATAGGATAGGATTAAAAAGTGTTAAGTACCTTTTTTATTACTGTTTTTTAGTTATTGTACGATTTTTTAAACGTTTAGAAGCACTAAAGTTTAAATAAAAATATAATAAATATGGGAAAAAAATAAGGAGAATCTTGTGGGTTGACCCGACCCAACCCAACCCAAACGACCCGTGTCCCATTTGACATATTGACTCTAAATGACCCGTTCGACCCATGACTCATTTGACCCGTGACCCAAACCGACCCAACCCGCCCGTTTTCCACCTCTAGGACTAACTACTATAATTGGTCATCCTATTCCACTTGCAGGAAGCAACAGGTGCAATTCTTGTTTCTCAAGAACCGAGTAAAGTCATTCTGTATAGGGGTTGGGGGGCTTCAACAACACAGGATTCCAACCAATCCGGTGTGAAACAAAATCCAAGTGACCATGAAGGTATTCTTAAGCCAATAATCTCTCCGGAGCTCATTTCAGCTATTAGGCTTGAATGCGGATTGCAGGATAACAAAGTCCAAGAGAGTGATGGCGTTTCTTAGCGTAAAATTGGTATTGCTGACTTTTCTTGCTCTTATTTCGGTGGTTTTGTTCTTGTGCCTAACTAGAGGTGGCAATATGAACTATTTAATGATGAATGGGCGATGTGGGTTGTTTTTTAATCTCAAATGGGTCAACTCAACGTTTTCAGTTAAAAGGGGAATAAGTCAAGCAGGTCGACTGTCACCCAGTGTCTAATTCTAGTGCATACTAGCTCCTAAATCGGTTTTTTTAATTATGTTATATTATCTGTTTTTGTAACTTATAATTGATGCGTTTATCATTAGAAATTAGACAAAGGTGTGTGTTGGTCAACCAACCTGACCCGGTCCATACTAAAAAGTACTTTTTTTGACCTTTGACCTCTTACCAAGTACCAACCTGACTGACCTGCTTTTCCTGTCAACTCTATGCACAAACAGTTGCAGTGTGTGTCATCTTTATTCTGTTACTTGTGATGCAGGTTCGTGACTTTCAGCTCATATTGTTTGGCTATCAATGCTGTTCTTGACTACTGCTGTCAGTGCATTGCATGTGTTCTAATTGGAGGTTCAGACTGTAGTGATACGGCATGTATCCTAGCTGCGTTTTGTTAAAATTGCCATTGCGGGTGCGAATCTGGAACCATAACGGTTTTCCAAACAACTAAGATTGGTAAACTACCTGTTGGAAATGAGTCTACTTGAAGGTCTATTTCGTTTTCCTAATCGAGTGAATTGCTCGTTGCTGAAAAACGTACAAGATTTTTATAGATCTGGACAATCACACCGAAAGATTTGGGTTTCTTATTATGACAGTGAAATTGTTTACCCATATGTGATTATGAAAAGTGTGTTCAAATTTGCAGCTGCTTGGTTTCTGGACCTCTTGGTTACTAAAACTCAAATTCCTTGTAGAGTAAAGAACAAATTGAGCTAAAGTCCACTTTATGGGAAATTCGCCAAGCTAATATCATTTGAACTATCTTGTTATTTATCCTTTTTAGTATAAAATATATGTATAGCTGGGGAAGATAAGTTAAATTCAGTCTTGTATATTTTATAGGAAGAAATGTACATTAAGGAAATGTTTGGTTGATGGGTTTCGGGCTTGAGGAATGGCTTCAATCCTATAAAAGTTGCTTGGTACAAGGGCATGGGGTTTAAATATTGTAATGAGTGCTAAATATTTAGGATTACACTAAATCAAGGGAAGGAGTTGGGGTTCTAAATTAATTCTCTAATGATGTGACCTACCAAAAATTGTCATCATCTTAACTGAGATTTTAAATTTTATTTTTATTTTTATATTTTTTTTCTTTTCTGGTTAGCCTTTTTTGTTTTCTTTCTATGTCATAGTTGAGCACTTGTATGAATACAAGTAGAACCCTGATTTTTTCACTTCTAACCAAACAATTTAATTGCACTCACTCAACCCATATTCAATCCATTTAGCCATTTAGGGATGGCAAAAATATCCAAACCCAAAACCTGAACTTTTTGAGATGGGGCGGGGCATACTTTTCGGGTTTTGGGACGGGTTTCGTGACATTAACGGGGATTTTTATTGGGTTTGGGGCGGGGACGGGGCTTAACATCCCCGCCCCGCCCCGAAACATATATATACATACAAATCTTTTATTATATAATAAAAGAAAACCTCAAGTAAAGAATTTTGTATTTCGGAAAAAAGACTGTTTCCTTATTAAGTATAATTTAATTATAATAATTATCTTAAGAAAAGATTTTTAATCGAAAAAACTTCAGGGTGTGTTTAGTTAGAGAAAAAATTCTCTTGTTTTTTATCTCTAATTTTGTAAAAATTTGGAAAGAAAATTTATCTCCACAAAACATTTGAAAATATAGAAAACGTGTTTAGTTGATGTTTGTATTTTTCATTTTGGAGAAGGGAGGGAGAGTTGTGGGTTACAAATGAAAACAACTAAAATTTATTTTATTATTTTCCTTGTTAAGTTAGAAAATAGGAGATTTTGTGTTTTGCAAAATATTTTGTTGAAAAACGCTTATTTGAACGCAATATCTGTTTTTCTTATTTTTCATAAAACATTTTGTGAAAAACAAGAGTGTTTTCCCACAACTAAACGTAGCCTAAATATTTTCTGTTTTTGGCCAAAATTTATAAGAAAATCGTATCTATACTCAAACATATAAAAAGCAAAAGACACGCATGTACCATGTAGCCATTTTTCATTCTTTTGTTCCAAAAATATAAAATTAACAAAAAAAGCGGAACTATACTCTCCCATTCATCTCACGCACACACAAAAAAATGTATTGTTTCCTTCTCCCAAACCCAGCAACCCTAACCCATGACGATTAGCCTAACACTTTGTACCTTAAAAGAAAAACCATCGGCACAAATTAATCATCAGATGCTTCGTATTGCTGTTCGACTTGCCATGGTGGTTAAGGTACATCAACAATGTGTTGGTTTTATGGATATAAATTAGTAGACGTGAGTTAGGATCGAACTTGAAACCACGGGATTGCACACTTTACGTATGAGAATCAAAGTTAATAATTAAATGTAATAGTTATATTTATTTATTTATTAATTAAACGAAATAACTAACGGACGTTAAGTAATTATTTGTAATGGACTAACGGTCGTTAAATGTAATTGGAAAAGGACTAAGTTGTAATTATTGGGAAGATTCCGGAATCCCTATGTGGGATACCAAACCGATCGGCCACAAGGACCCAACCCCAACCCAATTACAACTCAAACTTGTTCACCAAGTTAGTTTGGGTATAAATACAAAACCAAGGGTGTTTGTAATTTATCTCTTGTACTTATTAAGCTAAACCTAAAATTTGTTTTGTGTGTGTTTTGCTAAAACCGGTCGACTAACACGTAAGGGAGTCGATCCCTTACTTTTTCCAACTCAAGTTATTTGGTTTGATTAAAACTAGCATTCTTTTAATTCGGTATAGTAAGTGTGTACAAGAAAGTGGTACTAACACAATATTGTTAGTATTCTTGGATTGAATTACAAAACGGTAAGGGGTAATTCACATAATCCCAATTAAATCAAATTAGGGTTCTTCCTAATTGCTAGTTTGTGGATTTGATTCTTGTTCGGCTAGAATCAAGTAAGGTACGCACATTCTTGTTTATGTTAATTAATTATTCGTTAATAAATCCTATACGCTTCCGCATGTATACTTTGATGTTTTGTGATTATTTATTAATTGTCATGTTATATAATTCCAACAGTGGCATCACGAGCCATTGGTTTTAATAAGTAATTAATTACTAAAAGCGTAAAAAACGAATAATTGTATGTTGTTTGATATGTTTTTTCTAGGGTTTTGGTTTATTTATTTATTTTGGGTCGATTATATTTTTTTTTCGGGCGTACCCCATTAATTTTTTTTAGTCGACACTTAAATTTTTTTAGGGTTTGAAAATTGTTTGCTAACCTTATCGAAACCTAGAATTAATATATATGTTACGTGATTAATTCATGAATAATTTGTTATGTGACATGGGATTATTGATATGCGATCTTGTGACTATTTGTATAATTGTTATGATATATCCATGATAATACATGCATGTTTGTCATGGATAGTTGCTTTGATATTGTTTAATTGTTAAGATATATTTATCACACGTTTATTTACGATAAATCTTGAATTGGGGAAGACTCCAATTATATATATTAATGAATCAATTATGTGCAATATGGTATATTATTAATTAAGGGTTTACGCAATCGATTCATCGATGTATGTGGCTCACTTTCAATTGGGAGAGTGAAAGCCCTAATTAATATATACATTAATTTAACGTAGACATTGATTATTAATAGGGTTTTATCGAATAAGTTGCATGTGGCTACTTGTTTACACGTATTAAATTGTTTATTATGTGCGCATTGTTTTTAGTTGTTTATTTTTTTATTTGTTTACTTATTTGTTTATTATGTGCGACAGTTTTAAGCAAAGAGTAATTTTGAATAGAAAATAATACGGACTAAACAATGGTGAAATTTGATTTGTTTTTTGAAGAGTTAAGTTTTCAATAGTTTAATTGATTGATGATTTTGGTACAAAAGTGAGAACAGCTCACCCAATTTGATTGTTGTGTGGGAAGTACTAGGAGGAGTGCATTAAATTGTGACCCTAAAAGGAGGTTATTGCTTGTGACGACCAAACTCTCCGCTTGCTTATGAGTCAAATTGGAGTTACCAAGTAGGCTATGCGTACAAAATCATCTTAAGGGCGAATTAGTTTTAATTCCATGCGCCACTTTGGTAGTAATTACCCGAAACACTAAGTGTTTACACTTATGCAAAAGTACGGTATAATGGACGATAATTAACGCTAAATTCCTTGATTGGTGAACCCAATACCTCAATCAATACTTTGATAATTTGATCTTTATGAATTG
Source organism: Chrysanthemum lavandulifolium (assembly GCA_022545495.1). NCBI lineage: Eukaryota > Viridiplantae > Streptophyta > Magnoliopsida > Asterales > Asteraceae > Chrysanthemum > Chrysanthemum lavandulifolium. Next base: position 143,840,569 of record CM040246.1, on the reverse strand, counting down.
GTAATAAAAAGTTTTTTAATTAAAATTATGCTACAAGATGAATGCATGACATCTTTTTACATATTTGTTTTGACCACATAAAATCAAAACTAGTACCCTTTTAAATTAAGTTATGTGCCATCTAATTAAAAGGAACACTTGAAGTTGCAATTTACGTCATGACAATACTTGGCTAGATTGTGATGGAGAGGTAAATGATAACGCTACACGCGTCGTTCGGGGTCAAAGGAACTTCCTTTTCGTCGAGCAAGTTTTTCAACACCCTAGGCAGTGAACCTAATCGTTGTAGTGTAGTATTAGGGTAAGCCACGGGTATTGATATTGTTCTCTAGGGGAATAGGAATGCTAGTGAGAAGTTACTACGCTAAGGTTGGGGTTGAGGAAGATTATTTTTTGTATTTTTATATTTTATGAAATGGAAAGGTACGAATCTCGTGGTTTGAATTTGGGGGGTTGGTATTGCTACCGATTACTCTACTTATCTAATCTAATCTAAGGTGTATGTAGTCTATGTCTAATTATTGTGTGCTCGTATGATAGTTTAAAGATGTGTTTACTTAGGTTTTACTACTCCTTAATTATCTCCTATTGGTGGTTGAATTGTCACGTCTTCATTCCTAGTTGCGTTGTGTGTCTAAGGTTGTAGGGTGTCGTTTCTCCCAACTCTTTGAACTTACCAAAGGGTCTCGTCTACAAAACCCACTAGGGATAATAAACTCTTACTCTAAGGCACTCTTTGGATGGTTTAGCTTACAACTACTCAAGGAGTCATATTCTAAGGTTCACAAAGATTTAATCAAGCATTAAGTACACAACGAATGACCTATCGCATTACTAGATCATTAATCAACTAAGATAAGAGACAACCAATCAATATTCAATAATTAAGTTTCATATTCCCTAAGCAAACACACAAGTAAATTAATGGGACATGGAGAACATGCAAGCATACACACAAATAATCAAAGACATAATTGTATTAATGAAGTAAAACACTTATCTTGGTGTAAGATAGGGTTTGGAACCCTAAAATCTTGTACAAGACGACCTTGGTTCGGTTTAGGTTTTACTCCAAAAGACTACACACCAAATCTTGAAAAATTCGGATTCTATATATAATATTACATCTGCGACGGCGTCACCTTATGTTTTGTGGACGCGTCATTAGGGTTTCGTCTTGGCCACGTTAGACTTGCGACGGCGTCACCTTATGCTTGTGACGCCGTCCTCTTCGACTTTCGGCGCCGTCTGGATTGCATCTAGGCCGTGCGAGTTGCGACGACCTACTCTTTTATAACTTGACGTCGTCACTTGAAAATAGGAGTTTTGGCTTCGTCCGTCACAAAATCCTCCGACGCGCCGCAATTTAACACCGCCGTCACCTTATGTTTTCAATGACTTTGAGTGTCTCGATTCGACTTTGGCCATTTTCTTCAGTATAATCGCCTTTTCGTCCAAATAAGTGCCATTCCAACATTTTGCCTTCAAGAGACCTAAAAAGTGAAAAGGAACGATATTAAGCAATAACGGATACAAAAGTGATCAAATAAGGGCTTAAACGACCCTAAAAAGGTACCTTTTAAAACCTTATCAAATATCCATACACTTGGTATTTGCTTGTCCTCAAGCAAATGTGCTTTTAGCCAATTAATTTATAAGTTAGGGGTCATGAAGCATTCGTTCAAAACGTTCCATAACACATATAAGCCCCGCAAAAGTCATAACAAGCACGGAAATCACATACTAGCACCTCACATGGGGTGTTTGGATACTCACATCTCTCTCGGGTGTATATGAAATATAACAAATTGGAAATGAAAGATAAACACTCATTAACCGGTCATAGTACATAGATTACCATAGGCTTGAGAATAGATCAAACTTCCATCGCTTTGGCGTAAGCACCTAGGAAAGACTATCAAAGAGGTCTTTAAAGGGTTGTAACGTTAGGCTTACGGTAGGGAAACAAAGGGTTTGGTGGGATAGGCTATATAGTGGTGGCAAGTCAAAAATCTCTTATGTTACAAGCATACGAAGAATGGTGTTGCTAAGCCAAGACTCGACACTCTAAACTCTAGATAACTGAAACAAACAAACATAAATTTAAAGATAGATGCGGGATGGTAGCCGTTTTTTTTTTTTTTTTTTTTTTTTTTTTTTTTTTCATACACTTTTACTCTACCATCCTCTATGGTAACATCAAAATGATAGGGATTTATAGGCACATCCCTACACTTGAGTTTTATTACTCTAACACTAATTTGACCCGAATTGAAAGATCAAAACACTTGGGGTACATTATTATGCAAACAAAGGGATTTTGAATTTAACGTTCCCTTCCGTCATTTCATAAACTTTAACTTTTCCCATGAATCCCAATCGTCCCAAAGCGTATACAAAGGATATGACTCGACTTAGCAACTCATGCAAGCAACTAGATAATTGAACTAAGGGTTTAGGGCGATAACAATAATGCACTAAAAGTGAGTGCATACGAGGGTAGGCTAAGGCGATTTGGGTGTATATTTGGGGTGGGGTGTAAACAATGCTCTTCATTGATATTCGGAAAACCGAAACATCACGAGAACCGCGAAAAGGATAGGCTCGAGGGTTAACTAGGGGTATCGTGTACTAAAGATGAGTACAACGCAAAGGGTGTGGGGGAATTACTCAACCGATGTTGAAGAAGTAATTATATTATGGGTATCAAACAAGGGTTATCCTAATGCCTCTTATCATTTAGTTATTCCTAACTACACAAGTGTAGTCTTACTAGCGATCTCGGAATGCATCACAAAACAAGTTCTAGAATCTAATATACTACCGGTTCACACTGTAAGCATTAAAGATGAATGCTTTTAATTCCTACTAATCTAAGGGTGATCCTCACATTTTGGGTGGAATTTAGGTGGTAAAGGGTTTTTGTGCTAGTCACGTAACTTCCTATCCGTGAGACGCTTTTGTTAAGACTAATGGCCCACTCTTATATATCATGAAAAATTTTAAATTTGGTGTCAAAATTACCCTAACCGACATTTTCTCATGGTTTATTACACAAATACAATTGGACAAATCAAATAATCAAGGATAAGTATAGTTTCAAAGTTCCGTTTTATTTTACCTCCCTACACTTAAACCGAACATTGTCCCCAATGTTCCCGAAAGTATCAAAGTTATGATAATGGAAGGTAATTAAAAGCGAAGAAACTAGTACTCCCCGATTAGCTCGGTAGGATCGTGTGTGAAGTAGTGGTAAAATCCTTTCCAAGAAGAATTTATGCGTGAAAAGCTCCTTCCAATCTTATGTAACTTCTTCTTGATAAATTAAACCGCACACTTGAAGAAAACAAACGAAACCTTCGTAAAATCGGCGATAATAATATATATAAGACTCGATTTAAACTAGGATATAATGCTTGTGGAATGGATGTTTCTGAAATTTACGGAAAATTAAGACCGGAGAATTCCAAAATTTTTAAGTAGCTCAAAACGAGAAAAAGTAATCTGTTGTTTTACTCCTTCACGCGCCGTCGGTTATCCCGACAAAAAATGGTGCGATTTTACGGAAAAATTCGGAAAATTTACATCTTTAGAATCTGGAAAAATTTCTGCAAAACATCCATTATGAATCGATACAAGCATTTGACTCGAACACACACACATATATATCTTTTAGTTAATTATTATTCTCATGTTTACGTTTCCTTGAAAACGTGTGTAATCCTCCCTACACTTATCCCTTATGTAAAATACCTTTATATGCTATTAAGACGAGGTTAAAAACAAAATAAAGCATTTTTACAAATTTAAACATGAGAATAAACAATCAATAAAAGATATATGACTCTAATAATCAAACAATTAAGCATGTGTTGCCTCCCACGAAGCGCTTTTCTTTATTTAAGAGTCTTGTAGCTAGACTCGTAGTCGTGCTCCTACGTACCGATATAAGTAAGCCTATCCTCAACAATGTCATAAGGATCAAACTTATCATTCAAGTTTCTAATAGTACGTTCGGTTAGATATGCCTTTTCAAACTTCTCTCCATCGGGATCATAGATTGTTATCCTAATGTGCCACTCTCCATTACCGTCACTAGGCGGTCTATCCCAATCCCATTTGTGTTTAGATTTCTCAACTTTCCACTTATTCATGACAAGGTTGTGGGCAAGCTTCCTAAGAACTCGGTCATCTTCCTAAATACTAAGGCGTCCTCGAGCGGGTTCACTTCCATGTCCCTAGCCATTTCTCTTTCTTGGAAAGTTGCTTTACTAGTGAAGGCTTCATCTAGGTAAAAGGTCTTTGGGGCCTATGAGGTTCTTATCTATCCAAGGTCTATATCTAGAAGGCTCTCTATCCAACCTAATCTCATGTGGGATTTCCTCTTCTTTGTAGTACGTATGCTTTTTGACATCGTAAATTGACCTAGCACTCCCCTCTCCTACCACTATCCTGGACATCTTACAATCGGTGATGGCACTAGCGGTAGCTAAGAATCCTCTTCCTACTAGTAATGGGCATGTCGGGTCCTTATTCATGTCTAGCACATGAAAGTCGGCCAAAAGAGTCAACTCTCCTACGTGTACTACCATGTCTTTTATTATTCCTACCGGACGTGCAACACTTCCGTCCGCTAGACCTAAGATGGTTTCCGTTGGTTCTATTTTACCTAAGTTAAGGCTTCTATAGAGGGACAACGGAACAAGATTGATGCATGACCCTAAGTCGGCTAGAGCGTCGAGAGGTTTGGAAGTTTCAAGCCTACACGGAAGAGTGAATAGCCCGGGATCGTCTAACTTCTTAGGTAAATTATTTCGCACAAAAGCGGACCCATGTTTTCCAAGCTTAAGTTCTAACTCATATTTTTCTTTTAAAGCATTATAATAAGGTGCATGAGCTAAGACCTCAAGAATCGGTTTTCTTGATGGGTTCCTTGTACTCCTCCTCTAAACTAGGTTTGGATTCTTGGTTGTGGGTTTCAAGAGTAGGTTCCACCAATGGTGCGGGGCCTTGGTACCTCATTTTGGATGGCTTGGAACCCTTTTGATAGCGTTTACGAGTGAACCGTTGGGTGTGAGGGCATGGATGTGTGTTCTCCATGGTGAACAAGAACATGAAGTCGATTTAAATCGAATTCACTTTTGGGTTCTTTATAGTATCACTTGGGAGTGCTCCAACTTCCCGTTCATTGAAGGCTTTTAAGAGGGCATCAAGCTTGTTTGTCATCTCGCTTTGTCTTTGCTTAAAATCGGCTTCAAGCTTAGTTAATCGAGTCTCTTGAGATGACAGGAATCTAGATGCAATTGCCTCAAGATTAGTGGGGTTCCCGGTGTTTAGAGAGTTGAACCTATTAGGTGGACTAGATGAGGTTTGGGGTGTGCTTGAGTTTTGGTTCCACTTAAGGTTAGGGTGATTTCTCCATGAGGGGTTGTAAGAGTTTCCTAAGTTGTTTTGTTCGGGCTTGAAATTGTACCACTTCTCTCCCGCTCCGTCGGACGCATGGGCGTAGTCATAAAAGCTTGTTCGGGAGTCTTGTGCAATCACGAGTGTCATGGGGACCACTACATAACTCACAAGGTAGAGTGATTTTATTCACTTGACGTGAGGACTTAGGATTTTCGTAGGAACTCATTAGGAAATTAACTTGATCTTCAAGTTCGATCATCCTACGGTCGGAAGGTTGTGAGTCAATGGGAGGCAAAGAGATTGCCTTAACGGTTTTGGGCAGCTCACGAGGGTCATCCCAACTTACGTTGTCATAGAGGGCAAGGTCCTCTATTATACCACATGATTCTTCCGCAGTGAGATCACTAAGTTTTCCACCGGCCGCTTGGTCAATGGATCGCTTGGTGGGGAAGTTGACATGATCATAAAAAAGTTGGACTTGGAGCCAAAGATCAATGCCGTGATGAGGAACTTTATGAAGTAAGTCCTTGAATCGAGTCCATGCTTCGTAGAGAGATTCACCTTGACGTTGTTGGAACATCAAGATGTCATTCCTAAGCTTAGTGGTTCTCCCCGGTGGGAAAAATTGAGCAAGGAAGCGAGAGGTAAGATCATCCCAACTTGAGATGGAGCCGACGGAAGTCGCTCAAGCCAATTACTAGCTTGGTCCCGTAGAGAGAATTGAAAGAGCGCGTAGCGTGGTCTCCCGAGTAGTAGCATCAAGGTCGATGGAATCGACAATTTTGAGAAATCCTCGATCTTGATTTGGATCTTGAACGAAGTCCATGGAATGCACATCCGTTTTGCACCAACCGGATGGTGTCGGATCGCAGGGCCGTAGTTTGGGCTTGGTCGGGAAGCTCAATGGTGTTCCTATAGCCTAAGTGGCTTGGTCTCGAGTATTCACCAAGAGTACGGGCTCTTGGTGGGTCAATTGGTGGTGGGTTGATGAATGGTGGGTGGTTATCACCTTCCATGATGAAAAGTGATGGAATTACGAACAAAGGTCACGAAGAAGGGGGATAGACTAAGAGAAAGCTAAAAATGAGAAAAAAGTTTACTTGATAGGAATCAAGTAAAGAAACCTAAACGAGGTGGACTACTAACTAGCTATTCTATTCCCGGCGTGGCGCCAAAAACTTGATAACGCTACACGCGTCGTTCGGGGTCAAAGGAACTTCCTTTTCGTCGAGCAAGTTTCTCAACACCTAGGCGATGAACCTAATCGTTGTAGTGTAGTATTAGGGTAAGCCACGGGTATTGATATCGTTCTCTAGGGGAATAGGAATGCTAGTGAGAAGTTACTACGCTAAGGTTGGGGTTGAGGAAGATTATTTTTTGTATTTTTATATTTTATGAAATGGAAAGGTACGAATCTCGGGGTTTGAATTTGGGGGGTTGGTATTGCTACCGATTACTCTACTTATCTAATCTAATCTAAGGTGTATGTAGTCTATGTCTAATTATTGTGTGCTCGTATGATAGTTTAAAGATGTGTTTACTTAGGTTTTACTACTCCTTAATTATCTCCTATTGGTGGTTGAATTGTCACGTCCTCATTCCTAGTTGTGTTGTGTGTCTAAGGTTGTAGGGTATCGTTTCTCCTAACTCTTTGAACTTACCAAAGGGTCTCGTCTACAAAACCCACTAGGGATAATAAACTCTTACTCTAAGGCACTCTTTGGATGGTTTAGCTTACAACTACTCAAGGAGTCATATTCTAAGGTTCACAAAGATTTAATCAAGCATTAAGTACACAACGAATGACCTATCGCATTACTAGATCATTAATCAACTAAGATAAGAGACAACCAATCAATATTCAATAATTAAGTTTCATATTCCTAAGCAAACACACAAGTAAATTAGCGGGACATGGAGAACATGCAAGCATACACACAAATAATCAAAGACATGATTGTATTAATGAAGTAAAACACTTATCTTGGTGTAAGATAGGGTTTGGAACCCTAAAATCTTGTACAAGACGACCTTGGTTCGGTTTAGGTTTTACTCCAAAGACTACACACCAAATACTAAAAATTCGGATTCTATATATAATATTACATCTGCGACGGCGTCACCTTATGTTTTGTGGCCGTCATTAGGGTTTCGTCTTGGCCACGTTAGACTTGCGGCGTCACCTTATGCTTGTGACGCCGTCCTCTTCGACTTTCGGCGCCGTCGGATTGCATCTAGGCCGCCCGAGTTGCGACGACCTACTCTTTTATAACTTGACGTCGTCACTTGAAAATAGGAGTTTGGCTTCGTCCGTCACAAAATCCTCCGACGCGCCGCAATTTAACACCGACGCCACCTTATGTTTTTAGCGACTTTGAGTGTCTCGATTCGACTTTGGCCATTTTCTTCGTATAATCGCGCCTTTTCGTCCAAATAAGTGCCATTCCAGCATTTTGCTTTCAAGAGACCTAAAAAGTGAAAAGGAACGATATTAAGCAATAACGGATACAAAAGTGATCAAATAAGGGCTTAAACGACCCCTCAAAAAGGTACCTTTTAAAACCTTATCAGTAAATCTCTATGTAAAGTCAGACCTTACATGGACATATTTGCAGTTCTTTAAGTTAGACACTTAAGTTGAGTAGGAAGTGAGAACTGGACTCATGGCATAAGATGGGATGAAACATGTTTATATTTGCAATAGCGTTGGAAAATATAAATCTCATAATGATATAGGAATTGGAAATTGTTTGCCGATTATTGTACGACAAATTACCTTATTATATGCTTTCGTTACTAGCAGATCAACTGATGTAATGAACCTATGATAATTTGGATCCTAGTTTTCGAGAAAATTATATGGTTATATGTTTATATTACCGTTGGGTATATTTTATTTTCTTGAAAAGTTGTATTATCGAAAATACTAATACTTGAACTTTTTTTTGTAGAAATGGCTCAAAACAACGATAACACTAACACTGCACTAAGTTCTGCGTTCAAAAGCTTTTTTGATCGAGAAAGTTGACTCGCTCTAAGAGTTTCAATGATTGGCACCGCTCTTTGAGAATTGTCTGTAGAGTTGCTGATCGGTTGAACTATCTGTATGAACCTTGTCCTGCTGAACCAATAGCACCTGAAGCTACTCAAGTTGAAAAGGATGCTTGGAAAATTGAGTATAAGCATCATAATGATGTGGCTTGTCTTATGTTGGGAACGATGGAACCTGCTCTTCAAAAGCAGTTCGAAAACTACTTCCCATATAATATGCTCAATGAACTTCGAACTATGTTCGAGAAACCAGCTGCTGTCGAGATTTATGACTTGTTCGATGCATTACACAGCTGTAAGCAGGGAGAGGGTAAACCCGTAAGTACTCATGTACTGGAAATGAAAAGTTACATGGACCAATTAAGGGCACTTGGAAAGACTTATGAAGATGACATGGCCGTGAACTTGATCAACAGATCCCTTAACAAGGATTTCAATGGTTTTGTTTGAAACTTCAATATGTAATGCGTGGGAAGGCGATTCTTGACCTACACGCATTGCTAATTGACTATGAGAAAGGGTTACCTCAAAAGGCTCCAACTCCCGGTACTTGCTATTCGTGGTGGAAGGATAAATAAGCCAAAACCGCGCGATGCGAACAACAAGAAGGTGAAGGAAAAGGAAAGTTGATAAAGGTAAAAGGTTATGTCCTATCAACCGAACCCAAGAACTACCCTACTCCTAGGAAGGAAAATCCTAAAAGGATCAAGCATGCCACCACCGCAAGGTCGTTGGCCATTGGAAGAAAGCGTGTCTCTATCTTGATGAATCAAGGCAAATAAGATGAAGTACGACGGGTCCTCGGTACGGGTCTTGAGTAATTTATTTGTCATTGAATTATTTACTCTAAATCATAAAAATTCCTGGGTATATGATACTGGATGTGGTATTCACATTTGTAATACACTGCAGAGATTTAGAGTGGAAAGGAAGCTAGCATATGGGGAGCAATATCTGCACGTGGGAAATGGCGCACATGCAGCTGTTGAAGCCATAGGAACGTTTAGTTTAGTATTGCCTTCGTGCTTAGTACTGTTATGAAACAAATTTCATTACGAACCTTCTATAATTAGAGGTGTTGTTTCCTTTTCAGTTTTGTTGGATGATGGTTTTACTCATACTATTTCACGTAATGGAATTTCTGTTTCTTTAAATGGTGTATTTTATTTTAATGCGATTACTGTGAATGGTGTGTTTGAAATTGATGTGATTGAAATGAATCTAACAAATATAATAATTCGATGTTTAGCATCAATAAGAAAATAAAGTTGGACTTGAATTCTTCTTATCTTTGGCATTGTAGACTTGCTCATATAGGCAAGGCTCGCATGCATAAGTTGCAACAAGAAGGGCTTTTTCAAAATATCAATGATGAATCATTTGATAAATGTGAGTCATGCATATATGGGAAGATGACGAAGAAACCTTTTCATTGCAATATGGAGAGGGCTTCTGATCTACTTGGTCTTATTCATACTGATGTGTGTGGACCACTTAGACATGTGTCAAAGAGAGGTGCTAGCTACTTAACCTTCTCGATGATTTCGGCCGTTATGGTTATGTTTATTTACTTAAGCATAAACATGAGGTGTTTGAAACATTTAAGGTTTTCAAAGCGGAAGTAGAACTGCAATTGGGAAAGAAGATTAAAGATCTTAGATCCGATAGAGGAGGTGAGTATCTAAGCCAAGAGTTTAAAGATTACTTAGCTGAGAATGGAATTGTCCAGAATCTCACTTCTCCATATACTCCACAAAAAAATGGTGTATCTGAGAGAAGAAATCATACATTGTTGGACATGATACGATCTATGTTTAATCTTACTACTCTACCTTTATCCTTTTGGGATTATGCTTTAGAATCAGCTGTCCGCATTCTAAATATGGTTCCCACAAAGAAGGTTGATAAGACACCATATGAAATATGGCATGGTAAAGGTCCTAACCTGTCTTATTTAAAGGTCTAGGGTTGCGAGGCGTATGTTAGACGTGACTCAACAGATAAACTCCAACAAAGATCTGTAAAGTTTATCTTCGTAGGATACCCTAAGGAAACTATGGATTACTACTTTTACTATCCAACTGAAAATAAAGTAATTGTTGCTAGGTATGGATATTTTCTAGAAAATGATCTCGTATCTCAAGAATTCAGTGGGAGAGTTTATGATCTGGAAGATGATCATGAAGATGCATTACCTTTTGAAAACACTAACGTACTTAGGTGAGAACACGATAGTCCGGGTCCTCCACCGAAGTTGAAGTGATTCCGTTAAATGATCCGTAAGGTCTACGCGTGCACTGAATGTGTATGTCTTAACGTAGAGGTTGAGGAAACTATGTTAGGAGATCTTGGAGAGCCTACTAGTTATAAAGTCGCCATGGCAAGTCCCGAAAAGGACAAATGGCAAGTTGTAATGAATGGGAAATGCAATCCATGAGAGAAAATGAAGTGCAGGAAGAGGTCGATTTACCTCCAAACGCCAAGGTGGTTGGAAGTAAGTGGCTCTATAAAATTAAGACCGACATGGATGGCAATATACACGTCTATAAAGCTCGTCTAGTTGCGCAAGGTTTTACTCAAACTTATGGCATAGATTACGAGGAGACCTTTTCTCTCTGAGCGGACATTAGAGCTATTAGAATTCTCATAGCTATAGCAACGTACTATGACTATGAGATATGGCAGATGGATGTCAAAACCGCCTTCTTGAATGGTCGCTTAGATGAAGACATCTATATGAAGCAACCTGAGGGGTTCGTGAATCCACAATTTCCAAACCGTGTATGGAAACTTCAAAGGTCCATTTATGGATTGAAGCAAACATCAAGGGAATGGAATAATAGATTTGATAAAGAAATCAAAAGGTATGGATTTATTCAAAATCTTGATGAGCCATGTGTATATCACAAAGTTAGTGGGAGTGATGTAATTTTCCTTATTCTTTATGTCGATGACATATTAAGTATGAGAAAAGACATTCCAAGTTTGCAAAATGTTAAGGCATATCTTGGGAAGTGTTTTTCCATGAAGGATTTAGGAGAAGCTGCATACATTATGGGAATCAAGATCTACCGAGATAGGTCAAAGCGGTTAATTGGTTTAAGTCAAAGCGCTTACATTGATAAAATATTGAAGAGATTCAATATGCAAAATTCCAAGAAAGGATATTTGCCGATGGAAGTAAAGCATGGCTTAAGTAGCGATATGTGTGCTTCAACACTGCCGAGGTGGCACGCATGCGAAAGTTCCTTATGCTTTGGCGATGGGATCTATTATGTATCTTGTGAGATCACAAGGCCGATGTGGTGTTCGCCGAACATCACCGATTGATATCAACGAGAATCCGGGTAAACTTCATCGATCTTTGTTAAACATATTCTAAAGTATCTTAGGAATACGAAGATATGTTTTAAGTGTATGATGGAAATCCGCATACGAGCTTGGTGTTACAGAGTTCTTGTGATGCGTCTGGCGATGTGATAAAGATGATACGAAGTGTCGACGGGTTAAGTCTTTTCATCAATGGAGGAGGTTGTTGGAAGAGCAAGAAGCGTACAATTGCGATGTCTGCGATGAAGCGAATACATAGTCGCTTTAAGTCGCAATGGAGGTCTGTTTGGATTAGGAAATTCATTTCAGGGCTTGGTTTTATGCCTTCAATTGAATCGCCTATTGATATGTATTGTGACAATTTTGCTGCAATCATATTTGCCAATGAACCTAGAGTCATGAAAGGCACGAGACATTTTCTACGGAAGTATCACTATGTTCGGGAACAAGTCCGTGAAGGTGAAATTAATCTATTGAAAGTTCACACAGATGATAACTTAGTTGATCCTTTCACTAAGGCTTTGGCTAAAGACAAGCTTATTGGACTTGCCAATGGAATTGGACTTCGTTTAGCTAATAGTTTCATGCATAACTGTGATTAGTATTTGGATAAATGATATTGTAAAACATTTATTATTTTAATGAAATAAAGTTTGGATTATGTTTATTTTCATTTATAATATTGTTGTCCTATATTTGCATGTTTAATCCATGAGTGACTAAGTTATTCTAAATGTCCGTTGTCGATTAATGATATGGGAGTATCATGAAACTAAGACAAATATGAGAGATGTGGTAGAATATACTTGAAAGTATATTGATGAGAATGCATACCAATTTCAGATGATATTCAATGAATTGAATATAGGACTTATCCCAACTACATAATTTACTTTGTGGATATTGTTATAAGTAAATTATGAATAGTTATCCTTATACTTGAGATACCAGATAAGTGTCATGAATGTAGTGCATTTCTGTGGAGCAACTTAACGCTATATGTAACCGGTAGTCATAAGGGTTGTTTTCGGAATTACAAAGTTTGTGGGTTAGTCTCGTAGTCAAGATGAATTTGTTCTTTCAAATTTATTTGGAGTTTAATATCTTTGGGCCTAAGTAGAGTTGACAAGATGTTTGTCTTGTCACACCAAAAATCTCCCTAAATATGTTTAGAAGATTTGGTAATCTTGGTCAATCACTTACAACGAGAAACAAAATAGTTAATAAAGAATGACTTAATTCCATATCTTTATTTAACGTGGTATAAGAAACAAAAGATTAATAATAATGAGAAATCATTAAAAGGTTTTCCAGGAGCCGTACTGTAACACCCCCAAATCTCCGTACAGCGGAAGACTTAATCAAGTATTCGGGGCGTTACTATTGGATTGGTATCGCACACAAGTATAGTAAAAAGATAGTCATTTAACATTCAAAACCAATCCTAAATTTGGTTATTCAAAACATTTAATCCAAAAGTGTAATCATTAGGCCCAAAACATGATTTAATGAAATAGGTCCCCAAAATTTATCAGAGTCAGAAATGATCCTTGAACCCCGCCTTCTTGCCAAGCTTCCACCGATCACGTATTCCAAACACCTCTCAAATTCCTGAGAAATCATGCTAAAAGGTCAGCTTACACTGGTGAGTTCATAGGTTTAAGTTCAAAAAAATCATAGTGGACATGTAAGAGTTGATTTGCTATGCAAGACCTAAGATAGATAAATACCGTTTGCACACACCGATCCTACCCGGATCACCAACCATATAACCATATCCCGCATCCAGGGATTACTCGGGCCCCGCGACTCTAGTCCAACACTGTCGTGGCAAAATCTAGAACAATTGCCAACCCCGGACTAGGTCGAGGTAGAAGTCTATTCTTAGCTAGGCAACGGTTCAACCTAGTCTAAGGCAAAAACTACCGCACATCTATCTAAACAGTCAAGCATATAAGCAAATCCAAATAGTTTTAATGGTACAAAAACAGTAGCATGATTCTCACCCCAAAATAGTTCAAAATGTAGTTAAAACGTATATAAAAGTGGGGCTATGAAACTCACCTTAGCCACAAGAATCTGCGAATAAACACTAGCAGAAGATAACAGGTAATCACGGCACAACAATGCACTATTCACTATTGACACGACTGACATCTAAAGTTAATCTACATGGCATCCAAAAGAACTTACGACGAGTACAATAGAGTAGCTGTGACGCAACCTAATGCGTATACGATATTCTTAGAATACGGCTCACACGATAAAGAAATTAATAGAAAGTAATGTGTTGTAGTTTTCGTGGATCCTTCATGTCATTACTTTCAAAAGTACATCATCGTTCCCAAAAGTTCATAATTAACATCTCAAAGTTTAGTTTTAACGTTTAGGTGTGGTGGTAAGAAACATGGACGCGACGCACAACTCACGCGAAAGAAGAAGACATCGACCAAATCAAGACATACAGACCATAACTCACGCCAAAAAGGGAAGAGACATTGACAAAGTCAAGAAATACTGACAATACTCAAGCTAGTAAAAAACTAGGAAATGACGACAACTTTTTATGCATCATAAATAGGTTAATCACTTAATTGATAAGTTTCGGCAATTTACCCAACAATTCCCAAACGTACATGTTCAATAATAGAATACAAAGTTTCCATTTATCGCACAATTAATAAAAGGTTTCTCAATCGTTACACGTTTACCCGAAATTACTTCATATAAGGTATGGTGAATAGTGTACTATAACTGACACGTTCGTTTATTCCAACGTTCTCAAACCATTACGACTTAAATAAGTTATCTTATCAAATAATATTTCCAAACAAGCTTATAAAAGCTAACATGTATAATAAAACACGAGTTACCATCGTATTTAACAAGGGTTTATAATAAATTAAACCATATCCGTTATTAATATTTATAGTTATATAACTCAACATCAACTTAAATGTGAAAACGAAATATTCAGTTTTATCGCAAAACAAATATATTAAACTCATTTAACCCAAAATGCTTATTAAAGTACAACATACTAATCAATATAATGGTTATCAAAAAGTTTATGAAATATATTTTGTATTTATAAAACACAAGTTATTATCGTAGATAATAAACAAAACCGTATTTGTTCACAATTCATATATCAAAACATCTCGTCATTAGTTAATATGAGAAATAGAACATTTAAGCATATCACGAAACAATTATATTAAACTTGCATCATGTCCAACATATTATATTCGGTTACTTCAAAACGTTTAATAAAGTGCAACTTAATACACATATAATCTCATTATCAAGAATTACACCCAATATATAATTCGTATATCTAATGTTATTTCAAGCTTATAACCCACATTAAACCCTATAACTTATGCGCGATATCCGATATTAATTATAATTCACGTGTTAGTTCAAAATGATTATCATCCCGTTTTATAATAACTTACCCGTTATACAATCAAGTCATATATTGTATATTACAAAGATAGCACTATCCTTCTCTATTATATATTTAAATATATGACTTATGAATCATGTGAAGATTCATATATGTTTTCTTAAATTGAGTACCATACTAACGTACCAAAAATGGACATGGACCGTATTAATATATTTCATGTCACTTGGGTCATAATTGACATATGTCCCTACTATTATATCATATGTTAAATATATGCTACCAAAAAATACGAGACCCAGGTGTGTTTTGAAGATATGTTCACACGCACTTCTTCTTCTTTTATTTATTATCATACGAGACTCCAAAACAGAAAATGACAATGGCCAATAGATTGACTCAACAAAATGCAAGTATAATAACTCCACACGAAAACTTAATATGTAACGCGTCTATTATCCACGGGTCACGACCCGACCCGTTTGTACACCCGAAACAGAAGTCGCAACAAATCACAATCAAAATACTTTTATGCTAACCAACCCAAAAACCAAGATATCTACCAATCCTCACGAGTTGGCTCGACTCAGCCGAGTCCAACGACTCACTCAGTGAGTCCACCCAACTCGCTGAGTCACCGTGACTCAAAACATCAACCAAAATGAATTTTTCCAAATTTGTTTCTTACCACACAAAAGTAAATCAAAACGTTTTTATTTCTTGTTTTATTTTTGGTTATCCACGAAAATGTACAAACAAAATATGTTATACGAATCAAAAGAGAACAAAATAAATACACATAAGTGTGTGTGCGTTACCGTGAGAAAAGAGAAGAGACGAGGGCCGTGTGGCGTTCATTACGAGTACTACTCGTAACCACATCCAAGCTTGACCCTTGATACTCGTTTTATTTCAAAAACCCTAATAATCCGAATCTTATATTTAAGATTGGAGGCGCGCCACTTTGATTCGTGGTGTATATGTTGCATAAACGTGACCACAATCACCCGATCTATCATTTGGGATAGGTGGTGTAATTGTTTGAGGTCGCCGGAATTTTGGCCGGAAAACTTGACGGCGCCGGAACCCTAGAAATGGGTGGCCGGATTTTAGAGAGAGAGAGAGAAATATATGTGTGTGTTTTGTAGAGAGAGAGTGAGAGTGGAAGAAATGAGGGAAATGGTGAGGGTGGGGGTATTTATAGTCCTAGGAGGGACTACTCTTGTACCATTGAAACTCTAGGGGCGGAGATGTAAACTATCCCAAGGACCCTAGATGAAACTTCTTAAATCTTACATAATATTAAGCTCGGGACTCGTTTAGCCTAGTAAACGAGGGATTCATGACTCGAGAGTTACGCCATTGCTCTTAAAATATTAATTCCAATAAAAACGATATAAAATACGACTCGTGTCTCAAATTAAATCAAACGATCGCTCAAATCTACGTTTCTCCAATTACGACGCATCGAGGAATTTACGAGTTGTCACAGCCTCACCTCCTTAAAAGGAATCGCGTCCTCGCGATTCAATTCAAATCATCCTTTACAGTCTAGAAGGGGTTAGTGCAAAAGCACGAGGGCTTATCTTCACGTCCTCTACGTGAATCAAGGACCTTACTGCAAGTTTCTATGAACTTCGAAGATAGAGAGGCGAATTTATTAAAGTTGCTAGGTTTCATCATCTATTGTTTTTATAGGTCAACGAAGTTTAAACGTCCAAAGATTAGGATTTTCTAAAGAGATAGCGATTTTCTCAACGGTGAGCCGTTTCCTCCTATTACACACGAAGTGTTGGTAACTTTCTACTGAGTTTCGGTGGTAGCTTAAGGCTCTGAGCTACTGATCTCAATCTAGCAAGGATTTTCCAAAAGATTGATATAGCGGGGATTAAGTTTTCACGTTTACTACTCGCTTCACATAATTTCATGGTGGATCCGAGAGCTTAATTCTAGGTTACCTCGGAGAGTTCAAGAGATTTACGTTGTCCATTTCTCCAAATGGTTTGTGAGTAACTTACATATCCATCTCAACTTAGAACGGTTCCCTTGGTATCTTCTTAAATAAGTTCAGAGTTGGTAGGTTGGGTATTTTCATTTCTACCCAGCAATCAGGATCGGCACTTACAACCATAAAGAATCTCTTTCGGTGCCTTGGAGGTACTAAAGTGATAGGTACTAAAGTAATGTAAGGTGTCTATCACATCCTTTTCCAAACTTGATAGGCACGCTACGTGTTCTAATAGGGTTCGAATGATTTCTCTACTTCAGCCATTAGTCTGGAGATGATACACTGCAAGCATATCCAGATCGGTTTTCTCGGCTCTAGGAAGTGATAGATGAAAAAAAGGGTGTGTGGCGATTGCCATAATCCGGAAAAGATAGAAATTAGCCTTTCCTAAAGCACATGGTTTCCTTTTTGTGTGGAGAAGTCCATTTAGGTAACTTAGGTTTTTCGATTGCACTCCTTCCTTAAAGAATATCGAAATGTGTTGAAAGTTGAGGAAGGAGGATCAGGTGTGTGCTAACCAATTAAATCCCAGACAGATAAAGTGGATCAAGGGGAATTTCCTTTCTAATCGAAGTTCCATAGTAAGGAGCTAAAGTTAGAAATGAGGTCTAGCTTATTGGAGCAAGTCACTTTACCGGAGGGAGAGGATTGGGTACTACCTCACCTCCTTAAAAGAAGATAGCTGGGTTCTCTAGTGTTGCTATAACTATATGAGGAGAGACGAGCATTGTCATCCATATATATATATTTTTTTACTAATTCGCGGGAGGTGAATAGGTTGGCAGGACTACTAACAACCACCTAGGCAAAGGCGGGAATCTACTTCCAAGGTTTCGTCTGAGGTGTAGCTTACCGTTTGGTGAGAGGTCCGAAAGGTTAGCAGGTGCTTCTCGAAGGATGAGAGAAAGATTATGTGATTGTCCTAGAGAACGTGGTTCAGGTTTCTCCTTAGGATTTCACGATTTCTGCTAAATCTGAAATTTTTACTAGATGAGAAGTCTAGGAAGTCCGAGTATGTCTCTATTAGAAAGTGTTGATTACTACCATCAATCGGTCAGTTGACTTAGCATGATATCTAGGTTAGAGAGTATTGGTTACTAACCACAGTCTGTCGATTGACTCATTGGTGCACTTAACACTTAACGCAAAAGGTTTCAAGGTTCAACTCCAAAATCATAATCTCCAGAAGAGGTTCAACTACCAATTGATATCCAAATCATTTCCTGCATACGAGTGAACGTCAACGGATCTAAGTAGGTATGCTAGAGAATTTCTCATCTATGGTGTGTAAGGCACCATATTGATAAAGTAGGGTAGGTATTACCATTACCGGTGGTGTGACGTAGCAGACTATTGTTGACAAACAATGTTGAGGGTTCAATGTTTGCTAGAGTCAACATCGACGGAACAATATCTAAGGATAATCCTCGGTGAACATCTTTAATAAAACAAGTCGTTAGATCGTTATCGATAGGGGTACCTAAATAGAGGATAAGGTACAACATCAACAAGACGTAAGGTGCTACCTTAATTGAAAGCTGTTGGCGAAGCAACGTCGACCACAACATTATCGGTTTGAGCAACGTCAACTAGATGACGTCGCTAAAGGTTTCGAAAGTTTTCTCAACAATCGGTTCAAGACTAGGCTTGAGGTGATAAATGTCAGTAACAGAGTTACCAACGAAACGAGGCTAGATGCCAAATCCAACGGTGTTACTACCGAATGATGTGGAATGATAATTCCAACAAGATTACTATCGAAATACGGTGGAATAATAATTCCAATACGGTTACTATCGTAATGCGACCGGATGACGTTTCGAAATCGAATATCGATTAAAAGTCGAAAGATGATTTTAATAAAGTTATCAATGAAACGAGGCCGAATAATAATTCGTGGCCAAACATTGACTCGAAGTCAAATGACGAGTTAAAACTCGAAACGAGATCAAAATCTCAAAGTCAAAAATCCCAAAAACCAAAATCCAAAACCGAATCCAAAATAGTCAACACCAAATCCAAAAATATCCTAAAATAATTTCAAACGCTCTAAAGAGATCGACGAGGCTTATGTCGATAAGCAACTCGGATGCAAACAGTGCCACTCGGGTCTCACCCGACTTATGGCGAACTACGCTCAGGTGTTACAAACAAGAATTTCTCATAAACGGAGACGTATAGTGATGCCAGAAGTGTTAAGATTCAAGAGGTGTAATGATGCCAGTGTGTCGTGTGTGAGTGCGGGCTTTCGTGACGTTTAGCGAGTGTGAGTGTGCGAGTCCACCTTAAGTTTATCGTTCTTAAAACCATTCTCAAATCCGAACAAAATTTTGTTATAACAATTCCCAATATTTGTAAAATTTACCTCTGAGACAGACATAGGTGATCAGTCCATGTCCTGCTGTCTCTGGCTGAATATAGGTGATCAGTCTATATTCAATCGAGGTTTGATAAATTTTTATTTAGCAAGGCACAACCAGTTTATAACCAACTCTTAACATACATTCCCAACTTCAATGTTATATGCCCAAAATGTATTCATTTCCTCATCTCAAAAATATCTCGTTGTTCCATTTAGTTATTAGCGTTAGGTATCATCGTGTGTGTGTGTGATATCGACTCGACAAACACCATGAATGCACTCAAATAACCACAATGCGTCTCATAATGACACAATGAGACGTCTAAATGATAAACTTTATAGTTTAATAAGTTTTGGAATAAATAGTTAGACCTTATCGAATTCGTCAACTCGATAAACCCAACCATTTGTTCATGTCGCTTATTATCCCAAAACCAAACACATCCTAACGAGTCATAAGGATAATTCACCCATTAATAACGTTATCCTACGTACATAGCGAGCGCCTATTAGGTTCGTCAACCTAATAAGTCCGTTATCCACGTGGATCGACGCTATTAATGTTAGGTCATCCGTAACCCATGCACAACACATAAATGACATTAAATATTCATAATGACACCCTTCGATAAACGTACCCTCAAAACATTTAATGACTCCTTTATTACAAAACATTTCCATTTCCAAACGTTGTTTCCCCTCTTAAAATGTTGGATAACAAGGCGAGCCTTGTTATCGAATGCTTAGTACAAAACCATTTATCATTCATATAATCTAGTACGATTTACTATATATATATATATATATATATATATATATATATATATATATATATATATATATATATATATATATATATATGTATAAATTAGATATAAATTTCAATATAAATTCATTCATCTCACTTATAAATTTCAATAAAAATTTCAATATAAATTTCAATGAAAATTTCAATAAAATTTTCGATAAAAACTTCAATATAAATTTCGATAAAAACTTCAATATAAATTTCGAGTCATTATTCGTTTCGATTTCCCAAGTCCGAGTCATGACTTTCAGTTTTTACACAATCATATTCCCACATAAATACTAAAGACCATGATACGGCGTTGTCAGGGCAGTCGAGACTAGAGAGTCACGATAACTCCTGACGTAGCGCAAAGTTGACATATATACCATCAGATCCAAAATAAACCATTTTCACAATTCTAATTAATCCTCCAAACAATCTCATACCAATATCGCCATCTAAACATAAAATCAAATATACCCAACACAATAAACATTTCAAATTGACTCTTTCAATTTCCCCAAACACAACTTGATTAACGAGTATCAATTCTAACGTTTGTTAATAACTTACCAATTACCCAAAACACCACAATTAGTTTGCTATTCAATTAAGGCTGTTAATTGAAATGTCGTTCGATTCTAAAAATCTGATTCATACCAATGATTCAACGTTAACCAAATAATCACACGTTAGTCCAATTTATCATCTGAAAGCACTTACTGTTTCACACATCATTATAACATTAGTGGACATGAATTCATTACTAGTACTCAAAACCGATTGCCACTTGTTTGACAATCTTAAAGAATAAAACGACGGTTTACGAGGGTTTCGACTCAAAATCGTGACACGAGACCATCACCAATCGACATCATCAAAATCATTATAATCCATCATCTAGTTATGACCAAGGGCACATAAACATGATAAGATGCAAAACACGTGAACATGACACATACACAATACCAACACACCAGTTTACATGCTTCATTAGCTTTAACGCGTTTTAGACTCGTGTTCATCAAAACTTAACTGTGGAACTCACGTTCACGAGACAAAAGGTCTCGCTAGTGACTCCCTAACTTAGTTATACTTGCACCATTTCCTTTATATTCCCAAATCGTTTCCACGACTACTACTAATGTGCAAGTTTTAAATCAAGTGGTGAGATTACGCCAGGAAATTGCGTAACCCTGATACTTTGAGAGTATCCGCATTATTGATAAATAATGTTGATTTATCGGTTATCACATTCTGCGTTCATTTATTCACTTTAATCTTCCAAAAACATTCCAATAGATCTCATGTATTTGTGTATATTCATACAAAGTTTTCGCTTTATTGTTTTGGGATATACCCAAGACAACTACTTAATATAAGTTAAGTGTTATAGATTTAAGGTTTGGGACTCCACACTCTGTGAAAGGTATAGCGCGTGCGAAAGCATGAGGACATGCTTTCTGTACATATATAAGCATGAGGACATGCTTATAGGGCGTGCATAAGCATATAGAAATGCTTATGGGGTATGCGTAAGCATGAGGACATGCTTACTGTGTGTGTATAAGCATGTGAAATGCTTATAGTGAACTACTAAAACAGGCAGACTTAAATCGTCTACTAACAGGCACACGCTCAATCAAGTGTTCAATCAAACCGTTCATCAAATCAGCCCTAAGCATCTCATCAATCATCTTATAAATCAATTTGTCTAATGTGTTCTCAATCATCTACATCCCATATCAAATCAATCGAGTTCAAAATTCCAAAATCATAATATACCGTATACTCAAATCAAATTCCGTAATATCTCGATAATCACATCTCATTTTCCAAAACCAATAATCATATCTCAAAATCATAACGTCTCCATAATCAGTTCACAATATCCCTTAACATATCATCTCATAATTCAAATCGCAGTTCATACCATAATCAAATAAGAAGCTTCGGCTTGGCAAGCGGGCGTGCGTCGGCCGAGGATCAATTTTCTCAAAAGTGGTTATAGTTTAGGATTTATAAAATATCTAATTCTCTATAACCTTGAGCTCTGATACCAATCTGTAACACCCCCAAATCTCGGTACAGTGGAAGACTTAATTAAGTATTCGGGGTGTTACTATTGGATTGGTATCGCACACAAGTATAGTAAAAAGATAGTCATTTAACATTCAAAACCAATCCTAAATTTGGTTATTCAAAACATTTAATCCAAAAGTGTAATCATTAGGCCCAAAACATGATTTAATGAAATAGGTCCCCAAAGTTTATCAGAGTCAGAAATGATCCTTGAACCCCGCCTTCTTGCCAAGCTTCCACCGATCACGTATTCCAAACACCTCTCAAATTCCTGAGAAATCATGCTAAAAGGTCAGCTTACGCTGGTGAGTTCATAGGTTTAAGTTCAAAAAAATCATAGTGGACATGTAAGAGTTGATTTGCTATGCAAGACCTAAGATAGATAAATACCGTTTGCACACACCGATCCTACCCGGATCACCAACCATATAACCATATCCCGCATCCAGGGATTACTCGGGCCCCGCGACTCTAGTCCAGCACTGTCGTGGCAAAATCTAGAACAATTGCCAACCCTGGACTAGGTCGAGGTAGAAGTCTATTCTTAGCTAGACAACGGTTCAACCTAGTCTAAGGCAACAACTACCGCACATCTATCTAAACAGTCAAGCATATAAGCAAATCCAAATAGTTTTAATGGTCCAAAAATAGTAGCATGATTCTCACCCCAAAATAGTTCAAAACGTAGTTAAAACGTATATAAAAGTGGGGCTATGAAACTCACCTTAGCCACAGTAATGCACGAATAAACACTAGCAGAAGATAACAGGTAATCACGGCACAACAATGCACTATTCACTATTGACACGACTGGCATCTAAAGTTAATCTCCACGGCATCCAAAAGAACGTACGACGAGTACAATAGAGTAGTTGTGACGCAACCTAATGCGTATACGATATTCTTAGAATACGGCTCATACGATAAAGAAATCAATAGAAAGTAATGTGTTGTAGTTTTCGTGGATCCTTCATGTCATTACTTTCAAAAGTACATCATCGTTCCCAAAAGTTCATAATTAACATCTCAAAAGTTTAGTTTTAACGTTTCGTGTGGTGGTAAGAAACATGGACGCGACGTACAACTCACGCGAAAGAAGAGAAGACATCGACCAAATCAAGACATACAGACCATAACTCACGCCAAAAAGGGAAGAGACATTGACAAAGTCAAGAAATACTGACAATACTCAAGCTAGTCAAAAACTAGGAAATGACGACAACTATTTATGCATCATAAATAGGTTAACTGATAAGTTTCGGCAATTTAACCAATAATTCCCAAATGTACATGTTCAATAATAAAATACAAGTTTCCATTTATCGCACAATTAATAAAGGTTTCTCAATCGTTATTCATAATCATACACGTTTACCCGAAATTACTTCATATAAGGTATGGTGAATAGTGTACTATAACTGACACGTTCGTTTATTCCAACGTTCTCAAACCATTACGACTTAAATAAGTTATCTTATCAAATAATATTTCCAAAAAAGCTTATAAAAGCTAACATGTATAATAAAACACGAGTTACCATCATATTTAACAAGGGTTTATAATAGATTAAACCATATCCGTTATTAATATTTATAGTTATATAACTCAACATCAACTTAAATGTAAAAACGAAATATTCGGTTTTATCGCAAAACAAATATATTAAACTCATTTAACCCAAAATGCTTATTAAAGTACAACATACTAATCAATATAATGGTTATCAAAAAGTTTATGAAATATATTTTGTATTTATAAAACACAAGTTATTATCGTAGATAATAAGGGTTTTTTAACTAAACAAAACCGTATTTGTTGACAATTCATATATCAAAACATCTCGTCATTAGTTAATATGAGAAATAGAACATTTAAGCATATCACGAAACAATTATATTAAACTTGCATCATGTCCAACATATTATATTCGGTTACTTCAAAACGTTTAATAAAGTGCAACTTAATACACATATAATCTCGTTATCAAGAATTACACCCAATATATAATTCGTATATCTAATGTTATTTCAAGCTTATAACCCACATTAAACCCTATAACTTATGCGCGATATCCGATATTAATTATAATTCACGTGTTAGTTCAAAATGATTATCATCCCGTTTTATAATAACTTACCCGTTATACAATCAAGTCATATATTGTATATTACAAAGATAGCACTATCCTTCTCTATTATATATATGTTAAATATATGACTTATGAATCATGTGAAGATTCATATATGTTTTCTTAAATTGAGTACCATACTAACGTACCAAAAATGGACATGGACGGTATTAATATATTTCATGTCACTTGGGTCATAATTGACATCCATCGACATCCGCCTGGTAATGAAAAAAACACTCCATCACCATGATCGATCCAACACCATCATTTGGCTCCACCACCATGCTCATCACCATGATCGATCCACACCCTCATCGATATGCACCATGAGCTCTTATGGCACCACATGCCGAGGCTCCGCCACCATCGATCGATCCACCATCGTCAATGCAAGCACCACCCGTAACCTCTCCACCATCCTGCTGGTTGGTAATGGAAAACAATGATGTTGTTGATGAAAATAGATTATGGAAGATGAGCTTATGGTGGATGGTGAAATTAATATTGATGATGATATATTGGTATTCTTTGTTGATTATGGAAGAAGAAGAAGGTAAAGAAGAAAAGGATCATATATGATTACATTAATTTTGCTTATTCTAAATAGTATAAAATAGCTTATTGCTTGGTAGGATAAGCGAAGGTTTATTTTCTTTTGGTAGCTTATTGCTTTGTTTCTTTGGTTAGTTTGAATATTTTGTGGAATCATATACGATTCTAGTGGAATTACACATGGTGTATAGATGCACACCATGTGTTTGATGAAATCGTCTGCGAAGAATCACATATGATTTCATCTTCAACAATGACCTCGCAAGCAAGAGTCTCGCTTCCAAATTATCTCCTCGACATCTTTGTTGTCACCATCAATGTTCTACCATCATCGATCCTCCTCCATCTCACGGATTAAAATCATCAACATGAACATTTTCAAATAATATAACATCTTTAAATACTCCTCCATATTTCTCGTATAAGTCAAGAACTTCTTCGCTCATTCGAACTCAAGATGTGCCTTTTTCGGAAGATCTTCAAGTTCAACCTTCTCACGAGATATGTTTGAAAGCTTGTTTTTAATCATCTTGCAAAACTCAAGATAAAACAAAATCATATAATACATGTCACATAAAAGCTGAAGTGAAAATATTGAATAACATGTCAATTAGTCTTTAGTCATATGTGAGTGATTACGCTTGAATCACATATGATTTTACTCTAAATCATATATGATTACGCCGAATCACATATGATTCTATCTCGAATCATATATGATTGATCGTAATCACATATGATTCTTTCTAAATCATGATTCTGATCGAGAATCACATATGATTCTATCTCGAATCACATGTGATTCTGTTTGAATCATATGTGATTGTAGTTCAAACAAATAATTCAAAAAGGCAGAAAAGAGTCTAACTTTGTTTATCAAGAGGGAGCACAGGGAAATCTGAGCCTTGCTCACATTAACCCCACCATCATAAAACCTTGTGTCATGTACTTGATTCACTCCATTACGCATGCAAATCCATTTGCCTATGACTTTTCTTCAATTTCAAGCTTTGCAGTAGATTCATTGAAGTTGTGCTCCAGTTTCGATAGCGGTGATGATAGCGGATAACATTTAAACGCTCAAATTTTGTGGAATCAAGATACGGGAGTCATAAAAGAAAGAAAATTCACAATGAGATCATAAAAAGCATACACAAAACCGTAAACATAAAAAGTATAAACTTACAATCAAGAAGCACTTTGGACCAATATAGTAGCCGCCAAGTCTTTGGGAGTTCACTATATTTGAGACAACAGAATGTAACCACACCAATCAATTTGGGCAATGTTAGTATCTTGATAATACGTCTAACCACATTCAAATTAACAACCGCCTTCATTGTATCGACTTTACCCATCACATTTGCAAATAACATAAGAAAGTTGACTTTAAACATGAAGTCAACTCGCTCTGCGATGGCCAACTTTGAAGCAATATGACTAGCTCGGATATCCTTCAACTTCATTGGATAAAAGCGATTCAACCACAACTTCACAAAAGGATCATCAAGAGATCTCGGGTAAATCAAATAAAGAAATTTCACCAAGAGGAATTCCTAAGATCTCGTGGATTTTCTCACGAGTGACAAGAATCGTCCCTTTCTCCAACACAAACTCGTAAGTTTTGTTATTAAACTTTGATACCACAAACCTTGCCAAACGAGATGGAAGCGTGTCAATAGAAACCATGTGCAATGAAGAAAAACCAATATCCGCCAAGAAAGATTCCATGTCAACTCTCGCATCACGGATTGTAGAAAACAAGCTAGAAGGAACTGTCCTAGATAAGAGAACATTAAACTTACTCAAATACTCATTCCTCTCAACATTCGTGATAAGAGGTTTCTTCTTCTTCTCCTTATCGAATCAATTCAATACACGCTCGATCTTCACTTTAACCTTCTCTTACCCTTCTTCTCCTTCTTAGGCTTCAATAAACCTCTGACCTTCTTCAAAGATTTCTTAGGCTTGAGACATTTTCTTCTTCTGACTTAGAAAAACGCTTCCTTTTCTTAGTCTCTGAAACATCCTTCATTTCCTTGACACGTTTCTTAGCCCTTTGATCTTTTGAGTCGCTATCAGACTTAGAAATCTCTTTCTTAACCTTTTTACTCTTTCCTTTTAAACTCTTTGATTTTAAATTCTTAACTAACTGCTCATCCTCTTCACTTTCCTCACCACTTTCCTCTTCACTTCCCTCTTCTTCATTAGACGCATCCCCTTCCTCGTCCTCACCTTCATACTTGTACTCATCACTTTCACTAGAACCATTGTCTTCATCTAATTGCTCTCGCGCTAAATTTTTATCGATGGCGGTTTTGGTTTTGGTTTGTGATGGGTTTGTGATGGGTTTGACGATGGGTTTCACGATGGATTTAACGATGAGATTTAACGAGAGGTTTAACAACGGTTGATTTAGGAGGTCCTATTCTTCGTCACTACTCACTTTGTCATCTTCACATTGCGGTTTTGATTGACCGCATCAAAATTTTAAATGTTAATAACCCGCAATAATCTACTACAATATGATTGTTAATAACTCAAACATATGATTCTAGTATGATTCTACTAGAATCATAGTAGAATCATATATGATTCATCCGTAATCATATATGATTTACATATAATCATATATGACATTATGTGGAATCATATATGATTTTACATAGAATCATATATGATTTTACATTGAATCATATATGATTTTATAGAATCATATATGATTTTTAGAATCATATATGATTTTACGTGAGAATCATATATGATTTTACGAGAATCATATATGATGCTCACAAAATCATATAGGTTTCGATACTAAAAAGTTCTAATTTTATTTCCTTCTGCTCGCAATTAGGTTACTCGCTCTCTTAAAGACGTCGATGGAATGTACTTGTAGGCATTTTCTTCGATTCGGGTTTTTATGTCGACATGCATTCTGTGTTTTGAAGAACCGTGATGTTCAAAGCATCCCTGAAAAGTACATATTGAAGCGTTGGAGAAGGGATATAATACCACCTGGTTTGAGAAGAAATACAAACAGGTATGGAGAAAAGAATGAACCAATTGAAAAATTAACAAATGAGGCTACTTTTGTGGTAGACGAGTGTTTATTTTTGTTGAGTAAAGATGAAGCCAATTTAGGAAAGTTTGTGGAACAATTGAAATCAATCAAGAAGAAAATTGAGGATGAAATGCCTAACCCTCCGTCACGCAAAACAAGAGATGTAATTAAGGATATATATGCAGTTGAAAAACCTGAAAAACATGTGGTCAAAAATCCATCCAATGCTTCAAACAAAGGTTGGTCGAAAGAAGATCGTAGAAAGAGTGGAAAAGAAATGGCACTTGAAGGAACATCTAAGAGGAAAAGGAAATGGGATTCTGTGGTGAGAAGACTAACAATCACAAAGAAGATGACATGTCCATTGAACCCAAAGTATATTGCAAAACTTGCAAGAATTGTCATGAAAAACAAGCTAGAACCGATGCGGGTGAACAAGCAACCACAAACATCGAACTCGATGCGGGTGAACAAGCGACTAACGCTTGAATGTCATACTTTCTTTATATTTGGTTATTATTTATTTTTTAATTGAAAAGTTACATACATTTTTAATTGAAAAGTTACCTTTTGTTTAATTGAAAAGTTACATAGTGCAAATCATATAATCATATGTGATCTGTTCCTTATTTCAGTATAATCTGTTGCTTATTTCAAGATAGATCATATATTATTTTTCAAAATCATATGTGATCGCTTTAAAACATATATGATCTTTGACAATCATATATGATTTCAAAATCTTATGTGATCTACCATCATCGGCACTCCCCAAAAGTATAATCTGTTGCTTATTTTCAAGACGTATCATATATGATTTTTCAAAATCATATATGATCCGCTTTAGCTATATATATATGTTGCTATTTCAAGACGGATCATATTATTTTTAAAATCATATATAATGGCATTACATATATGATCTTTGACAATCATATATGATTCAAGACAGATCATATATGATTTGCACAAAAGTCATATGATTCACACATAATCACATCTGATACTACCAATCGATAATATAGCAAAATAAAGGTAAGAAAACATTTAAACTACCAATCGATACTACCATCATCAAGATTACCAAAATGAGTACCCATCGCTTTTAAACTAACATCCATACTACCATCGACTACCCATCGCTTTAAACTAACATCAAGACTACCAAAAACTACCCATCGATACTAACATCGCTTTAAACTAGTATCACTACATAAACTATCATGACTACCATCACTTAGGAGCATGAACAACCTCATCTTTCTTAGGATCCTTTTCACGCCGCCTCGTCTTAATAGCATTCACAATAATTGAAACTCGTTCTTCTTCGTGAATCTCGACCGAACCTATATGCCAAATCGTACATTTTTGTGAATGTTCATTCAAATCATGCAAGAGGATCTGGTAGCAATCTTAAACCTCATCCTCCTTAACAATGAAACCTCACCGCCTCGATTCCGCATACGCACCAACTTCCCATTTTGCAACAGATCACCCACATAAGACTCCATATGAATCATCGCAAAACTCCATACCTACATGATTGCTCTTAGTCTTCCATTTCATCCTTGGAACTCGCCCTCAACTTTAGAAACAAGAAAGATATTTTTGATGATTATGTTCTTGCGTAAACTCGAAAAAACTTTTTACAAAAATAAAAACATGGTTAAAAATGTACATAAATCACATATAAGTTGTATAAAATCACATATGATTTTTAAAAGAACTTGCGTAAGTTCACAAACGTCCTTGTAGGAATTGTAGGTTCCGTAATCGAATTATCAAGGATGATCATCGATGTTGCACTCTTCTTAATGTTGAAAACAACAACATAGAAATGATCGGAGATACGAATCGAAAAACGCCTATTTCAACAAAATAAAGGAAAGTTAAAACTCAAATTCAAACTTCTACAAATTAAATTTCTAATGGAATGAGAAGTTACCAATTCAATATCCGCTAAGAGACCTAGAGGCATTGTCATTGTCATTTTAAAATGAGCCAACATCTCCTCCGAAAACATATTCCACCGCTCATCTTCATCAATAAGTTTTTAACCATAGCTCCGTCTCAGATTAAACAATAAATCATATGCTATTTTAGTACTTGAACTAAATCATGTTTATGTGTAAAATATCGAATCATATATGATTCACTAAAATCATATATGATTATGTGAATCATGTATGATTACTCGTGATCATATATGAATCAGGAATCATATATGATTATTTCGATGAGAATCATATATGATTCAATAATCATATGTTATACTTAGAATCATATATGATTCACACGTAATCATATATGATTAATAAGAATCATGTATGATTATTCGAATCATGTATGATTATTCGTAATCATGTATGATTATTGTAATCATGTATGATTCTCATCGAATAACGATATGATTCTCAAAAATATGATTCACTTAGATAACACGAGTAAAAACCGATTGAAAAAGTTGAATTAAAATAAACCGATTGAAAAGTTTAATTAAAATAACTTACAATACAATTCGTGGGAAAAAATGCCTTTTTGGTGACGGATCCTTTTAAGCGATTCTTCATAATTCAAAGATTGCTCCCAAGAGTCAACAACATTTGCATCTATCCACAAACTTGGTGCCAACGCTCCATGTTTAAACGATAGACGATACCTCATGGTTACCGTAACGAGTTTGAAAACCGTTTCACTAAATTGAAAACAAAAAAAGTGAATTAGAAATGCTATTACGTAAATAAAAATAAAGACCAAAACAAATAAAAATAAAGTAAACTTACAACTTATCGCCCGCATTGAAAACAAGCTATTCCCCTCAAACTCAAGCCTCTTAAGAAGAGCTTATCAAGTCTGCTCTTATTCATGTATGGTGATGACAGTAAGAAGATGGCTTAGGAACTCTTTTCTAGGAGATGAACGAGTAACCACTCGCTCAGAGTGAGAGACACTCAACGTTAATCGGCCGAACAACCCGAGGCCGCTAATATCATCCTGAATAAAAACAAATTTTTAGTTACAAAAGATTAAAAGAACAAATTATAAAAGATTAAAGATTAAAAGAATCATATGTGATTCGTAGAGAATCACATATGATTCGTAAAACTCAGTATTATCGGCACATCCTCTTCATCTTGAGAGAGAATCACATATGTGATTCGTAGAGAATCACATATGTGATTCGAGTAAAGAATCATATGTTACTCGACTTGAAACTTGTAAGATCAAACCGCTAAGATAGAAGGGTTAAACAAAGTACATCATAATAGGCATCGCAAATACATCAATCACCTCTCCACCCAATCAATATTTGTTTCAATCCATCGCGTATACGCTTTCTTCAAGAATTATTGGTACTTCCGCTCATCTTCAACAATGCCTCGCAAGCAAGAGTCTCGCTTTCAAATTATCTCCTCAACATCTTTGTTGTCACCATCAATGTTCTCACCATCATCGATCCTCCTCCATCTCCCGGATTAAAATCATCAACATGAACATTTTCAAATAATATAACATCTTTAAATACTCCTCCATATTTCTCGTATAAGTCAAGAACTTCTTCGCTATTCGAACTCAAGATTAGCTTTTTCGTAAGATCTTCAAGTTCAACCTCTCACGAGATATGTTTGAAAGCTTGTTTTAATCATCTTGCAAAACTCAAGATAAAACAAAATCATATAATACATGTCACATAAAACCAAGTGAAAATATTGAATAACATGTCAATTAGTCTTTAGTCATATGTGAGTGATTCGCTTGAATCACATATGATTTTACTCTAAATCATATATGATTCGCCGAATCACATATGATTCTATCTCGAATCATATATGATTCAGTCGTAATCACATATGATTCTTTCTAAATCACATATGATTCTATCGTAATCACATATGATTCTATCTCGAATCACATGTGATTCTCGTTGAATCATATGTGATTGTAGTTCAAACAAATAATTCAAAAAGACAGAAAAGAGTCTAACCTGCTTATCAAGAGGGAGGCACACAGAAGTACGAGCCTTGCTCACATTAACCCCACCATCATAAAACCTTCGTGTCATGTACTTGATTCACTCCATTCGCATGCAAATCCAATTTGCCTATGACTTTTCTTCAATTTCAAGCTTTTGCGTAGATTCATTGAAGTTGTGCTCCAGCTCGATAGCGGTGATCTAGAATCGGATAACATTTAAACGCTCAAATTTTGTGGAATCAAGATACGTGAGTCATAAAAGAAAGAAAATTCACAATGAGATCATAAAAAGCATACACAAAACCGTAAACATAAAAAGTATAAACTTACAATCAAAAAGCACATCGACCAATATAGTAGCGCCAAGTCTTTGGGAGTTCACTATATTTGAGACAACAGAATGTAACCACACCAATCAATTTGGGCAATGTTAGTATCTTCGATAATACGCCTAACCACATTCAAATTAACAATCGCCTTCATTGTATCGCTTTACCCATCACATTTGCAATAACATAAGAAAGTTGACTTTAAACATGAAGTCAACTCGCTCTGCGATGGCCAACTTTGAAGCAATATGACTAGCTCGGATATCCTTCAACTTCATTGATAAACCGATTCAACCACAACTTCACAAAAGGATCATCAAGAGATCTCTTGCAAATCAAATAAAGAAATTTCACCAAGAGGAATTCCTAAGATCTCGGATTTTCTCACGAGTGACAAGAATCGCCCCTTTCTCCAACACAAACTCGTAAGTTTTGTTATTAAACTTTGATACCACAAACCTTGCCAAACGAGATGGAAGCGTGTCAATAGAAACCATGTGCAATGAAGAAAACCAATATCCGCCAAGAAAGATTCCATGTCAACTCGCATCACGGATTGTAGAAAACAAGCTAGAAGGAACTGCCCTAGATAAGAGAACATTAAACTTACTCAAATACTCATTCCTCTCAACTGCTCTCAAGAAGAGGTTTCTTCTTCTCCTTATCCGAATCAATTCAATACACGCCAATCTTCACTTTAACCTCTCTTCACCTTCTTCTCCTTCTTAGGCTTCAATAAACCTATGACCTTCAAAGATTTCTTAGGCTTCAGACATTTTCTTCCCGACTTAGAAAAACGCTTTCTTTCTTAGTCTCAAACATCCTTCATTTCCTTGACACGCTTTCTTAGCCCTTTGATCTTTTGAGTCGCTATCGACTTAGAAATCTCTTTCTTAACCTTTTTACTCTTTCCTTTTAAACTCTTTGATTTTAAATTCTTAACTAATCGCTCATCCTCTTCACTTTCCTCACCACTTTCCTCTTCACTTCCCTCTTCTTCATTAGACGATCCCTTCCTCGCCCTCACCTCATACTTGTACTCATCACTTTCACTAGAACCACCGCTTCATCTAATTGCCCTCGACGCTAAATTTTATCGCCATGGCGGTTTTGGTTTTGTTTGTGATGAGGTTTGACAAAGAGGTTTGACAAAGAGGGTTTCACGAGATTTAACAGAGATTTAACAAAGAGGGTTTAACAACGGTTGATTTAGGAGGAGTCCTATTCTTCGTCACTACTCCCTTGTCATCTTCACATTGCCGCTTTTGATTGACCGCATCAAAATTTTAAATGTTAATAACCCGCAAATAATCTACTACAATATGATTGTTAATAACTCAAACATATGATTCTAGTATGATTCTACTAGAATCATAGTAGAATCATGTATGATTCTACTAGAATCATACATGATTCTGATAAAATCATATATGATTCTAGTAGAATCATATATGATTCTAGTAGAATCATATATGATTCTAGTAGAATCATATATGATTTAGAGTAGAATCATATATGATTTAGAGTAGAATCATATATGATTCTAGCACTATAGATAAATCAAGACTAAAGAAATAAGCTACAATGGCTAATTAGGTTTCACAAGCTCAAATGAGTTGAAACCTACTATATTGAACTTGTAACAACCGATTCCAACTTATCGAGACCAAAAATAACCTAATAAGTCGATAAGTGATAACATTTCCTTAATCATACACACACAAACAAGGGTTTACAAAAATTAAGTCGCCGCGATAATGATAATGATGATGATGCGCACATCGCTTATCCGACAACGATAACTGCTTATATCGCCCACCATCTTTAATCCAATGACCATACAATCTATGATCTATTGAAGCGTGTTGATTCTCCTAGTACCGATAGCATGTCCCTACTATTATATCATATGTTAAATATATGCTACCAAAAATATGAGACCCGGTGTGTTTTGAAGATATGTTCACACGCACTTCTTCTTTTATTTATTATCATACGAGACTCCAAAACAGAAAATGACAATGGCCATTAGATTGACTCAACAAAATGCAAGTATAATAACTCCGCACTTCTTCTTTTATTTATTGTACACCAAATGTAAGTCGCAACAAATCACAATCAAAATACTTTTATGCTAACCAACCCAAAACCAAGATATCTACCAATCCTCACGAGTTGGCTCGACTCGGTGAGTCCAACGACTCACTCGATGAGTCCACCCAACTCACCGAGTCACCGTGACTCAAAACATCAACCAAAATGAATTTTTACAAATTTGTTTCTTACCACACAAAAGTAAATCAAAACGTTTTATTTCTTGTTTTATTTTTGGTTATCCACGAAAATGTACAAACAAAATATGTTATACTGAATCAAAGAGAACAAATAAAATACACATAAGTGTGTATGCGCTACCGTGAGAAAAGAGAAGAGACGAGGGCCGTGTGGCGTTCATTACGAGTACTACTCAGTAACCACATCCAAGCTTGACCTTGATACTGCTTTATTTCAAAACCCTAATAATCCGAATCTTATTTTTAAGATTGAGCGCCACTTTGATTCGTGGTGTATATGTTGCATAAGCGTGACCACAATCACCGATCTATCATTTGGGATAGGTGGTGTAATTGTTTGAGGTCGCCGGAATTTTGGCCGAAAACTTGACGGCCGGAACCCTAGAAATGGGTGGCGGATTTTAGAGAGAGAGAGAAAATATATGTGTTTTTTTGTAGAGAGAGTGAGACCGGAAGAAATGAGGAAATGGTGAGGGTGGGGTATTTATAGTCCTAGGAGGGACTACTCTTGTACCATTGAAACTCTAGGGGCGGAGATGTAAACTATCCCAAGGACCCTAGATGAAACTTCTTAACTCTTACACAATATTAAGCTCGGGACTCATTTAGCCTAGTAAACGAGGGATTCGTGACTCGAGAGTTACGCCATTGCTCTTAAAATATTAATTCCAATAAAAACGATATAAAATACGACTCGTGTCTCAAATTAAATCAAACGATCGCTCAAATCGACGTTTCTCCAATTACGACGCATCGAGGAATTTACGAGTTGTTACAGCCTTACCTCCTTAAAAGGAATCGCGTCCTCGCGATTCAATTCAAATCATCCTTTACAGTCTAGAAGTGGTTAGTGCAAAAGCACGAGGGCTTATCTTCACGTCCTCTACGTGAATCAAGGACCTTACTGCAAGTTTCTATGAACTTCGAAGACAGAGAGGCGAAATTATTAAAGTTGCTAGGTTTCATCATCTATTGTTTTGATAGGTCAACGAAGTTTAAACGTCCAAAGATTAGGATTTTCTAAAGAGATAGCGATTTTCTCAACGGTGAGCCATTTCCTCCTATTACACACGAAGTGTTGGGAACTCTACTATGTTTCGATGGTAGCTTAAGGCTCTGAGCTACTGATCTCAATCTAGCAAGGATTTTCCAAAAGATTGATATAGCGGGGATTAAGTTTTCACGTTTACTACTCGCTTCACATAATTTCATGGTGGATCCGAGAGCTTAATTCTAGGTTACCTTGGAGAGTTCAAGAGATTTACGTTGTCCATTTCTCCAAATGGTTTGTGAGTAACTTACATATCCATCTCAACTTAGAACGGTTCCCTTGGTATCTTCTTAAATAAGTTCAGAGTTGGTAGGTTGGGTATTTCCATTTCTACCCAGCAATTAGGATCGGCACTTACGACCATAAAGAATCTCTTTCGGTGCCTTGGAGGTACTAAAGTGATAGGTACTAAAGTAATGTAAGGTGTCTATCACATCCTTTTCCAAACTTGATAGGCATGCTACGTGTTCTAATAGGGTCGAATGATTTCTCTACTTCAGCCATTAGTCTGGAGATGATACACTGCAAGCATATCCAGATCGGTTTTCTCGGCTCTAGGAAGTGATAGATGAAAAAAAAGGGTGTGTGGCGATTGCCATAATCCGGAAAAGATAGAAATTAGCCTTTCCTAAAGCACATGGTTTCCTTTTTGTGTGGAGAAGTCTATTTAGGTAACTTAGGTTTTTCGATCGCACTCCTTCCTTAAAGAATATATAAATGTGTTGAAAGTTGAGGAAGGAGGATCAGGTGTGTACTAACCAATTAAATCCCAGACAGATAAAGTGGATCAAGGGGAATTTCCTTTCTAATCGAAGTTCCATAGTAAGGAGCTAAAGTTCGAAATGAGGTCTAGCTTATTGGAGCAAGTCACTTTACCGGAGGGAGAGGATTGGGTACTACCTCACCTCCTTAAAAGAAGATAGTTGGGTTCTCTAGTGTTGCTATAACTATATGAGGAGAGACGAGCATTGTCATCCATATATATATATTTTTTTACTAATTTGCGGGAGGTGAATAGGTTGGCAGGACTACTAACAACCACCTAGGCAAAGGCGGGAATCTACTTCCAAGGTTTCGTCTATGGTGTAGCTTACCGTTTGGTGGCCGGATTTTAGAGAGAGAGAGAGAGAGAAATATATGTGTGTGTGTTTTGTAGAGAGAGAGTGAGAGTGGAAGAAATGAGGGAAATGGTGAGGGTGGGGGTATTTATAGTCCTAGGAGGGACTACTCTTGTACCATTGAAACTCTAGGGGCGGAGATGTAAACTATCCCAAGGACCCTAGATGAAACTTCTTAAATCTTACATAATATTAAGCTCGGGACTCGTTTAGCCTAGTAAACGAGGGATTCGTGACTCGAGAGTTACGCCATTGCTCTTAAAATATTAATTCCAATAAAAATGATATAAAATACGACTCGTGTCTCAAATTAAATCAAACGATCGCTCAAATCGACGTTTCTCCAATTACGACGCATCGAGGAATTTACGAGTTGTCACACTTACTCTAGTCGTACTAGAGGCATCGAAGTGTTGCTAGACGCTAACCAATGTGATCACTCTATTAAGATATATCCAAGTGGGAGCTGTTGGTTTTATGGATATAAATTAGTAGACTTGAGTTATGATTGAACTCGAAACCTCGGGATTGCACACTTTACGTATGAGAATTAAAGTTAATAATTAAATGTAATAGTTATATTTATTTATTAATTAAACGAAATAACTAACGGATGTTAAGTAATTAGTTTTAATGGACTAACGGTCGTTAAATGTAATTAGAAAAGGACTATGTTGTAATTATTGGGAAGGTTCTGGAATCCCTATGTGGGATACCAAACCGATCGGCCACAAGGACCCAACCCCAACCCAATTACAACTCAAACTTGTTCACCAAGTTAGTTTGGGTATAAATACAAAACCAAGGGTGTTTGTAATTTATCTCTTGTACTCATTAAGCTAAACCTAAAATTTGTTTTGTTTGTGTTTTGCTAAAACCGGTCGACTAACACCTAAGGGAGTCGATCCCTTACTTTTTCCAACTCAAGTTATTTGGTTTGATTGAAACTAGCATTCCTTTAATTCGGTATAATACGTGTGTACAAGAAAGTGGTACTAACACAATATTGTTAGTATTCTTGGATTGAATTACAAAACGGTAAGGGGTAATTCACATAATCCCAATTAAATCAAATTAGGGTTCTTCCTAATAGCTAGTTTGTGGATTTGATTCTTGTTCGGCTAGAATCAAGTAAGGTACGCATATTCTTGTTTATATTAATTAATTATTCATTAATAAATCCTATACGCTTCCGCATGTATACTTTGATGTTTTGTGATTATTTATTGATTGTCATGTTATTCCAACACAATGATCAATATTGGTACTCAATCATCAGTCATACGAATTAAGTTTTTTGTGGTTTTGACAAATGTAAATTTTATGATTTCAGATATAGGAACACAGGAACATTGATGTTATGGTTCATGTATTTTTGAGGTTTTTACATATTTATAAGTTTTGTATCTTTGCTCCATGTTTTTTCATATTTATATGGACTTGATTGCTTTATACTCTGTATAAGTATAACGACATCGATGATCCATGATGCAGGTTTTACTGACCAGGTCTTAATATTTATAGTGTCTCGCTATACCTATGGTCTACCTTAATGCACTAACGGGCAGTGTACCCGGTGGTGTGTAGTGTAGTAAACGTTAAAGCCGAGGTCGTCCCAAGAGCTATGTGTGTTGGATTATTACTAAGTCTAATTGTCACAGAATAATTGTTGTTTCGATAGGGATTTAATTAATTAAACTACTAATGCAGAATAAAGTAAATAAAAGAAGATAAATGGTAAAGGGAAATCAATAGAGAAGAGTGGTGCTAACCTAGTTAATCATCCTAGCTAGTTATGTCTACGTCTACTTACTTCTAATTACTTCAGGTTGGGTCAAATTCGAGAGGACAACATTTGGTCAATTCGCTTTAACCTATCAGCAAAGATGCCACCACAGGAGAAATCAGGCGCACCATCATAAGTCTTGTTGTTCCTTGTCCCCTAAGCCAAGTCATTAAGTACCGCTACATGCTAGATTCATAATAGTGAGTGCCTGGCCGTTAGGAACTTAGACACTACACCCCCCAATTCTTAAGTTCATCCAAACGACAGGTGATGAGTTGGTCAAATCGCACAAGTAGAAAGGGTCGTCAGTTGGTCATATCTTACCCTTCCCGTCTCAGTCCGCTCACCTAGGGTCGTTGGTCATATCTCCTAGGCAATTGGCCTCACCGCCATTCAAAACTACCAACCAAGGGTGGCTACCAATGAACTATGCATGCATACACTTAGAAATAATTGTACGGAACTAAAGGTAAACGCAAACAAAACAATTAAGGAATCATAACTAGGCTAGCACCTAAAGGTGCTTAGCCGCTCATATTAATCATGCAAATCAATTCAATATTCAAAGGTACGAAATACATGAATTGAAAGTAAAGAAATATAAAACGCTAATGCTTATCGTAATGGAGTGACTTCTCCTTGTAAACATGACTCCGTATGCTCCCCTAGACCGCCTTGAGCTTTTTCCCACGCTCTGAGTGTTGTGTGTGGAATGGGATGATTAGAAATTTGGAATTCATGGGGTATTTATAGGCGGATCGGGTTACTGGCAGAACCCATATAGGAGTTACGCCAGTAACCTTGTATTTCTTCGTAAAATGCACTAGATATCTTTGGTTAAGGCATAACCTAATGAGTGGTTACGCCGTAGTCTTCAATAAACTCGGTTACGTCATAAGAGATGCGATGAGTTACTGGAAGTAACAATGCGTGGAACCTCTTTTGACCTAATGTAGTTACGTCGAACCTTTGGGAGGAGTTACCGTAACCTTTCGATAAGATGGCATCTCGAGTCACGCAATAGCTACGGCAGAATGTCGAGAAGAGTTACGCCAGAACTTCTTCAAAATAGCATACCGTGATAAATCTTTAGATATGTTTCCAGCCCGCGTCTCTTTAGTTCAATGCTCATAATTTACCCGAAGTGGACAACAATGGAAAACAAGCGTAAATCCATATAAATGATATAAATAACGAGCATTATCTGGGAAATTGACACTTAATATTCGGGACTATTTGATGTTATCAAATATCACCCCACTTGAACTCTACTTGCCTCAAGTAGACCTTATTAGATAGATTCCTAAAAGATATCTCCCATAACTTTGGAAAATATGAGTTTACAAATCCCTTATGCTAGAATAAAACAAAGCCGAACCCCTCACGAAAGGGAACAAACACTCAAATCTCTCAACTATTCTAAGTGTCGGTTTGGGTGATCACTCAATCGCATCATAGCATGTATTCTATCATAAGCTTGGCGGTTACACAAATCTCCACCACTAGAGTTAAGGGCTAAAAATTCTCAAGGCAATATGGGTAGACACGACAAAGGTTAAGGGTGACTCGTCATTACTAACATGTCACGTGAAGTGGACAAAATCAATGATACATGACCAAATCCATGGCCAAGACACCAAAGATTGCTCACGCATCACCTAGACACGCTTTATGACTAAAAGGGTAGGATAAGACATGAGATATATAATTGGTGTAAAATAAAAAACAAGCAGGTAGTCTAAATCTATAACCAAATCATCACCACTTACCGTCCGCTCAAAGTTCAAGCTTAGAAGCCAAGAAACCGGATCATGAAATGCAAGGTAGATGTGTCATTAGAGGACGTCGTGATGGGTACACTACCTTCTTCTCCAACTGTTGGCATAACTACCAATTCCAATCTTCAAATGTGACCGAGGTGGCCTCCTCGATACTAATCAATAAAGCTCATACTACAGTGCTTATAACATTGCACTTTACAAAAATCATAACAACTTTTTTTTTCAACAATCAATACTAACATAATATCCCCCCACTTGAGATGAACAATGGGAATTCGGGGGGTCTTCAATGATCTTCAGAAATGTTTTTGATGAAAGCGTGATTTCCGAACCTTTCCACTCGAATATTGAACTTAGGCAAATGATGACTTCCCAATTACAAATAAAGACTACAGGGTAGGCTAAGGTGTATAGGTGTATCGAAACAATATATTGGTTGAACAAAATGAAAGGAATGGCTCAGAAGGGTGTATCTAGGGGTATCTTGCACTAAAGATGAGTGCAACAAAAGGGTTTCACATGGGGTCGAAAAGTCGGTGACTAATCGATAGACTCACAATGGTAGGCTGTTTAGGTGATAATCCTATAATATTGCCTTCTAAAACTGAAAATTCCAAATACATCGAGCTAACTCAACATACCTCGTCTATGGTCTCGAAATGATGCAAAGGCCAAGTTCTAAAGTTTACAAGCTACCGGCACACTCATATTTTTGTGGATTTGGGGTAAAATATTGGAAACGGATAAGGCTAATCTGACCATATAATATCAAGGGTTGTATGTGCTCGGCTAAGGTCTAATCTAGTTAGGTTAAGAAAAACATGTTGTTGGGTCTATTATGGATTTGATAATACAAAACAAGAAGAATGAAACATGAAGGACTAAAAGTGACAAGAAGAGAAACTACAAGAAGATGGAGGATTTGGAAGATTCTAGAAGATATGCTTAAAAGAATATTTAGTTTCCTAATTGTATTGTTTCCTAATTATATTATGATTCCTCTTGTAAACCCTAGATGTCTCTAGTATATAAAGAAACATAGGGTCATTAGTTTTAAACGGACGTACAAGATGTAGACGTCTAAAGGTGTGCGTGTGTGAGAACCTAGGCGTAGGGATTGGGAAAACGCCTAGGGTTTAGTGGTTTAGTGGTTTAGTGGTTTAGTTAGTTAGTGTTAAAGATCAAGTCTTTGATCTTTATTATTGTTTAGTTAGTTTATGATAAATGAAAAACCTTGTTCATTATAACGTTAATTCTTATTGAATATTCCGCTTTCGTTATTATGTGTTCCTAGATATAATATTAGACCTCGTCTAAGAGCTTTCAACGATCTTCACAATTGGTATCAGAGCTTGGGGCTCGTGATATCTAGGATTACAAGGTTTTATGTGTCGAAGAATGATGAAAAAGAAAGAAAAATTCGGAGCTCAAATTTTCGTATTTTTTATACAGCACTGTTTTGAAACGGCGATAACTTTTTCGTTAACCGTTGGATTGGGACGAAATTTTAGGTGGACGTTCTCTATATACTAATCTAACTTTTCACCGGAGGGATTTTCGATCTGAGCTTTTATGCAAAAGATATTAACTGTCGAAGTTGGCTGCTGAAGGATTTTTAAAGTACTGCTGAAACAGTACTTTGATGAATGATTGGTTTGTGTTCGAATTTTTCGGGTTTATTCAAGGTTTTTATGTTGATGAATTAAAGCAGATTTAGTATTGGTATGATCGACTTTTAAAAGGGTTATTGAAGTATTGATTTTTCTGTTTGACAACTAGTGCATGGTACTGGTTGAATAATTCATTCTCGTACTTATTAAAGTGGGTCGATGGTTATTAATTGGTTCGTCGTCTTTCGAAAAGTGATGGTGAATTTGGTTTATAGATACTACCTCGTACCAAGATCTTGTGATATTGTATGATTAATTTTTATGGTCTTATTCTTACATTATTAATATCACGTGGGTATACTTGGTCTTGTCATATGGAAGTAATTTTCATTGGCTATTGTTATCACATGGGACAGCAGATCGAAGGTTACTGGTTACTCGATTGCTTTATATTATTATTATGGATGATCACAAGATGGATGGGACCTACGATGACATATCTGCTTTTGACAACTAAAATATCAAGATGATTGTTGGACAGTACCAGTACTTGAGTACACGCATGGGACTGATGTTCGAATATTATTGGCTATCACGATGGAACCTACAAGCTTGTATCAAGAATCACATGGTCACGTGGATAACTCTAATCCGATTGGTGACAAAATAGTCAACTTGGTATATCTGACATGAAGAAAATTCCGCGTGTTATCATGTTACTGCTGCATGTTTTCTCAAAGTACTGTAATTGAAGGTACTGCGTTTTTCTTCAAAGTACTGTTCGTGTTTTTTGAAAGTACTGCTGCCATTGTTTTAAAGTACTGCTCGAGAATTTTGTTAAAGTACTGCTGATCGAATTTATGCAAAGTCTCGTCACGAGAATTTATTTGGCTTCAAGATATCAAAGTACGCTCGGAGGTTTTGAAAGCATCACAACGCAGCATCGTTGACATTTTTCTAAAGTACCGGTGATTTTTATGTAACGCTCATTGATTTTTAAAAGCACCGTGATCGACAAGATGGAATTTTCAAGGTACTGCAGGTTTAAAAGTATTGTTCGCTCATACTTGTTATGAAAGTCTCGCAGTTTATATTTAAAATACCGCAGTTTATTTCAAAGCATCGCAGATTTTGATGAAAGTATCGCTCCTTCCCAACATAACGCTCATGCTTTATTACGAGAAGATTTTTGATTTAAGGGAAGTCGAGCATGATTTTGATGACACACACGTAATGGTTATTTGGTTCACACACACAGGAAGAAGTTTTTATTCTTAAAAGGATTTAAAAAGGCTCGTTATGGAGATTTATTGAAGAATTGATTACGAAGAGGA
Organism: Chrysanthemum lavandulifolium; assembly: GCA_022545495.1. Lineage (NCBI taxonomy): Eukaryota > Viridiplantae > Streptophyta > Magnoliopsida > Asterales > Asteraceae > Chrysanthemum > Chrysanthemum lavandulifolium. The sequence goes on along the minus strand of CM040246.1, from coordinate 143,797,109 downwards.
TTATTTATCACTTATTTGAAGGTGAAGTGGAATTGCTTGATTTGTGTTCTTATCATCTAGCTTGTTGAATCTAGCAATGTGTGATTTTTCTTATGATGCTCTATGCACACATTGTCTATCACTTGAAGGAGTTACATTGTAGTGCTCAGTGTCTCATACTAGTTGAGGATTCTTTTCAAGGGATTGCGGTCTACCTATATTTGGTGATACGTATAAGTATGGAGTTCCGTGGATAGTACAGATTTAAGACACAAGTTTGGGAAATTCTACCTCTTCATCAAGTTCGTTATATTTACTTTTCTTCACAAAGTGATCATTACAAGGAGCTTACAGATTTTGAAGAATCAAGAAGATGGTTAACATATGGTTTGCAGGGGAAGCTTATTGTTAAATGTTTAACCATCTACATGCATCACTCAAGGAGAAGTGTTTGATTTTTACTATTGTTGATCATTATTACTACTGCTAGTTGAAGTTTTCTACTGTTTTGGATCCATTTTTCCTATGGTGCGTAATGGTGGGTGATTTAAAGCATTGGAAGTCTTAGATTGGAAGTATGATATTGGTTCATAGTGGTCGATCATTATTTGCATACGCTCCCTATTTAGATAATAACAAAAGGGAAGAGATGTTTGAGTGACATGTTTAAGTCAAGGGAAGATTGTTTCATTCATGGTGAGATTTAATTATCTCAACTTCGCTACTTGTCTAGGGAAGTTCGTACAAGAATCGTGTTTGTTTTGTCATCATCAAATAGGGGAAGATTGTTGGGTCTATTATGGATTTGATAATACAAAACAAGAAGAATGAAACATGAAGGACTAAAAGTGACAAGAAGAGAAACTACAAGAAGATGGAGGATTTGGAAGATTCTAGAAGATATGCTTAAAAGAATATTTAGTTTCCTAATTGTATTGTTTCCTAATTATATTATGATTCCTCTTGTAAACCCTAGATGTCTCTAGTATATAAAGAAACATAGGGTCATTAGTTTTAAACGGACGTACAAGATGTAGACGTCTAAAGGTGTGTGTGTGTGAGAACCTAGGCGTAGGGATTGGGAAAACGCCTAGGGTTTAGTGGTTTAGTGGTTTAGTTAGTTAGTGTTAAAGATCAAGTCTTTGATCTTTATTATTGTTTAGTTAGTTTATGATAAATGAAAAACCTTGTTCATTATAACGTTAATTCTTATTGAATATTCCGCTTTCGTTATTATGTGTTCCTAGATATAATATTAGACCTCGTCTAAGAGCTTTCAACGATCTTCACACATGTCAAAAATTTAAAAATGGCATAATTTTTCAAAATAGACTAGAAAAATGAGGGCGAAATAAAGTTCAAGAGATAATTCTACTCCCGTCCCCCCACTTGAATTGTACAAAGTCCCTTTTGTACTAGGCATTAAAATAAAGGTGAAGAGAAAGGTAGAATTAGAGCGAGAACTTCCCCAAATTTGCTCCATAAAGAAGAAGGCCCATTTAAAAAGAAACGTGCCTTCAGATAAGCGTCATGAACAAAATTCAATCCTCAAATCACAATACCGACAATCATAATTCTAAAAGAAAAAAATGAAAACAAACCTAACTTACTTTCGTAGGAAACACGGTTGCATTTAGCGAATGCAACAAGTTTTTAAACCACTTGGTGTCCCAAGTGGACGAGTGAAGTCTCGTGAGGGTTTACAGGAACACACCCACAAAGTTCATTTAAAAACTAATACAAGGTTCTTGTGTTTTAAAATGAAAGAATTAAGAGAGGAAAGTTACGTCAGAATCTTTTGAGGGAGTTACCGTGAATCGCAAAACCCGGAATGAGCATGCAAAGCGAGTAGTTACGGCGTAACCACTAAGATGGTATTACGCCGTAATTGGTAATGCGTCAAGAATTTCGCCGCTAAAATGTTGGTTACGTCGTAATCACCAAGATGAGTTACACCGTAACTCAGACAGACAAAGAAACCGCAGAAGAATTACTTCCTCGCTTCTCGCAAAAATAGTTAGAAAACACAAAACCCAATGAAAAGGAAATAAAATAAAAGAAAGGGATAATTCGGGTTGTCTCCGAAGAGCACTTTTCTTTATTTACGAGTCTTTGTTAGACTCAGAGTCATGGGCTTCTATGGGGCCTTTGGATCCGCCCCCACTTCTTCAATATCTTTCATCAAGTTATGCCTCATCCAGCGACATTCAAGCAGCTCGAGGTATTCATTGGTTTTGATTTTACGGACTTTACAAAATTTCTCTTAGGTCCCGGTGGTAGCGAGTGAATTCATATTTTCAACAATAATTGGGAGTGGTCTTTGTAGGGAATCCCGTGAGTTTGCACCTCCTTTGTTCTTAAGTCGTCGTCGGGATCAAGAACTCCTCATTACCTTGCAACTCAAGGTAATCTAGGATCCTTCAATATCATCATCATCAAGTCGCACTTGAACCATTCTTCATCGAGCAGATTCCCCACTAGAACGCGCTTGCATTCTTCTTTTTCATCACTAACCAACTCTTTTTCATTTTCAATTGTTATTTCACTCGTGTTGTTGAGACTTTCGTTGTTTGAATTTTCCCGATCCATGTACTCCTTCCAAATCTTCTCTTTGGTTAATGTGTCCACATGCCCATACTTAATCTTCACCCAACTATCGAATCCTAGGTTGTCCAGCCAAGGCAAGCTCGTTCTCTCCTCATCATTGGTTGAGGACCAAAAGAATTCATCTTTTCCTATTCTTCCAGAGCTGCTTCCCCCGTTACATATATCGTCATACGGGTTGCATGACGCCTTAAAATTTCCCAGAGATTTTACTCTTTCGCACCGAGAATCGCGTAATTCCTTGTTGTCGGTTTCACTTAAATGCTCATCCGCAAGATATGTCTTTATTAGCCTATTCCTTTTTCTCGAATGTGCTCCTCGTAATCAATTTGTAGCTTTAAGGAGATTCGGGTTAATCTTGGCATCTTCGAATTGTATTGCGTACCCGATCAAGAAATGCCAAGTCACCGAACTTTATACAATGTCTTTCACACTCATGAGGGCATGTCCACTCTTCCTTTCTTTAACTATCCCCGCCATTGCAATACTCATGGAAGGGTTGCATGTAAGGTTATGCTCGTGTGGACTCCTCGCTTATGATGACAGAGTACACCGATGAGTGATAAGTGGCTCTTCTTCATCTTCAAGGGAGAGTTTCTCGAGTCTTTCATCATCAGTATATGCCAGCCACATAAATTTGTTATGGTTGATCCTATCCTTATTGCTTCCGCCTTCACAAACCTCATTTCTCGAGTTACAAGAAGCCCAAAGATCGTACCAATCTCTCTTAGCAACTGGTATCATTTTGCACCAGTGATATTTCTTCTTAGATTTGGGCAGAGGGTACAAGTTGATGTCATGGGACCAGTCCTTTCCGATTCTTCTACTTCAAGGAATTTTTACTACCACGTATCCCGCCACGCCAGAATCGAGTTTCTTGGTTATGACGTAATTCGCTAGAGTCGTTATCCTCGGTGTTCTTCATAACCCCGTTATCGTTGTCAAAGACATAGTTACGTCAGAACTCATTAGGCGATTACGGCGTAACTCGATCTGTTGACGAAATCATCCTCGAGTCCGTTTCAATGGCCTCGAACCTTCGAGTTATCATCAAGAAAATCACTTTACATTCCATAGCCGGTTTAGATCCTTCAGTTTATCGTTATTCCTCCTTACTTTTTCACGAGCTTTTCCACCATGGATTCTAGGTTTTTAGAGTTGTGTCGTGCTTGGAAAGGTTCTTGTCAAGATTTTCCGGAATTCTTTCAACAACTCATCTTGCTACTTTTGTCTTTAAATTTGAACTTTCCAGAACTTATTAATTGTTTCTTCAAGACTGGGCTTTCTTTCTCCATAAGGCCCACGGTTGTAATTTCCACGATAACCATTACTATTTCGATTTTCTCCATACTTAGCTTCTTCAATATTCTTTTCGTCCACATGAGGACAATTCTTCGTAAGATGTCCTCCTCCGCAACTTGTGACACCTAGGCAAATCCCACATCTACCGTGGCACGGAGAGATCTTTGGACTCATAAGATAACATTCGCCTTACAATGACACAACGCGTTTTGTGGTTCATCGCGAGTGGAGTTCTTAGGAACCGCGCTAAGCGTGCTCATGTGAGAGTAGTACTGGCTTGGGTGACCTACCGGGAAGTTTTCAAATGAGGCCACAAAAACAAATCCGTGAGCCTGTGGGCAAAGCGGACAATATTGTGGTCAAATAAGGCGGGGTGTTACAGATATATTTAGGTTGTGCTGATTGCGTACCGTTGTGCCCTGCTACTTGATACTGTTGTAGTGTTGTGATATCTTGTTCATCATCTGCTGAGGTGAGTTCTCGTAGCCCCACTTTTTAATATGTTTTCCCTTGGGGTGGAAATAGTACTCAAATATTTTTTAAAGGGGTAATTATGAGAATACATGTTTTGCTCAAGGTGTCAACACTTTTTAGGAAAAAAGTTGGGGTATTTCCAAAATAGACTTTGAGACTTGCGACTTTTCTACTTTTCATATAAGCTTGACAAGTGTCCTTCGTAGTTTGTGTACCTAATTATTGTTTCTGACTTTTACAGCTATGATAGTACAGCGACCGAATCTCAGCGACTTTTTTAAGAATCTTGCGAATTTTTTTTTGTCCTTTAGTAAAAAAAGTCAAAGTTACTAAAATATTTTTTTATACATTTAGTTCCTTCCCAATGCTGAGCGACTTAAGCGAAATAATTTAAGCGACTTTTTTTACTTTATACTTTTGTACCTTTTAGTACATTTTTTACATTTTTCAAAATTATAATTTTAACTAAATTGTCTATTATACCCTTGTCTCTTCCATTTCCACCTATTATTATATCTCATTCATTCCCTTTACATTTCCACCAATTATTGTTCTCATTCATTCCCTTTGCATCCACAAAACAGATTGTTGATCAGGTTGGTCCAAAATTGTTAAGTTTTGTAGGTATCATTTTCATCGGATTATGCACCAGTTGTATTCCTTTTTAACTTTTGTTCTCTCCTTTCCATAGCTAAAATCGCACTCAGAGATATATGAGGGATATGTCCCCATGGTTTATAGTGATTACCTGAAGAATATGTCCAAGTATTTTGCTGCTTCTCTTTTTGTAATTTGATATTACATTTCCATGAACTACCATCTTTTGTGTTTCTGCTCTATTTGGATGTGAATTAGGGTCGGTGAATGGGGTGATCATGTGACTTTGCAGGATGCCGCTGATTTGGTACGATATGCTGATTTGGTTTTAATATATTTCTTCTAAAGAATATAATGTTAGCAGGCTTAAACAAAGCATGTGATTACAAAGATTTTGCCTTTTACCATTTAAGCATAGATGTGGTTACCAAGTACTAGCAGTGGTTACCAAGTACTAGTGGTAATCACTACCACTAGCAGTGGTTACCAAGTACTAGCAGTGGTAATCACTACCGCTAGCAGTGGTTTAGTAACGCTAGCAGTGGTTAAGACGCTGACGAGGCACATTGTAGTAGATTATCTCATTATTATGTTTGCATAGCACAATATTGACAACTTTGTGTTTGTTTTTAGCTTATTAGATTGGCTTATGAGCTTATTCAAAGTTTGGTAACCTAGTAAGTTCATTTGATGGCTTATGAACTTATATAAGCTATCAGCTGATAAGTCATTAAAAATGAGCTTATAGGTTTCTTAAATGTACAAGCAAAGACAAACACCCCGCGTAAACATCTTCTAAGTATGTTGCATACAATGTTAGACAAAATAATAATTTTGATGCACAACTAGTAAACTAGTTTTCAGTGCACTATGGAACAAGAAAAATAAAATGTGCTACGTATTGTTGCGATCGATTACGCTTTGATAATAGGGCCATTGTATTTGTTGAGATTGCATTGAAATTTCGTTTTAGGCAGTCGGATAGAACTTGTGTATGATATGTAGCATATATTCTATCTGAACCTGTGTGTGGTCTAGAAGTTGCTGCAAGTGACATGATATGGTCATATAAACCATCTCTTTGATTTGGAATCCTATGACTTAGCATCTATAGATGTGCATACATAACCGTATAGGCTGGCATCAGTACATGCGGATATTTAGCTCTATGGGTCGGTATCTAAGTATGGTGACATGTGTAATTATAGTAGACGGATTTGTGATTCACTCGATTGATGAACTTCTAATATATCTCGTATTGCTGTCTGTATTCCTAAATTCGCCAGTGTGCAATGGTAACGTATTCGCGTAAATTAAATGAGAGTTTTTTATAGTTTTTCTTTTTCGTAAATTATATAGTTTCTCTGTGACCTGGTTAATTTTGGATAAAACGCTTGAGTTTAGTGCCTATGAGACCTCTGAATCATAGCCAAACAGATGTACATACGGGAAGCTTCATATGTTCCTTTTTATATACTTTAAGCTCACCCAGAAAGTTAATACAGAAGTTAGTTGACATCAAAACAGGCTCATTATACCGCGTTTGGTGGTTGTGCACTCTCTATAAATGAGTCGCAAACCGCTTTTACATCCCTTAGACTTATAACGGTTCATACTTGATGCATATTTTGAAGCCAAAGGAAATCGCTTAAAGCGCCTCTTGGCCCCAAAATTGTACTTGACTTTGTGATTCACTTTGAACATCAAATATTATTTCTTGCTTTTATATGTTGCAATAATTTTATGCACCGAGCAACTCACCAAAATATTTGAGCTTTGTGGATCTCCGATGAGATCATCGGCTCGAGTTTCAGGACTCCGTTGTACCACAAGTATCAACCTAGTAGGCCCATGAAGAGGCGAGTCGAGAGGTTTTCCGACAGTTGAGCACACTCCATGCTTTTATAAATCAATCTTGGTGTTCAGCTGTAATTGGTTAATTTATTTTTATTACAAATTTTTTGCGCAGGTTTGACCGTAACACCCTTGAGTTATTGGAGAAGATGTTGAATCTTGATCCGTTACAGGTATGGCTTCATTATTCAAGTTTCCCAGTCTTACAACCAGTTAGGATACCATATTCCCATTTACAAATGACCGGTATAATCGGGCTTATTTTTTTTTTTTTATTTTTTTTATTATTTTTTTTCCAACTTAGGGTTGTAAACACCAGTACTCGTGCTGTCAAACAGCTTGAAAGTTGATATGTTCTTTTAATGCATTTTACCAAGTCATTTTATTTTAAAAAATCAGATTGTTTATAATAGTCCACATTTTTTGTAATAATATTTAGGTTTTTAAAATTGGACAAAATGTTTGTTTTGGTCAACCTGAGCTGGCCTGTTTCGATCTGAATCAAAATTTCGTGTTTTATCTGAGCCCAATTTGAATAGTTATAGAAATGGGTCAATTTTTTTTCCCCGAACCTAACTTTATTTGTTTGTTTACTTTGAGATGGCACTAAACTGAGTACTCTCTACTGATCATGTCAGTTTGCCCAAGTACGAGTCCTCACATGAGTTCCAAACAAAAAATAAAAGAAAACAACAGCGTGAGTTTGTTCCTCCGTGATACTGGAACATCAAAGTTTATGATAAAGAGACCACCTATTGTATGGCCAAAGTTTGTTCCTCCGTGATACTGGAACATCAAAGTCACCATAATTATAATTTTGATTCCGGAAAAAGAAAATAGTATACCATTTACCGTGGATTGGTAGTGACTTACCATATAGTAGTTGACTGGATTGGAAAGGTCCGAAGCTCTAGCAAAAGATTTGGCATGGTTAAAAGAACAAGGCCATTCTATACCAGAACCTTCACAACCTGGGACTCGCTTATTCAAAGATATCTTGAAGAGTTATCAAGAACGACCCATAAGCTTTTATTTGTCACTTCTACAACACCTACTTTGCTCATTCTCACCGGTGGTCGGATGATCGGGAGAAAGGTTGGAAATTGTTAATGTCTTTAGAATTTGAACATACCAAAATGGCATCTTGGTGCGGTGCACCATATGCTTTTTGGTCTTGGTCTTATAACAATATTATATGGTTTTATGCACAATGTATATAATTTGTAATATTTATAGGTATCCGAGAAGGTATTGAATGGCAAGGAATTGGAGTTCTACAAATGGGATGGTGATCTCTCGCAACTTTTGCAGAGCGTTCGGGACAAGTTAAATAAAGTCGCAGAGGTAAGTTATTGTCTAGTACTTTGAACTCGACTAATTGCCAACTTCAAATTGCAAATGGGGTTACTGCACTAAAAAGTAACAAACATTCGAATTTGTCATTGCTATTGAAGGGTACTTGTATACATCATCAAGTCAAAAGGCATAGTTCATTAGATACAATGACAATCTGGTAGTATAAAGTTTGTTACAATTTAGTGCAATGAACACTATGAAACAATTTAACTTATGTAATCGTATTAGACGCTAATCATGTTTAAGAGTAAGAAAATTTTGGACATAGGTGTGTTGGGTTGACGTGATTAGTACAAACCCCTTTTGATATGTACAAATTTTACCCATATTGACCTTCTAAGTAGTAGGTTTGAAAACATATTTCTAACACTTGTGTTATGCTATAACCAGAACTGGACTAGAGAGGAGAAGAACCACTGTCTTGAAGAAACCGAGAAATCGTTCAAGTATTCAGGGGAAATTCTCCGTTTGATATTGTCATGATTCTGAACGCATGTATCTGTAAAATAGCAATTTTCATGGGCCAAGCTTCAGAGCTTCTTGAAGAAATCGAGAATCCTTATTATTATTGTAGTATTCTGTGTATATTATGCGCTTTATAACAAATGTTGAAAACGGGTGACCAACTTTTTACTATCACACGTATTCTGTTCATTGCGGTATTTGGTGTTCTACTTATTTAGCGACTAGATGCACCTTTTTTCATTTGGGTTCATTGCATGTGGAATCGTCAATACACCAAAATGAACCACCACTTCATTTCAAACCTAGTGTCGGGCTTGATTTCGATTATGGGTGTTTTGCTAGCAGTGGTAACAAGAAACTAGCAGTGGTTTCGAGAAAAGTAGCAGTGGTTAGCAAAATATACTAGCAGTGGTTTAGTAACACTAGTAGTGGAATGTATATTTATTTATCAAATTGACTGCTGCTACCCTGCATATAATATCCATATGGTGTTTTTATTATGATATAAATAATCATCATTTGCATCTAACCAGAGCACTATCTAATTCCTTCAAACAGTTGGCCACGAAAATGGTTTTCAACAACGTTCAGATTTTTAGTATGCTCAACATTGAGTCGTATTCATAGACTACAAAGTACCTTCACAGAGATAAAAATCTCTATTCGTAAAATAAACCAGGATGTTTCAGAACTGTTTACTTCAGTAAATGGTAAGAGTATAGATTATAGAATACCGCTAATCAATGACCGAAGACATTTACAGTAGAACTACACTGAGAAAACACTAATAGCTTATAAGAAACTCGTTGCGTACACACTATCTCCATTGAGTATACTACCAGTTCGACCTGGAATTGAGCGACTTATTGTTCTTTAGATCCACTTTGGCCAAGGAATTGATAACTTCCACATAGATTGCAAATGATTCTTCTGAGACCAATATTATAATATGCCACATGCCGCTTCAAGAGAAATTACAAAGAAACAGATATAGAGATTGGATACTAGAACAAGTCCTTTTTAACCGCATAGTAAACTCCGTTTTAACCTCAAATATAGTATAGTCAATCTGACATAACAAACACAAGCTCAAGTGAAAACAGTTCGATTAAAGTTCACGACAACACTAAAGGTCTCATTCTCTAAAATGCATCTAAGTTTGGAGTACTAAGCAACAAATACTTATTATACAAAGAAGTCTAATCACTTAATACACATATAGTATAAAGTATAAACCACGCGTTGATCACATGTTTGGTTAGAGGAACATCAAAGGCCATAAAACTGATGTATCAATTTTTACTTGTTTCATTCAGTTAAACAGCAATCATGCTAGATCGATAAACAAGTACTGGATCCGGATCACATCTATCTAATGTAAGTACATTTTAAAAAAAGTACTTAATAGAGAAATTTACCTAATCTGAAAACAGTAGATGATGAATGTGGTGGAAATCGTCGTAGTAATTTTCTGGTGCAAGTGACGTCATTGAATTGGATTTTGTATCTGCATAACTGAAGAGATACTAATTTATAACTATCTGAATTGAGAGAGATGGAAATTGGGCGCGAATATTATGCGCCACTCTTTATTTTGAAAACTAATAAACAGAAACTGGAGAAAATAACTTGTTAATATGTAAAATTGACCCATAAAAAACTAAGAAAGTAAACTAATTGGGGCTTTAAAATATATTGCAAATATAAATCTGTAATCTATTTCTCTATATTACCAAGCCGTGAATTCACAGAGATGGCCACATGTCTACTGATGGACGTGACACAACAAAGTAACATATAGGCGAATATACATACATACATACTTACATTCATACATAAGCATTTTACACCATAATAATATTTCTCGCTTTCGGTTTATTATTTATACCTACTCTAGTCGCACAAGTCGCCGCAGAGTCACATATTTCACAAAGACAATTAAGGCATTCAAAACAAGCGTTGTTGTACATAGTTGATAGTCGTGAGAGCAATGGCACATTGATCATTCATTCGAGAACATGTCCGGATGCAAAGAACATCTATCAAGAATCACGCCCAACAAGAGGAAGTCGCTGCATCACCATTCCCGCAGGCTCGTTTAACTTTAGTTCTTCTAAACCTCGAGGTCGATTTTCAGTTGTTGCAGTCAAGTTACCAAATCCAATGCTTATATTCTTCAGGTATATAATCTTGTGATTCTCCAGCTTTGAGCACTTCTGCAGGTCAAAACGTGAGACTCATATTAAACATGCCGCTGAAATATAATATGTTTGACTTCAAAAGTCAAAGTACTACTCATAAAGACACTATTCACTCTGGTGTAGATATAAGCTGCTTCTTGAATGTGTATCTTTAGTACTGGAAATATTATTACATCATGTATAGCGTATATAGCCATATCGATAAAAGGCGTACCTCTTCTGGTAGAACTGAATAGAGGCCTGGCGTTACTTTGTCACTCTCAACAAGGATCATGTGAGTATATTGTCACACCAGCGAAACACGAGGTGTAACGAAGGAACATAAGCACAAGATAATAGAACATACCAACATTAATATTTAAAAGAAAGAGTAAACCATTACAATACCGGTTTAGCTCAAATATATTACAAAGTTTAGATTCCAAAATATTGAGTTTTATTACATAACAAGGCGAGACTTCTTTGTTACTCGACCGAAATGCATGAGATAAAAACGGGTCAACTATGAGAGTTTATAAGAAAACTGAGAAAAATTCAAAGCGGTCCGAAAATAGTTCTCAAAGCAAAGGCATGTGTATCCACTCGGCCCAAATTCGCCCATACAAAACTTGCAACTGTGTGACCCTGCACAAAAATGTAGGACAAGTGTAAGTGGTCATAATAGTTCCCAATATAGTACCATGAATATAATAATGTAGGGATGTTCATAGGAATCCAACAAGTGGAGTTCTCGACCACAAGTCATAATTTATTGAGACGCCCACCAACAAGGCGAGACTTCTTTGTAATTAAGTTCAAGGACTTTGATTCGAGTTCTAACAAGTTCTAATTCAAAATTCGAGTTCACAAGTTCTAATTAAAAGAAAAGTAAGAATCAATTTAATTCAAGTATGGTTCATGCATTTCGCCCCAAAATATAGTAAAAGCGGTAAAAGGGGTGTGATTACTCACTTGGTGAATATATGCGATGACAAAAGTGGTTACACCGAAATGTAGCGTGAATCCTAAGCCGACCTATTATGAATGATATGATATACAATGAGTTGCAATGTAATGTTATGCACGCATTTTAGTATGTTATTTATACCATTTGTGAGTTTTGAAAATAATACTTATCGTCGAAAATACTCGTTTGACGTCTTGACCAATCAAAAGCACTTTACAAGTTTTACGTCAAAATGTCATCCTACAATGGTTTTATAATGATTTATAGTGAAATTATCACTTTTCGTCAGTAAAACAATGTCGCCGGAATTTTCATGAAATCAACAAAATGGCTCCGAAAAACTAGTCGTAAATGGTGTCGTCGATCGTTAGAAACGAACTCGACGGTTTTGGAAAGTTTGTATCGATACCTAGAAGTTTCAGTTCAGAGTTTTCGTCCAAAAGGTCTCGATCATAAAGATATTAAGGGTTAAAGATAATGATTTTGGCTAATTGTGTGCAGAAAATGAGTTTCGGCCAAGTTTGAACATCCGTAAATAATTTACTATAACTCCGCTATACAAACGGCTTGTTGTTTTGAAAAATATGGCGGTGAACTTGATTGACTAGAAGACAATTGTTCCAAAAGTTTCACAACCTCGTTAAAAACAAACAGAAACATGGTCGTTCTGACTAATGTAACACTTGTAACGTAAAAATAATATAGTTTTTAGGAAAATAATAGTTACGGCAAGTTTATGAAAACGTGCATATATTTGTCGTTTCAAATCCGTTTTCACGTATAATGTGTCCTTAGCTTCGTATTGAAGTAAACTAATATATTTTTGAGAAGTCGAAATAATTTGTGAAGCTTAAGGCTCGTTTTTGACCGAACAAACTAAAAGCGCATGCTGAAATTTCAGAAAATAAATATATTTCGCCGCCAACTTTAAAAATTCACCACGGCTTCGTTATAAGTCCGTTTTATCCGTTCAAGCGCCACGGATTCGTTTTAAAGTATATTTTCTAAAAATCAAGGCCAAAGTTTCGTACCATCAGTAGGTTTTCCAGAAATTCGAAATAAGGACAGATCATAAAATATAGTTATCGAAAATAGTTTTCTCGGACAAAACCTATTCTAATCCCTTCAAATCAACTCCAAAGCTAATCTAATCCTACCATACACCTTCTTAGGGTGTCATGGGTTCCTAGACATCATCAAGACCAAAGAATACTATGGAATAATTATAGGATGACCAATATGTATATATAACTCTAAAATCATGAAATAAATGGTATAAATCACATATTATGCATAATATCTCCAAAAATGAAAAGAAACATATGAAAGTGAAAAGGAAACATGAAAATGATGAAAAACAAGCTTACTAGTGATAGTGATGAGGTGAAAGTAACAAGGATTAAACTTAGATACCCTTGGTTTTTATTTCAAAACCATATAAAGAGTATACACTAGATTGTAAATGACTTGTGCTCAAGAAAAATTTTGATCCCCTCCTAGCTCATGATGTAGAACCGGTTATGGAAGAATCCCAAGAGAGAAGAAAAAGTTTTTTTTTTTTTGACTTGTAAGAATGAGAAGAATGAAAATAAAATGAAAGAGTGAAGACTTTAAGATTGAGTATAGATCTAAACTTTCAAAGACATAAATTTCCATCTCAATAAATGCTAACTCCCCTAGAACCGGTTATTAGGGGATGTTTCTCAATCTTATTATTTTTTTTTTTTTTAAACTATACTTGTATATATTTGTGTTTAGTTTGTAGGAAAAATGTATAAGTAAGGTAAATAGAAGTTTTGAGTAAAATAGATGTTTAATAGATCAAAGTAGGATGTAATGAGATAATAAAAATTGTAAAAATACTTTCCTTACGAAATTTGGGTGATAAAATAATTATCGTACCATTTTTTTTTTTTTAAGAAACGACGTAATAATTTAATTTTAACGATTAATATACCAAATAAATTTGAAACACTAGGAAAACTAAAAATATAGTTTTATAAACTAAATGTAAGTTTAAAATGCATCGGGATCATTTTTGAAAGTAACGGGTTAAATATTCAAAATAATAACTCACGCGATAAAGATTATTAAATATAAAAATTTCGCGTTGAAGGTGAAATGAAATGTCGTGAATGCATTAATATGATGCATATTTAATTTAAGAAATGACCGGAATTTGAGGATTGTGACATATATTCTGAAGGAACTCCCCTTTGTAAGCTCATTTTTGCAATCTACGACATATAGAACAACATAGTTAACTAAAGTTGAGTTGATAATGGAAATTATCGATCCTTTTATAGCGGAAATTATCTATCCTTTGGACATTTTGTTCTCTCAGATGCATAGAGTGAAAAATGTAGAAGGATCTTCTAAAATAATTGTGTTGTCAATAACAAGATAGAATACCTTATCCTCTAGCTGAGTATTTGGTTCTAACCATGCATGCGCTGTGAGTGAATCAATTTCCCTTCTTGCACAAACCTGAAAAAGTTGACAGAATCGCTTGAAGGTTATTCCAAAGAGACTAGAACTTAAGGGACCATTATAGAAACCAAGTGTGCAAATGAGAATATATATTTACCCTGTCCAAAGCTATGCCCTTTGCATTCCTTACTTTAACTTCAATCACACAACTCAAGAAGGTATGAACCTTGCTGATCTCATTCTGGTTAGGGAAGACACTATATGTCTGAACAAGTTTCTTGCTGTAACGATCATTTAAAGTCTCCAGAAGGTATGAACCCATACCTACAGAAGATGAAAGCAGTCCAAAGACATCACAAATCACATCATAATGATTTTATACTATATAAGCCACTAGATGCTAGTTAGAGAGTGAAAATTTAAGCAAAGAATCAAACATGACATGGATTTCAGTTTTAAAAACTGGTCAAAAGATAAAGACTCAGTATCAAAAAAATGTTAACATTTAAAAGACAAATTACATCATTTTAAAGATATTCTCAATACATACAAAATGAACCTTACATTGATTTTTCCCCCTAGTTATCAATGTTTTTAGGAAAAAAGCTAAAAATACTCTATGTACTTTTCGTGATAACTCATTATGCTTTCTCAACTTTTTTTATTGTCATTTTACTTAACATTGTTTCACGCCACGTCATTATGCTTAATTACTTATTCTTTCTAACATTAAAAGACAATAGTACCCCTTGTCTTCTTCACCAGCCATCACCACCACCTCTGCCCATCAAAATCACCACCACCTTCGGCCATCAAAACCACCACCACCTTCGGCCATCAAAACCACCACCACTACAACAACTCATTTTAAAAACCCTTCAACAACCGAATTGAATACAACAAACCACCATATAAACACCACATTGAACGACTCCATAATCAGTTACGTAAAGCATTTTAAAGGGCTTCACATACCGCGATATATGACTAACAAAATTACTTTTTGAAACGTTTTCTTTCAAGTGATACCTATACATATTCAGATCATAATGTTGACACAACATAATTTCCAACAAGCGATTTTCTAATTTACAAAATCCAACCAACAACCGTATTCATTCCTTTCATTTTACTACTCCATTTCGAGAAAGATGATGATCAAGATGATGTTGGTGTGACATCATCGTATGGATGTCGGAACAGATCGGTTTGACCGGACGAGAAGTCGCTCCGGTTGACGACGTTGTTGTGACGAGGTCATTGAGGTGAGGCTTGAGGATGCATATGTTATCTCCATGAGAAATATTGTTATAGATGGGTAGTGAAGATGAAAAGAAGGGTATTTAAGTCTTTTTTGTCACACCCCCAAATTACCTGTTTTACAGTGGAATGGAATTCCTGGGGATAGACTGTCATAGCACCACAATCACAGTTATATTGAACGACCTAAAGTGTCGTTTGAAAAGAACATCGTTTGATTTAATAAAACAATCAGAGTTTACAAAGTATGTCCCAAATGAAAATCAACGTGCGGAAATAAGTTTGTTACAATTCAAACGATGTTTTAAAGTCGTGAAACCCAGTGAGACGCGTCGTCACCACGACTCCATGATGTGTCCAAATGCATGCCATGAAGTGAATACCTTAGATACCGAGATAAAACATGCTAAAAGTGTCAACACAAAGGTTGAGTGAGTTCATAGAGTTTATGAAGAAATGTAAAGCCTTTCAAAATCGTTTATGCAAGAAAGGCATTGAAAATCCACTCGGCCCAAGTTCCGCCCATACAAAACTTGCAACCGTGTGTTCACAACCCATTGCCAAAGTGTAATATAGTTTATGTTCAAGCCCAAATCGTCAAATGAGTTCACATGATAGTGCCTAACTTAATGTATCCATAGTTACTTAATATAACACCTAATTAAATGACGGTTTCAAATTGTTCCATGACCATTAGTGCAATGATTATACCAAGACCATCGTTCAATGAATGTACCATGACCATCGGTCCAATGAATGTACCAAGACCATCGGTCTAATGAATATACCAAGACCATCGGTCCAATGAATATACCAAGACCATCACCAATGAATATACCAAGACCATCACCCAATGAATATACTATGGAAATACTACGATGGTAATATGTTACTTTGCATGACTAAACATTCGATTCGCTTAAACATGTAGTTTCAAATAATCATGATAGTTATGAAAATAATTGAGCATGTATCTCCCCAAAACATTTATGAAAACAAGTAAAAGTAGGGCTATGGAACTCACTTGGTGGAATGATGCGAAGACAAAGTGAGTACACCGAGATGTAATGTGATACGTTAATCTTGACCTATTGTGAAGGATGTGATACGTAATGAGTTGCAATGTAATGTTATGCATGCATTTCGTATGTTATTTATACCATTTGCGAGTTTTGAAAATAATACTTATCGTCGAAAAATACTCTTTTGACGTCTTGACCATTCTTAAATCACTTTACAAGTATTTACGTCAAAATGTCATCCTACAATGGTTTCATAATGATTTATGGTGAAATTTCCACTTTTCGTCGCAAAACAATGTCGACGGAATTTTCATGAAATTAACAAAAATGGCTCCGGAAAAATAGTCGTAAAACGGTGTACGTCGATCGTTAGAGAACGAACTCGACGGTTTTGGAAAGTTTGTATCGATATCTAAAAGTTTCAGTTCAGGAGTTTTCGTCCAAAAGGTCTCGATCATAAAGATAATAAAGGTTAAAGTTGGTGGTTTTGGCTAATTGTTGTGCAGAAAATGAGTTTCGGCCAAGTTTGAGCATCCGTAATTAATTTACTATAACTCCGCTTTACAAACAGCTTTTTGTTTTGAAAAATATGGCCGGTGAACTTGATTTTACTAGAAGACATTTTGTTTCAAAAGTTTCACAACCTTGTTAAAAAACATGAAACATGGTCGTTCTGACTAATGTAACACTTGTAACGTAAAAATAATATAGTTTTTCAGAAAATAATAGTTACGGCAACTTTATGTAAACGTGCATATCTTTGTCGTTTCAAATCCGTTTTCTACGTATAATATGTCCTTAGCTTCGTATCAAAGTAAACTAATATATTTTTGACTAGTCGAAATAATTTGTGAAGCTTAAGGCTCGTTTTTGACTTGAACAAAGTAAAAACTGCATGCTGAAATTTTCTGAAAATGTCCATTTCGTCGTCAAACTTTAAAAATCCATAACTTCTTCGTTATAACTCCGTTTTTATCCGTTCAAAAGGCCACGGATTCGTTTTAAAGTATATTTTCTAAATATCAAGGCCAAAATTTCGTACTAACAGTAGGTTTTTCCAGAAATTCGAAACAAGGACAGAACCTTTTTAATACGTATTGAAAATAGTTTTTCTCGGACAAAACCTATTCTAATCCCTTCAAATCAACTCCAAAACTAATCTAATCCTACCATACACCTTCTTAGGGTGTCATGGGTTCCTAATCACCATCAAGACCAAAGAATACCATGGGAATATTTATAGGATGACCAATATGTATTTATATAACTCAATAAATCATGTAAAATGGTATAAATCACATATCATGCATACTATCTCCAAAAATGAAAAGAAACATATGAAAATGAAAAGGAAACATGAAAATGATAAAAACAAGCTTACTAGTGAAAGTGATGAGGTGAAAGTAACAAGGATTATCCTAAATACTCTTGGTTTTTATTTCAAAACCATATAAAGAGTATACACTAGATTGATTTAACACTTGTGCTTGATGAAAATTTTGATCCCTTGCTCTCTTGATGTGGTGACCGGTTTTGAGAAGCCAAAAAGGAAGAGAGAAATGATTTTTACAAACACTTGTGAGATGTGAAATGAATGAGCAATAATAGAAGTAGACTTTATGTTTGAGTAAAGTTTTATACAATCAATAGCCATGCATTAATAAATGACCACCCTTGAAAATTTTACCAACTTTGAGATACATCCCCCCCCTAGGCCGGTTATGGGGGGAATATGTCTCATGTATATATTTTTTTTTTCTTCCATTATTAATGTAAGTAGTTGTTGTAAGAAAATGATATTAAGTCAAAGTAAATTGTAACTTTTGGTACAAGTAAGTTTTTAATAAATCAAAATAGAATGTAATGAGATAATAAAAATTGTAAAAATACATTCCTTGTAAAAATTGAGTGATAAAATAATTATCGTATAATTTTTAAGAAAAACGACGTAATATTTAAACTTTAATGATTTATGTACCAAATAAATTTGAAACACTAGGAAAACTAAAAATATAGTTTTTATGAACTAAATGTAAGTTTAAAAATACATCGGGATCATTTTTGAAAGTAACGGATTAAATGTTAAAATAATAACTCACGCGATAAAGTTTATTAAATATAAAAATTACGCGTTGAATGTGAAATAAAATGTCATGAATGAATTATCATGATGCAAATGATGTCAATGAAATGTAGACTAATCATAGTCCATATGAAATGTACGTGATGTCATGATCATGAATTTGCCGCTAAACCTTCAAGGTTACGCGAATTTGGAACAAGTAAACCAAGTTTACTATAAATGTTGAAATAATGAGGCATAAATTGTGTCGAGAAATGACCTGAAAGTACGGGTTGTCACATTTTTGCATGAGAAAAACATTTAATTAAGCATAATGACAGCAGACGTGAAACAATGTTAAGTAAAATGATAATAAAAAAAGTTGAGAAAGCATAATGAGTTATCACGAAAAGTACATAGAGTATTTTTAGCTTTTTTCCATGGTTTTATAATCTCTAGTAAAAATACTTTATAATTGTACTTAAATTTACCAGTCTAACTCGCGGGTTACTTAGCCTAGTATTCTAATAAAATGAAAGTATACTAGTATAGTAACTTATTTACCTCATTCTGCTTGATGACTGCCCAGATGACGCATAGACTGAGAACGAGGGAAGTGGTCTTCTAACAAAAGGATGGTCCAATAGCTGACTAGCAGTTGTCCGATCTCTTGGGTTAACATGAAAGCATTGAAATATGAAATCCTTAGCTTCTTTAGAAAGAGAATCAGGAACAGGTGGAGCAATACCACTTCCGATTCTAAATAACGCAGCCATCTGTTCATTGCAACATTGACATGCTGTTAAATAACTTATTCAAAGTAATAACCAGATTATTCGAAGTAATAACCAGCTTTCCTAATTTTAATTCATGGTAACTACCATGGCAATAATAAAAACAAAGAAATCACTAGGCTTTCCCATACACTTTAGCAGATACTAGATCAAATAAGGTGAATAATTTTGTTTGTTTAAAGGCTATCAGCAAAACAGCATGTGCACACATTTAATAGTAAAGAAAATCTACGTACACATTCCATTGGGGAGTAAGGAATCCGACGTGTCAACATCTCCAAGACAGTGCAACCAAGGCTCCAAATGTCAGCTGCAAGTCCATACCCCTTATTCTTTTGATTGACAACCTGCAAAGTTTGACTCGCATCAGTTAGAGACTTAAAACACATAAAGCGTCCACCAAGATGTTTGCACATTTTAAATCCCTATAAAAAAGCAAGAAAACTTTGACATTAGAAACCCACATGTTTCCGGATGCTAGAAGTTTACAAACTCTTTGACATCAACAAAATCTTTAAATGCATGTGAAGACGTAAAACAGAACATTGCAGGAGGGAGTCATCACTATATTTATGACGAAAACAAATCGCCATGAAGCATACAAGCTATTTCTGTCTAAAGAAAGAGCATGTGACTTTTGAAATAGATTCATGTTCAGTCACATGTGGTAAGTTTAATAAGAACCATAGATTAGCCCATGATATATATAGAGGCAAAATCATGGTAAGTTTGACAATAACTTTAATGAAGATATGCATTCCTAAATATTAACCAAAAACCAATATAGTAATACTAAACCTACGATATAAATTGATTTCATCTATCGCATGGTATGTTAAACTAAAATAACATACATGCAACGTAATATTGAAAGAACATGTTTTCAGTTGCAGTACCTGTGCACGACACTTGATCATGTAGATACTTCAGACCATGTAAGATCCGCCGTGTAACGAGGAAACTTGACAATCTTGAAGATGATACCTCGGTAGAGACTTAAAGGAACCTTTGTCACAAGCTCAAGAAATATATACAACTTTGACTCATCCTGCAAAGCACATCATGTATAAAGATAAGTTTCCCAAGTTGCCCAACGATAACTTGAAGAGGTAACTTATCTTTTAAATTGACAAACAGTAATAGAAACAATTAGTCAAGAGAAAGACCGCCCAATTTATTATGCTCAAACAGATAATTGTAATGCTACACGTATTTCACTATCAATTTAGCACACTTGCGGAAACATAAAACATTAAGAAATTATAATTTAAACGTAGATATACATTGGCAATGGCAAATGAGAAATGCTTCTTTTAAAAGCATCATGCAAACTACAAATGCATAAAATAATGTAGATTGTAATACATACATGGGGCATCAAAGGAGCTAGTAGCTACACCTACACCATAACTATGTCTCGAAGCTGAACCGCTTTACAAATTCAATTAATGATGGGTGGGACAGTGCCTCAAGAAACCCCAGCCTCTTTATATTTTCAGGGTTCTTAGAACTAATAAAACAGATAATAGAAAATAAATATGGAGCGAGACACTATAAAGAGCAGATTACACCAGGCTAAAACATCAAAAAATAATAGTGAGTTACAAAAATAAATTGCCCAAACAGAAGCATTGGTAGAATTTATCTTTGAGATAACTCAACTGTGGCAGAAAGGTTGTAATTACAGAAGACAAAGATTTCAACTTCTAATGCTCTATGGAAATAACTTATCGTCCTGCTTATATCCCCGGTGACAAACGGAAGACATCAACATTATCTTTACATTGAACCCAAGGCTATCAAGATCCAGCATGTCTGCAAAATATACTAGCAGTGGTTTTGAGAAACGTAGCAGCGGTAACTAGCGAACTAGCAGTGGTTTCGAGAAACGTAGCAGTGGTTACCAAAATATACTAGCAGTGGTTACCAAAATATACTTTCCTCATCCGCCCTTTTTTCAATCACATATTTCGCAAACACCTCATTCCAAAAACGTCCTCCCATCCCACTCCCAACAACCTTAAAATACCGCGGATACCTCGGAACTAAACTCTCCATAAAATCATTAGGAAAACCAAACTCCCTCTTAACATGAACCAACTTATCCGTACTAACTACATTATTTTTCGACATCATCAACAATTAATTGAATTGAATTGAATTGAACTAATAAATGTTATAAAAAAGAAACAAATGGAATGAATAAGAAGAATAGCAACACGATAGGCGAAGGAGGCAAGGTTAGCATCTAAGCTGTGGTGATCGTTTGATTGATGGTTTGGATCTGTGTTGGATCTGGGTAGCATGGGGAGAGAGGGTAGCAATGGGTAGAAGTTCATGTTAAAGTTTAAAAAGTGAATTGGCAGGTTTTGTTAAAGGTGAGCATGTAAAAATAGTTAAGGGTACAATAGTCATTATAATTTAAAAAGTATTTAAAAGTTATGTAAAAAAAAATATAAAAGTACAAAAAGTACAAAGTTAAAAAGGGCGCTCAAAGTAATTCGCTTAAGTCGCTCAGCATTGGGAAGGAGCAAAAGGAATAAAATAATATTTTCCAAAGTTTGACTTTTTCCTTGAAAGTATCAAAAAAAAATCGCTCGAATCTTAAAAAGTCGCTGGATATAAGTCGATTAAAAATCATAGGTACGAAAAGGTAATTTCAATGATTGGGTTCTGAAAAGTGGAAGGACACTTGGCACTCTTAGATTGGAAGGAAAAAGTCGCAAGTCTCAAAGTCTATTTTGGAAATACCCCAACTTTTTTCCTAAAAAGTGTTGACATCTTGAGCAAAACATGTGTTTTCATAATTACCCCTTTTTTAAATGCTTTGATGCTGTGATTTACTATTTTCACGATTTTGGACAATATGTCCCTTATTATGTGAATTCAAATTATGTGACTTGGCTTGAGCATGCACAACTGTTTAGTGATGCATTGATAGTATTTTGGGAAGTGACTCCCAATATATTTTTGGGAAGTGGCACCCAGTGTAAATTTGGGAATTGGCACCCAAAAAATGTGGATCAATATCGTGTGTTTGTAGTCTAAGGCTCAGGCATTGCTAGCTTGCGATTTTCGTTAAGTGCTTATACTCGTATATCTTGCTCACTATTGTCCCTCACTATATCATTTACAGCTTCGTGGTTTAACTTTTAAACCTACGAGCTCTCCAACTTTGTGTTGACATTTTCGAGTATCCATTTTCAGGTGCTAAGAATGAAGTTTCTTAGAAGGTTAAGTATTGGGCTAGCTTAGCAAGACTTAAGATAAGACCCTCCTGTGTTATATCCCATGGAGTTGCATTATGACATTTTTCCTTATGATGTAGTTTGGCTTTGAGACTTATGTTTGGATTCTAGATTTTGCACTTATCCCGGTTGTGGGAGTTTTACGACCGTTATCTATCCTATTGTTATGCATTCTAGTATTTTTTTTATTTAGACACCTTGTGTTCTTGATTATGAAGTCATACCCCGTAAATGCCATTTCACTGCGCCAATTTTGGGGTGTGACATATTGGTATTAGAGCCTTGGTTATAGAAAATTAGGTGGTTTAACCTAGACTATAACCTAGGAACCTTCATATAGTTTTGCCTAATAGAAAGTACGTGTGCAATTATTTGTATGCTTACCCTGCAATTTTTGATGCCTAGTAATCGACTTTATAGACCCCAGAATTGAGTTCATTTCTTCAAGACCATTGAGTTTCTGGCAACTTACGGCCTAACCTCAAGACTGTTCTTGTTTGATGAGTTGCGAGGTTGAGTTGAACTCAAGTTATAATTAACTTAAGGTTTTTGAGGAAATTACTCAAGGATGGAATATGTTAGAATGGCGTGAAGTGATGATGATAAGGTGCGGCATGATGCTATCCTAAAAACGCCTGACTAACGTTTTTACGATAACATGATGTGGCGTGGACTTATCAAATTCATGGATTGTCAGATAAAAAGTTGAGTATAAGAGCATGACACGTATACCGACCTACCCGACCTATCTTCTGTCTAACGTTTATCAATGTCCTTCCTTGTAGAAACATGCCCCCAAGAAGATTGACACGAGTTAACCAACGTGTTCCAACCTAGAGGGGTGGAAGGACTGGTAGACGATGAGGTAGAGGAGGTGGTCGTGGCACTGGGAATGACGACAACAACAATGGGAATCCTGACTTTGCTACCATTATCGCTAAAAAACTACAGGAATTGCTACCCACTATTGTCGCTCGAGTTGGCAAACACATCAGTAACCAAGAAAACAACGTGAGTAGGAATGATCATGCGGACAACGGTGATGGAAGTGATCACGCCAATGATGGTAACCATAACAACGGTAATAAAGGATGCTCGTACAAGGAATTTTCAGCCTCGTACAAGTAATTTTCAGCCTGCAAACCAGTGGAATTCGATGGTAATGGAGGAGTTTTGGCTTATACCCGGTGGGTCGAGAAGATGCAGTCGGTAATTGACATAAGTAAGTGTGTGAATCATCAGAAGGTAAAGTATGCTACATGTTCATTGGCTGGAAAGGCGTTGACCTGGTGGAACACACATATCCAAGCCAGAGGGAGTGAAGCTGCCATAGGCATGACTTGGGATGATTTTAAGGCCTTGCCGAAAGAAGAATATTGCCCAAACAATGAAATTCAGAAGATAGAGCATGATTTCTACGACCATGCTATGGTAAGAGTTGGTCATGCGGCTTATACGAATCGATTTCATGAGCTTACTAAACTAGTACCTCATATGGTCACTCCTGAATCCAAGAGAATTGAAAGGTATATCTATGGTTTGGTCCCTGAGATTCGTGGGATGGTGAAAGCGACTGAGCCTGCTACTATTCAAAGCGCAATACTGAAATCTGCAGCCTTAACGAATGAGATGGTTAGGAATGGGTCATTGTCTAAGTGTGGTGATAAGAGGAAGGCCGTGAGTGATCCAAGTAAGCAAGGAGGTGCAAAGGGTGACAATAAGAAAGCAAACTGGGGAAAAGGATTTGTGGCAAATAGTGCCGTAAAAAAGGAGTATCATGGCCCTTACCCTAAATGTGCCAAATGAAACTACCATCATCTAGAGACTAGGCCATGCCAGGTATGCTTTCACTGCAACCAACCTGGTCATATGGCAAAGAAGTGTAGGGCAGTAGTTAAACAAGTGACACCGATGAATGCCGTTAACCCGAGGCCTTGTTATAAGTGTGGAAGCCCAAATCATCTTCGTAGTATGTGCCCTAGGTTGGGTAGGACACAAGTACCAGTGTAGAACAACCTGAATCAGGCCTTACCAATTGGTGGAAACAATGCAAACCGTGGTAACAATGGCAACTCGGCTCGTGGCCGGGTATTTGTGATGAATGCAGAAGAAGGACGCCATGACCCGAACATCGTGACGGGTATGTTATCTTTAAACGACCACTATGCTACTATGTTATTTGATTCTGGTGCCGATTATAGCTTTATTTCCACTAAATTCATGCCTTTGTTAAATGCGGAACCGAATAGTCTAGGTTTTAGCTATGAAATTGAAATAACAAGTAGTCAAAGGGTAGAAACCAATAAGATTGTTCACAGGGTGCAAAATAGAATTAGAAGGCTATACTTTTAACATCAACTTAATACCTTTCAGACACAGAAGCTTCGACATGATTGTAGGAATGGACTGGTTGTCCAAGCATAGAGCCAAAATAGTCTGCCATGAGAAGATGGTCCGAATACCACTACCAAACGGTGAGTTACTTAAGGTTTATGGAGAGTGACTTGAAGAAAAGGTGAAACATCTCATGAGTGTGAAGGCAGATGAACAAAAACTAGAGGATATACCGATTGTGCGAGACTTTTGAGAAGTTTTTACCGGCGACCTAACAGGATTACCCCCTTCCCGAGAAGTTGAGTTTTGCATAGACCTAATTCCTAGAGTAATGCCAGTTGCAAAATATCCCTACCACTTTGGCACCTACTGAGATGGAGTAGTTGTCTAGCCAACTCCGGGAACTCCAAGACAAAGGTTTCATTCGACCTAGTTCTTCGCCATGGGGAGCACCGATGTTGTTCGTCAAGAAGAAGGATGTTCATTTAGGATGTAAATCGAATTACCAGGAACTAAACAAACTAACCATTAAGAACCACTACCCTCTCCCGAGAATCGACGACATATTCAACCAACTGCAAGGCTCACGATACTTTTCCAAGATAGATCTTCATTCTGGCTGCCATCAGTTACAAGTACACGAAGGGACATTCCGAAAACCGCGTTCAAAACTTGATATGGTCATTTCGTGTTTATGGTCATGCCTTTTGGGCTAACAAAAACACCGGCGGTTTTCATGGACTTGATGAACCGAGTATGCAGGCCATACTTGGATAAATTTGTTATTGTATTTATCAATGATATTTTGATCTATTACAAGACCAAAGAGGAATATGAAATGCATCTGAAGTTAATTCTAGAGTTACTTAAGGAGGAGAGACTGTACGCCAAATTCTCGAAGTGTGAATTATGGCTCCAGAAGTCCAATTCCTTGGACATGTGGTTAACAAAGATGGTATTCATGTGGATCCCAGCAAGATCGAAGCAGTGAAAAATTGGGAAGCCCCTAAGTCCTCAATAGAAGTCTGCTCATTCTTAGGACTGGTAGGTTACTACCAACGATTCATCGCAAACTTCTCCAAGATTGCCAAACCCCTTACCTCGCTGACACAAAAGAACAAGAAATACGATTGGGGTGAAGAACAAGAGAAGGCCTTTTAGACGTTGAAGGATAATCTGTGTAATGCACCAATGCTGGCCCTCCTCGATGAACCAGAAGACTTTGTAGATACTATGATGCATCATGCCAAGGTATTTTTTTAACTAAACAATATGCACACAGTAATATGGATTATATCCTAAGCAGTTATAACGTATAAAAGAAATATAAGCAAGCACATACCATAAATCTGTAAATACAAAAGATAGCTATATTTATATAAAAGGCATTAAGTAACGTGAAAGTACAATCCATTACTAAAACAAATAAAAAGAATAACTTTGGGACTGTGGTCGGTCCATTTCTTCATTGCTCAAGCCTTTATACCGTTGTAGCGACTGCATTGCTAGAGATAACATAGCATAACACAAGTGCAAGATATTTAGAATATGTGCTTTGGAACTTTTGTTCAAAGCACGGATTTCACTTATCTCCCACTTACGTTATGCTCATTCATATCCAGCAAAGCGACTGCGACATCATTGTTTCCACCTATTCTGAAACAAAAGTCAATTAGATAAGGTAATGGATCGTCCAAAAATTTAAAGAATTCAAACAAACATGAGGATATTTAAATAAATTTCTCACAATTTTCGCCACTACAATTCAAAAAGAGAGAAACATTCTCATATATCCATGTGTATAATAAAATAGTAAAACTGTTGATGTTTGTATATATTTATTAAGTTTCATTTGAAAATTACATTCTTGCAACCTAGTACTAGCTAAATTAGAAATGTTATTCGCATATAAAGGTAATTGAAGAAATCATTGCAATAAAAGATGACCCATTTGATGAGGCTCAGATTTGTAAACTAAAAAAAGGATCAATAGGCCATGGCTACAAACTAAATAACCTAGCCCGCCAAGGAACAGATAACATCACCCTCGCCTGAAGTAACTAACAAACATTCAAATCGACATACATACGTTCCTTCATAAAATAAAAAAGGTGACTTATTTTGAGTAAATTAGAATTACAAAAACAGCCTAAAAAGTAAGTGTATTAGCGTTATCTAATCTGCGTGGAAAAAACTTTTACATGTGACATGCACCGAATACCTACGATAACAACACCATTGGCAAGCTGGAAACATGAATTCAAACATATGAATAGATCCTTAATGAGCTTTGGAACTCTAAAGACGATCGAAAATCTTTCGAATTCTAAAGATACAAGAACATATATAAGAACACACTTCATTTTGCCACATCAAAATAAAATACAACTTATAGAACTTGTGATTATACACAATTTATAACATCGTGAAACAACTATATGTTGGCCTAAATAACGACATACATACAACATTTGCATATAAAAATACAAACAAATTTTCATAGATCCTTTATCATTTTGACTGCGATAATAGTGGTTGTTAAGTTGAGTCAACTTTGCGTTAAACTATTCTACCATTTTGAACATGACAAAAAAAAAACAACAACACTGCAATGATCATTACAGCCAAATAAAACAAAGCTTCTAGCACTAATGAAATCAGCAGTTATGGCCATAACTTATACACAGTGTATAAAATCAACACTTATGACCAACCATCAAACTTTAAAAGATATCAAGAAATATTCATGACCATAAATCTAAGCCAATTCAAGCTCGCACTCAACCATCGAACCATTTTGCGCAACCAGCGAATAGCAAACAACGCTTATGAAATCAATAGTTACGACCACAACTTCTACACTATGTATAAAATCAATAGTTACAACCACATATCAGACTTTAAAGAATATCATGAAGCACTCATGACTATCAGAATGCGTACAAAAACACACACACATTTGGAAATCCAATAACAACATTCAAATTAAGAAAAAGAATTTGAAAGACAATAGCTGTCAAATAAAACACAACCTGTAGCACACCATAGAAAATCAACACTTATCATCACATATCAGACTTATCACAAAGCTTAAACAAACACAAACACATATCCACTAATAGCATACAAACTATGTTAACACAAATATCACGTAAAAACGTTATTTTTATTCTACGGTCTCTCAAAGTTTTGATAATGACAAATATAAAAACTATACGACATAAAAGTTTATGTAACCAAGTTATTAGTCGTAAGTTTACATTCAGACGTCAATCAATTTAGGTATGAATAATGTGATTATAAAGCCCGTCGAATAATCAAAGAACCTAAATGCTTAAACATTTGTTAATCATATCTAAAACATGTGTTTTCATTATTTAAAACTAGCAAACAGTTAATTATGTAATTAAAACTAATAAAACAAATAATTAAGTGAAACTTTGTTCCCAAGCAAAGTTCAAAATCAACCTTCTTCTAGCATATCTAATATAAAGATTTTTCCCAACATTTGTAAAATACACTAGACAAAAGAGTGTCTCCAGACGCTCCATGTTTGTTTACGCATTGCTAATAACATTTATATTCGGAGTGCTCAAAGTCTTGGAAGCTTTGAACCAACAGATTTTGGACAACCAGAAGCAATGCTCAACTTCTAAACGCGCAATGCTCAGCTTCTAATAACATTTATATTCGGAGTACTCTAAGTTGACGACAATTTAGGTTGAGGTGCAAAATTCCACGGCCACTTACGCTATAGCAAAAGCAAGATCCACTCGTCTTAAAGATGTACAAAACTTGATAAAATTTCCAATCCATAATTGGTAATAGAATAACATTTAACAACGGACAACCAGAAGAAACCGAGGCAATACCTATATCACTTACATTGGAACATGCAGAAAGATCAAGAGTGCGCAACCTAAAGCAATACATTTGCACATTCGTTAAACAAGATTCCAAGACTCCAACAGTACAACCAGTCAAGAACATGAGTCTAGCTGCCTAAAACGATTGAGCAAATTGTTAAGGATATCGGAGGACGAGCTAGTCTCGATCTTTTTTTTGGTGTAACTTTTCCAAAATTAAATATAAAGTATCCTCAACAAGGTTTCTGAAACAAATGAGATGCTTTTTAATACCTGGTTCCATTTTTTATAAGGTTTGTGAAACAAATACCAATGAAAATAAACAAAACGTGATAAAATTGCTTTTCCTCGCCCCAAACAAACGAACTCGATTGATAATATAAATCTATTTTACTCGTATTAAACAAACATTTTTATAAAGCCAAAGTCAATAAAGTCGGCCGATACATCATAGGATGATAGTTTACGAAGTTGGTCCCTCAACTATTATTTTTTGCTATAAGCAGTTTAAAATAAGCAATCATACAATGTGTTTTGGAAAATTCTGTATAATTTAAGATACAAAGCTTGTTCGGCAACACAAGCTGTTATCATTAGCAGATTTTTAAGCGCTACTTTTTCAAATGGTGTTAAAAGAAGCTTTTTTAAATGTTACTATTAACTGATAACTCACAACTCATAATTGTTGTCACATCTAATGCTACGGCTAACTTTGATTCTAATTGCTTTCGCCCAAACTTTGCATGTATCACAATTTTAACAACCAGTTTGTATGCATCTGTCCAAACATGCACATCAAAACTTCAAAATCCATCAAAACATATCCTTCAAATCATAAAATGGAAATGCTGCCAAAAAAAAACATTGATTTAAGTTCTAATGCAATTTTGAACACTTCTCAGAATGTTTGAACTCCTGCAAGCCCATATGCCATACACCACCATACTGCCGTGGCCACCATTTTGCCTATTCGCTTATATATCCACCGTAACCATTAGTATATTGACGCGTTGGATCCACAAAGTCCTCATCATCATCAGATGCTGGGAGATTCAGGTCAAATAATGGCCGAATAGTATTATTTGAATGTGAACCTGTCAAGCTTTGTTCATTTTGGTTCTCTTCTGAGTCGCGGTTGACTGTGATAGTTTGCACATTTGGGTGCTCGGCTGACTGTGGTGGTTCTATAATTCTTTCATTCTGCAGGTTCTCTTCTAAGCCACTACTGACTGTGATGGTTTCTTGGTTTGAGGGCTCGGCTGACTGTGATAGCTCTCTTCCTTCATTTTGGTTCTCTTCTGAGCCGCTACTGACTGTGATGGTTTCTTGGTTTGAGGGCTCGGCTGACGGTGATGGTGATGGTTCTATTCTTTCAACTTGGTTCTCATCTGAGCCACGACTGACTCTGGCAATTTGATGGTTTGAGGGCTCAGCTGGCTCTGGAACTTTTCTTTGCCGCCGAATAGATGGTTTCTGGCTAGCCTTTTCTTTCATGTTCTTGACACGGAGTCTTTTGGCAATACAAGAAGGACATGGGCATGTTGATAAGTGTTTTGACCCACTTGGTGGCTGAATGCAAATAATGCACTGGCATCCTGTTCTATGACGTGGGTGCTTCTTGGTTACATTTGATGGCTCTGGTGCAACTCTCGCTTCAACTGTTGCTTGTGGTTCAGGTTCAAGATTTCTAGTCTTGGTCTTTTTTGAAGATGCTGCAAGTCATGAAAAAAGATAAATTTATTAGCAAATATATATTCATAGAGGAATGTTATGCAAAATAAATTTATCATGATCATTTCACCGATCGTCCTGAGAGTTATATTCTTTATCTTCTTTGCAACCGACTTGTCCTTTGATCTAGTGCACCAACAAGAACAAAGATGAGTTTGCCTGTTCGCCTATCTAATAAGGAAAAGCATTTTAATCTAGTATCAGACTTACGGAGCTTTCTTTGGAGGGGGAGTTGGACTTCTCACAACTGCTTTGCCCTGTACGCACAAATAATGAATTAACTACATATTGTCAAGACCAAATTTCAGTACTGTTGTCATCTCTATGTTATTTTGTGATTATGGTAACTGATATGAATGAACTATATGATTTTCTTGAAAATTTAATGGACTCTTAGTCTTCAGTGCACTCATACCTGCCCCCAAACACTAAACTTAGTGTTTTGACTTCTTTTGATATGCTAATATTATATTTTACATAGTCATACATCATGTGATGGATCGGTAATCCAAACATTATTTATCCAAGCGAGTTGATGTATAGTAAAGTACCTTGCTATTACGAGGCGCGTGGTTCTGTGGATTCTTTCAATGTGGGATCAAATGCAGAGATCTTTCTTTTCTATCAGCACTACGACTTGTGGAACCAATTTCAATGTGCTTTCCTTGGCACGTACAGGGGTTCAGCTGGCACCATATTCGTGGAGCACTTATTGAATCAATTGCCTTCCCTTGCAAATATTAGCAAGTGTAGGCAGTGAGTTCTTTCCTTTGATTTTTTTACGGTACTTGTCTCAGCCTTGTCCTATAGATAACGATCATCCAAACAGAATCAAAAGGTTGTCAGGTTTGCATGTTAAAACTGTCAAATACTCCATAAGAGCTAACTGAATGAAAAGGCTTTTACTCTTTCACAGGTATCCTGAATACAAGGTCAAAGTTACGTGTTAGCCAGACAAAAAGACAAACCTGACTCGCCAAGGAAGGTGATGTAGCATTTTGGTTTCCTGTTACAAGATGTCCTTGTTTATTTAATATTTCTTGAACCATACGTTCGAATTTCTTAGTGGTCTTCATTTTAACTCCATTGACCACCAATTCAAAGGTCCCGTTTCTACAACAAGGGGATGGTACAGGTTCCTGAACTTCGGTGGCAATGAAATCAACTTCAGACAGCTTACGCTTCTGTTTTTTACGTTGACTCGTCGATCCCACTTGAAATGCTTCCTCTTTGCAGAAACAGGAACATTTGTTGCCACTATGTCCGACTGACCACTTGCTGACGCGTCTGGTTTCCTTTGGCAACCTTCAAAACCATAGCCAATTTGTTTTTGGCTTTTGCCGCAGTTTTATTATTTGACTTGACAATGCCCTATAGATAACATTCATTTGAACACAACTTTCTAAATAAGTTGACAAAAGAAATGCGTTTAACAAGTATCCAGAATACAAAGATGAAGATACAAAAAAATAAAAATAAATATATTCAAGCCATGTGCCTAAGTACACCAACCTGGGCCACTTGGCTAAACGAGGAAGCTGATGTAGCATTTTGGTGCCCAGTCACAAGCTTCGGTTTGGGATCCTATGAAAAATTCAAATGATAATGATTTGATCTATAGCATGTGTTATATACTGTTCTTCGACATATAGAATTGAGTACCTTCTTGCTCTTGATTTTGACCCCATTAGCCACTGCCACAAAAGGATCATTGCCACCATGATCTGAGGATACATGTTCTTGTGCTTCATTGGGAGTATCAACTTCAGACAATTTGTGCTTCTTTCTTGAACTATTGCTGGTTGATCCAACTTCAACACTCTTCTTCTTTGCAAAAAGGGGAACCTGGGGTGCCACCAAGTCTGACTCAACCCTTGGAAATGCATTTAGTTCACCTTGGCTAACCATCGAAGCAATAGCCGATTTGTTTTTGCCTTTTCCCCATCAACATTGTTTAACTTGACAATGCCCTATATATAGATAACAATCATTTGAACAAGATTTAATAAATAAGCTGACAAAAGAAAATCATTTATCTGGTTAATGATGAAAATACGATGAGTAAAATTCGAACAACATAAGTTACCCTTGTATCCCTCACTCTAGACATTGAAGCAATCGCACCCCTTGGCAAGTGGTTAGATGATGATTCAGGTGAATTTTTCGGTATCCTATGATCAGATTTCTCTGAGGATCCAACCTACTAAAAGTCACTAGAAGAAGAAAATATAGATCATTGAGTTATAATATATCACTATACCTTTTTACAAGGAAACTTCTATAAGACTGATCACAAAGTAATATTTGTTATTGTTACCTGTATCTCCTAAAGACAGTTCCATAGCTTGAAGATATAAATAAAATTCGTCTAGGACGTACATTCGGCCCTTATTTTTGGGCGAAGTCCTAAATTTAAATCTCCAGTCCTCTCCTTGAGTGTCTTGACACACTACTTGTGTTGATTCCTCATCATTGATAGAAGGAAAAAGTTTCTGTACAATATCAATATATAAACATTACTACACTTAATGCTGTATCAATGCGACTAAAACATTTACTATTGTTAGTTATGCTAAGTTGTTACATATGTATACTAACCTCCGCACAGTTCTTCGGTAGCACCAACCACCTACTCTTCCCGGTATCAGCGGCGGTCAATACCTTTTCAAATAAGGGAATAAGTATCACCTTGGGTTCTTCTGGAACCTCCTGGATTTCTTCTTCCCCTAAACCGATCACAATCTGAGAATTTTTTCCAATACACCTACACACATAACATTAAACTCACTCAATTCATTCAATAGCTTGAGTTAAACGCTCCCAGAACACAAAAAGTGTTTTCTTGGTATGCATTTAAATACCCGTTTAATCTGTTACCAAACCACCCATTTAGTACTTTACACATCTAATAGAGAATCGAACATATATATTCAAAGAATCGAAAAGATACCCTCTTTAATCTCTTCAACCTGTAGATTTGTCATTCTAGGAGCGTAACGATATGACACATTGTTTTCAAGTCCTCTTCCAGTTTGACGCTTTTCCTCACGAGTTTGAGCACTAGCTCCAGTTTTTGATGATGTTTCACTTGCATTGTGTTCAAGGGCAAGAGGAGTCGCGGTGATTGTAGTAGTGTCATGAATAGCACGAGGAGTCGAGGTGATTGTAGTAGTGTCATGATTAGCGAGTAGTCGGGTGACAATAGTGTCATCATTAACACAAGGAGTAGGGGTAATAGTAGTGTCATCATTAGCACGAAGAGTTGCGATGATAGTACTTACATCAATAACACGAGGAGTCTCGGTGATAGTTGTGTCATCAATAGCATGAGGAGTCGGGGTGATAGTGTCACCATTTGCACGAGGAGTCGGGTGATAGTATTGTCATTAGCACGAATAGTTGGGCTATTCGTTGTGTTATTAACACAAGGAGTCGAGGTGATAGTTGTGTCATCATTAGGGGTTGGGATGATAGTAGTGCCACCATTAGCACGAGGAGTCCGGGTGATAGTAGCATCATCATTAGTTTCTTCAGAATCAGACTTGTGATTCTGAAACATAATTGCATTTGTTAGAACCAAACAATTTTTTGCAAGAAGTTCAATTGATGATTATGTATATTCACCCTTACCAAATTCGCATGCTGTGCCACACAGCCTCGACACTCAATTCACTGTTTATCTCGTCATATAATGAGGAGGAAGCAAAACATCCACAATGAAAATCCTGCATCCATTATAAAACAAAGTTTTAATTATAGGCTATCAAAATAATAATTTGGTATAACAAAATCCGTTCTAACCTTTTGGCATGATCGACAAGTTTTCCAACCTTTCAACGTCTTATGATACACAGAGCAAAACTGGTTGCGCCTGAATGCAACACTGAAATTAATTCATTAAGAGTCAGAACAAGTTAAAACCTTTAAAAATAATAGGATAACAAGAAGAAACATAAAGAAATAGATCGTGAATGAGTTTAATGAATCATGCACAGCTAATAAACATAAACTGGAAGCTGATCGAATTTCAGTTATAGGCTTATAGCACGTAGCTCGATGTACAATTCTTTGATACTATACGCACGTATAACATGTACATATATATTATAAAATTTATTCACGCTTAATAAAAATTTATAGATCAATTGATCTATGCATATAACATGTACATATCAATTGTAAAAATGTGAGCACATATAACACGTACAGATCAATTGTTATATGTGCGAACAATATCACAGAATTAAAATATATAAAATTTATTCACGCTGTATCAGAATGTCTAGATCAATTGTTGCACTTGATCTATTTGCACCAAAAGTGTGCACCATTGCAGGTTGGTAAACTTTCGTACTGAATAAACAAATCATTGCATGCTAACATATTATAACACAAGAGTTGTATTACCCGAAACAGCATTTACAACAACGTCAAATTTGCTAATAAAATCGATCTTAAGTGTAAGTGACAATCAGACATTAATAAAAGTAACTTACAAGCATTGATCGCAAAGATCGACTTCACGACCACCAGATTTCCAACCTGGTCTTGATACAGCCATACTTTTACCACAAAATTCATTTGAGCAGGTCTTGATTGAGCAGGAAGATGAAGCTTTCATGCCAGATGAGGAAGCCATTGTATGTCTCTTTTACGAAACCCAGAGAAATGATGTAGTAAAATGAGTTATTACGGAGTTCTTGTCGTCAAAGCGATGTTCTTCAAATCTACAGTTTACAGGCTTTTAATCTCAAGGAATGTAGATTTATATTTATTGGTGATATTGAGTGTTCTAGCAATGAAAAAGTTGATGATTTTGGATAAAGGGTCAAAGGCATGTACTTTCTATATTTTGTTCTATTGGGGCTTATGGAAATGCAAAAGTTTTGGTCATGCCTTCTCCTTTATTCTATTATAAGTGCTTTAAGTTTAGATTTACAAAGAAATATTTGAGTTGACGGACGTTAAGATTGATAGACGGTAAGTTGACATTTATTTTAGTAAAAAAATTAACGGATGTTAAAAGTGATAAACGGTAAGTTGACGTTTATTTTATTTAAAAATCAAAATAAAATTTAAATTAACTTAATTACAAGGTTTGTCGACACGTGTAAAGTAAGATGAGTAGGTTGGGCCACGTGTTGCAAAACTATATACTAAGTAGATAACGGTGTTAATTAAGAGTGTGATGTGAGTACGGCGTTTGTATTGATAGACGGAAAGTTGACATTTTCTTGTCTTTGAGAATGAATAAAAACTTAACAAAAAGTTAATTAAGCGGTGGCATAGAATGGGCCAAGCATTAATTAAACATGTATAAGGGTTTATAATTTTATTATTTACATTGATTTATAAACCTTTTGTTTTTTAAACCTATCTTCACTATGTATAAACTTTATAAAGCTTTATAAACGCCATACTTAATCAAAATGCATTTAAATATAAAGAGGTTTGATATTCTAGACCCATTTATAAAACTATCTTCACTATGATTTATAAGTCTTAGACCTCTTCATCATTTTATAAACCTTTTCATAAATTACTAAAGTGGATGTCCTTATAAAGGCAGATTTTATGTAAGTAAAGAATGTTGATAAAGACTAGAATAAATGAATATGCACATAAATATTTATTTTGAAAATAGAAATATTTTATATAATAAAAAGCGGTAATTCGAAGTTATTTCATAAAGTTAAATGCTTGAGAAAATCAAATTGAAATAACATGAAAGATCAATTTTGCCACATGGCAAAATTAAGTCACCTAATTAATCAATGGAAGTCAAATTTGAAAATTTAACTTATCAAATTTGTCTTAAATTTGTTTTGCAAAAATAAGACAAAACAAATACAAATAGGCATGTGTTTAAAATAAAATAAAAAACTACTTAAAAAAGGTAATTTCTAAAACTTTAGAGGTTGGATGTAGATAACGTTATATTCGATTAGTTAATAAAATTTTCAATCAAGTACAAAACATTATAAAAGAATATGATCTTAAGTTTGGATTTAGTAAAAAATAAATAAATAAATAAATAACGGAGGCGCTTAGGTTATTTTGAGGTTTTGTATGGAAATATTTGATTGCGGAGGTTAAGAATGATAGAAGGAAAATTGTAATTATTTTATTTAGAAAGTTAACGAACGTTAAAATTGATGGACGATAAGTTGAAACTAATTTTATTTAGAAAATTAGCATATGTTAAGACACATGGATGGTAAGTGGACATTTATCTTATCGGGAACATCTAACAAAAATTAAATTAACTTAATTAAGTAGGTTTATCGGACACATGTAGGGTAAGGTGAGCAGATCGGGCCACGTATTGCAAAACTAAAGGCTAAATAGATAAAAGTGTTAATAAGAGTGTGATGTGAGTATGGCGTTTGTATTGATGGACGATGAAAATTGATATTTTCTTATCTATGATATTGAATAAAACTTAACAAAATAATAATTAAGCGGTGGGGTAGAGTGGGCCAGGCATTAAAAAAGCAGTTGTTATGTAAGTAAAGAATGCTGATAAAGATTGGAATAAATGAATGTTAACATAGATATTTGTCTTTTGAAATAAAAATATTTATATAATAGAAAGATGTCACATACTTCACAATTAATTCACATAGTTAAATGCTTGATCATAATTTCATAACCAAATTAAAATAAAATAGAAATATCAATTTTACCACATGACAAAATTAAGTCACCTAATTAATCGGTGGAAGTCAAGTTTGAAAATTTAACTTTTCAAATTAGTCTCAAATTCGTTTTTCAAATAATATGACAAAAAAAGTTACAAACATGCAAGCATTTATTAGAAATATATACTTAAAAATATGGGTAATTTCTAAAACTTTAAAGTTTGAATGCAGATAAAGTTATATTATGATTAGTTAATAAAATTTTCGATCAAGTACAAAAATAATAATAATAATAATTAATCTTAAATTCAATACTATATGCTTAAGCAAATATATTCATAATGTTTAATAGTTTTATAAATTCAACATGTTAACAAGACGTTGGGTTAAAAAAATAAGTTAAAGGCTTATTATTATTATATATATATATATATATATATATATATATATATATATATATATATATATATATATATATATATATATATATATATATATATATATATATATATATATATTTTTTTTTTTTTTTTTATTACGAACATCACTTTATTAGAAACTCATAGGATTTACAAAAAAGTGCATGTATTTTTGGATAAAGGGATAAAGGGTCAAAAATAAGTTAAAGGTATAAGTGTTTTAAGTTTGGGTTTAGTAAAAAAAAAATTAACATACATCTAGATTGTTTCGATGTGGCCTTTGTAGATAGATATTTAAGTTAACAGACGTTAAGATTGATAGACACTAAGTTAACATTTATTTTATTTAGTAAACTAACAGACGTTAAGATTGATGGACGTTAAGTTGACATTTATTTTATTCCAAAAATTAACGAACGTTAAGGCTCATGGACGGTAAGTTGACATTTATCTTATTTGGAAAATCTGATAAAACTAAATTTTACTTAATTAAGCAGGTTTGTCAGACACATATAGGGTAATGAGAGTAGGTTGGCCACGTGTTGCAAAACTAAAGGCTAATTAGATAACTGTGTTAATAAAAATGTAATGTGAGTACGGAGTTTGTATTGATAAACCAGAAAGTTGACTTTTTTTTTCTTTATTATTATTATTATTATTATTATTATTATTATTATTATTATTATTATTTAATCTTTGAGATTGAATAAAAACTTAACAAAAAAATTAATTTAGCGGCGGCATAGGGTAGGTCAAGTATTAGAAAAGCAGATTTTACGAACATGAATATTTGTCTTTGAAAATATAATATTTCATAAAGTTAATTGCTTAACCAAAACCAAATTGAAATAATAGGAAATATCAGTTTTGTCACATGACACAATTAAGTCACCTAATTTGTCGATGAAAGTCAAACTTGGAAATTTAGATTTATAAATTTATCTCAAATTTGTTTTCCAAATATTATGGAAAAAAAATGCATATATTAGAAAAAGAATTATACTTAAAAAGATGGGTAATTTCTAAAAACTTTAAGGGTTGAATATAAATAACCTTATATTATGTTTAATCAATAAAAGTTACTATCAAGTACAACACATTATAAAAGAA
This sequence comes from Chrysanthemum lavandulifolium, assembly GCA_022545495.1. Taxonomy (NCBI): domain Eukaryota; kingdom Viridiplantae; phylum Streptophyta; class Magnoliopsida; order Asterales; family Asteraceae; genus Chrysanthemum; species Chrysanthemum lavandulifolium. The sequence goes on along the minus strand of CM040246.1, from coordinate 143,758,414 downwards.
TCTGATCTTAAATTTGATATTATAAACTTAAGCGTATATATTCATAACTCTTGATAAGTTTAGAAAATTTAACACGTACCCTTAGTTAGATATCCAATATAAAAAAGTTAAAGTATTATTATTATTATTAGTATTATTTTTTTTTTTTTTTTTTATTTTTATTTTTTTTAACAAACACTTTTATTAAAAACTCATAAGATTACAAAAATTAGTGGGAGCCTCGAAACCAATGAGCCCACACCTCTAAAGAATGGCAAAATCAATCCTATTAAAATATGAATCACCGCAGACGCGCACCAACGTCCCGAGTCATAGAGAATCGTCGAATACGCTTAAGAAGGAACAGCGATCTTCTCAAGTTCTCCAAAAGAAGAAAAGGAGAAGGAGAAACACATATCCAATATCCCACATTTGGCAGATCGATTGACACGTTCTACCGTGAAGATCATCGATCGCACGCCCGTATAAAATCAATCAACCCGGATTGCGTCAAAGGCGACGAACCCGTAAGATCAACACATACGCCACGCCCACCATCCCAAGAGAGAGTACAATAAAATATTATTAATATTATTATTATTATTATTATTATTATTATTATTATTATTATTATTATTATTATATCATTTTATTATTATTATTATCATCATCATTATTATTATTAAATTAATCACCCCGACACTCAACATAGGCACAATATTACAAATATCAAATGAAAAACATGATTATTAGTACTCATAGTTGTCAGGATCCCGATCCTGATCTTATGATCTTACGATTTTACAATTCTATAAAGCAAAAACGATTCGGATCTTACGTAAGATCTTAGAAAGCTTAAGATCTTACAGGATCTCGATCTTGACCTTAGAATCTTAAGATCTAATCCGATCCGATCTTACGTTTCTCGAACCGTAAACTAAAAAACTACAAAGTTATGGATTATTTCTTAATAGAATTAAGAATACAACATATGATTCTTCCTAAACATTCAATTATTCATAATTTAAGACAATATTTTCATAAAAGATTCAAATAATTTTTTATTTATGATATATAATAATTTGTAAATTTGAATAATATTATAAAGACTATTAAAATGACATCGTAATAGGATCTTAGGATCTCGATCCGATCTTACGATCACGATCTAACAAAAACGAAAACGATCTTAGGTAGGATCCCGATCTTAACAACCTATTTATTACTATATGTAAATGAATATACAAAATTATACATATATCAACGGCTCATTCAAGATATTATTTGATAATTTGCTATTTAAACACCTTAAGTGTATAAGCGAGGTTTAACTAGTCCGACAAATATAGTCTAGAGGTTATTTTAAGATATTATCATCACTTGCAAAAAAAATTTAAACATAAACTTTACTAAAAAGGGAAAAACTTGGTTTAGCTAGCATATGCTGAAAGTGTACAAAAAAATATAAAAAAATATGAAGCGAATGCCTATAATGTCTACATAGATGGTTAATTTAGAAATCTTTTTTTATCAATGAAATTTCAATGAGTTAGTTTATTGTGACAAAATTTCAATTAGTTAGTTTATTGTGACAAAATGGATGTACGTTATAGGTGGTTGGTTTGGCTAGGTGTTTAGATTTAACGAATAGAAAGCCGCGACGCAATGTGGATTCTTTAATAGACGTGAATTTGGAACCGATGAATGACCGAAAATTTGTTTGTCTATTTATTTGGTTAGTCCTTGAAGGACCTACGTTGCAAAGACAATTCAAACCTTAGGGACTTTTTTTCGTGGCTACAAAGGACTTAGTTTGCAAGGACACTTAAACCTTAGGGACTATTTTTGCCAAATTGCTATAGATAGCAATTAATGCTACAAACTTTCTTTAGTTAGTCCTTGAAGGACCTACTTTGCAAATACAATTCAAACCTTAGGGACTATTTTCGTGGCTACAAAGGACTTACTTTGTAACGACACTTAAACCTTAGGGACTATTTTTGCCAAATTGCTATAGATAGCAATTAATTCTACAGGACTTACTTTGCAACGACACTTAAACCTTAGGGACTATTTTTGCCAAATTGCTATAGATAGCAATTAATGCTACAGACTTACTTTTGAACGACACTTAAACCCAGTGACTATTTTTGCCAAATCTTATAGATAGAATTAATGTTGCAAATTAAGTGTCTCTTTCTATAGTATATATAGTAATAGTAATATGAAGTAAAGAACTCAGTAGCATATTTTTATATGGTATCATCTATACTACTTATAATGGAGGATGACCTCTCCCAAAAAATTTTAAGATGTCATTAATGTGTTTTTAAGATTACAATTTTAATGCATAATGTACACAATAAATTGTTTTACTAATTTATCTTCCATAACATTTTAACGCTTCATTTATTATTTCTTTTTGAATTAGTTTAGTTTTAATGCAAAATGCACATATAAAGGAATATGATTTTAAAACGCATGCAAAACTACAATGTTTCAAAACTATTATTATATCGTAAGAGTGTTTCGATAACCAATCTAAATAAATTTTGAATTATTTTAAATAAAATTAACCACAAAAGTAAAAAGCGGTTTTTGTAAAAAGTCGCACAATTTTTTTAAGACAAATGATGCAAAGATGTAAATTCACAAGTGATAATTTATTTGATTTTATACATATTACACATATCTATACTACTTATAATGGAGGGATGACCCTCTCTCCTAAATTTTTAAAAGATGTCATTAATGTGTTTTTTAAGCATTACAATTTTTAATGCATAATGTACACAATAAATTGATTTTACTAATTTATCTTCCACAACATTTTAATGCTTCATTTATTATTTTGAATTAGTTTAGTTTTAATGCAAAAATGCACATATAAAGGAATATGATTTTAAAATGCATGCAAAACTACAAAGTTCCAAAACTATTATTATATCGTAAGAGTGTTTCGAGAACCAATCTAAATAAATTTTGAATTATTTTAAATAAAATTAATCACAAAAGTAAAAAACGGTTTTTTGTAAAAGTCGCGCAATTTTTTTATGACAAATGATGCAAATGTGCAAAGTGCTAAGTGATAATTCAATGATTAATGTATTAGTATATTAATTATTATACTTTTCATAGATAACTCTAAATGATTGCTTAAACATGTAAGTTTTCTTTACATTATAAGCATTCTTTTATTTATATTTTCTATCTATGTGGGACAAGTATTATAAACAATATTAATGATTCAAACATTTTCATAAATATATACTTTACAAGATGTATAAATTATAAGTACTCTTTTATATATTTTATATATATGAGACAAGTGTAATAAACAATATTAATGATACAAACATGTTCAAAAATATATATATATTTCATAAAAAAAATGTTTCTACTTACTTGTGACTACAGACCACTATCAACTAATTTGACCATAACCCCATAACATTATTGACTACCGCAACGCAAAATCACGCCACTTTCAATTGTGTTTATATGAATTAGTTTGATATTATCAATCACTTTTTTTAAAGTTACTCAAACTCATTATGTTTTCACTATTAGTAAAGTTATTGTAAGAGAAAAAACAAAATTGAAAACATTTTTTGCCGAAAATTTTATTACTTGATACCCGCCATCGCAACGCGCGGGTAGCCTACTATAATATTCTAAAGAGTTGAAATATGCGATATGAAACTTTTGACATCCGCAAATTTATCGTCACATAAAACGTTTCAGATTATAAAGCATGGTTCCTTGAAATTTTATTTTAGCAGATGCGCATGCGATCGCATGTGATCTCGCTAATCAATTATATATGAACTTTTGTAAATCTCTTGCTCTAGAAAATAAGGTAAAATTGAATTGATCAATAAAGATGTGATAAAGGGTTGCGGATTTAAGGGGAAAAAAAAAGGTAAATACACGTTTTTTCTAGTGACTATTGATAAAAGTGTCTAATGCTTTAATACCTGATACTTGACAAAGTAGTAGGTGATAATCATCTCAGTTGAAATTACTCTTACTCGTGTTTTTCACTTTTCATGAACTTCAAATACATTGGTTTCTATGTTTCTTTAGATTAAAATTAATTTATGTTTAAGTTTGATTATTAGTATTTTTACATCTATCATTATCATTTTATCAAATATTTATGAGCTAAAGGTTGTTATTAGAATTGCAATTAACAAGTATAATCAACATCAACATAAGGCTTCTTTTTTTTTTTGTTAATGGTGCCATATAGTTTGGAGTGTTAAATTGAACATAATTGTTTACTAAAGTATAAAAAGAAATATGAAGAGAATAATAAATATGTTAAATATCACCGATTATAAATATTAATTAACTTGTAAATATGATAATTAAGCTCAATAGTATTTCTATCTATGTACCGCCATGACACAAGTTAGAAAAAAAATATCAACATAAATATGTAATACAAGTAAGGGCATTATTAGGTAGAGTAACTTTTATTTTTGGATAATAAAGCATCGATGTATTTTTGACGAATTTTCTTTCGGTAGCTGATAAATCTTGTTAATTATGACCGAACACTAATATGTGATAAACTTAGTTCTAATCACACGTGATTTATAATCACATGTGATTTATATAGCGTAAATTTTTTCAAAACTGAGAAAAATAAGGTCTAGCCACAAATGAATAGATGTCTTTGGAGATTAATTAAGTTGGATAAAGAAATCAACCTTAACCATATGCAATTTATGAACATTGCTTACAATAACATATGATTATGAACTCCAAACTATAAATTTTTAAGAAAATGATATTTCTTCATTTTACTTGTGGCTAATAATCCTTCTACTTTCATAATTGTGACAAGTGGACAAATCAATAAACCAAATTGAGAGATATAATTAGTGTACGACACATGTCGTATTAATCTTTGGGTTGGTATGAGTTGAAAGATTAAGTAGAAGAGTATAGCTATTTCTCAACTATTAAACATCAAAAAAGTATGCATTTATCATGTATCAAGTCGTAATCAAAGGCGAACAACACACAAGTACAATCAAATACTCCATGAATTAACATCAATAAATAATAATACGTGAGTTTCCAAGTGCACAACATCTCTCACATGTGAATTTTAATCGTAAAATTTTAATTCCTAACAAAACAACATACACATGCAAAGTATATAAAAGTCTATTTATATTAAAAGATGTAAAAACGTTTCCTCTAGTGTTGAAATTTTTCAATTTATATGCTGACCATTTTATAGATAATGACTAACTTTTTTTAGATTATTATTTATTAAATATATTCCTGAATTCTCAAAATCGAAAATTAATGGTTGAATGTAGTAATTAAGAATTAAACAAAGATATCAGAACACACCATAAAAAGTATTACATACTTATATTATCATTAATGAATATAATACCTCTTCTTATAAGACATGTTCTATGACTTGTAATTCTTCTACTTGAGTAAATTACATTGTTCGTCCCTGTTGTTATATCAAAATCACTAGTTTCATCCCTCGACTTTATTTTTTGCATGAACCGTCCTTATTTTGAAAACTTGTAACACCAACGGTCCTTATCGATATCGATAAGGACCGTTAGTATTACAAGTTTTCAATGGATAGGGACTGTTGGTGTTACAAGTTTTCAAAATAAGGACGATTCATGCAAAAAATAAAGTCGAGGGACGAAACTAGTGATTTTGATATAACCACATGGACGAACGGTGTAATTTTCTATAGTTCTTATAATACACAAAATTAATAAGTTTAAATATTGTTTCATTTACATGTATTAATTTTCAATCATTCATAGTTTTATTTCAATTCATCATTCTTATTTTGTTCCTAACTATATTGCAACAAACATCCAAGACGTCTTCAAGCAAAATTCAGTTAATCGATATGAATTACCAATTTACGAATGATCACTAATAAAAGAAAACAATCATTGCATCAATATATGCAAAACCACATGATTGTATGCATACATAGAAAGACCCTAAAATACAAAAGTATTAAAAAAAAAATACAATGGCTAAGCTTAAAAAACATAGACATACGCATTTTTCCACACAGGTGCGTACAAACATAACTAAAACCAGTTTTAATACAAAACGATAATTTACCACTTAAAATTTATTATATAGATCTTAAATTGGATCAATAAATTAAAGTAAGCATGAAATAAATATGATTACAACCTAAGAAGATAAAGTAATTAAATTTTGACTTAAGCTAGTAACTATAAAGTAAATTAACATCAGAAAACTTACAAATACCGTAAGTTGGCGGTCGAGAAACAAATCAGATGCAAGGCTTCAATCAAAAGCTATGATAAGCAGTTTCATGTTGAGGCTTTTGGTTGACTCCTTTTCAAGTAGATGTGTTTTGATATTGAGAGGAAAATTAAGTAGGAAAGACAAACCAACAAATTAATGAAGATATATATAAATTTAAAGTGATTATAATGGAAGGGAAATTGTGTTTTAATTTGGGGCGTTTTGATTTCAAATTTTCAGTTGGCGCGATTATTGACGCGCTTTCATTTTCCAAAAATTTTGAAGTCTAATTTTTGTCGTGTCATAACTATTTCGTTAAAAATATAATATATCAATATTAACCATTTGTAGCATGTATCATAAATGTTGTGTAAGTACTTTTAAAGTAAATATGTATGTAACTATCTGAATGTATTTAGTTGGTAATTTGATATTTGGAAATAGATGGTATGAGTCTTATTATGTTTGTGTTTGTTTAATTAGTAAGATATTTTTTAGAATCTTAACAGAGTTGGAACGTATGTGTGAAATGTATCAGTGTTCCATAGATTGCTAGAGGTTAAAGGAGAAATTTGGATGGATGGAGAAAAATGTTTTAACTCAAAATGGTGGATGTAATGAATCATTCGAATATAATTTAATTTGCATTTCTATGATCCAAGATGCTACTTATTTACAACTTGCCTTACTATTGTGGCATATTGGTAAATTTAGGATACCGATTCACATTTTTCTGATTTTACTCTAATGTATCCACAACGCACATATTTCTTACATATTTAAAATTTTATTTAATAGCCTACTACTCCCCCAAACTTCACATATTCGGCCATATCTCGTCGCGACACCTCCATTCTTACCGGAAATTGCACCATCTTTACTGTCATCTCTTTCCTATCACGATGACACCTGCCTCAGCCGTTTATCTACACACCACGTTTCGATCAAAATGACAGCGATGATACCACGATCCACTTGCGAAGTGATGGTCACATGATCACCAAACAGGGACTCATTTACATCCAACGGTTTATAAACTGCGACATGCTGTAAATCATATTTGAATTATTCAACAGGATGGAGTGGCCCCTCCATGTTTGACAACACGACCCTTAACTTTACCATAAAAACATTAAAGATTATAATATTTTAAAAATACTCATTCACAGACAACCATTTAAAAAACAAACTATGAGATCTTGCTTTTCACCATGTCATTTCAATTCACCATATCTCACCATTTAATATATACACCCTCTGATGTTTCAGATGCTTTATCAAAGGATAGCAACATAGTTTATAGGAACAATGACGATTTTGATGTGTCCTTTATTTTCTACATGGGTTTCACATCAACGTTTTTGTTCACCGGGTTTAATGGTTACTGGAGCTGCACAAAAATAATTTATTTTTTTGCACCAATTTACAATCAGAACCTGGTTGTTCACAAGTGAAACAAGATACCCATTAAGTTATGATGATTCGTTAACAATTCTTTTGGAAGTGCGTAAACGCATAAGGATGTTGAAGATGGTGTTCACGATGTTAGAATTATTGTTTCTATTTAAATATGTGTATTGCGAATGCATTGCCAACATACTGGGAATGTATCGTTGATTTTTTAAAATGAGGATTCCAACCTGCGCTTTGCGGTGGAGTGTTTGTATAAGATAGTATTGTCTGTGTAGGCAAAATGCAATTTTGTACCATGTATTTCTTTTTTTAACTAAAAAATGTGCACGTAGTAATCTTGATTATAACCTAAGCAGTTATAAAGTATAAAAGGGATATAAGTAAGCACATACCATAAATCTGTAAGTACAAAAGATAGCTATATTTATATAAACGGTATTAAGTAACGTGAAAGTACAATTCATTACTAAAACAAGCAAAAAGAATAACTGTGGGCATGTATCTTTTATAAGCTATTTGTTTTTTAATAAATAAAAATACATTATTGAAAATTTTAGAAAAAAACCCTGCGCGTGCACATGCATTATAAATAGTATATATATATATAAATAGTATATAATTCTATAATGTTCAATATTTGTAAATTTGAAAACGGTGATCATGGAAGTTTGTTTCGTGTCATTTTCTATGTTTAATATTGTTGTTGAAAGCTTAATAAGGCTAATACTTAATTTATTTCTTGGGTCGAATGAAGTAGAGACGGGCTACCTATAATATAAAGATCCCTCACTGCACACTTTTGATATAATAAAAACCTTTAGTTTAGGATAACAACCTTTTGATTTTTCAAGTTATTGCATAAAATTAAATTGTTTATAGTGTATAAAATAAATTGTTGGAGCATCACGTCCAAAGAAGACAACCCGATAAGATCCCCAACGGGATACAAGGCGGGTTTGAAAGAGAATCTCACCCCAATGGGCGCCCCGATAAGATCCCCCAATAGGGATTGGGGCTGGTTTGGGAATGGCATTTCTAATCGGTTTTGGGGATGGGGACGACCGCCCCTCCCCAAACCCGCCCATTGTCATTACCCCTGTTAGGTCACCATTCTATCACATAACAACCATAATCTTAGAGAGAGAGAGAGAGAGAGAGAGAGAGAGAGAGAGAGAGAGAGAGAGAGAGAGAGAGAGAGAGAGGTGGAAGGAATTTGTGAAATTATAATGAAATTTATTTCTCAAAGAACCAACACCCTCTACCTAGAAGGGAGGGGTATTTATAGTGTTTACATAATGAGAGGTGTTGCCAAAGGTTCCAGAAGAACCTTTCATCACGGCCCATAGGCTTACTACATGAGCCGGATATTTAATAACAAACAATTATAATCCACATTAACTAACGACCTATTACAAATATAATGACCAACACTTCATAATAATAACGTGTTCCTAACAATCTCCCCTAAGGGTTGGTCATCATATGTTATCATGCTTAGGTCGTTTGACGTCTTGAACTTCTATGGCATTCTATACTTGTGACGTCTTTGATTCTTTGCTTCTTTGTTCTTTGTTCTTGTTGTTTTGATCATATATTGTTGTTGTCTGCCCTTCATCAACATCTTTGTTGCTTCTTTATGTCTTTTCTAGCATGCTCATACTTCTTGTGAAGTTGGTGATTCATACATGTGAAGCTCTCATTCTTTAGCCTTGATATTTGTCTTTTAACTTTGCAGATTCTTTGACTTTGACGTAGAATATTTTTGAACTTTGCTTTGCTTTGCTTAGATCTTTGATGAGAATGTCTTTATGATGTGGGTATGAGCATGTGGAAATGAAATATTGATGATAATGATGGTGGTAATGGTCTTTGATGGAACTCCTGGCCTTCATGAGTACCTGCATGAAAATAGTTAGCAATAAAGTTCCCAACGTAAGTGTTTGGATTTTTTGTATAGGTACATCCCAAATCGTTGGCACGTTCAGAACTGATGGTCACTGGCATGTCCCCATACTCAATATCTTCACCTTATCATTGTGAGCCACTGGAGTACACCAAGGTATCACTCCACGACTGTAAACCGTTTGGAACCACCGCGAACACTAAGCGTAACCCGTAAAGGATTACCAAAGTGACCTGCTGTCAAAGCTGTTTGATGTTGACCTTGGCAGGAAGTTCCATTCAATCACTGAGGAATATGTGTATATATCCTCTCATAAATGTTCTGGAAGATTGCTAGGATCTGCGTAGGACTCTAAGATTTACATCTTGTGTTTTTAATGTTGAACAACAAGTTTAGAAATGTTAAGTGTTCCTAAGAGATCTTTTGATGAATCTCGTGGTTCTAGACTCAATTTGTGCATTTTTTTAGTAGTCGAAGACTGGAGTAGTGTCTCCTGTTTTAATATCAACACATCTCGGAGTAAGAGGTCGATACATTATGCAAGGTTCCCCGTGAGAATGAAACAAATCCTTTTAAGATGACTTAATGGCTAGAAGGTTAGGTGCATTGCGTCACTGGGCCCATGACGACTTGTCTTCAATACCGGCGTCATATTTGTGACAACCAATAACATATGAATTGAACCCAATTTCTACCATAAGTGGATTATGGACGACTATTTCTTTTCACCCTTTTCTTAACTTTTTTTTAATTCTTCAACCCCTTCTTTCTCCTTTCCCACATTAATCCTTTTCTCAATCATACCTAAGAACTTTCTAGTTCTAACTGTTGGTGTTGTCCTTGGGCAGATCCCTCCGGCTCTGGCGGATCATTGGACGAATTTCTTATCCTTAGTCACCTTATAACTCCATGACTATCCTATATTTCCATAAAACCTATTCTTAAAAATCTTTCAAAGTTTTTATGATTATAAAACATATTTTAATAACACCTTGAGAGTTTTGGATTTTCAAAAATACTCCCCTTCCACATGTGCTTATATTGTTTTAACTTAAATCAGCACATTGAGAGAAGAGTTCGCACTTTTGAATTGATTGGCTCTTGATGGAAAATTCCCCACGAGATACGTTTACGTTGTTAGCTAAAGGGATCCATTATCAGCTTTTAGGTGATAACTAGACCTAGTAACTAACTTGAAGGTGTAAGCACTCCTTGAGTGAGAAGGCTAGACCCATCAAAGTTCATGTCAACCAAGAGATTCTCGAAACGGCACATTCTACTATGACAAGTCCTTTGCGAGACACGTTTACATCACTAGTAAAACCAGCTTGAAAATCATTACCCGTCCTGGACAAGTCTTTTCGATTATTAATAGTTTATGTTTCGTCAATTCGTTGGTAATATCTAAGTCGAGCTCGTATGAGATTCCATTTCTTTCTGATCAATAAATTTTAATCATATTTCTCCCCCTCAAAAATAGCATATGAGTGTTGCTTTTGAAAACATGCTGATTAAAATATGCTTTTTGAGGTTTTAGAATTTGTTTGGGAAGAAACGAATTGCAGGAATGTTTGTTTTTGAACAAAGATTTTGGTTGATTCAAACTTAAGAAGCTTTCCCTCCTTATATTTAGGATTATTGCATTGAAGCGTACAATAGGGTCCTTTCTTTGAAAATCGGGTTATGCACTGTGATGTGTGCATAAGCCATTTATTTGAACAAAATTTGTTTTCTTTTGACAAAAATTACTCCCCCTCAAATATGGAAATGTATTCGAGAGATAGTCTACTTGAATGTATTAGAAAATACTTTTGAAAACTCATGTTATAATTCTGCTCAAGGATTTAAGAAAACGTAATCAAATGTTATATTATAATGAATGTAGAGAGTTATAGTTATTACATACAATGTTTAAATGTTCTAGCGAGACCAAGTAATGTACCAAAAACTATGTAGACTCTAACTTCAACACTCATTCGGGACGACGAAACGTGAGAATATTAGGGTCCCTTGCTCTTCCTCCAACATAGCCTTCCAGTCATCGCATTTGCACTCTGAATTTGAGTCTTGAATCGATCGGTTTACGAACTTTTCAGCTTTCTTAACATCATTTCTTCTCGACTTCATATGTCAAAACCATCCTTGCTCACGGCCTTCTTTGTGATCACTAAGAATATTTTCAAGCTCAATCTTGACTTTCATCAATGTTTCATCGCTGAACTTGGAATGTCTTCATATCCCATGAATTTATTGACCCTTTTTCTGACATATACTAATCCAAACGGTGTGCGGATGAAGGTGTACGGTTTCCTTTTTGTGATTCCTGGTGGTCTGAAATCTGGTTTGATGAGATTTAGGCGTTTCTAGTAGCTTTCAACACCTAGATGAACATCTTAGATTCTTGATTTGATTACGAGGTTTATGATATAGAGGAGTACAGAGTTGATGATGTAAACAAATCAAACACAACCTCATCTTCAACTAATGAAAACACAATTCAAAAAATCTATCATTTTCAACTTTTTCTCAAAAAACCAAAACCATCACTAACCAAAACCTTAAACGTAACCATCATCTTTCAACAAAGAAATCAAACACATATACAAAAAAATCAAAAATCAATCACACAAACATAAACACATCCAACTTACATAATCCAACACACACAAAAATATAATCTTCTTCAAGCATCAACCTTCGTCATCAAACCCACCACCAACCCCTACCCCCACCCACCTACCACAAAACTGCCACCATCACGAGACCACCGCCACCACCAATTATGGTCTTCGGTGGTTGGTGATAGTTTCTAGTTCTTATAAAATTTGGGGCTTTTCGTCTTTTATTAAGTTAGAGAACTGGTCGAAAGGGTTGTGTTGTTAAAGTGTGAATTACTCATTTATGAAGTTAATTTCTTATTTGAGTTAAAAATCTAAGGCTAAGGATTTTAATTTTTATGAATTTTGGGGGTTTTTGTTTAAATTGATGGAAGTTGTTGGAGGATTAATTTTTGGTGTATGCTTGACCAACTATTAGGTGGCGATGGTGGGGATGTTTTCGATGTGTTCGGTGGCAGTTTGGTTGTGGCCGGCGGTAGTGTTGGTGTTGGTGGATGATGGGTGGTGATGGTGTATGGTGGTGGTAAATGCTTATATGGTTTGTTGGTGATAATGAGAGAAGAAAAAAAGAGAGAATGAGAAGGTGTATGTGCGACTAAGAAAGAAGATGGATTTGTGTTTATTGGTTTGTGGTTATGGAACCTCACTTTTTATTTAATAAAACTCATGAAAGACAAACACACCTTCATAACAATCAATGGAAGTCGTCGTCATTAATTTTGTACCAAACCCATAATGGTTGTTTCATTTTAAGACTGGAGCCGAGATCTTTTAAACTATTGGACTAAAAATGAAACTTTCGGTAAACCACTAGGACCAAAAAAGTAATTATGCTATATACTAAAAGGAATCCCGCGGTGGGCCCAAAAAAAATTGTATTAAGGCTTGATTATGAGGTTAATTTGGAGTCTTATTGGTCTATTTTGTGGTAGTGGCCCAAATGGCGTCGTCTACTTGGTTGTTAGCATAACTTCTCCCCTTTATCCACATGAGAAACTACTATTTCGTACTATAGCATCCCTAAGGGGACTGGCAACGGGCACGGTATGGGCTCGGTATGCCCTCATACTGAGTGGCAACACCGGCGCCACCCATGCGGTATGGGGCGGTTTCTAAGGAGCACGACAAAGATTGTTGAATCGGTATGGCTTGGTGAAGCAAAAAAGAGCCGTTGGCAACGGCTATAAAAGTAGTCGTTAGATGTGTTTTCAAAAAAAAGAAAAGAAAAAAAAAATCCCCTATAAATATACACTTTAATCACCATTTTATTCTCATCTTCTTCTTCCAACTATCATTCTTTCAAAAAGATAGATGCTAAGAAAGCAAAAAGTGTTTCAACCTCATCCAAAGGTCGTGGACGAAGCTCTCGATCACAACCCGTTCGTCGGCAAGTTCAATCACAACCACCTCCCTACTATCCCCAAATGAGTCCTCAACCCGCTCACTATTATGCTCAACCTCCACCGATGAACCTGCCATCACATCAACACCAATATTATCCCCAACCTCCACCGATGAATCCAAGCCAATACATGATGTCGATGATTAGTGATTTCGACCCGTTCAATGACTACCGTGAAGGTCCTTCGCGGCGTGAACCAAGTGTCGAACGATAACTACCGCTATATGATTACGAGGATGATGACGTTGAGTATGTTCCCGAAACGCAACAAAAAAATCCAATCGATATACTTTTTTTTTATGTATTCGTTATAATTTATTTGTTATATTATTACTTGTTATAATTTTATTTGTTATAATTTTATTTGTTATATTATTACTTGTTATAATTTTATTTTTTATAATTTTATTTGTTATAATTTATTTGTTATATTATTACTTGTTATAATTTTAATTGTTATAATTTTATTTGTTATAATTTATTTGTTATATTATTACTTGTTATAATTTTATTTGTTATAATTTATTTTGTTATACTATGTATTAGGCGATTCTCAAAATGATGAAGATGTTCAAGAAGTCCAAAAAAAAAACCATCGACTAAAACGGAGAAAAAAAATTGGACGACAAACGAAGAAGTGGCTTTGGCAAAAGCGTGGGTTCATATTTCCACATGTCGAAAAGTCAGGAAAGAACAAAATAGAGATAGTTTTTGGAAAAGAATTCTAGAGCATTTCAAGGATAATGTGAAAGATACTACTCGAAGTCACCATAGCTTGAACACAAAGTGGCAAAATATGAAAACCGCCATGGGTGTTTTTAACGGGCTATTCATCCAACAAGTAATTTTTAAACTCTATAGACTTGTATTAATTTATATACTTGTATTAATTTATATACTTGTGTTAATTGTAGAAATGTCTTCGTGAGAGTGGGTGTAGTGATGTTGACATCATGAAAAATACCTTGGCCGATTATGATAAGAAAACAAAGGGCAAGGATTTTACTCATATTGAAGCATGAGAGGTTGTTAGGCTAGAAGACAAATGGTTGGAACAACCATGTGTGGGTCAAGCATCTTCGGCTAATTTCGACAAACGAAGAAAGTCGTCGGAATCTAGTTACTACGAGACGGGAAGCAATGACAATGTTGAGACTGTTATTCCGGATTTGAATGACGACACAACTCCTACACGGAAAAGAAAAGGCAAGAAGACCGATACCGACTCGACAAACGAAAGTGTTGTTGCGAGCTTCGACAACTACACGGTAAGAAAAACACAAATATTGGAAACGATAATGGAGAAAAATCTTGCAAAGGATTAACTGGCCGAAAAGTTGTTGGCGGCTCCGTAATGTTGAAGAAAAGGCTTTTATGCGGGCGATGAAGTTTTATAACCAACCGCACGATCACATAACTGATCCGACAATGCGAGAGATCACTATTGCCAAAAAACGTGAGTACGCGGAGAACTATGGATGGCCGTCCAATTTTTAGATATGTATTCTCGATGATTAGTGATTTCCTTTTGTTTTTAAGTATTATGTAATTTTTTTATTATTAATGAAATATTATGTTTTTATTAAACTGTTTAATATAATTATGAATATAAAAAATAAAAAAATAAAATTAGGTGAGGTAGAAAAGTATGGTGAGGTATGGGTGAGGTATGAGATGAGGTGAAATGATATTATTGGTGAGTGGTGAGGTATGGTTGAGGTATGGGATCATGGTTGCCAGTGCCCTAAACCAAGTTAAAAACTACTGTTATGCACTGTAGTTAATCATCTAAGATTTATTTTCATTGTAAACCAGTCTTGTCCGTATCATTTGTTGCCACAAAATTCATGAACCTTCCATCTCCCTTATCCAAAAATCCAAAACACACACAACCTAGATCAAAACTTAAAAATAAAATAAAATAATAAAAAAAATAAAAAAAATCTACAAATTAACTTAAGATCTATGAGGGAGTGTTTTTCAATTTCAAGATTAAAATTATGACTTGATCAAGTAAGTTTATTAACCTTATTGTTGTAAGGGAAAATTAGTCAAATACACCGCGTGCCCTGAGGCTTATCACTTTACGGACCACGCCCTTTTTTAATTTGAAACTAGACCAGTTACCCACCGATTTTCTTGGACCCAACCAGGGGCTGCTATGTGTCCGACAACTTATGACACAAGTACGTATTTTGAAGGTATATGTCATGCATTGTAACGTATTGTTTTCTGGGCAACTTGTATTGTTATTTGGGCATCTTTATGTTTTTTGGGCAACTTGTATTTATACACGAGGATAGTTTTGTCATTTCACATTTAAAAAATAAAAAATCAAACGCCCACACAAAACATGATTCACACAGTCACACACCTCTTGTCCTCCACATAAACCATCACAACTAACACCACTACAACCACCCAACAACCCGACGCCACCACCATCCGGCCGCACCTCCACACACGCCACCACCATCCGACGGCTCCACCACACAACTGAACCTTCTTCTGCAGTGGCCTATCCTTGTTACAGGTAATTCAAATCACCTGAAGAAATCTTTTGTTATTATCTACTTAAGTGTCAAAAAAGGACTCCTTTCAAAATGGCTCGTATTCAAACACAATCTTTTATTATTATCTACTTAATGTGTTTTATCTTCGATTTAATCTGTAATTTTAGTTAAATTTGCATCTGTGGTTGTTCCCTTGATGAAAGTCAAAATTAGGGTTATCACCCCTAAACCGAAAATCAGGTTTTGTAAATTTCTTAATTTGATGCAATTATGTTCTGCTAAAAAACATGTGAATCAGACTCGGTATTGATTATTGTATCTAAATTATTATATATTCTTTTATACTCTAGATTCAGGCTCGGTATTGATTATTATATATTATATCTTCTTTTATACTCTAGATATATTTAGGAGGAATGATGTTCTGAATGTGTGACATTGATTTGCAAATGGAGCAATGATGAGTGTGTAAATACTCATCATTTTTTGGTTAAATCTGAACTGCAAAACGTTTAAAATGCTCAGGAATGCATCAAAATACTGAAAATATCTCAAAATTGCATTTTATATGTTTCAGATGCAAAATGTTTAAAATCAGATGAAAAATGAGCTAAGTTTGCATAATTGGCAGTTTCAGTCCTCCAAGTTTCAAAAGTTGTCAGAAATTGTCCCTGAGCACTTAATTTAAAAGAAAAGTCACCAAAGGTCCTTTTAAAATCATAACTTGTCAAAATTAGTCCTTTGGTGAAAAATGTCAAAAGTTTTGAGAAATTACAAGTTTGGTCCTCTAAGTTTCAAATTTGGCAAAAATAGTCCTTGGAATTTTGAAAATGTCTATTTTGGTCCTTGTACTATTGAAGCTTGTCAGTTTTGGTCCCTTGAAACAACTTTGGAAATTTGCCAGCTTTGGTCCTTGTACTTTCAGAAATTTCAAAAAAGATCCTTATGATTATTAAGCCTAAACACCTTGGACCCTATCAAAACCCATTGTGACCCCTGCCAAGCCATTTGGACCCCTGTTTTGGACCCCTTCAATATATTAAGCCGGTCAAACACCCAGTCAACCCCTTACCCGCCTTTTTCTTCTCCTTCACCAAACATCTCTGCAACACTCAACACCCATCCCCCACCACCTTCACATTTCCTTGTTCCCACCTCAACAACCCTCCAAGAAGCATTAAATGCCCCTTCCTCCATTTCACTCAACCCTCCCTGCCATATATGCAATTTGGCGCCAAAATATGATCAAACGGCTAAAATCATCTCAAGCCATCCAAAGGTCAAAAATAAAAGTGGGATTAGCTCAGAATGGAGAGAGAAACCATTTGCTATAAAGAAGGAAGCAAGAGATAGCAAGAGAGGGTGGTAGTTAGTTTTCATTTTCAAATGTATGTCGTTTTTCATTAAATTAGCTTAATTAGTGTTTTAAAATGTAATCTTAAGTTTTATTGTATTCAAACTAAGCCACTTAGTCATTTTAATTCATTTCAAGTCTTAATTCAAGGTTTCATTTATATTTCATGTTTTGATGTTCCTTTGTGGAAAAATTTAATTTCAAACTCTTACATTCAAGCTTTAAATAGCTTATTGTTAAATTCAAACAAGCTTGCTTAAGCTTATTATAGCTTTTGGTAAGCTTGGAATTCAGTTTCAAGCAAATCAGTCAAGTGGTCAACGAAAGTCAACTATGGTATTGGATTGATGATACGAGTTGGAAATGGGTTTAGTTCATTAAATTGGGTTGGATAGTGGTTAGTATATCGACTTCATTAGCTTGCGACTTTGGCGGAACCTTGTAAGTAATTTGAATATGCTTCTCAATTTCCCTCACATTACTGTCATCATCTGCATAATTAGAAGCAGGCTTAGTTGAGTGTTAGTTGGTTTTATTGCACCATTTAGTTTTCACATAATCATTTGCAGGTGTTCATGTTGATTCATGGTTGAAATCTGATTTAATAGTGTAAAATCTGTGATTCAGTGGCCCAAAAGAATGTTTGGATCTGCTGCATTACTTGAGTGAAAGGCATGTTCTGTGTTTAAAACCTGTTGCTCAAGTCCTCTTTAGTTGTAACATAACCATTTCAGTCATTTATTTGCACCCTAGATAAGTGAAAGTCAAAACCACTTTTAAAATGTCTTAATCTCATGTCTGTTGAGATTTTGTGAAACCAAAAGTTTGTATTATGCTCATAATTCATAGGAGTAGCCTAATCTAGTTTTATGATAGCTTATTTCATCATAATCAGTCCATAAATTAAGATCAAAGTTCATAAAAGTCAACATATCATTTCATTAACAAAAGTCAAAAGCCATAAACCGGTTTTCACCAACCTAGGTGATTTTAATTGACTCATCTCGGAATAATTCAAGTGAAAATTTGGTTTTAAAACTTCAACTGGTCTAGTTTCTTAATATCATTTTGTAGATTTTGTAAATTTTTATAAGCTCCAAATGAGCTTGTCAAACAGGTCTAAAATCCCCTGTGCACACACTCAGTGAATACTGAGTGTGCACAGGTTTGTGCAGGGCTTGCCAAGAGCTCAATTTAGCTCATCTTGGGCTCATCTTTGGTTTACAAGTTCTTGGCCAGGTCTAGTGTAGGTTCCCATTTCTGGTTTTTGATTTCCAGCTTATTTGGTAGCTTATTCTTAGGCTGCAAAGTAGCCCCAAAAACTGATTTTGGCACATAAGCCAAATCATTCAAATCATAGCAGTTAGCACAATAGAGGTTTAGGATAGTTGTTATTAGTTGCTTTCTAGTAGTTATAACATATTATAGCTTCTGTTTTAATTTTGTAGCTTATTGTGTTCATTTGCTTGTTCCTAGTGCTTATTTATAAGCACTTGTCTTTGCAGTTTCATTTTCTTACACATAACCCACTGTTTTTATATTTTTCATAGATTCATAATATTATTTTATACTTTTCCTGAATTTTTCATATTTTTCTAGGTCAGTTTGCTATTTTTCTTCATTTAAAACATTTTTAAGTCTTTTTAATTAGCTTTTATTGCAATTAAATTAGAAAAACTTCAAAAAAATAAGTTTTCATTTTTCCTAGGTTAAGATAAATATAAAAAGTCAAAAAAATATTTTTCCACATTTTTCTTAGTTAAATTTGTATTTTTAAGCAATTTAAGTAGTTTTAAATAGTTTTTAATTCATAGAAAATAGAAAAATAATCAGAAAAATATAAAATTAGTTTTGAAAATTCTATTTAGATATTTTAGATTTTTCCAAGTCATAATTTCATTTTCTAGCTTTATTTCATATTTTCTTGTATTTTAGGTTATTATTAAATAAGTAAAATAGTTTTAATTAATAATAATTAGATAAATAGTTTTAAAAATAATTTTCTTTTTCTAAAATTTTCTTTTATCATTAGGTTTGTAAAATGTCATTTCATATTTTTAAGATTAATATTGTTTAAGTTTCACATTTTCTTTTATACGTCACGTAGTTTTTAATTAAGTTTTATAAAGAAAAATCAAAACATCATTTTACAAATAGTGATAGCGTTTATTTAATATATTTTATCTTTTAATTTTCTTTAATTTGCATTTAAGCCCTGTAGTTTATATACTTTTTACGTAGTTAGAATCAATCAACTCTTTTCCGTTCAAATCCTCTCGATCACTATTCGTTTGGTGATTCATCGCATGACTCGTCGGGACATAACGACTGGGAAACCCTATACTCTCGATCTTCATTGCATTGGTGTCCGAGCTGTTTTAAGTTTCTTACGGTTAGCCATTCACAAGTGGCTAGCTTTGTGAGAAAACTGAGCGGTTTAGCACCAAACCAAATTTTTGGCGCCATTCTTGGAGTTGTGCTAATTATCTTACGTTTAGCAGATTAGTGATTTGAATATTCACTCCTTGTTCATACCATCTATATATGTTTATATTTTCTTATAAAAATCCAAAAATCCAAAAACATCTTAAAAATCAAAAACCCAAAAAGATTTTCTTTCCTATTTTTACAAAATGTTTATCCAAAATACCAAAAATATTCCTCTTTACCCTCTTACCCTTTTTGATTCTTTATCCCTTTACCCTCTATCCATTTGATTCTAACTTCTTCTATTCTCATGGAATCTCTCGACTACGACGAATTCTGGGACGAATTTGAAAAACTTCATACTTCATCACAAATGTCTAGAATTCGTGTTGTTCGTAATGATCCATTAATTATGCGTAGGGAAATGGAACGAGAAACCGGGGGGACAAAGGACCAGCTACTTCCCTCTGATAATGGAAGTGCTAAATACGTCCAACCTACGGTTATCCAAAGATCTAACCCCTCAATTGCCCCTAAGCCGTCTAAATTTGATCCTAAACTTTCACAATTTACGGTTAGACGCAAACATGCGAAATTTAGACCGGTGACTAGCAAGAATGACTTGCCTAATCTTCACGTTTCTCAAGAACCGAACCGAGACCATAACGGAAGTGGTGGAAATTGCTAGCTCTCGAGCACACCACTTGTCCCACCTCCGGATTTTTCAAAATGTTCTTGAGACTTGATAGTCATTCGGATCACCATGTTGGTTTTGTTGATTCTTTGAATAAACCGATTCTTTCTCATAACTCTCAAATGAAATCGTTTATTCCTTGTGTCGGTTGTGGTGAGCCTCTTTTGGTTCACCACATCGTTGGTGTACGTGTGTACAATGTGGTAATGATATTCATAACGGAGTTTTTGTTTTGTGGTTCGAGGAATTCATTTGATTATGATCCTAATCCGAACTCATTTAACGACCCTCAAACTTTTCCAATTACCCACCACGGCCGACCTATCTTCATATAATCAACTTAAGCTGCTGTGAATTTTGTGGAGGTCCTCACCAAGGATTTGAGTGTCAATCCGGAAACACGTTTGTCTATGAGCAGTTTTCGGTGATGCTCGAACTTTGGTTATGACCAATATCCATATAATTCACGATCCAGACTCAACGATGTTCTTGTTGTGAGAAGCTGTGGAGGTCCCCACTTCACTCGATTGTCAAATAGGAATCCATTTCCTTGTAACAATCATGACTCTCACAGATTTGACAATTTCCAACCTCTACAAACACCATACGGTTCAAACTCCACCGAGCCGTTGTCTCAAGAAATCTCCCAAGATTTTGAAACCGCAATGAAAACGGTTGATAATATGATTCAGTAACTTTAAGAATCAAGTGAGTGGTGAAAAGACCATGGGAGAATTGCTAGTCAAGAATGAGAGGCCCGCCAATCTAGGGAAGAATTATTAGTCCTAGAGCAAGCGGCTCTAAGGCGTTCCCAATTTCTTAAGGCACTCTATATGATGATGACGAGGAGAGTTTTATCCTTTTAATATTATTTCTCAACTCCTCGGTCGGTTGATATCCCAGCAGTTGAGATTCCATCTCAAACAAGCGCTATCACACCAAGCTCCCACTCACTCTCCGAACATGGGGGCGAGCATCTTGACACTGTTCACGAAAAGGAATCGGACGAATTCATAAAGTCTAGTGTTGAGAACCTTGTCCCAATCCCGAGAGAGTCACAGGAACTTCGATCATATGTGATTCTCTTTCCCTCTTGAGTGTTCAAATGATCATTTTGAAACTTTCTCCGATTTTAGCGACGATTGTACTTTTATGGAAACATCGGTATGTTGAGGCATCACTCCCACGATCGATGTCGATCATCTTCTTGAGGAGTTCACCGATGAACTCACTCACATCAATCCACTTTCATTAGAAAGTAACGATGTTCTCCTTGATTTGAAGCCGATCCGGGAGAGGCGAAGTCTCACTTATAATGATCGTTCACTCACTTCTTATCCCAACGGTCAATAGAGAATATTGATCACTTTGTTCTGAAGCATTCAAAACAACTCTCACTAATCCTCTATTTGAATTCGACTCGAATTCACTTTAATTTATGAGAATCCACTCTTTGATACTCGGGCATCGAGGATAGTGATGAGCCCACAATGGAACAAGAGTTCACAATTTCACTTCATGTGAATGATTCTCTTCATGAAGAGTTCTCCGGTGAACTCTCTCATGACATATCTCCTCCGGAACATGATCGTTTCTATTTTGATCTTGAGGATGATATTGGCTCGGAGGAATGTGTACTCTATCATACGAGTTTTCCTATTAATGATACTACCCTCACCCTTCCTCCCGATATGTCTACATTTGAGGATGAAGAATGGATCTTGATTGTTATCAAAATCTTTCTTCCTTTCCTCAAATATCTTGTGATTTCTCTTCATCTTCACTCCTTCGGGAATGAAGACACTATCTTTGACCCCGGCATTTTCATTTACCATTTGTGAGCCGGGTCTGTCTCTCTATATCTCATCGGTGTGGAACTTTCACGTGCTTCAAATATTTATACAAACATCATTGAATGAAAGTCCGATGGAGATTGTCTCTTCCACTTACTTCCCCATGAACAAATGAATTCGGGGTCGAGTCAAGCTAGCGACTCGGGAATCAAAAACAGTAGCACCATATGGGTTTTCACCCATATTTCATCTTCTTTCTCTGCTCTACCACCCTAGTGTGGGGAGTTGCCTCCGCTATTAAAAAAATAATAATAATAAAAAAAAAAAAAAAAAAAATTCAAAAATGGCCGTAGTATTTCCCTTTTATATTCTATGTTTCGGCATAACACGGTACTTTGAATATTGAGGGCAATATTTATTTCTAAGTGTGGGGAATTCTCACGAATTTTATCATATGTATTACCACCCAATTCCCCATTTTGGCCAAAATTTTTTGGAGTAAGTGTTTTCACTTACTCAACAAATGGTAATCGATCCGCCATGTCTAACCCACATAAGGATTGGCTAATCCAGAGCAAACGGCTCTAGGTAAAGATTTCTCAAATCCGTTGACGACTTGCAATTTGCCCAAAATTGTATGGTGTTCATTTCACCATATCCTTAATTAAGTGAAGAGTTGGCTAGCCCGCAAGTTTATAGCTTGTGGTAAAGGCGATGGAAAAACCATAATTGGTAATCACTCACCAAAGATAATATTGATAATTTATCTAAGAGTTGGCTAGTCCGAGCAAACGGCTACGGTAAAGACAAATCAAATCCGTTGGAAGTCGGTGGTTTGCTCAAAATCACATGGTTATCGATGTACCATGGTTCTTACTTGAACTTAAACATTTGGCTACTCCGTAAGTAATGGCTTTTGGTAAAGAGATTCAAATCCATTAAGTTTTTCTCAAAAGATTGCTAGGGACTAGCAATAGTTTAGTGTGGGGATTGATGAGTGTGTAAATACTCATCATTTTTAGTTAAATCGAAGCGCAAACGTTTAAAATGCTCGAAATGCATCAAAATCTCGAAAATATCTCAAAATTGCATTTTATATGTTTCGGATGCAAAATGTTTAAAATCGGATGAAAATGAGCTAAGTTTGCATAATTGGCGCTTCGGTCCCCAAGTTTCAAAAGTTGTCGAAATAGTCCCTGAGCACTTAATTTAAAGAAAAGTCACCAAAGGTCCTTTTAAAATCATAACTTGTCAAAATTAGTCCTTTGGTAAAAAATGTCAAAAGTTTTGAGAAATTACAAGTTTGGTCCTCTAAGTTTCAAATTTGGCAAAAATAGTCCTTGGAATTTTGAAAATGTCTATTTTGGTCCTTGTACTATTGAAGCTTGTCAGTTTTGGTCCCTTGAAACAACTTTGGAAATTTACCAGCTTTGGTCCTTGTACTTTCAGAAATTGCAAAAAAGGTCCTTATGATTATTAAGCCTAAACACCTTGGACCCTATCAAAACCCATTGTGACCCCTGCCAAGCCATTTGGACCCCTGTTTTTGGACCCCCTTTCAATATATTAAGCCGGTCAAACACCCCAGTCAACCCCCTTACCCGCCTTTTTTCTTCTCCTTCACCAAACATCTCTGCAACACTCAACACCCATCCCCCCAGCTCACCTTCACATTTCCTTGTTCCCCCCACCTCAACAACCCTCCAAGAAGCATTAAATGCCCCTCCTCCATTTCACTCAACCCTCCCTGCCATATATGCAATTTGGCGCCAAAATATGATCAAACGGCTAAAATCATCTCAAGCCATCCAAAGGTCAAAAATAAAAGTGGGATTAGCTCAGAATGGAGAGAGAAGCCATTTGCTATAAAGAAGGAAGCAAGAGATAGCAAGAGAGGGTGGTAGTTAGTTTTCATTTTCAAATGTATGTCGTTTTTCATTAAATTAGCTTAATTAGTGTTTTAAAATGTAATCTTAAGTTTTATTGTATTCAAACTAAGCTACTTAGTCATTTTAATTCATTTCAAGTCTTAATTCAAGGTTTCATTTATATTTCATGTTTTGATGTTCACTGTGGAAAAATTTAATTTCAAACTCTTACATTCAAGCTTCAAATAGCTTATTGTTAAATTCAAACAAGCTTGCTTAAGCTTATTATAGCTTTTGGTAAGCTTGGAATTCAGTTTCAAGCAAATCAGTCAAGTGGTCAACGAAAGTCAACTATGGTACTGGATTGATGATACAGAGTTGGAAATGGGTTTAGTTCATTAAATTGGGTTGGATAGTGGTTAGTATACTGACTTCATTAGCTTGCAGCTTTGGCAGAACCTTGTAAGTAATTTGAATATGCTTCTCAATTTCCCTCACATTACTGTCATCATCTGCATAATTAGAAGCAGGCTTAGTTGAGTGTTAGTTTTGGTTTTATTGCACCATTTAGTTTTCACATAATCATTTGCAGGTGTTCATGTTGATTCATGGTTGAAATCTGATTTAATAGTGTAAAATCTGTGATTCAGTGGCCCAAAAGAATGTTTGGATCTGCTGCATTACTTGAGTGAAAGGCATGTTCTGTGTTTAAAACCTGTTGCTCAAGTCCTCTTTAGTTGTAACATAACCATTTCAGTCATTTATTTGCACCCTACATAAGTGAAAGTCAAAACCACTTTTAAAATGTCTTAATCTCATGTCTGTTGAGATTTTGTGAAACCAAAAGTTTGTATTATGCTCATAATTCATAGGAGTAGCCTAATCTAGTTTTATGATAGCTTATTTCATCATAATCAGTCCATAAATTAAGATCAAAGTTCATAAAAGTCAACATATCATTTCTGTTAACAAAAGTCAAAAAGCCATAAACCAGTTTTTCACCAACCTAGGGTGATTTTTAATTGACTCATCTCTGGAATAATTCAAGTGAAAATTTGGTTTTAAAAACTTCAACTGGTCTAGTTTCTTAATATCATTTTTGTAGATTTTTGTAAATTTTTTATAAGCTCCAAATGAGCTTGTCAAACAGGTCTAAAATCCTCATGCACACACTCGGTGAATCGAGTGTGTGCAATTGTCTTGTGCAGGGCTTGCCAAGAGCTCAGTTTAGCTCATCTTGGTCTCATCTTTGGTTTACAAGTTCTTGGCCAGGTCTAGTGTAGGTTCCCATTTCTGGTTTTTGATTTCCAGCTTATTTGGTAGCTTATTCTTAGGCTGCAAAGTAGCCCCAAAAACTGATTTTGGCACATTAGCCAAATCATTCAAATCATAGCAGTTAGCACAATAGAGGTTTAGGATAGTTGTTATTAGTTGCTTTCTAGTAGTTATAACATATTATAGCTTCTGTTTTAATTTGGTAGCTTATTGTGTTCATTTGCTTATTCCTAGTGCTTATTTATAAGCACTTGTCTTTCTGATTTCATTTTCTTACACATAACCCACTGTTTTATATTTTCATAGATTCATAATATTATTTTATACTTTTCCTGAATTTTCATATTTTTCTAGGTCGGTTTGCTATTTTTCTTCATTTAAAACAGTTTTTAAGTCTTTTAATTAGCTTTTATTGCAATTAAATTAGAAAACTTCAAAAAATAAGTTTTCATTTTCCTAGGTTAAGATAAATATAAAAGTCAAAAAATATTTTTCCAGATTTTTCTTAGTTAAATTTGTATTTTTAAGCAATTTAAGTAGTTTTAAATAGTTTTTAATTCATAGAAAATAGAAAAATAATCAGAAAAATATAAAATTAGTTTTGAAAATTCTCTTTAGATATTTTAGATTTTTCCAAGTCATAATTTCATTTTTCTAGCTTTATTTCATATTTTCTTGTATTTTAGGTTATTATTAAATAAGTAAAAATAGTTTTTAATTAATAATAATTAGATAAATAGTTTTAAAAATAATTTTATTTTTCTAAAAATTTTATTTTATCGATAGGTTTGTAAAAATGTCATTTTCATATTTTTAGGATTAATATTGTTTAAGTTTCACATTTTCTTTTGTACGTCACGTAGTTTTTAATTAAGTTTTATAAAAGAAAAATCAAAAACATCATTTTACAAATAGTGATAGCGTTTATTTAATATATTTTATCATTTTAATTTTCTTTAATTTGCATTTAAGCCCCTGTAGTTTATATACATTTTTCTGTTGTTATAATCAATCAACTCTTTTCCGTTCAAATCCTCTCGATCACTATTCGTTTGGTGATTTATCGCACAGCTCGTCGGGACATAACGACCTGGGGAAACCCTATACTCTCCTGATCTTCATTGCATTGGTGTCTGAACTGTTTTAAGTTTCTTACGGTTAGCCATTCACAAGTGGCTAGCTTGTGTGAGAAAACTTGACGGTTTGGCACCGACCAAGCAACTATAGCTTGTTAGGACTTATTTTCTATGATATTTAAGGTATTGTTTGAATTGATTTTCTCTAGCATACAAGTACTTCTAACCTTTAAGCTTTTATATCTTACCTTAAGCTTTTCAAGTAGCTATTGAAGTTTATATCTATTATTTTCAGTCTAAAAGGGCCGTTTGGACGTACTTTTTATATGTCCGCAACACTTGGATATATGGGTTGATTTGATGTGGCTGTTTAGACCAGCCGATGCAGATTGGGCTTTAGCTTACCGTGAGCGGATGCTTGAATATACGGAACCACAAGGTTGAATACACAAATTGATAGCCGTCTTTCAAGGTACGATCCTTAATGTCCGTTTGACCCATAATTATTGTCAAATGTTCACTTGTGAAGTCTTTTTCTTTCAACTTTTACTATATGTATTTTTACTTGTGTTATATATTAGTCGATTATTATAATTTTTTTTTAAATCAACGACATTTCTTTTGTAAATACCCGTGCACATATACAAAAACGGCTATGGTTTGCAAACCACTTCTATATTGGTTATGTATACTTTATTAATACTTGCTATATAGCAGAATATAATATTTGGTTGCCCAAAAGTACATCACGGTACATGTCCTTTAATGTCTTATGTTCCCAATCACTTTCTTCAAAACAATTTGTTTAACAAAATCTTTCTTTCTTATTTTGGTCTATTGACTTCATATCTTTATCCCAATCTTTCTGCTTTTGTTTAAAAAATATGTCTGACAATATCCCACTGGATGTTCAACTAAATATCATCCGTAGGCTACCTCCTAAGTCTATACTCCAGCAACGTAGTGTTTGCAAGTTATGGAAGGCTAGTATAGATTGTGGAAGCTTCATCTTTAATTACGGTGTTCGTCGTAATGATGAGTGTTTATTTACGCTAACATTCGATATGGGTGACCAAGGTTTTATGTTAGCTTTAGATGAACAAATTAATCGCTACACCACTTAATCTGATTTAATGCTTTCATCTATGAGTACAGTTGGCAATTCTAATGGTCTTTGGTGTTTTGTCTATGGTTTTAATCTAATGACCGTTATTTGGAACCCGAAATCAAAAATCACTTGCGATGTTGTCCCGCTTTACACGCATCAAATCGAACGTCAAAAGATTTGTTTTGGTTTTGCCGTCCGTCCGGACACTCTTGACCCGACGATCGTGAAGGTCTCCTATCCTGTTTTCGAAAGTGGTTTCTGGTATGTGTCTGTCTTTTCTTTGAACTTGTTAAGGTGGACAATCCTTGAAAATTTCCACCCCTCTCGTGAAACTATCAAATTGAAACGTAAAAGTCATGCAGTTGTAGGTCGTTTTATCTATTAGACTGGGAGTGAAAAGTTAACTAATGAGGACCGTGTTATTTACAAGATTTATATGTTGATTTCTTTTGATTTGGTAACCACCAATTTAAAGTTATAGACCTACCGCATGATTTTAAAAATGAACTCCCGTTCCATTCAATGTTTTCGATCTTGGAACCTCTCTAGTGATTTCGGGACGATCATTGGTGAAGATATTCCATTGTTTTGCGGATGGTTGTTGGACGTCAATGGTTCTTCCATAACATCATTTATAAGCCTATTCGCCATCCCTACCCTATATTTGGTTCGTTTGCTTGGGTTTACAAAGGATCAAGCTCCAATAGTGGAAGCGTCTAAATGCAATCATTTGGGGCGATCGGTATTTGTGTACAACAAAGAACTTGAATTATTTGTCCGCATGGGAATGTTAGGAGATGCGGGTCTTTCTACATCGCCCATACAAAGAATCTCTTCTTTTGTTAAATCGGCCTGAGACCATCTTGTTTATAGTATGTTTTATTTTTAACTTACCATTCTATTAATGTTTTATTTTTAACTTACACCATTATATTCATGTTCAACAGGTTTGTTCGGCAAAAGTTAGGGATCATGCTTAATGGGAATGAAGCTTTGTGGTTTTAGTACGATGTCTGTATGGGAAGGAAGCATGGAGTGGTTAGCTTTTTCTGCGTACTTGGTGAATTTTATAAATCAAGTGGTTATATATTATGTAACTAATAAACTTATAGTTATGTAGTAATCGTAATATGTATTAGGTTGTCTGTATGAAACGTTGTATGTCAACGTATTTACTATTTCCTATGTTCTGTAATCCCATTATACATGTTTGTTTAATCTGGGAACTAGCGGTTGTTTCAATAAACAATGTGGCAACTAAGCTGTGTCGTAGGGCAACTTCTTTCCCTATTGACTACTAATATAAACTAAGGAGTCCTTCTAGTTGTTACAATTAGTATTCTACAATCAACTAATAACTACCAACTAGTGACTATGCACACTTGAAAATAACAGATTTACCATTCAACACTAGTACAATTTAACTAGCGGTTGTAAGTTTAATACTAGCAACACTAAACCACTATGTGCCTATTCGGGCCCGAATAGTAAGAGCAACACCTACACAAGAGGCGGAGAATGGTATCGAGCACCTACACATGGGCAAAGACAAACACGGCCATACACAACAAGATTAACGACGTGGCATCATTTCGTTGATGTCTTCTATCACAAGCGATGGTTAAAATAGCTAGCGATAGTAACCAAATTCTTGGCGGTTGTAAGTATACAACCAATTCATTTTTACTAGCGGTAGTAAAAATAACTATAGCGGTAGTAAAAATAACTAGAAGTTGTAAGTATACAACCAATTCAGTTTTACTAGCGGTAGTAAAAATAAGTATAGCGGTAGTAAAAATAACTAGCAGTTGTAAGTATACAACCAATTCATTTTATAATTTGAGATATTTAATTTAAGTAATCGTGCATAAAAGCAGTGTAGCATTTTTTTTACTCTTAGAAATGTCGCATATAGCTCAAAATAATCAACTCAAATGAATGTAACTCTACACATCTTATAACATGATGCCATTATGTGCTTACGCCAAAGCGAAGGCGTCGATGTTTTACAATAAGTGATGCTCACAAAGACATTGATTGTGTAATAGGTCCGCCATATTACCATGGTTTACTAAAATATACCATTTCGTAATATTTACGGACCAAATTTGAAAAGCTTGTATCTTGGACGCGCGAATCAATGAACCAACCCAACAACCACATTTAATGATCATAATAACACACCCTCGTTCTGACCATCAATTGCAAATCAACAACCCTCATCCAAAGCCTCATGTCGAGAATTAAAAAACCAACAAAATTTCTTTGAAAACCATGTCGTTTCGAGCTAATGTTATCACCAGTATGAGAGATTATATTAGCAACATGCTAGATACAGTGATCGGTAACATTTTGAATCGGTTGCCAATAAAAGAAGCGGTGATCACCTCTATTTTATCTACAAACTGAAGGTTTAAGTGGACCTTGCTCACCGAAGTCATAATTGACGAGGATTTCTTTTATTATTTAACATATAATTTTGATGGGAGGCGTGTTACTAGACTTTTAAATCAGCTTACGGGTCCCATAAAAAAGTTTTATCTTCTCTGTAGATCCCAAACCGTTGTCTGGAATGGAAGACTTGAATTATGAAAAGATTCGTGATTGGCTTATGTTTTTGGCACTGCAAGGAATTGAGGACCTCACAATTAGAAACTGGTATGGACAACCAGTTACATTGCCAACCCAACTTTACGCGCGTATTGAATTGAAACATCTTGAAATTCATTGTCGTGATTTTCCTAGTTTGGTGTTTTTCACTACTTTTCCAAATTTACTGAGCTTAGAATTGTGTTTAGTCAAATTTCTAACCGGTACATTTTGGGATTTAATTGCTGGTTGTCCCTTACTTGAGTCTCTTAGATTGGATGTTGAGAGTACAAACGGGATGAAACTATGGAATTTTGCAAGTCTTAGGAATTTGAAGAAGTTACATTTGTCATTCGGTATTTCGAATGTTGTCACGACAATCATAGCATCCAATATCTTTCACGACAAGACTTCCATCTCTTGAGACCCTTACATTGATTTTGACTATTGCGGTAAGACCGCTTTGAGATTACACTTCTAAATTTACAATGTTAAATATATGTGTAACTCTAACGACATTTAATCTTTGAAACTAACCCAAAATTCGACTGTTGTAGTTGATGCGTGATGGTAATTCCGGGATGAATGTCCCTTTGCCGTTTGTATCCTCGTTAATCGAATATAAAAGGAGTTGATTTTGGCGAGGTCATATCGTGTCACTCATCGTCCAAATGATTCGTGGATCTCCAAACTTGAAATGTTGGAAACCGAGTAAGTGTAATACTTTATTTCATACCTATCAAATAAACATCCGTGAAGCGGCATGTTTTGTATCTCAATACTATTTGATTTTCCGTGCCGCACACACGCTTAGTGTTTTACCTTTGGAACAACTTTCATAAGATTTAGACACAACCACATTCACCATGGGCGATTCGATTGTGATTTTCAATCCTTTCCTAGATCACGAATGAATTACACATAATAAAGTTTATACTTGCTTGTTCCACGTCGTTAAAGAAAATGTATATCGGGGCGGTGATTTGATGGACGATGGTTATGATAATATCAAGAAGAATTGGGAGTTCGCTAGGAAGTCGTTGAAACTCCCCGATCTTTCGTCACAGCAGGTTGTAAAATTGTTCTAGTGGTTGTAGTTTTATTTATGGTTTGAATACCGTGTCAATTAAATTTATGTACGAAAGTTTGGTGTGTACATTTATCAAGGGTTATATAATATGTAACCATTAAACTTATAATTATGTAGTAATCATAATATGTAGTAGGTTGTCGTCTGTATGAAACGTTGTATGTCAATGTATTTAGTATTTCCTCATTGCCATTATCCATTTTTATTTCATCTCGCTAACTAGCGCTTGTTTCCAAATATCAATTTGGCAACTAAGCTGTTGTCGTAGGGCAACTTCTATCACTAGCGAGTTGTTATAATAACTAGCGGTTGTGCGTACAATACTAGCGGTTGTAAGTATACAACCTATTCGGTTTACTAGCGATGAGTCGAATAACTAGCGATAGTAAAATTAACTAGCATTTGTAAGTATACAACCAATTCATTTTATAATTACAGATATTTAATTTAAGTAATCAAGCATAAAAGCATTGTACCATTTTTTGACGTTTAAAAATGTCGCATAAACCTCAAAATAATCAACTCACTCTACACATCTAATAACATGAAGCGTTATGTGCTTACGTCAAAGTGAAGATGTTGATGTTTTTACAATGGGTACTACTATGTACACCAAAAAGGTAAATCTAAACCTCGGTAGTTGCGCTACTTTTCTTTTCTAGGATTTTGCAGCTGTAATTAAGTGGAACTTTAATTGGTCAAAGGCTAAAGCTGTTTGGCACCGCATGATAAATATTTTCGTCTTTCCTTTCATTACCTTGTATTTTTTTTATAAGTTCTATACATTAATATTATCAACAATTTATTTCTATTGTATGTTTAACGTTTTCATTTCTAATTTCACAAGAAGCTTATATTAAAATAATAATCAACCAATTTGGGGCATATACTCTTTAAATATGATCTCGTAACAAAAAATAATAATAACAAAATTAGATGAAATAAATAAATAAACAAGGTAATATTTGTTTTGTGTTACTCTTTATAACTCTTTTGTGGTATTTTTAAAATCCGTGACCTAACAAAAATTATGTAACATTTTTTTAATCTAACTAGTTATAATAAGTCGACATTTCGTTTCATCGGTGTTCACTTGAATAGTTTATTTGAAAACAAATATTAATGTTAACAAATTAAATTCACATTAATTACTCCACTTCCGATTACCAATTTTATATTAAGAAGAGATAAAGCTAATTAATAGCTATGGTCTATAAAACACCAATAAGTTATGGTCTATAAAAGACCTAGATATATTATTAATAATACGAATACTACGAATAGTATTAGCGATTACAACCTTAAAGTGTATCGACTCTTAATATGACGAAAAGTTATATCAAACTCTATCCTAGGACCTCCTTTTATAGGCTAAGGAGTCCTTTACAATATCTGATATGTACTCTACAGGATAATTATACTTAGCATACTTATCTAATACAAAACATCCTACCCAAGAAATTCTAGAATGTTACATATTAAACCGACACAATCATACTAGCGTTGAAAAACTACATTAGCGATGGTACAGCGACTTCACGGTGTTGGTATTTTGCCTTTTCTAGTGAGGCGGAATCCTTTTGTTTGCTATCATTTTCTTGAAGGATTTCCGTGGCTTCCTTCCTCGTGGGGGCCGTATTTTCTATGGGATTCCACGAGAAGTTCGATAGGCCTTTCAAGGGTTTCCGTGTAATCCGCCTCTCTGCGATCTTGAAAGAGCTTTTAGTGGGGTTGCTTTTCCATCCGCGCAACTTTTATTTTAGAGCAATGGTAAAACCACATAAAGAATTCGGAAAAACAAATCCACATGCCGACGTGATAGGTTTGAATTGGAGTGAGGAGAGAGAACTGTCACAAAATACACCAATCATCCCTACACGTTAGCATGGCATTTTTTCTTGAATTCTTTATGTGGTTTGCTCTTTATTTTATCCGCGCCCGCAAGCTCGTCATTTTACCTTTAACCCGATCTATCCAACCCGATATGCCGAGATTGGTAGACGTACACTTGCCGGGGTCGGGTCGCAATCAACAGAGGACCGAGACCATAATTTTCACCGTGTTGTTTGCCTCTCTTTGCACATTCTATCACTCCTTCGACCCAATACCCATGATATACTTCCTTCTTCCGCTCGGAAAGAGCGAGGTTAAGAAGGAAGCGCCTAATTTGAACATCCCAAATGGCTAATGAGAGTCTAATCGGTTTAAACTCCCACCTTTGTACGCCATATGGTGCAGGCATGCTTCCACAAACTTCAAAGGACACGGGTTTTGGGTGAAGGAATGTTGTGAATGGTCGCGGAGATGGGTTATTAGTCGTCATTTTCGCCATTTGAGAAACGACTAATTGTTATTAGTAGTCATTTAAGAACATGTTTCAGGTTGTCATGACATCGCTGCGTTTATGTTTTTGTTTTGGGGGTAAAGGTTTAGGCTATGTATGGGCTTTTGGAAACGACGTGCGTGGGCAACGGGTTCTTTATTGAGGACGGGTGTATTCTTTTTGTACTGTGTACCATCGTGATCTTTTTCTTATTAACATCTTCAACTTCTCTTTGGTGTTTCTAAAATTTGTCTGTCGAACTATTTTTGTGGGTGGAGGGATGGTTGTTTTTGTTTTTTTTAATGTGTTTTCCCTTTATTTACCTCGCGTATTTATAGCGAGGATTTTACTGTTCTTGCACGCGGTATCATTAATTTTCATTTACTGTTTTGTGAGTAGGCACGTGCCTAGGCTCCTACCACAGGCATCTATTTTTCTATTGGGTTTGTCATAAAATTTCTAGGAAGGAGCGTGAATATTTACTTGCGATTTTCTCTCCTTTTTGGTATTTGGATAAGCCTTATCCGTAATTACAAACAGTTTGAATTTATCGGTTTATTATCCTTTTTGTCTTGAAAGTTTGATATGTTTGTATATACTTTTTTTTGGTAAAATGTAGCTTCCACAGCTGTTGTTGGTTTTGGAAATGTTGCTTATGCACGTTTGACAAACTGAAGTAAATCATTCATATCGGCGCTTTAAATTTCACTTTTAAAATTTGAACTTCAACTAGTCAACCTTTTAATTCGCAAAAAAACCATATTGTACTTTAGGGACTTTTTTTATTATAAATGATTTGGAAAACAGAAACAAAGTTGATATTTGCGTCGACACTAGCGGTGGTTTCAGCGACCCTAGCAGTGGTTTGTTAAACTGTAGCAGTGGTTGCGTATTCACATATGCATATAATTGAGAATTTGTTCAAACCATGTAGCCTCCTTTGGTTTTTCCAAAACGCAACCATGTTGTGAGTTGCGTGAGCAGTTGGGCACCATTGATGTTTATTTGAAATTTATTGCAATGCATTGTTGGGTGTTGCGAATTATGATGTGCGGGTCTAAACTATGTTTTGCCCTAGCGGCTTGTAACTCTTTATTTTTTATCCCCAATTGAATCAAAATTAATTTGTACTTTCAAAACAACTGTTTTAACTCTTGTAGTAGTTGTTAGTATTTTTGGACGATTTATCCCCAATTGTGCTATTCTAACTAGCGAGTTGTTAGAATAACTAGAAGTTATGCGTATAATACTAGCCGTTGTAAGTATACAACCTATTCGGTTTACTAGCGAAGAGTCGAATAACTAACGATAGTAAAATTAACTAGCGGTTGTAAGTATACAACCAATTCATTTTATAATTACAGATATTTAATTTAAATAATCAAGCATAAAAACATTGTACCATTTTTTGACGTTTAAAAAAGTCGCATAAACCTCAAAATAATCAACTCACTCTACACATCTAATAACCTGAAGCGTTATGTGCTTACGTCAAAGTGAAGATGTTGATGTTTTTACAATAAGTTATGGTTTATGAAACACCTGGATATAATATTAATACACGGATACTCTGAATAGTGTTAGCGATTACAACCTTGAAGTGTATCGACTCTAAATATGCCGAAAAGTTATATCAAACTCTAGCCTAGGACCTCCTTTTATAGGCTAAGGAGTCCTTTACAATATACAGTATGTACTCTATAGGATAATTATACTTAGCATACTTATCTAATACAAAACATCATACCCAAGAAATTCTAGAATGTTACATATTAAACCGACACAATCATACTAGCAGTGAAAAACTACATTAGCAGTGGTACGCGACTTCACGGTGTTGGTATTTTGCGTCCCGCTCTCTTTTGAGGGTGGAATCCTTCTTGTTTGCTATCATTTTCTTGAAGGATTTCCCGTGGCTTGCTTCCTCGTAGGCGGCCGTAGTTTCCTATGGGATTCCACGAGAAGTTGGATAGGCCTCCCAAGGGTTTCCGTGTAAATCCGCCCCTGCTGGCAGATCTTGGAAGAGCTTTTAGTGGGGTTGCTTTTCCATCCATGCGACTTTTATTTTAGAGCAATGGTAGAACCACATAAAGAATTCACAAAACACATCCAGCGGCGTGATAGGTTTGAATTGGAGTGAGAGAGAGGCGCCACAAAATACACCAATCATCCCTACACGTTAGCATGGGATTTATTTTGTTAATTATTTATGTGGTTTGCTCTAAATTTAATCCCGAGCCCATAAGCTCGTCATTTTACCTTTAACCCGTCTATCCAACCCGATATGCGTGATTGGTAGGCGTACACTTGCCGGGGTGGGGCTGCAATCAACAGAGGACCGAGACCATAATTTTCGGTAGTGTTGTTTGCCTCTCTTTGCACATTCGATCACTCCTTCGACCCAATACCCATGATATACATCCTTCTTCCGCTCGGGAAGGCGAGGTTAGAAGGCGCTCGAACTTTGAACATCCCAAATGGCTAATGAGAGTCTAATCGGTTTAAACTCCCACCTTTGGTACGCCATATGGTCGTAAGCGTGCTTCCACAAACCTCAAAGGACACTTGGTTTTGGTTGAAGGAATGTTGTGAATGGTCGCGAGATGGGTAATTTAGTCGTCTTAGAAACGACTAATTGTTATTAGTAGTCATTTAAGAACATGTTTGGTTGTCGCATGACATCGCTGCGCTTATGATTTGGTTTTGGGGGTAAAGGTTTAGGCTATGTATAGGCTTTTGAACCGACGGTTCGTGGGCAACGGGTTGCTAACATATTCAACTTCTCTTTGGTGTTTTTTGTTGGTGGAGGAATGGTTGTTTTTATGTGCTTTCCTTTATTTACCTCGCGTATTTATAGCGAGGATTTTATTCTTGCACGCGGTATCATTAATTTCCATTCTTGTTTTGTGGGTAGGCACGTGCCTAGGCTCCTACCCTAGGCATCTATTTTTCTGTTGGATTTGTCATAAAATTTCTAGGAAGGAGCGTGAATATTTACTTGCGATTTTCTCTCCTTTTTGGTATTTGGATAAGCCTTATCCGTAATTACAAACCGTTTGAATTTATCAGTTTATTATCCTTCTTTGTACTGAAAGTTTGCTATGTCTGTATATACTTTTTTTTGGGTAAAATGTAGCTTCCACATCTGTTGTTGGTTTTGGAAATGTTGCTTATGCACGTTTGACAAACTGAAGTAAATCATTCATATCGGCGCTTTAAATTTCACTTTTAAAATTTGAACTTCAACTAGTCATTTGGAAAACAGAAACAATGTTGATATTTGCGTCGATACTAGCGGTGGTTTCGTGACACTAGCGATGGTTGGGTAAAGCTGTAGCGGTGGTTGCGTATTCACATATGCACATAATTGAGAATTTGTTCAAACCACGTAGCCTCCTTTGGTTTTTCCAAAACGCAACCATGTTGTGAGTTGCAGTGAGCAGTTGGGCACCATTGATGTTTATTTGAAATTGATTGCAATGCATTGTTTGGTGTTGCGAATTATGATGTGTGGGTCTAAACTATATTTTGCCCTAGTAGTTGTAACTCTTAATTTTTTTTATCCCCAATTGAATCAAAATTAATTTGTACTTTCAAAACAACTGTTTTAACTCTTGTAGCAGTTGTTAGTATTTTTGGGCGTATTTATCCCCAATTGTGCTATTCTAATGAGTAAACGCAACCGTTATCGTCATCTACTATCTAGACACGAAAATTCTGACAATCAAGTTTATGCTATTAGGCAATTTCGTTTGAACCTCAGGCCACCGTCCAATTTGCAATCTGGGCAACTAAATGCCATAATTGGGCAATACTTGTTGTACGATCGGGGAACCATAATTCTTAACCATATGATCACAAAGGATAGACTTAACAGCATAAACCTAACAACACTAAGTTTGGCATAGAAGCACTATCGCATGGTTGGCAGCATAAACTCATAATTATTTTTTAAAGGCAACAAACATTCATAACAGGTGGAACCATTCCTTGTGCACTATCCCTTTTTCTATGATCTCGAACCCATTTTCGGTTTTGTGATACAAACACGCTTTGTTAGCTTCCTTCTTTTGAAACACCATTGCACTACCGCACCGCATGCTAGTGTCCTCTTCTGCCATACCATGTTTTGAAATAAAATTGTGACAAAGCACGTAGCTTGTGCACAATGTAGGCGATCCATGGATCCATTCTCATCCGCAAGGTCATACATTCGTCGAGCGTCATTGTCGTGTGCAACAATGTTAAACCATCTTCGAGTGCCTTATTTGGTGCAACATAAAATAAAGCCCATTTTTTCCTCCAATATCATTCAAAACATGATCAAGCACCACGGTAAATGCAACCACGATGGAACTAAAACACAGGACATCGACAAAGCGACCGCCTATATAGCGGAGTGGTGAAATTCAAATTTCTGTTGTGGTGAACTTTAAATATGACTTATTTGGTTTCCGCCATGTCCTATAAAACATAAACCCTAATAACAATTAGAATCAACCACTAGACTTTAAGGGGTATAGTGACTATACCTGTTAGATATTGTAGGATCGAATATATTTATGTGTTTGATGATTCGGGTGGTCTTGGGAGATCAAAATACATGTTTTCCATTTTAGAGAGAGAAAGTTAGAGAGAGAGGGTGTTCTTGCTAGAGGTTTACACAAATTGTAGAGTATTAGATTGAAAAGCACCACCCCTTCCATGGATGGAAGGGGTATTTATACTTACAGACTCA
This sequence comes from Chrysanthemum lavandulifolium, assembly GCA_022545495.1. NCBI lineage: Eukaryota > Viridiplantae > Streptophyta > Magnoliopsida > Asterales > Asteraceae > Chrysanthemum > Chrysanthemum lavandulifolium. The sequence goes on along the minus strand of CM040246.1, from coordinate 143,719,972 downwards.
ACGACCTCCTAACGGCCTGTGGATCAGGGATACAGTGGGTAAAGACCCGTCCTTCCTCCACGGTGTTGCACTAAACTATTTTATGCTACTGACTAACTAATAAAACAATAAATAACGTAACTAACGACAAATCTACGAGCTAACTTATGCTAGATAACATTTGGGGTGACCGACTCTTCACTAAGAAATTTTCCAATTCCTAACAATCTCCCCTAAGGAGGTCACCCCATGTTTTACATTTGAATCCTAGCATTCTATTCTTGACATTGTTCTTGAGCTCGTAGACTTGAATTCTTCATTTCCGCAATCTTTGTGCTTTTGTAGTGTAACTTCAAAGTCCGCATTGATCTGTACTTTCGGTGGAGGTCTTTGAGGCGATCCACATCATGATGATCTTGAGCTTTCTTTGAGATCATCGACCCGCGATGAAATCTGGATCACCCTTTATTGTGTTGCCATCATGTGAAGTTGTGACTTTTGGACCGACATGCTCACACTTTTGAATCATGACATCTTTCCATCAGTGGCGGAAGCCTTCTTGGTTCATGATATTTGCGGCAGAACAGCGAAGCATAATATGAAATATCGAGCCGAGTTATGTAGATATGCACCGGTCATGATTTCTTCAAATTAAGTGTGGATTCGCGAGCATGCGGCTTTGGATTGACTCCTCAATTACGATCACCGCAATCGTCGGGTGTACCGCATACTGACGATTAGCAATAAAGCGCGCGAAAGTGTCTTTGATCACTTCGTTGAATTGAGGTACACGCCCACGGTTCCCCGTTGATCAAGACAATCTCGCTGTGATCGGTAGGATTCCTAAGAATCTCCTTGACGGGGTTTCGCGAAATTGTTCTAGTTGTTCTCAAACCGAACGTCTCAAAGAAGACAACACGGAGTGAGTGAACCGGTAATTGAGATTCACCGATTGAAGAAAATTGATTTGAAAACAATCGCGTATTGCTTAGTATAAAGAGTTTTGCACACTGACGAAGGTTTTATGAGAAAGATCAATTTTCAATCAAAACACTTTTGTATTTGAAAATAGTACACAATCGACGTGCTAGTGAAAAGAAGAGATTCGCACATCGATCGGTTTTCTAAAAGTATTTTTCAATCGGAGATACTTTTGAATTTTGAAAACATAAGTACACATTCGACGTGCTAGAAAAGAAGATTTGCACATCGAACGGTTTTCCAAAAGTATTCGTCAATTCATTTCTGGACCAAGGTTGATTCAAGATTGAATCTCCCATCGTTTCTATCCGGTTGTCACAAGTTTGATCTTACGAGAAGATCTCACATGTCACCCACCAAGAGCTTGTTGAATGTAGGCTCTGAAGGATTTCCATCTTCATTGTGAGTATTTTTACATATCACTCGGATGTTACGGCAATACCACAAGGATAATCGTGGGACTCTTAATATATACTTACTTTCCACATTGTGTGAAAAGCAAGTCTTCAAGAATTTAGTGTCCTAACGAGATATTGTGGATGATCTCATGGCTCTAGACTCAATAGTGCATATTTGGTTCTGTCTTGGGAGACTAGGGAGAGGTCTCCTTCTTCAATATCAACAATCTCAAGAGAAAGTCGATAGATAATGTCGGTTCCCGTGAGAATGAAACAAGTCCTTTTAAGAGGAACTTGAGTAGCTTGGGAAGTTTAGGTGCGATCGTCCTTTGGGTCCATGACGTCTTGTCTTCAATACCGGTGTTACCTTAGTAACAACCGGTAGCATATGTATTGAACCGGTTTACGCCCTAAGGTTGAATTGATGGAGGCTATTTCTTTTCACCCTTTTCACATTCATTTCTTTTCATTCTTCAACCCCTTGATTGCTTACCGAGACTTCATAACTAGAACCTTGTTGGGTTTATTCGATTACTAGCTCGTCTCGATCCGCACTCTTCCCATTTCTCATTTTCTCCTTTTTCAATATACCTAAGGACTCTACACTATCTAGTGGATTGTCCTGGTAGATCCCTCCGGATTACGGCGGATCGTGGGAACAAATACCTAACCTAACCATCCTTATAACTCCATGCATAAAGTAAATTGGTCGGTCTTTTGGTATTGTTCTTTCCTTCATGAAACCAATTGAAAAATCATTTGGAAAAACAATCAAGGTACTTGTGATACGAGATCAAAGCATTTTGTACCTTAATAGTTTTGATCATTTAGAAAACCTCCCCCTCAACATGTGCGTATGATTTAGAAATTGTTTAGCACAAGGAGGCAAGAGGACTTTGAAATATTTTCTTTGATCACAATTTTCATACGAAAAAGCCATTTGATTTTCTTGGTAAAATTCTCCCCTCAATATGTGCGTTGGATATTTGAAATCATTTTATCACATAGAGGCAAGAGTTCTTTGAAGCACATCCACAATCACAAAATCCATTAAGAAAACCATTTGAAAACACAATCAAGGTACTTTATAATCTCTTTTAAAAAAACTTTTGTACTCGATGGTTTTGCTCCCCTCAATATGCGCTCGAGATTCAAAGCGTTTAGCACATATGAGAGAGCGACACAAGCCCGAATCAAAACGATCAACTTTATCAAATTTCATTATTAAATCACAAATTCTCCCCGATCAAAATATCAAATCCTTTGAGATTTTGGATCCCAAGTGATTTAATTAGGTTTAGAAAACATGGGAGAAAATGTGGCCTTGTTTAAATACTCATCCGGTTTTGGATAAATCCTCCTCCTCAACATGTGCATTATGTGAAATCGTTTGGCACATGGAGGCGGAGTGCCTTTGAAGGACTAAAACCAATTCCATTAAAAGCAGTTTGAGATTTAAAACACGATCTCTACCCGATCGAAATATCAAACCATTTGAGATTTGTGATCCCAACCGATTAAATCATTTATAAAATTTTGGGGAAAGGCGTGGCAAGATTCAATTTTGAAAGATGATAGATAAGGACCATTTAAGACATTAAAGATTGTTAGTGTCGGTATGATAGTTTTAAGAGATCTTTTAAGTAAAACAAAACAATTTCACAATCAAACAAGAAGTAAAAATTTCATTTTGAAAGACCTTGATTCTAAAGAAAAATCATACCATGACATAACATTAAATCTTTAGATCACCACTTATTATCGTACAAGACGGAACTTTTGTAAAGAAATATCGTTTTGAAAATATTTTATTTAAAATCACTCTCCCCCTCAATCGATGACCGAAGTCGATAATTGAGTGACTTAAGTTTTGATAAAATGAAGTCCGGTGATTTTCAAAATTTAGTCCAATATATTTTCAAAACAATATATTCCATTTTCAAAACAATTTATTCAAATTTATTCAAAATTGTTTAAAAATGGTATCTCGCACAAAGATTCGTTAGATGGTTGAGAAGCTTACATTGTTGTTCTTTGTAGGGTTTGGAAGAAAAACCGTCTGGCGATGCAGTGTGACTTCTTTTACGTTGCATTTTATAATGCCAACCGAGGTCCATTAAGCTCCGTTTCTTCAATCACTTAGAAGAAAACCATCTGGCGATGCGGTGAGACCTCTTACGTTGCATATATGCCAACTCTCCATAGAAGTCCGAGTTAAGCTCCGTTTCTTCATATGTCAACCCAAGATATAGTTACCCTTTCCTTCGGCATCCAAACATCATCAATAGTGGGATCCGGATCGGGAACATTCTTATACCAATATACCGCATCGTTAGTGAACATACATACATATATATGGTGGTCGACATCACCCAAACGAGAATCGACTAATAAAAGTCAATCCAACATATCAATCAATTCATATATGGCATGGGGTTTATGTGTTAATCAAACTCTAATCATCTAAACCTAACAATCATATCCTAAATTCCTAGTCCTTCGACACGTGCAATTATCATTTTAATTAAGCACGTGGGATAATTAAGAAAGCTCGTTAGATGATATAGATTTGAAAAACAAACATTATTCCCTCAATCCATGACTCATTTTATGAAAAGTTTAAAAAGCTTTGAAGTCATTGATTGAGTTTTCAATTTAACAAAACTACGAATCGATTGTTTTGAAAGCAACTCATTTACCACCATTTTAGAAAACACCAAATATTTTTGAAGAAGAATTTAAGACGGAAAAACATTTGTGTAGGAGCAATGATCCTTGACATACTTTCCTCGAATAGTTTTAGGATAAGTGCGAAATATTTGAAAATCATTTAAGCGTAGCACTTTCCTTCTTTGAAAAGCGGGTTGCTATCGGAAAGAATAGCAAGCCATAGTTTAGCGGGTCACGGTCGAATAAGCGTAAGCCATTATTTGAAGCCGGGTTCTGATCGAAATAGCTGTAAGCCATAGTTTTGAGACATGTTTTGAAAAGAAATATTTACACCTTTCGCTCGAACTTCATCTATGGTCCGTGCCATTATTGAATGACATTTCTAAGACCGTAGATGTTATCGATACCGAAGACATGTCAAGTGAAAACATATTTTGGTATTTTTGAAATTTTACGATTTTATGGGTTTTGAAGGTTTTATATTTTTCTATTTTCTTTTCTTGGTTTTATATTTTTGTATTTTGGTTTTCGGATAAATATATACAAGGATAGAATAGATGATATAGTTTAAGAAGGCGATGATACGAGTAGAGATAAGGATATCAAGCAAAGACGTCGTAGAAGATAGAATCGTCATCTCTTAAACTTCCACCACCAAAGAATCGAGGGCTCGAATAGAATGTAGAACATGAGCCTTTGAGAAAAGCGAGACTCTGGCGGCTTCCCCAAACCGAAAATCCTTATGTTGAGTGATTGAGCTCTATTTCAAGCTTGCTTTAGCCAGGTGCACAAGGTAGCACACCATTATCATCAATCCCGCTGCTCCTTTCAAGAATAATCACCGTGATTCTTCGTTCGAGGTTATATCATCAACAAGAAAAGCAACGTATCATCCCACGTATAAAATAATCTTCTCAAATTTCATAATCACTGAAGTCTGAAGCAATCCATTCCAAAAGGTGTCAAGAGAACACTTCCCCCAAGTAGTTGAGTTGATGTAGTCAGTCTTCTTAGACTAGAGCTCACGAACCCGAACACACAAACCCAAGACAAAGAAACTTATACCATCAAGTAGCAGTTAAGTCCAAAAGCTAAAGAATAACCCGATGTATACTTTCTCTCCTCACGAAGAAAGTGCATGAAGCTCAAGAACCGAAGTACCGAATGCCCAAAGAGAGAAGAACCGATAACATTGAAGAGGCGGTGAATCATCGATTATCTCTGCGGATGACAATCTCTGCGGATGTCCACTCCGAATAAGTGATTATATCTACGAATCACGATTAAGCCCTCAAGTGAGACAAAGTGAGCATCCCCGATGTACACAATCTCTATCATCACACACTTGTGTACATCTTTTATCTTGAAACTAACTATTCCATCGCTTCCCCCACATAGTTGGAATAAGAATACTAAACGCCTTGATGAGTAAAACCTTGAGTTTCTCTGCGGTCATGACAATTGTTTTCCCGGGATATCTTCAATCACTTAGAAGAATTAAGTACATCAAGTTTACTCGTCATGAGTCAAACCTTGAGTTTCTCTGCGGTAATAACATTTGTCTTCCCGGGATATCTTCAATTACTTAGAAGTATTAAGCACATCAAGTTTACTCGCGTTAAGATGCTTGTCTCCTTCCCCCTTTATGGTTTTGATACTTCAGAATCAGCAACTCATTGTAAGCCCGTATACTAGAAATTTGTTGAGAAGAACACTTGAAGTCTTTGTGAGAATCAACATGCTGAATAATGTGAGCAAGTCTAATTGAGGTTTAAATTTGGCATTTCAATCTCCCACAATTAATGCTCTCCCCTAAACTGACAATCTGTATGATAAATGCCCAGAATAAGAAGAAGTCTTTTGATAATCACATGCAACTCGTCTTTTAGTCTTCTAACATACAGCAGAAAATGTAGAACCGACTGTAGACTTGACCTTCTTCAAGATTGTTCAGATGGGGAATAGATAGTTAACATCTTCAACTCACCAAAAACAAGAACATCACCAAAAAGCATCCCAATCAACTTACATCTTGCAAATCCCTTAACTAAAATCCTCCCAATCAAACAAGAACAGAAAGATGTTCATCAAGGAAATCAACAATCGGGCAACGAACACACGAAATGGTAATACCAAGCAAACAATCACATCAAACAAGAACAGAAGGTTGTTCGGAATCATCATGTTGATGTGCACGTGAAGCATTAACCGGAAGCACTTTGTCAATAAACTCATATCAGCTTGTGAAGATGTCAACTAACGGCTCATAGAAGAAACTCCATGTGAAGATTACCCGATAAGTAGAAGCTTGGTTCTTACATGAGTTTAGAGCCGTATGACCATTTATATTCTCAAATATCAATCAACAATGCAAAAAAATTCACACTTCTTCTCCCCCTCAAGAATTGCATACGAAGTTGCCATTCTAGATTAAATAAGTGAAAATCATCCGAATGTTCTATTCACACTTCTCTCCCGCAAAATAAGCACGTGATGTCGCCATCTTCATTATAATCGAGCAAGTGGAATGAGAAAACAATCAGTGGTAGCCCGGTTCACTTGAATCTTGAAGCGCATGGAAAAAGTATGAAGCATGTTGATGAGAATGGTCAAAATAAGAAGATTTCTCTTCTTCGAAGATAAAGCGCATCAAGCGTACACTTTTCTTTTCTTTAGAGTACGAGGCTGAGGCTGAAGTGAGCAGGCGTCATAAGAAGATTTCTCTTCTTTCAAAGATAAAGCGCATCAAACGTACACTTTTCTTTTCTTTAGAGTACGAGGCCCGAATCGATGTGAGCGGGCGTCATAAGAAGATTTCTCTTCTTTTGAAGATAATGCGCCTTTGAAACATACACATTTCTTTTCTTTAGAGTACGAGGCTGAGGAAGATGTGAGCAGACGTCATTATCTCTCTCTTTTCGACTCTCTTAGCAAAACATGTAATCAACCCCATTATCATTCAAGAGGCTCTATGTAGTGACGGTGATGGAGAAAACCCGATATAGTGAATTTGACCTCAAGTAAACAATCTGAACTCATGACTTATACTTGCACATATGTAACAAAGAGCGGTGCGAGACTTCATGCCCATTTGAATCTCTAAGTACTCTATACTCCTCAACCAACCAACCATCAAGTAATAGGCGTACATTACCTCTTGAAAATCCACAATTGAATGTGACCTTTGAGCACTACAACGTAACTCCTTTAAGTGATAGTTATTTTGAGGTGATAAGAGCCCAATTCCCCAAGTGGTAAAAGAAAAGGTAAAAGACACCCAATAATAACTAGATTTCCAAGTCTTCGTTTTTGATAATAAGTTCGAACAAGGATCATGAAGAATCTTCATCCATCCATCCCGATACCTTCGAGATACTAAATACACTCGCCTGTGATATTTCACTTCAACCTCAAATGAATAATCTTGAATTAACTCCGTTGTCACATCTTCGGTTAAAAGCTCAACTCTAGCCTCCTTTGACGTTTTAAGTGAACTCGATAATGGTTTCATCCGACCATGGTTAAAAGCACATAACCCAGTAAAACCATGTAATAACCAAAGCGCCATGGCAAATATCCAAACACACATCCAATTCATTAAGTACACCTTTTATCCCTTCTTGAAGCGAAAACGAGCACCAAAGCATCAAATAAGATCCCTAAGTACACTTTCCTTTCTCCAAGCGGGTTCCATCAATACGGATTTTATAATTCTATGGTTTAAACCGAGAAATAGGTTCTTTCGGGATTTTGCAAAACCAAGAATAAACCGTAAGATATATCCGGAAATGCACTTTACTAATATCGGGATGTTTCCATTGTCACGGATTTTACAAGTCTATGATTTAAACCGAGAAATAGGTTCTTTCGCGGGATTTTACAAAATCAAGACAAAACCGTAAACAATGTCGACTTGAATGTGTAATGACAACATTGGTTTCGGTGAATATCATTTTAGGGGAACATGCGGCGGTTCATCAACGGTTCATAATCCAACATCATCAACCATCCAATCAACACTTTGGTAAACACATCATTCACGTATTCGGCGGCTATTGTAGAGACCACATGGAGAAGTAAGCCCGATATACCAAACTTGATCATGAAGTAAAATTCCCGAATTGTTACTTAAACTTGTACTAATCCTTGTGAAAAGAAGCGGTGTACCCAATGTACAAAACCTCTTGACATTCTCAATCGAGTGAGACATCAAGTGATAGCTACGTTGTGGGTTAATCGAGAAAGAATCACAACCGTAACTAAAGCAAACAAGTCTTTATCACCTCTATAAAAGCCCAAACAAGTTATCATAGGTAAACTCGTCCGAAAAACCTCACTTCAAACCCAAGTAAGAAATACCGAACAACAATCCCGTATTCAACCATTTTCAACTTTCGGTTCAAGCCGTGACATAATATTATTCATGAAAGTGAATAACCCAAAGTATCAAACCGGATACACAACAACTCATATCATCATACCAAATCTCTTAATCACAATCTCATAACCAAACAAATCTCTTTGACCGATCTCATTCATAAGTCTCATCATCACATCGCATCATCATCAAAATTCATCAAAAATCTCATTATGTCCAAGTCTAAAATATCCAATATTCCCAAGTCATAACATAACTATCTCAAGCCCATATCCGCTTTCAATCTTTGACATACCACTTATTCTCGAGAAATATCATCACGTATGTATCCGCATTATGAGATAGTAAAGTTCGGATAGCACAAATAATTTAACCACCGTCTCATATAACCAATCATGTCAAAATCACACAATTGATTCAACAAGAAGTCCGGCAATACCTCCGTTCCATTAGTTCACTTAAACTCCCGAACCAATTTATCATCCCAAATGCGATACAATCATGTCCAAAATCTACAATTGAATACTAAGTATGAATCAATACATCGTGTGTTCACTATGACAAGATAAACCCGTGAACTCAACACTAGTATAAAATTCGCCCAATCCACACCCTCATCCAAAACCGCCCATGTTAAAAATTGTAATACCCGATCCAATTAAGACTCCTCAAACCCTAAATTTACGGGCAATATAAAAACACTCTAAACACTCACTTGCCCTAAACCTAATCACATAACATACTCCTGCGCCCCTTTTCACCCATCCTCTCGATCACCTTCCAAACCCTAAATGTCACAACCCGTCCGCCTCCATCATTTATTTCTTCAAACTAACGGCATCAAGGAGTGCACATCAAAGAACATCTTCAAGATCGAGCTCATTAATCCTAGAAACGGATTAGCCTTAATGGCATACGCCATGTGGATGGGCGAGAGGCGGTTCCTTAGACCTTGCCACGTGGATGGCTTGATAATATGAGGCGGCTACGAGATCTAAACCACGGATCATAAGGTAGGTTTCTATTGATATGCACGTGTTTCTTTGAACCAACGAGCGAGAGGAAGGTAACAACATATTTGATATTGTTGTTTCCTTTTCTTATGATGTTCGAATATTAACAAGATGGGTATGGTTCTATACAAGATCGATGATGAGTAACTGTTGTGGTTCGGTTGTAAAACGAATCAAATATATTTCAAAAAGGTTATTTGAGATCTTGTGATTCTTTATCTTATTTGTTGATTTAACGAAACTAAAGAAAGATGAAACAGTTATGTTTTGATTTTATCTTCTTTATTCGGACATTAAAACAATCATAGATCTATGATGTGTATTGTTGTAAAACTCACAAGATCTTAAAAGATCTAAGTAGTAGTTTCACAAAAGCGAGATCCACAAACTTTTCATTATAGACATATTATGTTGAAACATTGAGTGAGTTGATTTGAGTCAATGAAGATGTGATATCGTGTGAAAGACCTACGTGGTCTTGATGTTTTCCTTTGAGACACGAATAAATCTGAGATTCTTTTCGTTTTCATTGACACAAACACAAAAGTCGAAGCTCTTGAATGGTTTTAAACATATGTTGTTTTTGACTCCATTGAGATTCGTACATAAAAGGGATGTAAGTCAATGAAGACCGAATCATTTGTGAGTTGATGCATCTTGAGTGTCACGAATAGATTCACTCTGAGACTTTACTCTTCCTTCAAATGCTTATAAAACTTTTGATGAGTAGATCTGTGATGAAGAGAGTCAAGGGGTTTGTAATAAGCCCGAGTTGAATTTATGAAAATTTCAACCATGCCTTGATATACTTTGAGATCTTGTTTGTATAGTGTATGAGTCGAGTCTTGTAGATCATTTGGAGATGAGATTGAGAGTTGATGTTGTTGTTGATAAGTTAGGATAGTTAAAGATATAATGTTGGCTTATGATGATCTTCTTCTTCCACTTTCATTTTCTTTTGTTACAATAATGGACCGATGATGGTTGTTAACACGAGATCTAGTTGTAGATTTGGTATATTGTTGTTGGTCTAGAGGTCGTGGTCGACATTCTTCATCTACCTTCGCCTAAGTCGCTAGGTCAAGAGTCAAGTCGCTAGCACTTAGTCGCTAGCACTAAGTCGCTAGCACTAAGTCGCTAGCACTAAGTCGCTAGCACTAAGTCGCTAGCACTTAGTCGCTAGCACTTAGTCGCTAGCACTAAGTCACTACGACTTGTTCAGTAACAAGTCGCTAATTTTTTCCTTAAGTCGCTAGCATAACTCGCTACTCAAGTACACTGAATCTAGACGACCTGTAAAGACAAGTCGCCAGGTCTGTTTTTGATACCCAACTCGCTAACCAGATACAAAGAATCAGGACAGTTTTGTGTCTAAGTCGCTAGCAAGATTTTTATGTTTTCAGATGAGTTTTCCACTACATTTCCGACCATCTTCATACTTACCCGTAAAACTTATCATAAAGTTGCAACTTTTGACCCATTTGACCCATAAAACAATGACTAGATGACCCATTGACTTCACAAAAGTGTTGATATTAACGTGACACTTTGGACAAAAGCTTAACACATAAACCGGTATAACAAAGATGTTAGCAACCAATAGACCACATGAATATTTTGACCAAAGAGGATACAAAGAAATATGGTAAACTGTTTCCCAAGATAATAAGCAGAAAAAATAATTTCCGACCATAAATTTGTACCAAAAACAGCTTCAAACATGTATTCAAAAACCCCAACAAATCAACACAACATAAACCAAAAACCACAATAACCATGGTACGAAACCACACAAATCAAACAAACACAATAACCTTGGCTCTGATACCAATTGTTAGATATTGTAGGATCGAATATATTTATGTGTTTGATGATTCGGGTGGTCTTGGGAGATCAAAATACATGTTTTCCATTTTAGAGAGAGAAAGTTAGAGAGAGAGGTGTTCTTGCTAGAGGTTTACACAAATTGTAGAGTATTAGATTGAAGCACCACCCTTCCATGGATGGAAGGGGTATTTATACTACTGCAGACTCAACGACCTCCTAACGGCACGTGGATCGGGGATACAGTGGGTAAAGACCGTCCTTCCTCCACGGTGTTGCACTAAACTATTTTATGCTACTGACTAACTAATAAAACAATAAATAACGTAACTAACGACAAATCTACGAGCTAACTTATGCTAGATAACATTTGGGGTGACCGACTCTTCACTAAGAAATTTTCCAATTCCTAACAATACCTATAAAACATAAACCTTAATAACAATTTCAATAACTTTTAATTAAATAAATATTTAATAATAGAATATAAAATATAAAGCTGCACAGTTATTTATATTCATGTACTCTATAAATATATGAGCGAATAAGGTAACAAAGTACATACGGGAGTACAACGAACTGGATTTGTTTATAAAAAGAAGAAAAGGACAACGATTTTTTATTTGGATTCTTGATGAAAGTCGGCCGGGTAAGCATCCATAATGGCAACTTGATGAAAGACTTTTACTATTCTAATAAGATATTCAAATGACTTGTTCCATTGTGGCAATAACTTTGAAGAAGACTTTTACAAAAACACTTGTAAAACTTCAAGCGTTTGAAGCTATTGTCAAAAGTTTTGTATTTATTAAACTTTCATTTTACACCCAACATTAAATATGCAAAAGTTATTGCAAAAGCTTTTTACCTCAACCATTTAATTGTATTCAATGCATCAAGTCTTTTATGACTTGATGCATTGGTCATGCTCGAGGAATGTGTGGATGTTGATTGTTGAAGATTATTAAATTGATTTAAAAATACAAAAACCATTTCCCAAAAAGCAACTGACATCCTTACCTTTAAACAGGTGAAAACAAAATAGCCAAATGCTAGAGTTTACAAAAAAAAGTAAAAAAAAAAGTAAAATGCAGAGGCTACTGATACTCTAACTCTTAGTGACCACAAAAAACCCATTTGCAAACACCAATTCTTACAGTTACTATGGATTATTCACACTATACACCAATTCAAATTGTCAATAAATAATACAGCTGTCTACACAAAAACTAAAAACACCTTTTCATTTGTGAAATTTACCTTTCACTTCTACTGTGATATTTTAGTCAATTAACATTTAGATCAATTAGATTATCAATCATCACAATCATTTACGAAATTCCGTGTTCTTTGTGTCAAGATGATACATGCACTCCGAATTGTAACGATTCCTTATTTAAAAACATGATAGACCGTTTCATGAGAATGGTAATTGCTTGTGAGCCAGGAAAGACTTTCCCAATAGAAGGAAATTTTAGAGAGAAACAAGAGCTGATTGATAAGAGGAAGAGAATGATTGAACAACTTTCAGAGTATGAATGTGAGTATGAAGATATGAAAGCGCGTTTCAAGAGGATCGAAGATGATAACGCTAATTTGGAAGCAACGTGTGAAGAGGCGATAGGCGATTTTAAGATTTACAAAGATTATAATCTCGATCTTTGAGCGAAGTATGAAGAGATGAAAACCGGTCTTAAGAATTTGAAAGATCATATCATCGTTGTCAAAACTAAGTATCAAGAGATGGTTGAATGTGCCAAAAGCTTATCAACATACTAAAGAAGTTGCGGTGATCTTGATGATTTTAGGATTATGAATGTGTTTTGTATATGTTTAAGAATGTGCTATTTTGGACTTATTTGGTATGTAAGGTAATAAGTATTTATCTAATTAACAAGGTACTAGATTACTGCATCAAATTTTATGTTATGATTTTATGATATCATTTGTGAAAACATAAATAATCAAAATAATAGCTAATCTCGATATTCTTCACATGCGAATATACTCTAACTAGACTTAATTACAATAATAAACTCAAAATTCCATTAGTTATTGATATTATTCACTAGGAAACATAAATTTTCCAAACCTCAAATAATCAAAGATAAACTATGATTTATGCAATCTAAAACATCGGATAGTCAACATAATAAACAAGCAAAGATAAAAGCAGTATCTAAATAAATCAATAAACATCTTCACATGTGCAAAAATAGATATGTAATAAAAAACATAAAATGAGATAGTCAAAAGTAACAAACAAACACTATCTAATAAATCAATTAACATCTTCACATGTGAAAAAATAAATATGAAATTCAAGTAACATATTCACATGAGATAGTCAACGCGGATAAAACTTGTTAAAAAGCGAATCGATTCAATCAAGAAAAAGAAATTACGGACTCAATACGAGTCAATCATGGAGATAAACAACGCCGGATTCAATTTGAAAATAGATGGCGGAGACAGCGGAGATCGATTACTATCCAAAATTGGTTTCTATTAGAGTTTGTGTGTGTTTTTAAGTGTGGCTCACATGGAAGGTAAAGAACCGATAATAGATAATTCTTTATAGGTTGCGATTGAAGAAAAGGAGAATGAAGGGTGCGAGTGACCACCGCCAAGATTCTGCATCCACCGCTAGTATTGGAGTAACCACTGCTATTATTCTACCCATTGCCGGTTTAGGCGTTTCCACTGCAGAGGCAACCATCGCTACAATTATAACCACAACAATAACACCAACACCAAAACCAAAAGAGGTCGACAATGAGATTACCATACAATTGGTCAACCAAAAGCAATCTCACCCTATCCTCGCACCTAGACCTATTGCTAAGAGTCTAAACATTCTTGAACACATGCGGAAAGATGTAGTTCTTGGCGATATTGGAAAGGGTAAAGGGATTGCGGATCCAACTTTGGTGTTTCAAAGTACAGAGGAGCAGATAGCTTTTGATGAAAAAATTGCTAAAAGATTACATATGGAAGTAAATGCTAAAGAAATTGCTAAAGAAAAGGAAAGGGCAAAGCAGAAGAAGCCTCTAAACAAGCTGTAGAAGAGCGGTAAACGGAACAGATGTATTTTACCCTACATAATTACGAAAAGTAGTTCAGTTTACTCGTAATGATTAACTTAGCTTCATAGTCCTAAAAAGGGTCAACAAAAACCATAAATAATTCAGGTCATAGAAGGAATCTATACCAACGTCGTAAACAATTGCATAGATGATGCATATAAACCACTCTTTATTAGTCTACAAACCGCCACTAAATTTTTTAATGAACCAAGTAATGTTACATACTTAACTAACGACATCTAAATTATCATACCCTACATAATTACGAATCAGATACACATAAAAAAGAGCAATGGATTATAAAATGGAATTAACACCTATCTAACAGAGGTATTAATCGAATAACAAAAACGATTTATTATAACATAGAACCAATTGGAAATAATCATATGTAATAAACAACGAGAAGATTATTTACGTACCATATTTGGGAATATTTTTTTAAAACTTGATCAATCGAATGTGGTTTGCAATCAACACTGTGGCTTTAAAGATGGTGAGATAACCGGCGTTACAAGGAAGAGAGGGACGAAGAAGGCAGTTTGATTTTTGAAAATAATCTTGTAAGTAAGAATGCTTTTGTGCGAGAAGTAAAAACAGAGAAAAACGGTAACTATGGATGCTTTTTTGGTCAGTGACTTTTGGATTTTGAATATAAGTCCACTGTACTTTTACTATTCAAATGTGTACTTTTTTGTCTAACGTAAAATGACGATAAAACCCTTTTTAAAAATATACGGTTGCCCAATGCTTTTTAGTTGCCCAAAAAACAATACCTTACACATACGGGACACTTGTCACAATGTCGATGAGTTGCCCAATGACAGCGGTTTCCCTCGGTCCATTCTCAAATTAAAAATAAAAGTGGTCCGGAAAGTGATAAGCCTCAGGGCGCGCGGTTTATTTGCATCATTTTCCCTTGTTGTAAACCTAAATCTTGAAAACAATTTTATCAAAGTCAGTTTTGAAAAATACTAGCCCTAATAACCAGAATCCTTTAGTATGATGCAAGTTATTAAAGAAAGAAAAAAGAATTGTTTATAATCTTTTATGTTGAATGCAGATTAAGAATTCGGTGAAATGTTCCTTTACAAATTGAATCTTTATATGGTTTTTGCAGTGCGTGTTTTTGTAGAAGCTTGCAAAGATGTAAGTGAAATCTAACAAATACTCTCACTTTCGTCTTTGTTTTCAGATAACAATCTTTATCTTTTATGTTCCTTTATAAAAGCATATAAGATTTTCTTTTGTCTTTTTTTAGTTTAAATCGGGTGTTTGGATTAGCATTCTAATGTAACTATCTTTTTGAGCATAAGTGCTTTTGGTGTTAATTGAGCAAATAAGCAGGTTCGTTTAAACACCACTTATACTATATTGTATGCTTACTTTTTGATCTTATTAATGGTTTATGCATATTGATTAATGGGTATCTGTTAATTGAATGTATAAGTGTAAAAAGTTTCAGCCTTAGATTAATTACAAGTTAAGATATGCATAAATGTGTTTTTGGTTCATGGGTGTGATGTATTTATATAACCACATTGGTAGAACACATGATTCAGTTTTATTTATTTATTTATTTATTTATTTATTTTTATTATTATTATTTTTTTCGTTTTTAGGTTGTTTGGATGAGTCATGGTGATGAGGCTCTTAAGATGCCGAATGAGTTTGAAGATGTGTTGAGAAGTGACCAGGGTGCGGTTACAGCCATGGAATGTGCGGGGAGGCGGTTTTATTGGTTCCAATACCATTCTCTCGTATAAGATTTGCGACTTTGGTTTTTGTTATGAAATTCAGTAGTTTGAGTTTACATAATTGTGTATCATATCTTTATATAATTAAAAATGTTGGAGGGATAGTTTGTTTGTAATGAATACCATAATGTTTTTGTTTGTGCTAACAGAGATCGAGACTTGTTGAAGAGCATATAGAAATGGCGTAGATGGAAATCGATTGAAGCTTTCTAGATCACAAGGGAAGGAGATTTAAATCGCTGTAGGACAAGAGTACTCAAGGTATAAATGTGCAACTTCTATAAAGTTTTACCTTCTGCTTTTAGCACATATAGTATGATCGCATTACATTTACGTCGTGTCTCTTGCAACAATGAGGCTAGGTATCTTTGTGATTTATTCACATTATGGTTAATAATGACACTAATTTATTCTGTAGTTGACACTTACTGCTATTAGCGTAGATAGTTTGTACTACTTCCCAGAATTGGAGCCAAAAAAGGTTTGTCGTGTTTCCTTTTTATTACACGTGTGTTAATATCTACAAGCTGGGCTTGCAATTATGGTATCATAAACATCTTTAATTGTTTACAGTGTGTTCTGAAAGAGTTCAATGGGCAACATGCGTTGCGGAAGAGAGCCAAAAAATAGATCTGGAAATCTTAGTCATAAGGTAATCTTCTTAGTTCTTACTAGCATTTTGTTGATAGTCTTATTAGACACTAACCTTAAATTACAAAACTGAGACACAAAGTAAAGAATTAAAGGTTTATTATATCCATTTCTTTTGGATAATTTCCAGGTTTGATAAACTGATCTACTTTGATGATGCTTTTGTTTTCTGGATATAGGTACATAAATGTTAACAGTAGATGTTGCAGGGAATAATGTGACAATTAAGAGCTTATCAATAATTAATGGTTAAACTTTAAAAGGTACGTCTTTTGGTGGCATAAGAATGCACTTTGATCTGCTTATCTTTAGCAACGTATTTTTATTTTAAAGAAATAGATCAAATGGATTGAATGGACCCAAAGTCACTCAAAGTGTATTTTCAACAGCAAAAACCTATTAATATCATTTTTTTTCTTACAAAATATTTTTTTCACATTAACTAAAGAACGTTATGTAAAAAAAAGTTAGGGTGCGTTTGGTATCCCACTATGGGAATGAGACTATAACTATGAAAGTGATTAAAGATGTTTGTTTTGTGGGCCCAGTAATAAAATGGGTATATCATAGTCATAGATTCATTACACACTAATTTGGCGTTTATGAAATCCATTCCAGTGGGCCCCTCTTTTTTTCACTACAAAATTCAAATATCTATACATTTTTTATTCCATATTTTATCAACCAAACTTAAACAATCGTAATGATACACTTTTTCATATCCATTGTCATTCTACCCCATACCAAATCCAATACCCATTGTGATTCCTAGCAACAAACCAAACGGCCCCTTAATTTAATAAAAGATCTTTGGCCTGTTATCTTGGCCCATCTTTTTCCTATGGTCCATTTGCGGTGTTATACATATCTCCTGAAGCTTCTTTATCTTCCCACCACTACACGTTTATGGTTTACTATTAAATGATACTTCAAAGCTTGAGAAAGGTCTTATCTTGGCAAGGCGTTTACTGTAACGAAATAAATTGAACTATGGCAATGAATGAGATGTTTGTTGTAACACCCCCAACTTCGTTATACGCAGCGGAATTCAAACTGGGTGTTACTTCATGGCACAACAGTCATAACAATAGAAAACGAACTCTAATGGAGTCGTTTTAAAAAAGGATTTATCATTCAATTTATATAAATATCAGAGTTTACAAAAATGAGGTCCCAAATGGTTCCAAGTTTACAAAATACATTAAATGGGTTTTCGAATGATAATAAAATTTATAGCAAGGTTGCAAAAATCGTAAATCGGTAGCCCCCCTTTAACTTGTAATCGGTTAAGGCGGGATTAATCGGTGATTAATCGGATTGGTATTTTCGGCAAGTTTTGGGTATTTCCGGCGAGATTTGGGTACTATAGACAGGACTTTCCTTGAAAATCATTTTGTAATAGATAAAAACATAAAATAATTGATTAAAACTTGCTCAAGACAAGTTTTGGGTATTTTCGATGAGATTAAAAGTTTTCGACAAGTTTGACCACCGTTAAAAGTCATTAACCGATTTGTTTGATCCAGTTATACAAATCGGCAAGGTTGGTGGCCCAGTAGCACCTAATCAGTGATTAATCGGCCTTGTAAGCCTTGTTTTGCAACACTGATTTATAGCCTTCTTGAGTATCTGTGCTCCTCCGTGCCAACCTCGTTCAATATGGACATGAAATAAATGCTTAAAACTGTCAACACAAAGGTTGAGTGAAATTCATAAAGTTTAGGAAATCAGTTTAACACAATATTCGTAACGCGAGGTAATTAGTCTCACATTCATAGTTTAGAAAACAAAACAGATATTATTGCACTAAACTCATGACACCGAAACGTTAACAGCTGTGATATAATAGTAACAATTGCCCTAATAGGTAATTTGCCATTAAACCTATGGATCTTCAAATAGAGTTCGTTTGTTTGCCTACCCGGTCAACACAAACGGGATTTGTCAATCCCGATAGATCTATCCACATTATTCGCGTTCACTCGCAAGTGATTAATGGTTCATGATAATAGGGACTTTGGCAACAGTAGTACTTAGTGCAAATAATACATTCAAGTATAATTTCAAAGCAATGTGTTCGATTTAAAATAAAGCATGTATTTCCCCCAAGGGTTTGTAAAACAATCAAGTAATAGAAAGTGGGGCTATGAACTCACCTAGAGTTTAATGAAGTTAAGTACTTTAACGGATGTGATGGATAATTCGGGAAACTTCTACGTGCAACCTAAAAATGGAATGTTGCGACTTAGGTTTGGAAAAATGTTTTAGGAAAACATAAACCATCCTATATATGTCTCTATGTTGATCATGATGTAATAATTTATAGTTTGATGTTTATAGTAACATTTTTTAATATGTGAAAATGTATTTAGTTTATAGATATCGTACTACCGTTCGGGCCATCATAATTCAGAGGTCATGTAGTAAACGTTCGAGGAGCTAGGACACTTTAAATCGTAAATCCAACAAACTCGTCGAAACGTTTTACCCAAATGAAACCCCTCACATGAAGCTCCCTAATATTGTAGCACTTTAGTAGATAAAATATATAATTTGAGTGGAGATTATTATATTATAAAGTTTTATTATGTCTTTAGCAAACATTTAGTTTTTTAACAATTTCTCAAAGTTTACAAGTGGTCATAACTTATTTAATATAGTCAATAATGAAATTTTAGTAACAATTCAATATGTAACTAGTTGTAGAAATGACATGGTTTTTATATTTTTAACTTGTAAAAATCCAATTTTGCATAAAAACTTTTTTACAAATATTAGGCAGTGAATGATATCATTTAGTCTTTTCATGCCAAGTTTCCTCGCGGTAGATGTAAAACATCGTTCCGGACAACTTTCACGGTTTAAGTTTTTGATGAGTCGGACCAGAAGTACCACTTTTTGGAAAACAGATTCAGCAGTAATGGAAAATGGTCATTTCTAGGGTTTTCTAACTTCTTTTTACCATAACTTTTGACTCGTTTGTCCGTTTTGGGTGATTCAAGTTGCTATGTTTACCTTTTTATTTTTTCTACATTAGTATGTAAGTTACCAAGTCCATATATAACTATTTCAAATGGTCTCAAATATGTAGAATACAAAATAGTTTACTAGTTTGTTAATTTTATAACAATATGTGAATTAAAACATATGTTTGAGTGTATGTACATCATGAATCAGCATAGTAACCATATATATAGCATGTATTTAACAAGATTAGTAATAATAAACATGAGATAATGGAGTGGTGGTGGTGATAAGTTGCTTACAACCTTTGGCTTTCAAAAGAAAGGAGTAACTAGTAAGGATAGGACTTTGATTGATCAAGCTTTCCACACCTTGGTACCCTTCTACACTTCTTGTAATAATGAAGGATTGGTGATGAAGTCTTAAGTGACTTGAGTGGATTTAAACACAAAAAGATCACTTAAACTTGCTAGAGATTTGATGTAGTAACTTGTTACTTGCAACTTCCTTAGCATCAACTTGGAGTCATGAATCAAAGCATGAGATGTATGTTGGTGTTTTGATAAAAATGACCAAGAGAGGGGAAGATGAGGGTTTTGTGAAGTTTTTCACTTGCTATTTATAGGAGGGAAAGTTTGGTTAACCATGTATTGGGTTAGATAATAACCATGGTTGAATTAAGGACACATGTATAAGATTACATGCAAAATAGATGAGATGATGCCAACACTATGGTGAATCACCTCATATGGGCTGAGATATTGAGTGAGTGGGATGAGATATTATGTTTTGATAATATCTTGGTGTTATGATGTGTTTTGGTTCTGTTAAATGCCAACCGTAATTTGTTAAGCCATAAAACGTAAAACCGGGTATCGTAAAAATAAGAAACTTGCAGGAATGATGAGACTTGTCATTATACTCCATATAAAAATATAAAATGAGTGATAAGTCTCATTGGGTACTAAAACGCTGTCTAAAGCTGGAAACGCGGGTAAAAAACGCGTAAATCGCGTAAAACGCAGAACTGGAAAACGTAAAATTCCGAAACTTGTGGAATTGTCGTAAAATGGTAGAAATACATATTCTTAATGTTTATAGTGTTTTATAGACATAACGGGATGCCCGAATAACGTTTAAACCCTAAAGTAGTTCTCAGACACGGTTTTGTGAAATCGGTTCTGTTGGATTCAACGTATGTCGTCAGGACGACTTGTCGAGTTTTATTTATCTTGTCATTATGGTAAAATAAAAATAAAATTTTTTACGGGATGAATAGTAAAAGTCAAATAGTCAAAAGTCAAAGTCAAAGGTTAACTTTAAAAAGTCAAAGGGTAAAATAGTCATTTTAGTTTATGAAAAATTACGGGTTGCTACATTTGTTTCATGTCCAGGTGCGGTGTCAAGTTGGGATAACATTGTAATTGCATACGAGCCTCTATGGGCTATTGCAAGAATGAAACACACGTAGTGGTCATTATAGCGGTTCCTTCTAATCCTAGAACCTAAGAAGGCTCATGAAGTACATTTTCTGTTCGTGAGTGGCTTGCTAAAAATGTATCAGCTGAAGTTTCCTTCAAGACACGTATTGTATATGGAGGTATTTTTAATAAATTTTTTACCTTTTAGCATAAATGTCTTCTTTCTTTTAAAAGACAAGAATAATCGAATGGTACAAGCGTTGTTTAGTTATTGCAACATATTGCTATAAGAGCAAGGGATATGGTTTTAAGAATAAATAGGCCTTGCATTGGAAGTTTCTGATTTGTTATTTTAAGGGGTGTTTGTATGTAAATTCTAAACAGATGTTTGCGTTTTGAAAGTTATCATGTGAACTTTAGTTACATTTATTTAATTAGGAAGCAATGGATTCTTTATTTATCATAATGGTTTCGAGGGTACTGCCACGAAAGGGTGAGGATAAAGGTATGTCGTCTACACATTTGTTCAAACCAATTATATTCCATTAACGGTGTGGTGCTTGGATGTGTGTTTTGAGAGTTCACCCAACAATCACTATATTGGCTGAATTTGCTTTTAAATGAGAAGCAATATCAATATTAATTCTACACCATCATCCTAGTAGTTAATCAGTTTCAGTTCTATTGCTACACACATCTGTTTCCAACTACATTGACTCTTTGATGTTTTGTTATGAAAGGAAACATTCATTAGCAATTGACACATTTATTATTTAATGTAGGTTAGTTGCGGAATATTTGGACATGACTTTGTTGCTTCTTTGACAGTGCTACGTACTTACTACTTATTGTCAGTCCGACAAAGCTTTTATTGAGAGTAGCAAACACAATAAAGCCAAAGGGACCCCAGTGGCCATGTTACTACTCCAACAGATGTTGCACTTGAAAACCTCAAAAACAATATTGTTCATGCATATTTGCCGTTAGCATTAGTTTTAGCAATCTTGCTCCGGCATATGTAGATAAGCATATTTCAGAAAAACATTAAGAGTCTATTGATGATTATGTTGACATATCCTTTTGGTTATCTTATTTGGTCCTATGAACTTTCGGTCCCCGATAACTTTATGAATGTGTTATCACTCAAATGCTTTCCACTACATGATATGAAAACCTAAATTTAGTACTTAGACCATATGAGATTTATAATCTGTGACAATTGCTCCATTTCAATTCAGTAGCAACACGGTATTCCCGTAGCAACGCGCATGCTCACTCACTCGTTAACTCTAACTTTAATAAGTTTTTCATAACAAAATCTTATTTTATTAGTTAGCTTAAGTTAAAGATAAATGCTGGGGTGACCCATCGGTAACCTTCCAAAGTAGATGTCAAGGGTCTGAATCTAACGGGGAGAAAATCAATCCCCTTGTGGTCATAGAGATTCATCTGTGCCGACTCCGAGCTATCCAAAAGGATAGTCACATTTGGATTAGTCGGCTAGCAATGTCGAGTCGAAAACTCATATAACCCAAAATAGAAGAAAAAAGACACATGTTACATATACAAAATAATTTCAAAGAAATATTCACAATAACATGACAAAAATGTTGGACCAATAATATTGTATAAAGTTTCATCTAACATAGTCTTTATATGATATGATATTTTATAAAAACATAATTACCAAAATAGACTTATAATATACCCTCTTTACCAATACGGACTAAATTTCTCCATTTTACGAAAATGAATTACATCGCATTTGAAACGTGCGACACTCAAGAAAACAAATAAGATACATACACATGTCCATTCAAAGCGCACATGCGCAAATCAACATGCGCTTGATATTTGTCTCATTCATTTTCAATTGTTTTGATTTCAATTTCACTTGATATACTACCCAACTATAACAACCACTTATACCGTATGCATTAAGTATAGTTGGGAATAGAAATTCTGACATTTAGTCACTTTGCCATTTTGTGGTTTTTGTCAAGTTTTAAAGAAAAGTTAAAACTTAAAACCAAACGCACATATCATTTCTTGTGCATCATGTGTACTTGAGTTTTATCATTTTGTGAGTTTTTAAATATTAAATTAAGCACACAAAGCCTTCTACGCACTTTGGTTTTGTCTTTTTCTTCCTATGTGCGCTTGATTTTTGTAATGTTGTGGTTTTTGTAATATTAAATGAAGCGCACCAGCATTTCATGCGCTTCATTTTTGTCCATTTGTGTTCCGTGTCAAAATTAAAGCCGTTGATTATTTCATGCAACGGTGTGCATTGATAGTCCATTTTGGTAAATCTTAATTGCACCGTGTATTTTCGTAAAATACTATAAAAAAGAGTTCACTCAAAAGAATTTATCATTTTTAAACTTTTTGTGAATATGAAAATGAGCTTTGCTACACCCTCTTATTATTTCCTTTTACAAATCCTCCTATACACACAACAATACTATATAGTTTTTTCTCACTCATTCTCTCTCTGCATTCAAACAGTCAGTTCTAACAATTGCCAGCATCCTGTGAGTAGGTTAGCATTTCTGTATAAAAATATCTACGTTAAAAAGCGGGTTAAGTCCATAAATTGGCCATGAACTTTCAAAAAATTTCAATTGTTAGTAAGGAACTTTGTAAAGTACTACTATCACCTATAAAACTCCTAAATTCGTTCAACAATTACCTGTATTGTCTATGTTTGCAACCGGCTAATGATGTACACGTCTGTGTATATTAAATAGAGTTTTCGTCCTTTCACATGTGCAACAGACACAAAAAAACACATTTATACACACACTTCATCTTCTTTCTTTATTTCTCACCACACTATTTGTTATCCACAACCATCCCCCTGCTTGCCACCCACCACCTGCCACCCGCCGTCTCCACCACCAAAATATTTTCACTCTTTCTCACTTAAACACCACACCCGCCTCAAAATAACTTCACCCCACCACCTCCAAAACATAAACATAACATCACAATAACCACATTTTTTTCCTTTAGTTTTTGGGGTTCACACACACAAGTTTAGATCTACATTTATAGTTTAGACCCCAATATCACCACAACCACCTAAAATCAATTTCACCATAGCCCACCAATCGCAATAGCCACCCACCACGGATTTGGCGGATCTTGAACATGTCAGGTGGTGATGTTTGGTTTTAATCTTGTGTATGTTTTGTTTTGATTTTTGCTCTTATTCATGCTTCGGTTTGAAACCCACAAAGATTAAACAAGAAAAAACAGAGGTTTGAGCTCTTGTTCATATATTCTTGATCGATTGAAGAAATGGAAGTAGTAAAGGGTATTGATCTGGAAGGTACATGGAGATGAGTGGTGGTTAAATTACACCTGTGATGAGTATGATATGTATGTTTTGAGTGGCGGATTTTGTATGGATTTAGTGAATTTTATGTTATACGATCAATTAAACCCTTATTTTTAAAGAACAACAAATTTATAGAACCTGACTCATCCTAGGACACCAAGGATGCATTTTAGCGTAGTCCAATACACTGTTAAGTATAATGCATTTGATATCAATGTTATACGATCAATTATGTGTCAAACAGTGTATTTGATATTTACTTGCAGTCAACATTTATGAACATCATGATACATATAAATAAAGTGAAAATAAAGCAATGAATGACCAAATAACCAAAAACTATATATCAAATTCTATATATAAGTGGATATGTGTGGTCACAAGTGGGCTCAAGAAGCTGACGTGGTACCCAAACGGTCATATAACCTATTCTTGCAGGTTTCAACAAGTTTCATAGGTATTAATAGTACTTTACAAAGTTTCTTACCAACAATTGAATTTTTTTGAAAGTTCATAGCCGACTTTACCCTTAAAAAGCTAACTGTCACGGAGTCATTCCTTCGACCCCGCATGACGCCCTGACACCAATAAGGACCAGCCATCCGTCCCGCGTATAATAGAGGTTCACTGGTTTCGTCTTGCCTTGAACTCATCAGGGGAGTGGCCCCAACTCCTGACCAGTGTGGTGTCATATCGAGTCTCTACTCGTGGTACATACTACACACTTACCGTTAAGATAACAAAACCAACAAAATTAATCAAAAACCCATTAAGCAACGCTTCCAAACAAAACCCGACCATCAGAATTTGTTTTGGCCCGTGAGTCGACATAACGCACTCAAACAAAACCCTGTAAATAAATAACAAGTGTGAGTCGCTGGATATGCCATTTCACAAGATTTGGATAAATTAATATCACAACGAGTGGTTCACCGTTTCCAAATTATAAAAATCTTTCCGGTCATGCCAAATCACACACGCACACTTTTACACACACACACACTGTTATAAATAAGTAAATAAATATCTCACCGGCGATGATCCAGACCTCCTTTTTCTTCATATCCAAACACTCCTAAATTGACCAAAACTTAAAACGCAATGACCGTCACTAAATCACTACCAACGGCAACCACATCTTACGCCGTCAGCCTCGCCGTTTCATCCGTCAAAACACCTCCGTCAAATCTCCGTTACCGTCCAGTCGTCACTGCCAAAGGTAATTTGTACTCACGCGCTTGAATCGTATTGATTTTGTTTCGCTTTGAAACCCTAACTATGCTTATTCTTATAGTTTGTGCATAATATTTAGTTTCTACCTAATAGTTTTGTTTCTGTTCATTCATTTCGCTAGTTTTTGCGTTATTGCGTATTGAGTAGTTTAGGTTCCTTTGAAGTTTGTATATGATGCTCATGTTTGGTGTGACTTTCACTAGTGTTTAGTCTTGTTTGGCAACAAGCAACTAGCGATTCTAATTTTTATAAACGCTCCAAATCAAAACGATACTTCTAGTAGCATTTGCTAGCAACTTGCGTTTACACTTGGTAATTATAGGTATACAGCCATGTTACTAGACATTTTATCAAAACAATTAGCTATTGCTTCCTGCTACTTCGTGTTCCCGCTATTTTTGCCAAACATACCCTATAACTAACATGCTCGTATACTGAGGTTACTTGACTGTTGGAAACCTAATTTTTGTTGAATTAGTCGTGCATATCTCGAAATAGTGGCAATTCACTAAATATTATTGCGTGAAATTAGGAGAGGAGATTAACACTGTCAAGGGCACGCCTTTTTTATTTGATTTGGATTTAGTTTATAAAGAATAAGCAAATTTATTACTTTCGTTTTCATTGTTGCTAAGATTTGTGTTTTTAACTTTTTTCAGCTGAGCCTTCAGACAAGTCTGTTGAAATTATGAGGAAGTTCTCGGAACAGTATGCTCGTAAATCAGGCACCTATTTTTGTGTTGACAAGAGTGTTACTTCTGTAGTTATCAAGGTACTAGGTACTACTGTTTTCTTGAGTTCCGTTGAGTGAAAATTTCATTGACAATTAGTTTTTAACATACATGTGATGCGGTATTATAAACCACGTCCTTCTATTTTCGAAATATTCACAATTGTTTAAACTAGAAGAGTTATGTATATGCTTTCATATTGAGCTTCTCATCTAGAACACTTTCTAATGCGCTATCTAGGTAGCTTGAAGTTTCTAATTGAATAATAAGCGTAAGTATTATTCGACATGGGAAGATAGAGGCTCCAAAACCAAATTAACATCAAGTCTTCATATTAGCTTAGCTTTTACAATACAAATTGATTATGAGTTATTATAGTCTAATAAGCGTAAGTATTACTCCCTACAAAAGGCCGGAGGTCCTTTCTACCTTAGGTAGGGGTAAGGCTGTCTACATCTTAACCTCCCCCAAACACCGGAAACGGTATTGGGTACCCATAACCCGTGGAAGACGGCATTGGGAGTTACTATAGTCTATTTAGCAGAAGCTCATTGAATGGGTAGTAAATGAAGAGGAATTCGAGGATTATGAATAAATATAAGATTAAGACTTTGGTATTACCTATAATTACTAGGGTCACACTTATAGACTCGATGTCTAGACATAATATTGCAAACAATGATAACCTCTGCATTGAACTAATGGCCTAATGGCCTGGAGGTGTACTAAAGATAATACATAGGTTGACATAAAGCCACACATGGATTCAAACCACAAGTTGTATGAGTAAACCCGTTGAAATCAGGCGTATTAGTACGCGAGTGATGTTATAGTGAAATGATTATGTTACGAGATTTTTTCAATATCATGGGGGCTTAGAGATTGACATGCATATGTTATGGTAGCAATAGTTTACGACCCTTAGCAAGGGTGTTGTGGAGGATGGCAATGTGGAATCTTTTAGTTAGAGAAAGTGGTCAACATGCAAGCATGTAATAGTAAGTGAGTGTGAATCATTATCATATTCTTCCAGATTGCTCCTTTCTCTTTATTGTTCCACATTGTATCCTGCCTCAACGTCCTTGATATGGGTTATAATTCATATTAATCTATTATCTTTGTATACCAATTAATGTGTTGCACGTTACTGTATTAAATAAGTCCAGGTACCATTTTGATATATTACTGTACCATCCATCTATGAGCCTATGTAGTACATGTTTATGTTGTTGCGGCTTATTGGATATATCTTGATCCATATATCATGTGCCTAGAGTTTCATCTATTTTCATCTCATGTGCGTAGAGTCGGTGGTTATTGGGGGTTAAAGTTGGTTGCTACTGGGGTTTAGCACTATCACTATCTATTTTCTTGAGTACTCTTTTATAAAGGGCAATTTCATATCTCACCTCCTAAAGCTTGAAATTTTCATATTTACCCACCTCGTACTTTAAAAGCATTGTACATAATGCATTCAATGGTTGTATATTGGGTATATATGAAATTAATAATGAAAATAGGGGGGTATATGAAATTCTCCCTTAATAGTTCGTTACTTCACAAAGTTATAAGTACTCTCGACATCCCAAATTTTTAAGTATCCAAAGATCCCATAACTCTTTAAAGAGGCTAGGTTTCCAATCACGGGGTATTTCGATAGATTATGGTTCTCTCGACTTGTTGCGTCGGGCGTGTTCGTTTTAGCCTTGTGCACAAGTTGCCTCTTTCGGCTAGAAAATCCGTCAAGCAAAGAAATGTTGAAATTTGGTCATAGTTGTCTACACATGCATGCTTAATCAAGCTACTTTATAGAAACCTAGCTACAAATTCTACTTCATACACTCATATAACATAGGAAACAAACTCGTCGGAGTCAAGCCAAAATGCAGTTAAAATAGGCGACTCGGTAGTCTAAAATCGAGATGTGGGTGGCTGATATTATGACTCGACTAACTTGAGTCGTAACTCGAACGAGAGAAAAGAATAAATAATTAGGTTTTCAAACTAAAACTGAAGAATATTTGCAAATATTGATTGCGATTACCATAGAGCTCACGATTGAGGCGTCAAATTTAGGTCTTTTTGTTTTTCATTTGGTATGAAGAAACTTTTTTTTTTGACATATTTTTTTGGTGTGTACTTATCAAAAACGCATCTCACCTCCTTTTTTTGTCACTTTTATAAAATTGATTCCTTGTATTGGATTTAAACTAGGGGTGTAAACAACTCGAATCAAGTCGAGAAAGTTTAACCTCGGCTCGAGCTTGGCTCGAAAACTTCGATTTATCAGTAATGATGTGATTTTTAAACCCACTGAAAATTGAAATAGATAAGATAATTGAAATAGATAGATTTAAATTGAAACCGAGCTAAACTCGAAAAGCTCGATACATTCATAACTAAATATGCACTTAATATATTTACATATAATAAGTATATATATATATATATATATATATATATATATATATATATATATATATATATATATATATATATATATATATATATCAGGCTTGAAAAGGTCGAGCTCTATATGAGCTCGAGCTCGAGGCTTGATAAAGCTCAGCTCGAACGAGCACCAATCGAGCTCGAGCTCGAATTACTCAACAAAAGTTCGACTCATTCACACCCCTCCTAACCATTATCTCTTTTCCCGTCCCTCCATTTTCTTTGCTCATTCCTTCTTTTATACTACAACACCAGCACATCTCGATCCTCCATCTTTCTTTTCAGTTCCTTTGATTTGATTCACGTTTTACGTTTGTGTTATTTATTTATTTTTTCGATCTAGGGTTTTTACCCAGCAATCATCATAGTAAACACGAATGAAAACATCTTTGACGAAAAGTTCAATTCCGAGTACGACCTTTCAAGACCTTTAAATTCCGAATATTCGACTGCAATTTAATTTCTGATTTTGAAGATAATATCTGATTTAAATTCAGTTATGAAGATGAACGTTTAATTTGTTGTTGACTAGAATGAACATTATGGACAACGTATTGATGAACACTCTTAAAATTAATATAAGGGTGCGTTTGGTATGCTGCCATGAATTACAATGGGTATGAGTTTGAGAAAGGGGATCTATTGCAAAGTGTGATAAAATTAAAAAGTGTAGAAAGCCATTCATAGTGTGACATGTGTCCCCCACCTTAAATTTCAAACGCACGTATCTTTTAAACGACAAACTTTTAGAAAAAACCGATTTCACCGTAATTTATAAAATTTAATCCTCTTTAATTTGGTATAAATTTTGTTAAAAATTTCGAAACTTTTTTTTTTACATAACAAATGGGTGTTAATTTTCTTATTTTTTGGGCATTTTCATCCTTATTTTTTACCCTTATAAATGTCGATTCGTGAAAAACTTAAAACATGAAAGTTATAGATTTTCGTTCACTCTTTACACAGGTTTTTGAATCACTCGAATCCCATGTCATATGAGTAAGATATCATCCGTTAAAGATGACGTTTTACTCATATTTGTTGCACACAAGGTATTTGTTGAAATGTCTAGCTTAGATTTTTGGTGTTAAAATTGCGTCAAATGCTCTAATTTTTTACCACAACGCATTATTAATCATTTTATTAATGTAAGATTCAAAAAGTGAGGTTTTTTAACCGTTAATTTTCTTAAAGAAATGTATATTTTGTTCATAAGTTAATCTTTGTTCATCTGTTAGTCTTTGTTCATCAGTTAATCCTGTTCATCAGTTAGTATTATTCATCAATTAGTGTTCATTAATAATCTTGTTCAAGACTGATGAGGTGATGGACAATATTAACCGATGAACAAGACATACTTCTGTTCATCAAAACGAGATTTTGTTCATCACCTTTCTTCTCATTTTACTTGTGTTCATCAATATCACCAGTTAGTTTTTATTCATTAGTTAACCTTGTTCATCAGTTATTATTAACTGATGAACAAGACATACTTATGATGAACAATATTTAATGATAAAAACATGATGAATAATAATTGACACTAACTGATGAACAAAAAACAATAACTGATGAACAAAATCATGTTGAAAAACAATCGACACTAATTGATGAACAAAAACAAGTTGAAAAACAACCGACACACAAACTGATGAGCAAAACAACCTAATAAAAAATATTGTTCATCAATAAATAAAAATTATAATGTTCATCAGTTGTCTAAAAAAAATCACAATGTTCATCAGTTATGGTAACACTGTTCATCAGTTTATCAGTTGCTTGTTTATCAATAAAAAATATTGTACATCAATCAATAAATAAAAATTATAATGTTCATCAGTTGTCTAAAAAAAATCACAATGTTCATCAGTTATGGTAATAGTGCTCATCAGTTTATCAGTTGCTTGTTGTTCATCAGTTACTTTGTTCATCATTAAGTGTTTGTTCATCGGTTAAAAAAAGTTAAAAATAACAAAAATAACAAAAGATGTATTGTGGTACACTAATTAGTGCATTTAAATGTACTTTTATAAGAAAAATCTCTTTTAGGCATTTTATCAAACACTTTGTGTGCACTAAATATGACTAAGGTGGTGTTTGAATGCAACTTAATTGACTTAATATAAAAAAACTTAATTTATTAAGTCATATAAAAAGTTGTTTGTTTTTCACTTGATCAAAATAAATGACTTAAAATAATAAGTGATAAAAGTGACGTCCTTCACATTAAGTCATTTGTTAATTAACATGACTTAATGAAAAAGTAAACAAACAAGCCCTAAGACACCATCTTTAACGTACGATATCTCGCTCATATCATAATGGATTTGAGTGATTCAAATTTCTGGTTAAAGAATAGCTAAAAAGCTAAAACTTTCATGTTTTGAGTTTTGGATAATTCGGCCTTTAAACTAGATAAAATTATAGCCGAAAATGTCAAAAATTATAAGAAAATCAACATCCACTTAAAAAATTGAAAAAAAAGGTTGTGATTTATATATCAAAATGCATACCAAATTAAAGAGAATTGAATTTGAAAAATTATGGTGAAATCGGTTTTTTGTAAAAG
Organism: Chrysanthemum lavandulifolium; assembly: GCA_022545495.1. Lineage (NCBI taxonomy): Eukaryota > Viridiplantae > Streptophyta > Magnoliopsida > Asterales > Asteraceae > Chrysanthemum > Chrysanthemum lavandulifolium. The sequence continues at coordinate 143,688,523 of CM040246.1, read as the reverse complement.
TTTGTCGTTTGAAAGATATTTACGTTTGAAGTTTAGGGTGGAATAAAAAAGTGATTTAAAAGGACCAAATTGCCCCTAACCGAAAAAAAAAATAAAAAATAGAGGGAGTGGGTGGGGGACACGTGGCAATAGCTCATAGGCTTTCTAGACTTTTTAAAGTTGCTCCCTTTTTAAGGGATCGCAACTCATGAGTTTGATAGTAGTGGTAGGCCCCTCAAGAATGAAAGATCCATACCTTGCCCTTTTAAGGTATACAGAGTATGGAACATATCTATCATTCATTCCCATATTTGAAAGATTTACATATTAAACAAACACATGATTGGAATGAAAATTCATTCCTTGATTCCCATTCCGGGATACCAAACGCGCCTTAAGCTTTGATGAACAATTTTTAAAGCAACATAACTTTTATTAGATAAAATTTTGTTGAACAACGATTTACAAAAGACCTGGCTCTTCATAAATTTAATTATGATGAATGTCATGTTCGCAAGTTTACTTTTTGATGAACAACGTCACAAATAAACTTTGTTTTGATGAACATTATTCAATTTGAAGCCCGTGATAAAAAAAAATTCATCCTAGTAGATGTACACTTTCAACTAGGACGAATGTCACCCGTCGACTTTTTGATGAACGACATTCAAACAAAGTTATGACGTTATGTATTATTTCTCAAACATGGATGGGAAAAGGAGATGACGGCAGTGCGTACAATGACATAGTTGCAGGTGTGAAAGAGATGAGGACGGAATAGGAAATGGGAAAAGGAGATGGCGGTGCGTACGCTTTCTACACTTGTGGGGCGTCGTGAGTCGAAATTTTAGGATTTTTGAGTTATGATTCGACAACTAGGCATATAATAATAATTGCACATGCAGTTTTGACTTCACATATGTGGGAACCATAACTCGTTCTTCTTTAGTTTATTAGCTGTGTTCCACATTTCTTATGCCTTTGCCGGTTTAACATTATACCAAGTTGTCATATTATATCCGGAACACGACAAAGTATTCAACTTGAACCAAGTAAGGAATGTAGTCATTTGTAGATAGTGTGTGAAAACCACAACATCAAGAGTTGAAAGTTTTATGCATATCATCCTTTCATTGGGTCAATCAACACAAAACCAAGTAAGGAATGTAATCAAACAAACGTCTGCCGAAGATACTGAAGTCATTACAAACATTGATCTGAAGATACTGAAGTCATTACAAACATTGATCTGATCATATCTTCATCTCAAACCAGCCTCATACAATTAAAAATGATTCATCTAGAAGACTAGAACCATTCATTTAAGTGCACACCTAGTCTAAGTATATCATTTAAGCACTCAAGCATATGCATGTTTATAATCGTTGCACACATGTAGCTCCGTGGATGCTTGTAGAAGCTGTTAGAGCTGATAGGATTTCAACAGGAAGTGAATCATTACGTTACCAACTTCTTGATAAACATGGAGTATCTGATGTTAACTGCATTAGGTGAATGAGTCTTCATGTTAAATGATAAAGTTCATATTTTTTTGTCTTAACTATGGATACAGGGATTAGCGGACCACAAAGATTCATTGGGTGCACCACTTTGCCCCTGCAGGTACGCATGCCTCAGAGCAATTTGTTAAATTGCCCTTTATAATAGTACATCCCTGTCTAAATCAGTTAACATGTGATATGGTTTGTAACAAGGCACTATGATGACAAAGCAGCAGAGGCAACTCAAGGCTTTTGGAATTGTCCCTGTGTTCCTATGAGAGAAAGGTATCTGACTTCCTTTCCGAACATTGGAGTATTTTTATTTTTTGTGCGTGCAATATAGTGATAGTATTTGTGGTTTGTGTCCTGTAGCTTTCTACTAGCTAAGACTTTAATTACTGATCAAGATTATTGACTTATATTCCTCAGAAAGGAGTGCCATTGCATGCTCTTCCTCACTCCTGATAATGATTTTGCTGGTGACGAGCAGGTATTACTATTTTAAGTTTTGTGTAATACTCCGTAGAATTAATAAAAACGCACAACAGTTTAGAGCAAATAGCTTTGTGATTGTTATACATGTACAACAAACGCTTCTAGCTGTACAATTCTTGCTTTATAGACCTTAGAGGTATGTGTTGGAGAGTCAGTATTATAGGCAGTTAAATGCGAAGTGCGGTGAATTGGATAATAAGTCAAAACGGGTCACCTCGAATTGACCAGCCAACACTTTTGTTGTCACATTTTTTTGAATTACAGTAAGTGTTGATACACTAATATCCATAAAAACTACTCATTAGAATAATGATTCAACTTGATTGACTGAAGCAATTCACTGGGTCATAACTACTTGAATATACTTTGGGTCAAATGGGCCAAGTTGAGGTAAAAGGGGAAGATTTAATGGGCTGAAAAGTGAAACATGCCACCTCCTAAATCGTTAAATCAGAGATTTATATAATTATTGTAGTAATATTATTCTGTATATATATTGACACGGTAACTTTTATTTTTTAAAAGAAGAAACTACGGACATAGAAGTTTTTTCAGGTCAAGCCAAGACCAGACCCATGGAACCTGTCACCCTACCCACTATTTAGCCTTTTTATTTGTAAGATACGAGGATTTGCTAAACATAGCACTGATGGCCTCCTAAACTAATTCATCTTTTCACATTGACTTTTAAACCACTCAACCATATGACCCTTTTTTAGCTTGCTGTTTAGCTTTTTACAGTTTAGACTTAGCTATTACTAGATTGATCCTAAATTGACCTGTTTTTAAATAAGTTTGTTGAAAGTTTGCATCTAGCAAGTCGGATTGTGCGCTATCTTTTGTATTCTATATCTTACCGGATTTATATAATCTCTCCTTCAATGGATGCAGGTCATCTCTTTGGAAGAAATCAAAGAATCAACTGCCAATATGTAGTGCAGGTGCACCTCCTTTTTTGGTACACACACATCGATTACATTACATGTATAATTTTGTATGTTCATATCATATTTGACACTTTGGGTGTATCAATTATCTCGTTAACATGTCTTACAAGATATACCAGTCATGATAAAACCCAAAAAAGAACTGAAAATGAGAAATATGTAGTTGACACATATTCTTTAGTATCATAATAAATCATATCTTTACAGTTTGGTTGTGGATATCTGTGTTCTCAAAGGACCCACATTGTTGTTGCTTAGTATCCGCAATGCACAACTTTTGTAAAAGCTTGGTGCTATCTGAAAGAGTCGTTTCAAGACTTTTTTGCATTGCAAGAGTGAGCTTTTACAAAAGCTTTTAAGAAAGACTTGTAGTTTTACAAGTGCTTGATAGAAAAAGCAAGAAGCTATTCTCATTAAATGAGTTATGCATTAATTGTGAAGCAAAAAAATTGATATAAAAAATTATGCAAGGCATCAAGTATGATATATTGTAGATGCTTTATAGATGCTCTGGTTGGTTATTGATAAACCAAAAAAAATTGACCCCTCTAATTAAAATTTCTTTTTTTTTAGTCTTATTATTTCTTTTGTCTTGTTTTACACTTTCGTCTTTATCTATATGTATACTATTATATAATGCATTTAAAAGCCAAACCTCATTCCAAGCCTAACTCCTAACCAAAAATTAAGATAAGGAGCTTCAATCGTGAGATGACGTGTGTCGATTCTTAACATTCAAGCTGCTAACTCCTAACTACTAAAAAGTAAGATAAGTGTTTCTAATTATAAAGTCGCGTATGTCAAACTCAATTAAAATTCATCTTTATTTTCAATTGAAATATCTTTTATCTATTTATTTTTTATAATTTAATTTCACCATATTTTCTAAAATTTTATCTTTCTTTAATTCAACATCCATTTTGATATATTTTATGAGTTTTTAGTTTTATATTTTTAGTGGGTTTATTTTATTTTAGTTCAAATTTTACTACTTTAACTTTTATTTCAATCAATACAATCTTGATTCGTCAAATATATTTTTGAGGAGTGTTTGACGTGTAAGAGGTTGCGAGTATTTTTATATACGCGAATAATGATGAAGCAGGAAAGCTACGGGTAGCTAAATAAACACATACAAGTAACACATATCATTGAAGTGTTGTGAAACGAATTCACTAAGCGGTAAGAAACACATATAACTATATTTATATCGCCATTGTCATGCAGATCCAACTCAGTTATAAAATACACCTTATAATTTTGGTTATCAATACACATCCCCGGTTTTTAATACCCCTATAATCTATTTTGTCTTTACTTTTAGATGATTTTTTTTTACTCTTTTGTCAGTGTATTATCAAAATACAAATAGTTAACATAAAAATTTGCCTATTAAAAAATAGCAAAATATAATAACTGTAAAATCTTTATAAAATATAGTCATGATTACATTTAGTGTTTGTAGAATACTAAAATATGATTGTATTAAATTTTATACCGGTATTTATATACGATGTATAACCGTTAAAATACAAAAAAGTGTGGAATATTAGTTGTTTTGAAGTGTATAACTAGGGGGTGGATTTGGGTAAGACTACCTTCAACGCACTCCCGTGAGTGGTTGGCAAGGCACTTCTCATGCAGCAAAAGCGATGGGTTGATTCGGTGAGGGATCGACAAAGGAAGAGGGAAGAGTATCGAAAGGTGAAGTGTTCACCTTTGGGGCATTGTGCCATTAATTTTTTGGGTTTGTGATTAAGCTTAGCATAAATGAAAATTCACATTTAATTAACTTTAAGCATTTCATGTATAACAACGCTTTCATAATTATAATCATATGTATAAATATGGAAACAATGAGATTATTAAATGCAATTTTCACACAAATCATGATGCTTAACCACCGCCTTATGGGTTGTGGACTTGTGGTTAGCAAAACTCATTGTTTATTATCTGGTTTGTGGGAGTGTATATGATATTTAATGGGATATGTTTTGATAAAAGTGAGCATTTTTAATAAATGAAAAAAAATGTGTTGAAAGGTAGAGTGGTGTGAGATGGTTGAGAGTGAAAAGTGAGATGATGGTGAAGGAGAAAGAAAAATGTGGAAAACTAGAAGGGGGTTGAATAGTTTACCGTTTAAAATCTTTGTTTTGAAACTTATTGTAAGATCAATTGATATTGATAAAAAATATGTTAGTGAAGAATAAACAAAATGCAAGCAATATATAAAGAGTAAATAAGGACAGAAACAATCAAACCACGACAAGTTGTTTATAGTGGTTCGGTCTACAAGGACTCTTTTTCATTGCCCTACTCCACTCCCCGAGTCTCCAACTCGAGAGTTTATCTTTACTAGTCAACAAGCTCCTTTAACCGGCGGAGAAACCTTTACACTTCGCTTACACAATATTTCTGACACAAAGCTAGATGTCGAGCTCTTTTACAAGGGTACAACCACTCCCACACACTATGTATTTTAAGGACTAAAATACTAACCACTCACACTCAGAGGTTTAAGATGGTTTGGTACAACAATGATATATGAACAAGACTAGATCATACATCAACAAAACAAACAAGACTTCCAACTATTTGTTGAAGCTTGATTATGCCTTGATCTTCTTTGCTACAAAAGATGATCACTATAATGATATGAAACTGAGTTAGAAATAATAGAGAGAAGGAATGTATGTGATTATGCTAGAAAGGGATGAGAAAACAACTTGGGTTGGCTTGCTATTTATAGCCAAACTATTCTGCTGTCACCACGGACCACGGAACCAAAATAAGGGTTCCGCCCTTGTAATATTTTGGTGCCGCCGGTCTGACAGTAAGATTACAAAGATCTTACCAAAGTCAACCAAATTTAACCAAGATCCTATAAGATATGTAGAGTCCAAATCTAAACAAAATATCTTATAAAATCCTCTAGAGATTTCAATGATGCAATCCATGATGTCATATGTTGTTTTCTATTTTTAGAAATAATATGTTAAATGTAAATACATATAATGTTGTGTTTAAGAAACTAAAACATACTTGATCTAAAAATGTTGACATACATTATGGTTTAGAAAGATATCAAAGTTAATTGATACATGACTAATCAAAATGTAAATCCTTGAGTGATGAATACTTTATTTAAGGAAATCTTGTTTTAATATCTATTAATCTTGACAACCTTTATACTTTACAAAAATGAAATTTACTTTTGTCGTTAACAAAACTTAGGTAAAGATCATAAAATATAAATAACGTTTAATGACGATATTTGTATTAACAAAAACTGATGTGGCGTTGAGATGAAATGTGAAATGGTGTGAAGCTTAGGGGTAGCCAAAGATTTAACAAGACAAAACTATTAAAAGACCAAATGTGCCGAATAAGTACCAAGATTTGATTTGAAATTACAATTAAAAGTACAACTGAAGTATTTGGATTAGACAAGAAAAAAAAACCGAAAAGTAAAATAAGAATAAAAACGTATGAATCTGATAAAGCCATTTTGAAATGTATTATTTTTTTCTGAACGACAATATGAATAAACAAAACTAGCAGGATACTAGAAACAATTAAAAATGAAAAGTAATCCAATCATTTCAACTACTATGGTTACCGCCTCGAAATAAGAATACAAACGAATATATAAAAAATATCACTTTGCCTCATAACTTGAGAACGTAAAGTCACACAATTACGATAGCGCCAAATCATCTACAAGGTAGCCAAAATATTACTCCCTCCGTCCCAAAATTATAGTCCCCTTTGAATTTTTTTGGTTTTTCTCTTACAACTTTAACCTTAAGTATTTTTGTTTGTGTTATATAATAGTTGATGGAATATATATGAATTGATTGGGTTTTTAAATGTATTTTCATTGGTATATTTCTTATCAACTTTTGTATAGCAGAAATAAAAATATTTAAGGTCAAAATTAAAAAGGAAAGACCGAAAAAGTCAAACGGGGACCATAATTTTGGGACGGAGGTAGTACCATACATGCAATCCTTACAAGCATTTTTAATATGCCAATTATCAAGTCAAGCGATTCACTCATAATTCGAACCAAATCTCGGCATCGCAACATCACACCAAACACGAATTTTGGCCCATATATTTTTAGCCACATTAAACCAATAATAATAAGTGATCATTGGATTCCATATAGCCATCATAGAGGGCATAATATGGAGTTAATTTCCAAACCACGAGCCGACAGATTCACCTTATGAGGTAATCTATCTAAAAAAGACGTCAAATAAAAACATTTACCTTTCTCGGCAAAGCAGTAGACCGTCTTGTAGATGTAGGCAATATAGGAAGCAATTGAGCATCAATATACCTCCTTGTTACACCCACTGAAAACAACCCACTTATATCTAAACTCCAAATGCAAGTATACGGACCTGAACCGAGATATACTAATCTGATTTCTTCCAATAAAATTACTAACGATTTTGTATGACTAGCTCCAAGCGACTGTCATGACCATACTCCATTTGAAAGTCTATCTCGAATTGCGCATTCTTCATTACGATCTACTCTGAATAATCTGTTGAAAAGAACATGAAGAGGGCCATTACCTAGCCAATTATCTTTCCAAAATCATATCGATGATCTACAACCCACTTTCAAACTAAGCGTTTCCTTTTGTATAATTCCGCTAGAGTGCAAATAATTAACGGTCCTAACAATCTTGGCCAAAACTCCCTGCGCTTTACACCCCACCTCATCCAAACCGGCATTATCACCATGGATCGTTTTGATTAATCTACCCACAAATAACCTGGGTCGTTGACCAACATCCAACGCCACTTTGTAAGAAGAGAAAAGTTAAAAGATTTTAAGCTACCCACCTTTATCCAACGAGGCCATGAAAATATCCCATTTCACCCAAGCAAGCTTTCTTCTATCGGCATCACCACCCCTAAAAAAAACTTGGCTCTAAAGCTGTAACACCCTCAAAATTATCGCAGCGGAAGATTGTGTCACTGGGGTATTACTTCATAGTTCACAGCACGAGTTACAAAAACGACTCTAAATGAGACGTTTTGAAATAAATTATCATTCGATTAAAATATCAGAGTTTACAAACCGGTCCCACAAGTTTGTACAAGTATAAAAAGTACAACATAAAAGTTGTAAAGTTTTTGAATGATAATATATGCATTGTCTTCAAAATATTTTCCGTGCGCCTTCACATGCCATGCCACTAATTCCTTTCGAACACGAGATAACATGCTAAAAAGTGTCAACACAGTGGTTGAGTGAGTTCATAGGTTTGTAAGCAAAACAGTTGATCACAAGATATCAAGTTTATCAAAGTAGTAGGCTACGCCCATAGTGCGTTTGATTGTTTAACCGGTCAATACAAACGATAAAAACCTCATAGGTTTGAAAACAGTAGTGGACAATATAAATTTTAGTATAATTGAAATGTGTACAATTATCTCTTGAAAGTTATTATTGCTCTAAGCTCATGGCACTCACGACCGATTGTTGTATATATATCACGGACGATATATACAATAAATAACTTGCCCAGGTAGGTATTTTGCCTTATACCTAGATAATCTCAAATATAGTGCGCCTTGTTATTTCCGATAACATAGGCGGGTTCGTCAATTCGATAGGCCTATCCACAATATTTGCGCTCACTCCCAATGATTAGTGGTCCATGATGTTGGGGACTTTTGGCATAAACAACTTAGTGGTATGCAATAATACTGATCAAGGCATTCGGTTTTCAAGTAATTGTCCATAATAAAGCATTTTAGCATGTAGTAAAAGCATAGCATGTATCTCCCCATAGAGTTTATAAAGCAGTTAAACAAAAGGGGCTATGAAACTCATGTGAGTAATCAGTGAAGTGTAACGATATAATGTTTATCAACGGTAGAGTATGACAAGATCACGATCTTTAACGATTACCTCACGAAAGCATAGTATTCGCGTTTTAGTATAGTGTACGATATAAGTGTACAAGTATATGTAGTATGTTGGCTTTCAATATGATGTTGTACATAAATCTTAAGTTAATGTATCCCTTAAGTGTTGTTTGGCTTATAGCCTTTTATAAATAACCTCGTACCATCGTTCGGGCTATCAAAATCAAGAGGTCGTGTAGTGAACGATGAGGAGCCAGGACACTTTAAATCGTAAATCCACAACCCGTCAATACGACACCCCAAGAGGCCTCTTTATGATAATGAAATTCCTACTATTATTGTACTTGTCATTTATAAGTAAAGTATTTGACGAGACAAATGTTATATAAAACATGTGTCGTGTTTAGTCAAAGACTATTGATTGACTTTGTGATGATATGATGATATAAGTTGTGTGTCGTGAAGTAGTTTAACATGTCATATGGTCATTACTTAGTTTGCCAAAGTCTAGCAAAGTCTAACCCAAATGAACCAAGTTTTAAAACAAGAATCGACCATTAAGTCCAAACTAGCCGTGTGGCTAAACTATGTTTAAACAACTTGAGATGATATTCAAGGTCATTAATATGGTTATGTATAAGTTTAAAGACCTTAAGACAACGGCCTCGGCTTAACCTTGGCTTCGTTTCGGCCTGAAAGGAATCAAGATATCACTTAAAGTTTCTCAACTAAGGTTGTTTTCCGGTATACAACAGGTCCGTTTAGTTTTTTCTGTTTTTAAGACTTTTCGTTCACTTTCTGCTTATGTGCCCCTGTGTTTTTGTAGAAAATTTCATTCTGATCAACTTTCGTGTTTTACACTTTTGCTGATTCGGGCCAGAAAAGGGTTTAAATCTCGTTTTAAAATCGTATCAGCAACTTTTTGATCCAACAACATATTCACCTCTAGTCATCTTCATTTGGCCATAACTTTTAACCAAAAGTCCCTTTTAAATGATTCAAAAGCCCAAGTTTTAGTTTTTACTTCCTCCAACAGATTCTCAGCTTAATCAAGTCCAAAGTCCAAAGTTTACTTATATCAATTGTCTAATAACAAGTAATTACTTATATTTCATTGCAGAAAGTTTGGCTGCACATTCAGCCCTGCCAAAACGACCATAAGTTGAGTTCTACAACTTGTTTTGACACGCGGCTTTCGCCAAACTTCAATTTTATGTCTTAGCTACATTTCATAAAACTGAGTCGACTTCCAGAAACGAATAGAACCATGGGCTTTTCCCAAATGAAATATGGTGTGCAGATTTTGACATGTTTCACCATTTTGGCTCTCATTTACTCATCGGGATGAGTTATGAGGTGCGCCACCCGGAGAAACGACCATAAGACATAGCTCTACAAGAATATCTTACTGAATTAATCTCATAGTTTACTGAGAGGATCAGTTTAATCAATTTTTGGGCCTGTTCCAGATTTCAACTTACAAAACCTACCTAAGGCTTGTTTTACCTTCTTTTCATGTTACAAACTTCATGTACAACATCAATCAAGCCATATTACATATACTACTTATATCAAATTTACATCCAATGAATATAAATTATTACAACCATATTGAATAATAAGAAATATTAGACAAACTCTTACAAAGTTGGGTTGAGTAGTTACAAATAATCAAGCCTAACTCCTTTCAATCTTCAACCCTTGTCTTCATCCTTCTAACCCAACTTTACTAATCTTCATACCCTTGAAATAACCCTTTTACTTCAGCCCTTAAACACCTTGTATAAGTCTTGTTTCAACCAAGGAAATCTTCAAAACAACTCTTGAACTATGTAGAGGTCATCAAGGTCTTCATCTTCTTAGTACAACTTGAAGTCAAAAACCAAACTATAATGATGATGGTGATGAGTTGATGTACGGAAGGAGAGGAGAGGAAAGACCAAGATATATTGAGTAGATTTTTATCTTACAAATGAAGTTATCTTTGATATGAAGTTTTGTATAAGCTCTTATCCCTTTAGAAGTACATGTGTCTACATATAAACACATAGTTACTAATACAATGCCATGTGGTCTTTGTGTTGGTCAATTGCACGCCACCTCTCTATGAGGTGGTGAGGTGCTTTTGTTTTAAATGGTTATCTTGTATAACTTTGAGTGTAAAGGGTATATTTGGTCCCGGTAATTACTAATGTTGAGCCCTTAAATCACAAAACTTAAAACCGTGTAACGTAAAAATATAATACTTATGAAAATGTATAAACTTATCAATATACACCAACTAGGTATATTAAAGGTGTGATAAGTCTATTTGGGTGCGTCTATGTTGTTAAAACCTAATAACGTAGGTTTGAGCACACGTATTACGTAAAGAGTAAAATGTTTACGTAAAATAACAAGGTGGCAATAGTTTATATAAACTATGACTATTGTGAAAATAGAGTATTTTGAACACCTAGACTTATCGTAGTCTTGTGTTGACCGCGAGGAAAGTTTACACAATTAAACTTTCACAATTATTAAAGTAACAACTTTAAATAATTATTTATAGCCAAAGGTGAACAAAAGTGTTCAAAGTGTAATAATTCGAAACATAGTGAATTATTTAACTTGAGAAATTACCGGTTACTACCAGGTACAGTATTTGCTTTTACGTTATGGTAAAAGTCAAATAGTAAAAAGTCAAAGTCAACTTTTAAGAAGTCAAAGGGTAAAATAGTCATTTTACCATATGAAAAATTACGGGTTGCTCTGACCTCCACGATTCTGAAATCATGTCCTCATGATTTAGTTCGTGTTATGAGTTAATGATGTTCCCGAGAAGAGGTGAGGGTACTTCTGTAATGGAACTTCGCCACAAAGTTCAGTGAGTGTTATCTGCTAACAGTATATTTGAGTTCATCTTCACGTTCATACGTGAATTCAGGACCTCGTCTAGAGTTCCATTGAGTTTAGACAATAGAAATGCAACTTTTCTTACGTCCTTTGACCTCATGGTCTGTGATATCAGTAGATTCTCCGATAAGATCAAACATAAATCAATCTGGATCCTTTCTAGAGAAATAGGGAGTGTCTCATCAGTATGTCACTTCTTCAAAATGCACACACGAAAGGCGGTGTGTACACTGCCAAGTTCGGGTAGTAGCTCGAGTCTGAAAGCTACCAGGCCAATTATTGCTAATATCGTATAAAGTCCAATATATCTTAAGTTTGGTTTTTCTAATTTCCCCAAACAAATCATACCTTACAGCAATGAGGCTTTCAACAAAACTTTAATCCTAGTATGACATTTTGAAAGTTAACGCTTACATATGTATAACCTTTCTGGTGATAATATGTGTGGCCTAATATTGCGGGGCCAGGAAGTGAATGTTGTAATAGATTCCTTACAAGGATTTCGTAAGCGGCAAGCTCAGAAATTCTAATCAGCAATTGTGCTAAATATTGCAAAGTCAAATATGCTGCAAGCATGCTCCTGGACAATGCTTTGTCAGGGTAAAATGTTGTTGCTCAATCTATTAATATTGAGAATACTCACAAGATTTCTTGGACTAAGTTGAAGAAATTATAATTCAAGAAGTATTGCCCTCGGAATGAGGTGCAAGAAATGGAGGTGAAGTTTCCTTGCTGTCAGTGGTGTTGATATCACAACTTATATTCGTCGCTTTCAAGAGTTGGCCGTAGTGTGCCCAGTGATGGTCTCAACCAATGAGAAGTTATGGGAAGAGTTCATCTGAGAACTTCCATTAAGTATTCAAGAGAACGTTACTTCGTTTGATCACTCACAATGGATGAAACAATTCAGATGTATCGTACCCAAGTGGATCAAGTTGTGCGAGCTTAGACTACTCAAGGATCCAACAATAGTAAAATAACAACAGTAAAGACAATAGTAACAAACGATGATGGGATGTGGAAAGCGAGAACCTTTCGAGAAATTATGTTCTCAAAATAATGGCCAACCAATAGGAGAAGCTCGTGGGAAAGCTTATGTGATGGATAATGGGACATCGTACCTAGTTTGTTAGTTCAAGACTGAACTAAGTCCATTAGTTCAAGAGTGTAACAAGCTCGTTAGCTCAATAATATGGAATACTTTGACTTATGCGACTCGTGCATAATCAAATTTGTGGCAACCGAATTATGTCCTTGAAACATCTGATTCCATCAGGTCGGGTTTCAGCTATGTTCTTAAAACATCGGATTCTATCAGATCAGGTTTCAATTGAATTTAAACAATTTTGTTAGCTCAACAAACGGTTCATGTTTGTAAGGATTTGTAACATCAAAAGTGATAACTTAAGAATGAACTTAGGTTTTTCAAATGAGGTCTTAAGATTTTTGCTGAGTGCTAAGATACTATCATGTTTTCTAGATCTTTTCAAAGAGTACTAGTGATTCTTGAGTTCGAGTGTCATATTCATGTCATATCGGATACAAATAAGCCCACTCATTTATAATTCATTACTTACATAAAGAAGCGTCCCAATTTATGCAAGTAAGAAATCATAAACTTATGGTTCGGCGATTTGAAATTTCTTTATTTAAATGAAAAGGCGTCCCAGTACATTTAAATAAGGATATTCCAAATCATCCTACTTAAGAATTTCCGACACAACACTCATACTTAATCGACGAGTTACAAGGTGGTGTATTATGAGACTTCGTAAGTGTTCCAAGAGTATGGAATGAATGTTCACACTCATCTTCGAAAACGAGGAGTTAAATAATCAAAGAGAATCAACATAGTGTTCAAAAGAGTCGGTGAGTTCATAGTTATGAAGTAGTTTTCTAACAGTGTTTGAGAAATACTAATGAGACCATTGTGCAACACACAATGTCTAAGAAATAGATAAAACTATTGTGTATCTCTTAATGTCTGAGATATATGTCTAAGTCAACTGTGTATCTTACGATGTTTGAGATATAAGGAAGACCATTGCATACTTCAATGTCTTAATAGTAATGAGACCATTGTATCAACCACAATGTCTAAGAAAGTTTCGTAGATCACAAATGTATATGATCTGGAATATCTGGTTGTGCCATAACGCCTTGGAATGGCATATATAGTTATGTTTAGTCAATCGTTTATATAAACAGTCTTTATATAAAGAATACGGTATTGTGATAAGCAGTAGGCATGGCGCACGGAATGTTGAAGACAGCAATGAGTGTTACCGCTTAAACATAAGAGGCAGCTATAGTCTAGGTTTAAATGCAACCTGGTTCTCTATAATCAAGCTCGATACCAATCTGTAACACCCTCAAAATTATCGCACGGAAGATTGTGTCACTGGGTATTACTTCATAGTTCACAAAGACGAGTTCTGACGACTCTAAATGAGACATTTTGAAATAAATTATCATTCGATTAAAATATCGAGTTTACAAACCGGTCCCACAAGTTTGTACAAGTATAAAAAGTACAACATAAAAGTTGTAAAGTTTTGAATGATAATATATGCATTGTCTTCAAAATATTTTCCGTGCGCCTTCACATGCCATGCCGACTAATTCCTTTCGAACACGAGATAACATGCTAAAAAGTGTCAACACGGTGGTTGAGTGAGTTCATAGGTTTGTAAGCAAAGCAGTTGATCACAAGATATCAAGTTTATCAAAGTAGTAGGCTACGCCCATAGTGCGTTTGATTGTTTAACGGTCAATACAAACGATAAAAACCTCATAGGTTTGAAAAGCGATGAGTGGACAATATAAATTTTAGTATAATTGAAATGTGTACAATTATCTCTTGAAAGTTATTATTGCTCTAAGCTCATGGCACTCACGATTGATTGTTGTATATATATCACGGACGATATATACAATAAATAACTTGCCGTGGTAGGTATTTTGCCTTATACCTAGATAATCTCAAATGTAGTGCGCCTTGTTATTTCCGATAACATAGACGGGTTCGTCAATTCGATAGGCCTATCCACAATATTTGCGCTCACTCTCAAAGTGATTAGTGGTCCATGATGTTGGGGACTTTTGGCATAAACAACTTAGTGGTATGCAATAATACTGATCAAGGCATTCGGTTTTCAAGTAATTGTCCATAATAAAGCATTTTAGCATGTAGTAAAAGCAGTAGTATGTATCTCCCCATAGAGTTTATAAAGCAGTTAAACAAAAGTGGGGCTATGAAACTCAAGAGTAATCACAGTCAAGTGTAACGATATAATGTTTATCAACGGTAGAGTATGACAAGATCACGATCTTTAACGATTACCTACGAAAGCATAGTATTCGCGTTTTAGTATAGTGTACGATATAAGTGTACAAGTATATGTAGTATGTTGGCTTTCAATATGATGTTGTACATAAATCTTAAGTTAATGTATCCCTTAAGTGTTGTTTGGCTTATAGCCTTTTTATAAATAACCTCGTACCATCGTTCGGGCTATCAAAATCAAGAGGTCGTGTAGTGAACGTATGAGGAGCCAGGACACTTTAAATCGTAAATCCACAACCCGTCAATACGACACCCCGAAGAGGCCTCTTTATGATAATGAAATTCCCTACTATTATTGTACTTGTCATTTATAAGTAAAGTATTTGACGAGACAAATGTTATATAAAACATGTGTCGTGTTTCGTCAAAGACTATTGATTGACTTGTGTGATGATATGATGATATAAGTTGTGTGTCGTGAAGTAGTTTAACATGCCATATGGTCATTACTTAGTTTGCCAAAGTCTAGCAAAGTCTAACCCAAATGAACCAAGTTTTAAAACAAGAATCGACCATTAAGTCCAAACTAGCCGTGTGGCTAAACTATGTTTAAACAACTTGAGATGATATTCAAGGTCATTAATATGGTTATGTATAAGTTTAAAGACCTTAAGACAACGGCCTCGGCTTAACCTTGGCTTCGTTTCGGCCTCAAAGGAATCAAGATATCACTTAAAGTTTCTCAACTAAGGTTGTTTTCCGGTATACAACAGGTCCGTTTAGTTTTTTCTGTTTTTAAGACTTTTCGTTCACTTTCTGCTTATGTGCCCCT
Source organism: Chrysanthemum lavandulifolium (assembly GCA_022545495.1). Taxonomy (NCBI): domain Eukaryota; kingdom Viridiplantae; phylum Streptophyta; class Magnoliopsida; order Asterales; family Asteraceae; genus Chrysanthemum; species Chrysanthemum lavandulifolium. The sequence continues at coordinate 143,672,696 of CM040246.1, read as the reverse complement.
GTGTTTTTGTAGAAAATTTCATTCTGATCAACTTTCGTGTTTTACACTTTTCGATTCGGGCCGGAAAAGGGTTTAAATCTCGTTTAAAATCGATCGACAACTTTTGATCCAACAACATATTCACCTCTAGTCATCTTCATTTGGCCATAACTTTTAACCAAAAGTCCTTTTTAAGTGATTCAAAAGCCCAAGTTTTAGTTTTTACTTCCTCCAACAGATTCTCAGCTTAATCAAGTCCAAAGTCCAAAGTTTACTTATATCAATTGTCTAATAACAAGTAATTACTTATATTTCATTGCAGAAAGTTTGGTGCACATTCAGCCCTGCCAAAACGACCGTAAGTTGAGTTCTACAACTTGTTTTGACACATGACTTCGCCAAACTTCAATTTTATGTCTTAGCTACATTTCATAAAACTGAGTCGACTTCCAGAAACGAATAGAACCATGGGCTTTTCCCAAATGAAATATGGTGTGCAGATTTTGACATGTTTCACCATTTTGGCTCTCATTTACTCATCGGGATGAGTTATGAGGTGCGCCACCCGGAGAAACGACCATAAGACATAGCTCTACAAGAATATCTTACTGAATTAATCTCATAGTTTACTGAGAGGATCAGTTTAATCAATTTTTGGGCCTGTTCCAGATTTCAACTTACAAAACCTACCTAAGGCTTGTTTTACCTTCTTTTCATGTTACAAACTTCATGTACAACATCAATCAAGCCATATTACATATACTACTTATATCAAATTTACATTCAATGAATATAAATTATTACAACCATATTGAATAATAAGAAATATTAGACAAACTCTTACAAAGTTGGGTTGAGTAGTTACAAATAATCAAGCCTAACTCCTTTCAATCTTCAACCCTTGTCTTCATCCTTCTAACCCAACTTTACTAATCTTCATACCCTTGAAATAACCCTTTACTTCAGCCCTTAAACACCTTGTATAAGTCTTGTTTCAACCAAGGAAATCTTCAAAACAACTCTTGAACTATGTAGAGGTCATCAAGGTCTTCATCTTCTTAGTACAACTTGAAGTCAAAAACCAAACTATAATGATGATGGTGATGAGTTGATGTACGGAAGGAGAGGAGAGGAAAGACCAAGATATATTGAGTAGATTTTTATCTTACAAATGAAGTTATCTTTGATATGAAGTTTTGTATAAGCTCTTATCCTTTTAGAAGTACATGTGTCTACATATAAACACATAGTTACTAATACAATGCCATGTGGTCTTTGTGTTGGTCAATTGCACGCCACCTCTCTATGAGGTGGTGAGGTGCTTTTGTTTTAAATGGTTATCTTGTATAACTTTGAGTGTAAAGGGTATATTTGGTCCCGGTAATTACTAATGTTGAGCCCTTAAATCACAAAACTTAAAACCGTGTAACGTAAAAATATAATACTTATGAAAATGTATAAACTTATCAATATACAACAACTAGGTATATTAAAGGTGTGATAAGTCTATTTGGGTGCGTCTATGTTGTTAAAACCTAATAACGTAGGTTTGAGCACACGTATTACGTAAAGAGTAAAATGTTTACGTAAAATAACAAGGTGGCAATAGTTTATATAAACTATGACTATTGTGAAAATAGAGTATTTTGAACACCTAGACTTATCGTAGTCTTGTGTTGACCGCGAGGAAAGTTTACACAATTAAACTTTCGCAATTATTAAAGTAACAACTTTAAATAATTATTTATAGCCAAAGGTGAACAAAAGTGTTCAAAGTGTAATAATTCGAAACATAGTGAATTATTTAACTTGGGAAATTACCGGTTACTACCAGGTACAGTATTTGCTTTTACGTTATGGTAAAAGTCAAATAGTAAAAAGTCAAAGTCAACTTTTAAGAAGTCAAAGGGTAAAATAGTCATTTTACCATATGAAAAATTACGGGTTGCTACAAAAGCTTTCTAACAAATTAAGAATCAATACCGATACTTTGAAAATAGACATGTAGTAAATACCAAAACTTCCCAAAATTGATTTTATTAACGTCAAACGAACGCCTGTAGACGAAAGCGATGCTTTCCATGACGATAATTTAGACTGAAACAGATCAACAAATCATTGCCAATGAGAAATGCGATTCATATTTGAACCAACGGGCAACCCAAGATAAATAAAATGAAGCTTAATCGATGATCCACAACCCACTTAAAAGCTAAGCGTTTCCTTTTGTATAATTCCGCTAGAGTGCAAATAATTAACAGTTCCAACGATCTTGGCCCAAACTCCCTGCGTTTACACCCTACCTCATCCAAATCAGCATTATCACCATAGATCGCTTTGATTAATCTAACCCACCATTAACCTGGATTGTTGACCAACCTCCAACGTCACTTTGTAAGAAGAGCAAGGTTTAAATCTTTTAACCACCTTTATCTAACGAGTATTAGATGATAAATGTGGCCCAAGCCCGGTGTAGGGTTAGGATCCATTAGGGTTTCTCTATGTCTTGTAGTCTATAAATAGTGGCTAAATAATATATGATAAACTATGGGGTTTACATTGTCTAATATGGTATCATGAGCATGTATGATCTTGATCTTGAGACCTAGTCGGTCATCAGGCCTCCACCTCTATATTACCCCATCACACCTACTATCTTAAAAAAAAAAAAAAAAAAAAACTCTGAAACTCTAAAAAAATCTCTGTTCGGTTAATGGTTTACACCTTTGCCGTCATTGCTGACTAATCCTATAATGCCGTCATTGTTGACTAATCCTATAACAGATCTCAACGTTGGTAAGTTTTCTCGGAGTTTAAATATTGAGCATAGTAGGAATTTATTAGTATATGTAGAAATATTGAAAGTTATGATCAGTGGTTTTTTTTTTTTTTTTTTTTTTTTTTTTGGTTTTATTGTTCGATAAGTTGGGGTTTACAGTGGTTGTTTGATCCGATGTATTTGGTATGGGAATATGTTTTGGAGAGAAATTGCATTATTGGGTGTTGTCTCATTTGCATGGCTGATCTAAGTTTGCTCTTTTATAAGGAGGCCATGACAGTATCCTATTTTACTCAAGGAAGCTTTCTTCTATCAAACATCACCACCTAAAAAAAAACTTGGCTCTAAGGCTGTCTAACCGATTAAAATAGACATGTGACACTTCCCAAAATTGATATAAAGTTTGATAAAACAAATGTATGAAACAAAAAATGTGAAAAACATGTATAGTAGTTAATCAACTAGAGGGTAGATACATGGGGTATTTGTATCATGAAAAAACAAAAATTATTGAATAAGCTTTAGAATTTGACTAGAAAGGAATATAAAAAATACATTGAAATACTTGGATTAGACTAGAAAGGCAAAAAAACTGAAAAGCAAAGAAAATAAAAAAATGTACGAATCTGATAAACCTTTTTTTGCATGGAGTTGATTTCTACACTTATATTTCTGATTGAGACACCCAAGTATACAAACAATCAAAACACATTGTAAATATTGTACTAGTATGTAAGCACGCAGTAGTGTCCCAATAAAAAATATGAATATGCAAATCAATTCCCTTTTTTTTTGAAGTGTATTATTGGGGGGTTGTAATGTTATAAAGTTTGATAAGACAAATGTACGGAACAAAAAACAAAACACATTGCTTTAGGCCCCTTTGCGTTACCCTGCTTTATTTCTGTGCTGCTCTCTTGAGTTTTGGTTTTTCATTTTATTGCTTTTCCTTTGCTTTGTTATGTGTTGTCTTTGTGCTTGCTTTTTCTTAAGTGCTTTTGCCCTCTTGCTTTTGTGTTTGTTTGTTTTTGCTCGTGTCCTCTTGTCTCTTATGCTTTTCCTTTTCTTTTTATGTTTCTCTTGCGGTGTTTGCTGTTATATATTTATGTCCTTTTTCTCTTATGTTCTTTTTTTGATGGTTTAGTTGTATGTTTTTTGCTTGTTTTTAGTCTTTTGTCTTTTGGATGCTTTTACTTGTTTGCTCTCTTTCATCATGCTCTTATTTCTGTTCACTCTCTCCCGCACATTTGCACTTGCTGGAGAAATAGTCTCTCTACTCTTGGGTTTATCATGGGATAGCGGTAGGATCGATCTGTAGCGCCCATTGGGTTATAGATATGCATGAATATAAGTTTAGAAAATATCAAACCTCTGGTTTTGTATCATGTGCACTATAGTTTAGAGAATATGAGGCACCGGAATGGCTTTATGTTGCGACACCTGTGAGTAGTGACCATAGCTATTTTGAAACAAAAATGAATAACGGATACCTTGACTGGGTGATGGTGGTGGTGGTGGTCCACTAACATGCACTTGTGGTCTCATATTGAATACTCTTAACTGAAACATGTGACTGAAAATAATGACCCATTCAACAAAAAATCTTTCTGGCATACTCCTTTTCTGCCCCACCACACATTGACACATTCACTCACGTCCTTTCTCAAGGTGAAAACGTAATTGAGAAGTCGTTTGAGCTTATGAATCATCGTTCTATTGTTTTCTTATGAAACCATACAAAATTTGTAGAATACAGCTTGCAAGAATAAAGAATTTAGGATGTAAATGTCAAATATCACTGCCATGTTCTGTTTTGAAATATTGTATAAGCTGTACAAACTACAAAGTTTGAAAACGTGATATTCCTTAGCTTGGCAGATGGGAGGAGTGTGAGAACTGAGCCTGCACGCTCTATGCCTCTGCTTTTCCCCACTCTTCCCGTTTTGGCGATCATTATATATAACGTTCTCTTTAATAAGATGTAAGTTACAAAGTAAGTGTTGAGAATTTTGAAGTTAACAGAAAGTAATAGAATGGTTCTTAACCGTGAGCTTCTCCAAGTATTTAGCGAAATCAAAGAACCAAAAAGAAATATAGCATCGTGAGGGCTAATGTATAACGTTTTTTGTGTCTGTTTGCTGAGTACCTGAAGTTGACATGTAATGGAAAGAGATGGAAACCAAACTCGGGAAGCTTATTGAATGTAAAGCATAAATCTTAAATGTGAACACTTTTGGAAAGCTAACAGCTAGCCACAATGGTATGTGTGTGCAAGGATGTTAACCTGATGTAGTTACTACTTACGGTCATATTGGTTGGATGGGGATGAATCATTTGTTTCTTAAGTAATACTGTAATTTGACTTGGGACAATAAAATGTAGACATTTTAACAACTTGGTGGTTGGGTTAACTGACTAGCCTATATATATACTTCTAACTTATTTTTCTGTTTATTTATTATAAAAATAAGAATATAAAAGTAGAGAACTATTGAAGTAGTTAGGGTGTGTTTGTTTCATTAAGATGTTTTAGGTCTGAATCTGACTACCACATCTTACCAGTAATAGGTGGCTAGAAAGTCTAAATCTGAACGAAATAATGTTGTTTGTTTTTGTATAATTGATGTCCGAATGATGTGCTCGTTTCTGTAATTTATTTATTAAACCAACGCAATGCGATAATAAGTAACTTATGTAAATACGAAACAATACTTTTTATCATAAATATAACATAGTTAATAAACCATCAAATATATTATATTAACACAAGTCTTTAATCTCTTATTGAGTAAGAGGCAGTAAGACAAGTCCTCCACCTCTTACCGAGTAAGATGTTATATGTTTAACTGGGTCTGACTCAAAAGAAAAAAACAAACAAGCAAAACGTCTGCCCTCCTCTTACTTGTTCGAAACATAAAATTAACTCAACTCTGGTATAAAGTCAGTTAACTCTAACTTGATTTATCAAAGACTTGATTTGAAGACTTTGGGTATGAAGCCAACAGTACATTGAACTAGCAGAAAAATTAGATAATGCTTAGATTTGGGAAAATAATGATGCGTGCTTAACCAAACATATGGAACAAACAATTTATAGACTTTATAACACTTCTCTTTGTGGGTTTGCTCAAACGTTACTATAGTAAAAAATACTCGTTTTTTCCGAATAATCCGTAAAAATCCTAATTTGTTAAAAATCTTACTTTTGTAAAGATTAGTTATAAACTATTTCTCCAATTTTTTTTCATTTTTATTTCTTTTTAAAGTTTTTGATTGAAACGCCTTTTTTCTATCTTCCTAAACCTAACAAAACAAAAAATGTCTAAAATGAAAGCATCAACTAAAAAAAGAAGAAGTATACTGACAAATCAAGAAACCTTCCCTTTCAACCTTCACGATCAGCACAACCACACAAACAAAAATGTCACTCCTCACAATCAGCACATTCATATCTATTAAAATATCTAACATTCACAGAATGAGCCACTATCACTAAACTAGTATACTACCAAAAACCTGCCCAAAATTCGACCCCCATAATCCAAAGCACATGCAGTAACAACCAAACAAATATCATAGCAAACCCAACAACAGCAGCAGCAACATTACGTATGTCTCTTGTTAATACAAATCTGGGCGCTTCTCCTACGAGGATTGGTGTAAGCTAACTCTTCGGAGAATAGATCTTGTATTAAGTGAAATCTTCGATTGCTATCTGCTAAGTAAACCAACACCGTTAGTCTCACCGCGGAACGGGGTTCCGCGGTCAACCTCCGGCGTGAGAGTAAGTGATAGTTTTTAGAGAGATGAAGTGAATTCTAGAGAGAGAGTGTGTATGTGTGTTACCGTTTGAGTAGAGGTGAGACCTCTATTTATATGGTTGACCTTTCTGTCTTGTTCTCAAGGTCACGGGTCTTGAGAGCGACAGTTTGTGACGTAAGTCAGCTGCAGAGCTTGTCCGCTTGTTGTGATGGTGATGTTTTTGGGCGGGAGTTGTCCCGCTTTCCCCTTTTGGGGGCTGCAGGTCGCAGTACATCTAACCTAGGGAAGATTCCTTTCCCTTTACGTGGGGCGCGGTTGCACCCTTCTTCGGACGTACATGCTGTCCGCGGAAATGTTTAGTGGCGTAGCCGGGCTACGCGCCCGGTCCGCGACTGTCCTGTGTGATGTCCACGATGTCATGGTTAGCCCGCGTCGGACCGTATGGGTGCCGGGGAGGCTATACGTGATCAAGTCCCCCCAGTCTAGTTGTGCTTGTTAGTCTTGGTACAAGCGCTGCTAGACTTAGTTGTTTCGTCCATCCGCGGATGGTTGGATCGCGCTAAATCCTAATCATTGCTGACTGGATCCTTTACTTATGCCAAGGATAAGCGTTACAGCTGTACCTTGGGATTCGCGAAAAATTCTTAGCCGCGTATTTTCTGACTGACGTGACGTTTTGGCTGCTTCTCTCGTGTCCGTTGATCTAAATAGATCTGGGCCGTTAGTTATGAGCCGGAGACGTGGCATTTTTCAACTGTTCGATCGAACCGTTGGTTTGCCTCTTGAGAGTATAAATACCCTCTTTTTACTTTCATGGCCACTGTTGCCATTTCATCTTGTGAGTAAAAGAAAATCATCTACTAAGATTTGTGTGTGCATCCAGCCTTTACCAGGTTAGGTTTTCTTCCTTCCTTATAGTATCATGGCTAAAAAACTTTTAAGCGATTTCACCTGTAAGTTGTCACAGAAAGACCTTAGCGAGTTTTGCTCGAAATATCATATTCCTCCTACCGTGCACCCCCTTCTTCCTAGTCCTGAAGCTACTATTAAGGATGCTCCGTCGGGTAAAATAGGGGTATATACTAGATTCTTTGAGTTTTGCAACTTTAGGATACCCCTTTCCGCGTTTTTGTGTATGGTTTTGGAGTATTTTCAGATTCATTTGTCCCAGTTGTCTGTGTTAGCCGCCGCTAGGATTAGTCATTTTGAGATCCTTTGCCGCGCTCACGGTGGAACACCCACCGTGCCCTTATTTAGGAAATTTTATTATTCGGGGATGAAGGATGGTTGGATGACGCTAGAAAGCGTAAGGGTCCTAAGTCCTTGATTGTTCCGGTGTGTTACACCGCCTTTGGATTCCGCCAAGAACCGGAAGGAGTTCTTTTTCCGGGTTGACGAACTGTTTTCCATTAGCGATCTCGTGGAGCGAAAGTTTCATGACCGTGATCCGCCTCCGACCGACGACGGTATTGACTACGAGTTCTTGCATCGTCTTGACACGCGCGCGCTCCTTTAAGAAGTTTTGAGACCTTTTCTTTGCACGGTTAGTCTTAGCCGTGCTTGGGATGATGCCACAAAGACGACCTACTTTTAGGTCTTCGGATAATGAGGTGGGTAAACTTTTAGGGTTTTTTTGTTGCGCGCCTTGTTGCCTTCCCTTATGTCCGATGGAGAGCGTCAGGAACCTCGCAATCGATGCTTTGGCCTTCGCCAGTAACGCACCATGCTTTCCTCCTTCGCCAGTATGCTCCGTTTATCCGTTCGCCACGAGGCGGAGTCAACATTTCCGATAAGTCTTTGACCCGCATTTGTTCAAGAATCCTTAGTCCTGCGATTAGTGCCTCGTGCTCGGCCGTTGTTGGATGCCTCGAACTCGAAAAGGAGGGCGTAGGTGAACTCCTGCCCTTCCGGGCTTGTCAGGATTAATCCTGCTCCGGACCCTTCTATGCACGAGGACCCGTCCGTGAATAGCCTCCATGGCTCCGAGTATTGTTGCTGGTCTTTTTTCTTGTCAGGAGTTTCTTCATCTGGGATCTCAGCAATGAAGTCCGCCAGAATCTGTCCCTTTATGGCCGTCGGGGTCTGAAGGTGATGTCATGCTCGTCTAGCTCTATTGCCCATCCAGCCATTCTTCCACTTTTTTCCGTCTTGGTCAAGACTTGCTTTAATGGTTGGTCCGTGATCACCGCAACCGGGTGTGCTTGGAAGTACCGCCGCAACCTGCGAGATGCATACACTAGCGCCAGGACGAGCTTCTCAATTGGAGTATAATTCATCTCCGGGCCTTTTAGGGCGCGGCTGACGAAATACACTGGCTGCTGCCTTGATTCCCTTTGTGCTAACAAGACCGCGCTTACAGCTTCTTGGGACGCGGCTAGGTACATAATCAATTCTTCCTTTGGCTGTGGAGCTATGACCATTGGTAGGTTAGCAATGTGCTGCTTTATTTCTTTGAATGCTTGCTCCGCCTCCGTTGTCCAATAAAAGTCGCTCTTTTTGATGCACTTCTTCAATGTCTTGAAGAACGGGAGGGACCTCTCCGCTGACTTGGACATGAAACGACTGAGGCTGGCTAGTTTTCCATTCAGAGACTGCACTTCCTTTTTGGTCGTCGGGGATTTGAGAGTAGCTACGGCCGCAGACTTGTCTGGGCAGGCTCGGATGCCCTCTTTGCTCACCACATGACCCAGAAACATCCCCTGTTCCGCCCCGAATGTGCACTTCTTAGGGTTAAGCTTCATGTTGATGTTCCTTAGGGTCTTGAAGGTTTCGCTCATATCCCTGAGTACTTCGTCCTCTGAATGGCTCTTGATGACTAGATCGTCAACGACACTTCCGCATTTCTTCCAACTGTTTCTCAAACGCCTTATCCACGAGTCTTTGGTATGTGGCGCGGCGTTTTCGGACAAAAGGCATTTTGTGTAGCGAAGATGCCTTGGTTCGTGGAAACTGTCTTCTCTTCATCCCTACCGCCATCTCAGATCCGGTGATACCCTTGTACGCGTCAAGAAAGCATTTAAACGGGTATCCGCAAAGGGATTCGACCTTCCAGTCAATTTCCGGCAAGGGGTAGCAATCTTTTGGGCAGGCTTTGTTTAAATCCTTGAAGTCCACACACATTCTCCAGCTCCCGTCGCTCTTTTTGACGAGCACGGGGTTAGACAACCAATCATGGTAGTGTACTTCCTTCATGATCCCCACTGCCACTAGCTTGGTGACATCCTCGTTGATTGCTTTGTTTCTCTCTGGGGCCTGTCCTCTCTTCTTCTGTCGTACCGGGTTATAACCGTCCCGGACATTCAGTTTATGTTCCGCGATTGTCCGCGGGACTCCAGTCATGTCGGAAGGTTCCCAGGCGAAGATATCCAAGTTGTTCTTTAGCAGGTCGCAGAGGCTCTTCTTTCCTTTTTCGCTTAACCCGCCCCCTATGGCGACCGTTTGGTCGGGGAACTTTGGGTTGATTGCCACCGCGACTCCTTCTTTTATCAGAGTTGTATGGCGGGTTCGGTTCCACGATCATTTCGCATTCAACCGGAACCACCTTGTCACCGTGGCAGGTCACAACTCCGCCACGGTAGGAAATTTTAGCATCCCATGCGCCGTGGATGGCACTATCCTATGACTAATCCCGGACGTCCAATTATTCCGTTGTAGGGGGACGGAGATCGCACAACCATGAAGTTCATCCAAGCACTGGCTGAGTTCTCCTCGTCTCCCAACGTAACTTCCAAGAGGATCTGTCCTAATGGCCACGAGAGTTCTCCACTAAAGCCCAACAGTGGCGACGTGGCAGGAATTAGTCTTTTGCGGATATCTGGGCTTAGCTTGTTGAAGCAATGTTCGTACAAAACTTCTGAGGCGCTTCCGTTGTCCACGTACATCCTGTGGATTGTGCATCCTTCCACATCCGCCTTGATCACCAGCGGATGATCATCCCAGTCATCCCCAGATATGGGAGGGAAAGATATTTCCATGCTCAAGACTCCTTCGGACCCGGCTTGGTTTGACGACAGCGCCAGTGTTGACCATGTATATGGCATGGGCTTTGTCTTTGGCGCGATCTATTTCTTTCTGCCTTGGGGCCAACATTCTTTGTGCTCGTTCTTGATCTCTTTGACCGGATCGCGAGTTGTCCGGACCGATCGCCTCCTCATCTGCTTTTTCAACCGATAGCATTCGTCCGTGTTGTGCCCTTTTCCCCTGTGAAAATCATGATTGTCTTTATTTCTGGACTCGGCCGGGCTGGACATTGGTGGAGGGGCTGTGAATTTTACCGTATCCATGGCCGTGATTTCTTCGGTGTCTTTGTGAGGGTGTGAACTGCCCTCTCTTCCTCTCCGACCTGAGCGATTCCTAAACTCTCCTTTCCGCTCGTAGATCCGGATGCTTTTCCGCCTTGGTCCTGGTTCCTCCACTAGGGTGTTTCTTCTTTGATGGTTGGTCGCGCCACCACCTCGAGGAATGCCTTCACAACCTTCCACATTTCGCCCTGCGACGGGGATGTTGTCATTGAGCCTTTGATTAGTTCCGGGTTTGTTATCCGTGCATGAAGCCGACACTCTCATGCACTCTGGGCTCCCTTCACATACATGCTCTCCGCTTTGAAGCGCCCACGAATGCCTCCGTGGACTCCCTTCGCCGCTTTATATGGTGTAATTCAACAGATCTTCGTATACTTCTAACCTGTGTAGGGAGTAGGAGAAAGCGTGACCTCAACTCCTCAAAGCTGTCGATGCTTTCCGGACTTAGCTCATCGAACCAGCCGCGGGCGTGCCCAACGAGGGTGGAGTTAAACATGTGGCACCATGTGGGCATGACCCATCTTTCCACTTTTGCCGCGGTCTGGAAGATCTTCAAATGATCCTCCGGATCTCCTGTCCCATCATATGTCCTGATGTGGGTTGGCATTCTTGTTCTGTCCGGGAATTCGAAATTCCGTATGCGACGGGTAAAGGGGTCTGTGTCAGCCACGTCATACGGGGAGTAGAGGTCGTCATCTTCCCGTTTCTTGCCTTTCGGGGTGGATTTCCAATGTCCTCCAAAGGCTTTCCTCGCTTCCGGGAGATATTTCCTTGTTTTACTCCCAAGACGAGTGGTATGTTTCTCCTCACCGACTTGAGTGGGAAGCATTCGGTGGGTAGTACCGCTTCGTTGGTGTCATCTTACAACGCCGCCATGTCCCGTTTACTCTGCTTTTCTTCTTCTCTTTTGCGTTGTCTACGGGAGGTGACCTTTGACTGGAGTCTGGAGAACACGGTTGGTTTTGGGTCACCAAGCCTTGTGGACACATGCTGACGTTCCTTCTCCAGTCTTGAGAATACATTCGTCCGCGGCCTTTTGGCCTCCCACCGGCTTTTCTCCCTAGAACCTCCCTCATCTCTACTGCTAAGTCTTGAGAAGACACTTCGAGATTTGGAATACTCCGGCGGGTCTGACCTGGCACTAGGACTGACTTCGCGCCTCCTTTTTGGTGCCTCTTTTCCTTCAGATGCTGGACGAGTATTCCGAGCGTGTTCTTGAGATCTCTCATTTCTGTCCTCATCGTCGAAATCCAACCGGGTTTGACCCGGCCCGCTTTTTCCGATGGACTCTCTGCCATTGGCGGCAAGATCGATGGTAGTGCCGCAGAACTCCTTATCGACGCATCCGCCGCGGTCTTAGGGTGGTACTGCTCGTGGCTTGCACTTTGTCATTCCTCCGTGTTTCGACCGTGGATGGCTCGTGAGAGGGAGGGTTTCCGCCAAATTGCTCATCGAGTTTTTTTAGAGACGCAGCTTATGTTATATTCTTGGTCCCACGGATGGCGCCAACTTGTTAATCTGGGCGCGCTCCTACGAGGATTGGTGTAAGCTAACTCTTGGAGAATAGATCTTGTATTAAGTGAAATCTTGATTGCTATCTCGCTAAGAAAACCAACACAGTTAGTCTCACCGCGGAACGGGTTCCGCGGTCAACCTCCCGCGAGAGTAAGTGATAGTTTTAGAGATGAAGTGAATTCTAGAGAGAGTGTGTATGTGTGTTCTGGTTTGAGTAGAGGTGAGACCTCTATTTATATGGTTGACCTTCGCCTTGTTCTCAAGGTCACGGTCTTGAGTGACAGCCAGTGACGTAAGTCACCGCAGAGCTTGTCCGCTTGTTGTGATGGTGATGTTTTGGGCGGAGTTGTCCCGCTTCCCTTTGGGGCCGCAGTCATGAGACATCTAACCTAGGAAAGATTTCCCTTTACGTGGGGCGCGGTTGCACCCTTCTTCGGACGTACATGCTGTCCGCGGAAATGTTTAGTGGCGTAGCCGGGCTACGCGCCCGGTCCGCAACTGTCCTGTGTGATGTCCACGATGTCATGGTTAGCCCGCGTCGGACCGTATGGGTGCCGGGGAGGCTATACGTGATCATCTCTTTTTCACGACGTACTGTCTCATTGTCTCAGGTTGTAACGCTTCAATGTTAACCTCGTCACCTTTCAACAAAAAATCCGAATTCATTAGCACTTGCAGGTCCCGGCATTGTCTCATGCGCAGATACTTTATCGGTATTAACAAGGAATCAGCTCTGCCCTAGGGCTTACATGGTCAGTTTAGCACATCAATATTAAAATAAGAAGCAAATGAAGGACAACGTTTTAAAGATTTGGTCCTAGGGTGGATATGAGTATGGATGAGATAGTTAATATTTTTGAAAGTAAATTAGGGGTTTAGTGTGCAGGAGACGGTGGCGTTAACTAGTGCACATACTATTGGTTTTAGTCATTGTAGCGAGATTGTTAATTAATTAAGAATGTTTTTAATTATAGTGATACGAGTTATAATAGAAGGTATGCTGAATGATTGTGGAATGCGTTAGGGGAGTATAAGAAGGATCCGAGTTTGAGTGTTTTTAATCATGTCATGACTCCTAGGGTGTTTGATAATGTTTATTTTCAGAATTTGCCCAAAAGAGTTAGGGGTGTATGTTGAAGTCGGATAGGGGCTTGGTTATGGATAATAGGACGAGATGGTATGTGGAGTGGAACGCAAGGGATCAGAAGGCTTTTTTTTGAGGTGTTTGGGAAGGCTATGGAGAAGTTGAGTTTGTTAAGCTAGCTAGGGTTAAGACTCGGATCGGAGGAGTGGTGACATTCGAAGGAGGTGTGATTCGTTTAACTAGGTGAGGATTTGAGGTTGATGTGTTAACTGATTATTACGGAGTATTATTTTTTGGATGATGATGATGATATACGGTGATATAATTGTATATTAAATATTTCTTATTGGTGATTAATGATATATTTATAACTTGATTAAAATTTTAGTGCTGTTAATTTGATTTCTAGCTATTGAAAGGTCCTATGTTTCACCATTGTTTGTTGAAATACTTCATAAGATAGAGTAATTTAAAAAAAATAAAATAAAATGATTTAGACATTTAGTTTTAGTTAGTTGTGCCACAAAATCTTAAGATTTGGCTAAACAACAAGATGTTAATATATAGCACATTGTAAAATTAAGTAACATGGACTCTAAGGCCTGAGGGTCCATAGTGATATTTGTGAAATTGTTATGAATGAGATGTAGTTATTCTTATCTTTATCGTATTTAGTTAGTCATGTGCAGTTTCACTTGGCTGTTTCATTATGCATTATCTACATCATTCATAAACACTTCTTAGAAGGGAACATACACTCCACAAACTTACTCATGTTTGACAGCAAGACTACAACACTTTAGCAAACAACATCAATTCTATATGAAAATACAAGACCAATTATTATTTGAAATATATATTTCACTAATTTCTTCATGTGTGAAACAACTAATTACATATCTTCAAGGGCACATAAGTATAACCGCCGCGGGAGTCTTCATATCAGTGTAGCACGGGCCCCAAACGTCGTGGTAGTGTTGATGGAATGATGGTGGGTGGATTGGCGGGTGGTGATATAGGAGATGGTGGAGTGGTGTTGTTGCACGGTGGTGTAATAGGTGGAGCAATGGGATGGATGGGTGATGGAGCTGGTGAAGGACCGGGGGATGGAGCTGGTGTGTCTGATGTAGGTGCGATTGTTGGAGGTGTAACACCGGGTGATGGAGTTAGAGTGGATGGTGTAGGTGCGATCATTGGAGGTGTAACACTCGGTGATGGAGGTGGTGTGTCTGGTGTAGGTGCAATGGTTGGAGGTGTAACACCGGGTGATGGAGCTGGTATGTCAGGTGTAGGTGCGATCGTAGGAGGTGTAACACTGGGTGATGGAGATGGTATGTCTCGTGTAGGTGCGATCGTTGGAGGTGTAACATCGGGTGATGGAGCTGGTGTGTCTGGTGTAGGTGCGATCGTTGGAGGTGTAACACCGGGTGATGGAGATGGTGTGTTTGTGTTTGGTGTAGGTGCGATCGTTGGAGGTTTAACACTGGGTGATGGAGCTGGTGTGTCTGGTGTAGGTGCGATCATTGGAGGTGCAACACCGGGTGATGGAGCTGGTGTGTCAGGTGAAGGTGCGATTGTTGGAGGTGTATCACAGGGTAATGGAGCTGGTGTGTCTGGTGTAGGTGCTATGGTTGGAGGTGTAACACCGGGGGATGGAGCTGGTATGTCAGGTGTAGGTGCGATCGTAGGAGGTGTAACACTGGGTGATGGAGATTGTGTGTCTGGTGTAGGTGCAGTCGTTGGAGGTGTAACATCGGGTGATGGAACTGGTGTGTCTGTTGTAGGTGCGATCGTAGGAGGTGTAACACTGGGTGATTGAGATTGTGTGTCTGGTGTAGGTGCGGTCGTTGGAGGTGTAACATCGGGTGATGGAGCTGGTGTGTGTGTTGTAGGTGCGATCATTGGAGGTGTAACACTGGGCGATGGAGTTGGTGTGTCTGGTGTAGGTGCGATCGTAGGAGGTGTAACACTGGGTAATGGAGATGGTGTTTCAGGTGTAGGTGCAATTGTTGGAGGTGTATCGCAAGGTAATGGAGCTGGTGTGTCAGGTGTAGGTGCGATGGTTGGAGGTGAAATACCGGGTGATGGAGCTGGTGTGTCAGGTGTAGGTGCGATGGTTGGAGGTGTAACACTGGGGGATGGAGCTGGTGTGTCTGATGTAGGTGCGATCGTTGGAGGTGTAACACCGGGTGACGGAGTTAGAATGGATGGTGTAGGTGCGATCATTGGAGGTGTAACACCGGGTGATGGAAGTGGTGTGTCTGGTGTAGGTGCGATGATTGGAGGTGTAACATCGGGTGATGGAGCTGGTGTGTCTGGTGTAGGTGCGATCGTTGGAGGTGTAACACCGGGTGCTGGAGCTGGTATGTCTATGTCTGGTGTAGGTGCGATAGTTGGAGGTTTAACACTAGGTGATGGAGCTGGTGTGTCTGGTGTAGGTGCGATCGTAGGAGGTGTGACACTGGGTGATGGAGATTGTGTGTCTGGTGTAGGTGCGATTGTTGGAGGTGCAACACCGGGTGATGGAGCTGGTGTGTCAGGTAAAGGTGCGATTGTTGGAGGTGTATCACAGGGTAATGGAGCTGGTGTGTCCGGTGTAGGTGCAATGGTTGGAGGTGTAACACTGGGGGATGGAGCTGTTGTGTCAGGTGTAGGTGCGATGGTTGGAGGTGAAACACCAGGTGATGGAGCTTGTGTTTCTGGTGTAGGTGCAATGGCTGGAGGTGTAACACCGGGAGATGGAGATGGTGTGTCTGGTGTAGGTGCGATCATTGGAGGTGTAACATCGGGTGATGGAGCTGGTGTGTCTGGTGTAGGTGCAATAGTTGGAGGTGTAACACCGGGTGATGGAGATGGTGTATTTGTGTCTGGTGTAGGTGCGATCGTTGGAGGTGAAACACCAGGTGATGGAGCTGGTTTTTCTGGTGTAGGTGCAATGGTTGGAGGTGTAACACCGGGTGATGGAGCTGGTGTTTCTGGTGTGGGTGCGATGGTTGGAGGTGTAACACCGGGGGACGGAGTTGGTGTTTCTGATGTTGGTGCGATGGTTGGAGGTGTAACACCGGGTGATGGAGTTAGAGTGGATGGTGTAGGTGCGATCGTCGAAGGTGTAACACCGGGTGATGGAGTTAGAGTCGATGGTGTAGGTGCGGTCGTTGGAGGTGTAACACCGGGTGGTGGTGTGTCTGGTGTATGTGCGATTGTTGGAGGTGTAACACTGGGTGATGGACCTGGTATGTCAGGTGTAGGTGCGATCGTTGGAGGTGTAACACTGGGTGATGGAGATTGTGTATCCGGTGTAGGTGCGATCGTTGGAGGTGTAACATCGGGTGATGGAGCTCGTGTGTCTGGTGTAGGTGCGATCGTTGGAGGTGTAACACCGGGTGATGGAGTTGGTATGTCTGTGTCTGGTGTAGGTGCGATAGTTGGAGGTTTGACACTAGGTGATGGAGTTGGTGTGCCTGGTGTAGGTGCGACCGTAGGAGGTGTAACACTCGGTGATGGAGATTGTGTTACTGGTGTTGGTGCGATCGTTGGAGGTGCAACACCGGGTGATGGAGCTGTTGTGTCAGGTGAAGGTGCGATTGTTGGAGGTGTATCACAGGGTAATGGAGTTGGTGTGTCTGGTGTAGGTGCAATGGTTGGAGGTGTAACACCGGGGGATGGAGCTGTTGTGTCAGGTGTAGGTGCGATGGTTGGAGGTGAAACACCGGGTGATGGAGCTTGTGTTTCTGGTGTAGGTGCAATGGTTGGAGGTGTAACACCGGGTGATGGAGTTGATGTTTCTGGTGTAGGTGCGATGGTTGGAGGTGTAACACCGGGGGATGGAGTTGGTGTGTCTGATGTAGGTGCGATGGTTGGAGGTGTAACACCGGGTGATGGAGTTAGAGTGGATGGTGTAGGTGCGATCGTTGGAGGTGTAACACCGGGTGATGGAGGTGGTGTGTTTGGTGTAGGTGCGATTGTTGGAGGTGTAACACCAGGTGATGGAGCTGATATGTCAGGTGTAGGTGCGATCGTAGGAGGTGTAACACTGGGTGATGGAGATTGTATGTCTGGTGTAGGTGCGATCGTTGGATGTGTAACATCGGGTGATGGAGCTGGTGTTTCTGGTGTAGGTGCGATCGTTGGAGGTGTAACACTGGTTGATGGACCTGGTGTGTTTGGTGTAGGTGCTATCGTTGGAGGTGTAACACCGGGTGATGGAGTTGGTGTGTCTGGTGTAGGTTCGATGGTTGGAGGTTTAACACCGGGTGATGGAGTTGGTGTGTCTGTTGTAGGTGCGATCGATGGAGGTGTAGCACCAGGTGATGGAGTTGGTGTGTCTGGTGTAGGTGCGATCGTTGGAGGTGTAACACCGGGTGATGGAGTTGGAGCTGGTGTGTATGGTGTAGGTGGATTAACACTAGTTGATGGAGTTGGCGTTGGTGTTGGTGTTATACTGATGGATGGTGGCAAGCCAGGGGCAACATTGGGTGATTTTGCTGGTGGTGGCATTTCTATGGGTGTAGGAGGTGATGAAGGTGTGGTGGGACATGATGGTGTTCCTGTAACAATGGTTGGTGGGCTTGCGGGTGGTGGTCTAATTGTAGTGATTCCGATTAAAGGTTTTCTGATTGTAGGGGGTGGAATCTGAGTAGTGGCTGCAAAACCAACATTTGTGACCTGCAATACACAATTGAATTAGGACTCACGGAACTTGAAACTATTTATTATGTAGAGCTACATAAAAACATGGGAGTATAAACTAATAGATATATAAAATTATCCCCTATTGAATTATTGTAAACGCTTGTTCCTGTTTACAATATGCAACTAAAGATGCCTTCATGCAATAAAAGCTGTATATATCATGCAGTGAATCTAATAAATATTGTGACAAAAATATACATTTTTTAGCAAAAGCTATCTGTAATGAATGAGTTCGAGCATCATGCAAAGCCAGTCATACATTATGCAGAAAAAAACTACCAAACAACTGGACTGATGGTGCAAAATGTGATTAAACGTGTGACTAAAGAAACTTACAGAAGCTGCAACCAGGAACAAAGTGACCAAAGTTAAGCAATGACACTTCATTGCAATGAGAACAAAGTGAAGACTGAAATTCACTCAGTGTGGTGAATGGCGAAGGTGTGGTGATGGTATTATATAGAGGAAAAAAGTTTGGTCATTCGTACAATTTACTATGTTCCCAATGATTGTTATAAATGGTCCTTTGTACATAAAGTTTTGAAATTCCATTTGACAGCTTTTAGACTTATGTATTGTGTGGTTACAAAAGATACATGAGTGTAAACGTCCTGAAGTTTGTATCTTCTAGACACTTGTCAGTTAAGCTATCAAAAAAGAAAATACTATTGTTATTGAGCTACTAGTACTACCTTGTGTCATGCACGTAGTTATAGTGATAAAAGTGCGTGTTATTAGGGTTGCATAAAACTTGCCTGCTAGACTGCTAGTAAATAAATGGTGAGTGACTAACCTGGACCCTCATTTAGTTTCTAGCTTTTGTTCAAAAAAAAAAAAAAAGTTTCTAGCTTGTTTTTTCTTATGTTTTAATAAACAAAATATAACGCAATATCCGGTCTGCAACTGTATGAAAACCATACCTGTCTACAAAATACAAATATGAGAATATGAATAACTGAATGTCGATATAATGTAACCAGTTTCAAACCAATCTGATCTTAAGCCTTAGTTAAAAGGATTTTAACAGCGAGCAAATGAGTTTAGCTTGATATTTTATCAAAACAACGTCGTCGACAAGTAGTTTGTAATAAGAAAAATTGTTTGGATCCAAACCCCGTGGCATGTGCTGATATGCAATATGGGACAATTGATGTTTGATGTGTTGGTCTCACAGTTTTGTTTTGGACAATCTATACAATTTATTTACCAAAATTAGATAATAACAAGATTGTCATTATCCCCGTCAAATACGATCAACTGGTCCCTCACTCCTATTAAATCAGTCGACTGGCTAATATTGTTGCATTTTTATTTTTATTTTTATTTTTGCAGGAAAAATTTGGACACGTTAATTATATGTATATTAGTACTAGATTATGTGGCCGTGTATTACACGGGGAAACATAATTGATTGAGTCATTGGGATTTAAAACATAATTTTAAAATAAGGTGTAAAAGAATGAAACATGATGGGGTGTGAACGTAGAGATTACATAAGGAAATAAAGACGATCGACATTCAATTGACAGAAATAACAATGACGAACCGATTAACAGGAGAAAAAAAAATGATATCAGTCCGACCCAGGTTCACCTGCTTTTACTGGGTTCGATTGGTCATTTCCGTTCGTTTTGAGCGAACTTTTTTCGGTAAATTAACAGATGGCGACTTCAATTCGGTTGAACCAGGTTAGTGCGATCCGGTTTAAAATTATACGTCCATCAACTTGTTAGATATAAATTGTATAAAGATTTGTGCGTTTTATTTGTTCGTATATGTGTATAATAATATATATTTTTATTATAGGGATGTTTTAAAATAAGTAAAATCGCATATATAAATAAAGTGAATAATATATATCCCTCATAAAGTGAATAATTGATATATATCCTAAAGTTCTATATTTAAAAGTTACCCTAATATAATATTAATGCTTAAATACACTCGTATAAGGGCTATTTTTTACCCATACATGAATTTAGCTCTTCGTAAACCCATAATTGGTATATATTTTTTTTTAAATAAAATAATTTAGAACAGTTTAACTATCCGTTGTAGCTAGATTCACTACAACAAAATAGTTAATTTTTCACATTTATTAAGGTATGTGTTCACACTTTAAAGTGTGTGGATTTAAAAAGTTCACACTTAGTTTGTGTAACCAATCAAACAGTAAGATATAATTTCACGCTTGTAAGTGTGAAGATTTCTAAAAAAGTTCACACTTTTAAGGGTGAAGATTTTGTAACAATATGATTTTAAAACAACTTTTCACACTTTTAAGTGTGAATAATTTTTGCACACTTATAAGTGTGAAGATGTTAAAAGAAAAGTTCACGGTTTAAAAAGTGTGAAGAAAAAAGTGTGAGCAAGTGACCAATTTGTTGTAGTGATTTAACTTGAATTGACGTGCTTCTGTGTTAATATCGTGTTTCTAATTTTCTGTTCTGTCTCTTACCAAACTTATAAAACCTCATCTTTCATGCATGGATGCATGCAGGCAGGTCATCTCTTTGGAAGATATTAACTGCCAATATGTAGTGTAGGTGCATGCACCTCTATTTTTGGTATAAAATGAAATGAATGAGAAATATGTAGCTGACATGTTCTTTCATATCATAATAAATCATTTCTTTACAGTCTGGTTTTATGGCTCTTGAGGATCCACATGCTGTTTTTTGTGTGTTCTTTAAAACAAGCAGATTGATTGTAGATATGTAGGAATATGAGTTTAGAGAATATCAAACCTTTGGTTCTGTATCATGTGCACCTATAGTTATTTTATGGTTTAGGGAATATTTGGCACCAAAATGGGTTTATGTTGTGACTTGTGACACACGTAACCATCGGCTATCTGTGAAATGAACAACGGAACCTGGATTAGGTGATGATGGTGGTGGTCCACTAACATGCTCATGTGGTCGGATATTGAAACACAGGGACGGAACCAGGGGGTTCCCGCGAGTGCCCTGGATTTTTTTGATGGAGTGTTAATTTTTGAAAAAAAACATCAATTTTTATTAAATGCATCTTAAATGCACTCAGTCAATCGAAACGTCTTTTTATATGACGGTTACAAAAAATTTGTGCATTCGATCATATTTGGTTCTGGTTCCGTTCGTGTTGAAACATGCCATTGAAAATAATGACCCATATAACACAAAATTATAATGGGACGGGGGATGTTGATCCGAGTTATAATGGGAGGTACGCTGAAGGGAGTATAAGAAGGATTCTGAGTTTGAGTGTTTTAATTAATGATGTCATGACTCCTAGGGTGATTGATAATGTTTATTTTCAGAATTTGCCGAAAGGGTTAGGGGTGTTGAAGTCGGATAGGGGTTTGGTTATATATTAGAGGACGAGAGGGTATACGGAGTGGTATGCCGGGACCAGAAGGCATTTTTTTAGGCGTTAGGGAAGGTGATGGAGAAGTAGAGTTTGCTAGGGGTGAAGACCGGGAGGAGTGGTGATCGAGATACCAAGAAGGTGTGATTCGTTTAATAACTTTAATTAGGTGAGGCTTTGAGATTGATGTAAGTATTAATTGATTATTTTTTTTGGATGATGATGATGATGGTGATATAATTGTATATTAAATACTACTTATAATACGCGTGCACGCACAAAATTTTGACAAAAAAATTTATTCTGCATTAATACTTAATATTGTGTCTTTAAAGGTAATTACATATAACTATATAGTTATAAGTTTCAAGACGCATGTGAAATTCTACACATAAATCAATTTATTTTAACATTTTAGTTCAATATATACACATATAAAATTTGGTATGAATATTGTGATATAAATCTAATATCTTATCATGAGTTTTTCATTATACATTAATATCCATTAAATTTGGTAAAATATTTGTAAAAATTTATGTCGGGTAAATTCAAGATTTATGTTTATTTAGTGACAAAGATGTTGATGTTGTTAAAATTTCACTAATGATATTATGTTGTCTACATGACTGAGTTTAATAAGACATAATGGCGTTGATAAAGTTAAAGTATCTCCTTAAAGTTTTTTAAAAATGTTTTTCTAGATATCTTTATAAAAATAAATAAGAATTATACGAGTCATTGTTATAAGTACAATCACGTATATTTATTTTTAAAAAGTAACTCGTGCTTATACAATTTAAATAATTATATTCCCGTTTTCAGTAATTTAGCCGTATTTAAAATGTAAACTCGTGTCCACATAGGTTAAATTTTTAAAAATGAAATAAATGAGTCATTATTAAACGTATATAGTAAAAAAATTGATACTTATAATCTTATGCAAATTTTTATGTTGTTGTTTTATAACAACATATACATTGTATTTTTTAAGATATAAAGTATGGTATAAAGTATAAGGGGGTATTTGTTTATAATTCAAAGTTATTTAAAAATATGGAGGCTTATAATATTACACTTAACTCTATATAATTTTTAAAAATTCAACCACTAAAGTTTTATTAATTACCTCATCTTTTTAAGTTTTGTTTTACAAATTTGACACCTATATTTTTATGTATTTTTTTATCAATAGGATTTCTCCACCAAATTTATTAAAGTTTAATTAAAATCAATTTAATTTTGACTTTTATTAACCAATCACATCACACGATTTTCTTTACGTGACGTAAATCGAGCTCTCCTATTACCAATTGTTTTTTCAATAAGAATGAATTGACAAAATCACTCTGAAATAATGTAATTCCTTTATTATATAAAAGATTTCTTATGGGTGATTAATGATATATTTATAACTTGATTAAGATTTTAGTGTTGTTAATTGCTGATTTCTTGCTATTGGAAGGTTCGATATTTCTATATACGTTTCACCATTGTTTGTTGAAATACTTAAAAAAAAATAATTTAGTTATTTAGGTTTAGTTTTGCCATAAAATCTCAAGATTTGGTTAAACAATAAAATGTTAGTATGTTACAACGCTTGCTGCAACCATTGTTTTTCACTTTTAATGAAAACATACCATCCCCGAAACTTGTCATATAGAGATATCTTGATTTGTCAAATTGAAACTTCTACTAGGTGGAGTAAATTAACTCAACAACTAATTATTTTTTTTGTGCTAAAAATCAATATAGTAAAGTTATAACGTAAATGATTTATACTTAATATTTGGCTAACAAAATATATTTTTACCTAAAGTTTAATTGTTTTTTATCTAATATTTTAATTTATTATTTGAATATAAAGAATATATAAGTCATTTATTTTTAAATATTTCTTAAGAATTACTTTTAATATATCTTCATATGATATTGTATAATTAAATGTTTGTCTCAATGATTTTTAGAATAACTTGTAACTAAGTAAATAAGAGTTTTTGCAATTTTTAATTTAATATGTGTATATGGAGAAATAAAAAGTTAAATAGCTATGGTATGAGAATTATTTGAAACGATCATTTATTTATTTAATATGGATATGCATATATTAAAGGTAGTATTGTAAATTCATTTTCTGTAATGTATTGCTTAAAAAATATCTGTATTCTCAATAAATATATAAAGTATTATAATTAACTAAAAGAAAAATGAATGTAACTAAATTTTACGAAAAATTATATGTAATTACTAGTTATACGTTAGGTGTGCGGACGACGTCGTTTTGGGTGGAAAAAGAATGAAAGGGCGTCGTTTTTGGCTATATCATGTCTTTTTGTTGTTGCGTCCAAGTCGTTTGGTAGTTTGTTGGGCCATGATCGTTTTTGGGTTGTAATTGGGTCATTGGATGTTATTTATTAGCTAATTTATGCAGCAGACAAGTCTTCGTTATAAATTAGGCAACAAGAAGTTATGTGTCTTCTTCAACACATACGTGTCTAAACCCTTATCCTTGTGAGAGATGCTCATACTATTAAAACGCATATGCTCGGTTGTCTCTTTCTCTAAATATACACATAGTGGTCTCATCTTTCTCTCTAACTCAGTTGGGTTATATATGAAGGAGTGGTGATTGTTTAGTGGTTTGGGTAGTTCATAGATCGAGATACAAGTCTGATTGTCGTCTGATTGCTTAAAGTATGGTGTTTAGGTATTGTTTTCACTTTGTATGCTATTATTTAATTGGTGGATATGTGTTTGTATTAGTTTAAGCATTGTGATAAGTCTGATATGTGATCACAAATGATGATTTTATATGTTGTGCTATAAAATGTGTTTAATTTGTCGTTGATGATATTTCAATTTTTATTTTTTAGTTCTGATATGTCATCATGCGTGCTATTATACACTTTGTATGATCTTTGGTCGTAAGTGTTTTGCGATATCCTTTAAAGCCTCATATTCAATTATACGTGTCAATTTTATTTGTTGTAAATAATTTGTGGTCATGAATTCTGTCTAAAAGCAAAATGCATCTCTAAATTTTCTTGTAATGATTAAGATGTATATCAAAACATCAAGTAGATGGCACCAAATTGTATACGATTGTATGTTGTGTTTGTTGCATTGTGTGTATAAATATGGTTAATTAATATATAAAGATTGATTGAGAAAGAAGCAATTTGTCTCAAGTTATTTGATGACAGAAGATGATCAAAAGTTTATGCAATAGATAAATTGTAAACAATGACATACGGATCTTACTGAAAACATTTGACACAAAATTTTTAAAAACTTTTGTATTCTAAAAACTGACTTTTTACAAAAAAAATTAATGTTGAATTGACACTATCAACTTTTTTTGCTTAGTTTACAAGTCTTTAATAAAAAACATGACTAAGCTTTGTGGATGTGTGTTTGTGTTTGTGTTTGAAGTTTTTTGAAATCTTTTGGAGTTTGACATGTCTTCGTCCGCGTTGATTTTATACATTTTATATAACCTGTGGTCGTAAGTGCTTTCTGCTATCCTTTAAAGCTTGATATGTGGTTATAAGTGATGATTTCATACGTTGCGAATAATTTTTGCTCATAACTTATGTCTAAAAGTGAATTGCAGCTCTAAATTGGCATGTAATTATTAAGACATATATCAAAACATCCAATGGATGGTACAAGAATTAATATGACTGTATATTGTGTTTCTTGCAGTGCATGAAAAAATGTGGTTTATTAATGTTGATGATTGAGAAACATTGAAAAGTAAGTTGTTAATACAAATAAACCGTAAAAACGTTTATTAATATTTAGCGATCTCTTTGTGTTTTGTTGATAACAAATATAATGTTATCATAAGTAAAATTATAAGGATACATGTTATTTTTGTAAAGCATCTTCATATAGTCATTTAATACAAATTGTTGTAATGATTCATTTGTTGTAACAGTTTATTAGGATGGGTAAAAATCACAACCCATGACCCATACCCATGGAGCATATCCATAACCCATGGAGTTAACCCATACCCATTGTCTAGATGCATTGCATCTATTAGATACATTATATCTATTTAGATACCCATGGTCCATAATCTAGGACCCATGACCCATAACCCAAAAACCCATGGGCAAACAGGAGCGTCTCACGGATCCCTCAAGTTACACTAGACGGATCCCTCAAGCAAGAGATCCGTGCAACATTGGCAAGAATTTGACTATAAATAGAGAGCCATTTCTTCATTTTTTTACTCACCCCTCTTTTTACAAACCCTCTCATATATTCTTACACTCTTCTAACAAAAGATCACTTGATCTAGAGAGTAGTTCTTCTTTCTTTTATTGTGATTCTCATATAGGTCCTTCTCTAAGGCAAGATCACGCGCATTCTAGAAGTCATCCAAGCAAGGGGTCCTTGATTGATTTGTTCCACCACAAGATTTCTGTAGCGAAGATCTTGTATTTCATATTTCACATATTTGTTGTGTTATAGTAGTGTTGGTTTGGTCCTTCGTGTTACGGACTCGATATTTAGCTTTGTACCGGAAAAAGTGTAAGCAACGTTGTGAGGCTTCTCCGCCAAGTTGAAGGAGTTTGTTGACATAGTGCTTGAACTCTCGAGTAGTGACTTGGGGAGTGGAGTAGGGCAAGGAAGGTGTCCTTCTAGCCGAACCACTATAAATCGGTTGTGTCATTTATATCCTTTACCTTGCTTGCTTTCTTTACTTGCATTACTCTTAGATCTATACTTTCTCTTCATCCATACGATTTCACATAACATTGAATCTAAAGTTATTGAAACTAACTTAAAATCGGCAAAACTATTCAACCCCCTTCTAGTTTTCCACAATTGGCATCAAGAGCTAAGTTTATAAAAGTTTTAAAGTAAACTGTATTTTAAAAACTTTTCGATCACTATGGGTTCTGAAAATTACAAGGAAGGGCAATCCATGCAACGACCTCCACTACTTGAAACTAATGGTTTTATATAATGGAAAAATAGATTCGAAACGTATGTGAAGTCAAAAGATATTGATCTTTGGTACATCATTGTTGAAGGCGATTTTGAAGCCACTACAAAAGATGAAAACGGAAATTTAGTTAACACACCTCATGATAAACTCACCGATGATCTTAAGAAAAAGCTTCCAAAAATAGTGAAGCTAAAATGGTTTTATATAATGCTTTACCCAAAAAGGAATTCGAAAGAATTTTCATGCTTAAAACCTCTACAAAAATTTGGAATTCTTTAGTTGTAACTCATCAAGGTAATCAACAAGTTAAAAACAATAAAATAGATTTATTTGTTCAACAATATGAATAATTTTCAATATCGGATGAGGATACTATAGATCATTCTTTTGCTAAATTTGATACTATAATTACATCTTTACAAGCACTTGATGAGTCTTTCTCTAGTCGTAATCATGTTAGGAGATATCTAAGGGCACTTCCATCCAAGTGGAGATCTAAGGTGACGGCAATCGAAGAATCAAAAGACTTGTCAATCCTCACCCTCGATGAACTCATAGGCAATTTTAAAGTCTATGAGCTTGTCCTCGCTAAAGATTTCGAAGCCTCAAAAGTGAAAGAGAAGCACAAATCTCTTACCCTTAAAGCCAAGAAGGTCTCAAGCGATGAAGAAAACTCCTCTTCGGATAGTGATGACGAGGAGTATGCCATGGCGGTAAGGGTCTTCAAGAGGTTCTTTAGAAGAAAAGGAAGATACGTCAAGCAACCTTATGATGACAAGAAAGGGTTCCGGAAAAGCAAAGATGACGAGAAGGCAAGGGATGAACGCGCTTGTTTCAAATGTGGGGACCCTAATCACTTTATTAGTAAGTGTCCCAAACGTGACGAACAAAAAGCGTTCGTGAGCGGTTCGTGGGGAATGAGCAAAGAGGAGGACGAAGAAATTTGTCTCATGGCAAATGACGAGGTATGTCACGAATACTATAGTAGCTCATCATTAGATGATGACTCTTTGCATCATGAATATGATAAAATTTTCAAAATTAGTTTAAAAGTAATCAACAAAAACAAGTTTTTGAAAAACCAAAATCAACATTTAGAAAAGGAAGTCCATGAGTTAAAAGAAAAATTAAAACGTCTAGAAAAGGGGAAGATAACAAGTGGGGAATGTGAACTTTGCGTTCAACTTCAAACACTAGTTGATCATCTAGACTCTAAAATTGCTAGAATGAATACTAATACTCTAGATATGATATTAGATAGTGTTAAAACAGGAAACAACCAAAAAGGCTTAGGTTTTCAGCTACTTAATGCGTCAACTAGTGAAAACAAAGAAACACAATTCATCAAAGCAATAGAAAAACAAACCACTGTAGTCACGGATCCCACAAAAAGGGAACCGGCTAGTGTACAGTCAGGGATCCGTGGGTCTGCTGAAGCAAATAGTAGCAATAATATAGCTTCCTCATCTGGAACCGATTTTGTTATTGTTAATAAGAATAAACCAACCCGTGTTACTATTAGACAACCACCTCCAAGACAAAATCAAAGTTTTACAAGAAACAAAGGTCCATCCTTTTCAAAACCAAACACATTTAGGAGACCTAATAATGTTTATCCGAGAAGTAATAATCAAATGGGATGGAATCCTAATATGCAAAACAGTTTTCCATTTCAAAACTTTGCACCATGGAATGCATACTCACCTTTTCCATATATGTCTAACATGAATGAAATGTTTAACACTAATGGCCCATGAACAAATGGGGACTAAACTTTTGAGTTAATTGTTTTTTTAGGTGTGCTTAAAGGTCGACCTAGATCCGGATGAATGGATCAAGGATAGAGGTTGCACGAGGCACATGACCGGTAATAAAGATTTATTTTCCACATATGAATCCTTCAATGGAGGAAATGTGGTATTTGGAAATAGCAAAAGCAAAATCATCGGTAAAGGTACGATTTCTAACAAATCTCTAACCATTAACGATGTGTGTCACGTAGAAAACCTAAACTTTAACCTCTTAAGTATAGGACAAATATGTGATAAGAAGTGTAACGTACTTTTTAATGAAACCGGTAGTAAGACATAAAAAAATGGTATCACTATAGGTAGAGGTATTAGGAAACATGGAGTCTATGTCATTAAAATCGGTAATGAACCTAAAGACAAACTTTGTCTTACTTCTATGGATGATACTTCGACCTTATGGCATCGAAGATTGGGTCATGCCAATATGCGACTTCTTCAATCGCTATCATCTAAAGATCTAGTAAGAGATCTACCAAAATTAAAATATGAGCATCACTTTTGTGATGCATGTAACGTAGGAAAACAAGTTCATGCTAGCCAAAAAGCTAAAAACATGGTCTCTACAACTAAGTGTCTAGAGTTACTACACATGGATTTATTTGGTCCATCCGCTATCTAAAGTTATGTAGGAAACTACTACACTTTGGTTATAGTGGATGATTACTATAGGTATACATGGACTAAATTTTTAAAGAATAAAACTGAAACGTTCGATTACTTTGAAATATTAAGTAAGAAAATCTAAAGACAATTAGGAAGTCCTATAGTGTCTATTAGAACGGATCATGGTAGGGAATTCGATAATGAAGTGCAATTTGGAGCCTTTTGTGACGCTAATGGTATTACTCACAACTTCTCGGCTCCTCGCACTCCACAATCGAATGGGGTAGTTGATGTACTTGGAGTGTACAAGTTTTAAATTTATAAAAGACGATTTACCAAAATTACCAATAACACATACGAGCAAGTGCACTCGTCCGTTATAGCAAGATTATGAAGGTAAGTCGGGATCGTTAGCACGGATTTGAGTGAATCTGATTAACAAGTTTGAATCAACTAAGACAATCCAAAAGCATATAACAACGAAAATAGATATAATAAAATTCAGATGATTAAAAACTACATGATAAGGTTTTAAAAGGTACCATTTTGAGGGGTCATTTAAGCCCTTATTTGATCACTTTTGTATCCGTTATTACTTAATATCGTTCCTTTTCACTTTTTAGGTCTCTTGAAGGCAAAATGCTGGAATGGCACTTATTTGAACGAAAAGGCGTGAATATACAAAGAAAATGGCCAAAGTCAGAATCGAGACACTCAAAGTCTCTTGAAAGCAGGCGGCGGCGTCATGCTTATCTGCTGACGCCGTCGGAGGATTTTTGTGACGATCTGAGCCAAAAATCCTATTTTCAAGTGACGACGTCGGACTTTAAAAGAGTAGGTTGTCGCTACTCGGGCGGCCTAGATGCGATCCGGACCACGTCGAAAGTGAAGAGGCGGTGTCACGAGACATAAGGTATTGTCGCAAGGTTAACGTGGCCAAGACGAAACCCTAATAGCGCTACTACGACGGCGTCACAAAACATAAGGTGACGCCGTCGCATATGTAATATTATATATAGAATCCGAATTTTTCGGTTTTAGGAGAGTCTTTGTGGAGTAAAACCTAAAACCGAACCAAGGGTGTCTTGTACAAGTATTTTAGGGTTCCAAACCCTATCTTACATCAAGATAAGTATTTACTTCATCAATTCCATTATGTCTTTGATTATTTGTGTGTATGCTTGCATATTCTCCATGTCCGCTAATTTATTTGTGTGTTTGCTTAGGAGTATGAAACTTAATTATTGAATATTTATTGGTTGTTTCTTATCTTAGTTGATTAATGATCTAGTAATGCGATAGGTCATTCGTTGTGTACTTAATGCTTGATTCATCTTTGTGAACCTTAGAATATAATTACGAGTAGTTGTAAGCTAAACCATCCAAAGAGTGCCTTAGAGTAAGAGTTTATTATCCTAGTGGGTTTTGTAGGCGAGACCCTTTGGTAAGTTCAAAGAGTTAGGGAGAAAGCATACCCTACAACTTTAGACACACAACGCAACTAAGAATAAGGAAGTGACAACTCAACCATCAATAGGAGATAATTAAGGAGTAGTAAAACCTAAGTAAGCACATCTTTAAACTATCATACGAGCACACATTAATTAGACATAGACTACCACCACCTTAGTTTAGATAATTAGATAATAGTAGAGTAGTCGGTGAAATACCAACCCCAAATCCAATACCCGAGATTCGTACCTTTCAATTTCCTTAAAAACATAAAAAGATAAAAAAATAATCTTCCTCAACCTTAACCTTAGCGTAGTAACTTCTCACTAGCATTCCTATTCCCTAGAGAGCGATATCAATACCCGTGGCTTACCCTAATACTACACTACAACGATTAGGTTCATCGCCTGGGGTGTTGAAAAACTTGCTCGACGAAAGGAAGTTCCTTTGACCCGAGCAGCTGCGTAAGCGTATCAAGTTTTGGCGCGCACGGGAATAGAATAGCTAGTTGGTAGTCCACCTCGTTTAGGTTTCTTTACTTGATTCGTATCAAGTAAACTTTTTTCTCATTCTTAGCTTTCTCTTAGTCTATCCCCTTTCTTCGTGACTTTTGTTCGTAACCCCATCGCTTTTCATCATGGAAGGTGATAAACCACCAAGCAACAACTCCCCATCAAATAAACACCCACCACTCGATCCAACTTTTGCCAACCAACTTCGAGCCCGTATCATGAGTGAAATTGGAGATCTTAGGAAATTAAATATGATAATTGAGAATACACTCGAGGAAGCCCTTAAGGAATCTGATCACCCTTTAGATAATGATTCGACCACAAGTGATTCGGATGATGATCTAGAGGAAGGAGATTATAAGGTGTTAGAAATTATGGAGGGTAGTAAGGAGGAGGAAGAACTTAGGGAGTACTTTGATTCATACCCTAAAGGGAAGGAAACCGCTTATCACCATAACGTGGTTAATTTTCCAAGACCACCTTTTGAGCCTCGCATAAGAAGGGGAAACCCTAAAAACATCAAAATACCGTGTATGATTGGATACTTATATAGGGATCACACCTACATTGACTATAAGGCACCCATGAGTATAATGTATAGGCTCTATTACAATTGGATCATGAGCAAAAGCTAGAGCCTATGAGGGACCCCTTTTCTACTAGGAAAGCAAGTAACTATGTGGGGAGGGTTAAGGGGCTGCATGTGTTCATAGGTAACTTCACATATAGGTGTGATTTCATGATTTTGGAAAATGTTAAGGGCATCATTGATGGGTTTTAGGAGGCGTGATACTTGGGAACCATTTATAGAGGAGTCTAAGATGGTTTATGATAAAGAGAAAGGGATAATCGAGTTCTCAAATGAAGCCGAGAATGTTAAATATATAATGCCCCACAAAAATAAGAATTTTGAGGGCATGGATAATTTAGATGTAGATAACATTCCGGCATTCGAAGTAGACTGGAAGAACAAAGTTTACTACACTACTTGTCTTGAACTAGGGCCTGAATATATTCGTGATGAGAGAAGAGCTAAGGAGATCGAATGGGCCTCTAAGATTAGGGCAACGTAGGAGCACGACTACGAGTCTAGCTACAAGACTCTTAAATAAAGAAAAGCGCTTCGTGGGAGGCAACCCATGCTTAATTGTTTGATTGTTAGTGTCATATGTCTTTTATTAATTGTTTATCCTCATGTTTAAATTTGTAAAAATGCTTTATTTTGTTTTTAACCTCGTCTTAATTGCATATAAAGGTATTTTACATAAGGGATAAGTGTAGAGAGGATTACACACGTTTTCAAAAAGCGTAAACATGAGAATAACAATTCACTAAAAGATATATATGTTTGTTTGTTCGAGTCAAATGCTTGTATCGAGTCATAATGGATGTTTTTGCGAAATTTTCCGATTCTAAAGATGTAAATTTTCTAGAATATATTTTCTAGAAAATCATGAGACCGATTTTGTCGGGATAACTTTGGCGTCGAGATTGCAACGATGGCGTCGGGAAGGAGTAAAACATCGATCACTTTTTCTCGTTTTCGAGCTACTTATAAATTTTGGAATTTTCGGTCTTAATTTTCTTAGAAATTCGTAAACATCCATTCCACAAGCATTATATCCTAGTTTAAATCGAGTCTTATATATATTATTACCGCCGATTTCTACTGAAGGTTTCGTTTGTTTTGTTCAAGTATGCGAGTTTAGTTTGTCAAGAAGAAGTTACACAAGATTGGAAGGAGCTTTTCACGCAATAATTCTTCTTGGAAAGGATTTAACCACTACTTTACACGGATCCTACCGAGCTAATCAGGGGAGTATTAGTTTCTTTCGTTTTTGATTACCTTCTTTTATCATTACTTTGATACTTTCGAGGAACATTGGGGACAATGTCCAGTTTAAGTGTAGGGAGGGAAAATAAAACGGGAACTTCGAAACTATGCTTATCCTTGATTATTTGTTTTGTCCAATTGTATTTGTGTAATAAACCATGAGAAAATGTCGGTTAGGGTAATTTTGGCACCAAATTTAAAATTTTTCATGACATATAGGAGTGGGCCATTAGTCTTAACAAAAGCGTCTCACGGATAGGAAGTTATATGACTAGCACAAAAACCCTTTACCACCCAAATTCCACCCAAAATGTGAGGATCGCCCTTAGATTAGTAGGAATTAAAGCATTCATCTTCAATGCTTAGAGTGTGAACCGGTAGTATATTAGATTCTAGAACTTGTTTTGTGATGCATTCCGAGATCATAAGTGAGACTACACTTGTGTAGTTAGGAATAACTAAATGATAAGAGGCATTAGGATAACCCTTGTTTGATACCGTAATATAATTACTTCTTCCACATCGGTTGAGTAATTCCCCACACCCTGCGTTGTACTCATCTTTAGTACACGATACCCTAGTTAACCCTCTCGAGCCTATCCTTTTCACGGTTCTCGTGATGTTTGATTTTTCGGAATATCAATGAAGAGCATTGTTTACACCCCACCCCAAATATACACCCAAATCGCCTTAGCCTACCCTTATGCACTCACTTTTAGTGCAAATGTTTATTATCACCCTAAACCCTTAGTTCAATTATCGGTTGCTTGCATGAGTTGCTAAGTCGAGTCATATCCTTTGTATCTGATTTTGGGACGATTGGGATTCATGGAAAAAGTTAAAGTTTATGAAATGACGGAAGGGCGTTAAATTCAAATTCCCTTTGTTTGCGTAATAATGTACCCCAAGTGTTTTGATCTTTTCAATTCGGGTCAAATTAGTGTTAGAGTAATAAAACTCAAGTGTAGGGATGTGCCTATAAATCCCTATCATTTTGATGTTACCTAGAGGATGGTAGAGTAAAAGTGTATAAAAAAAAAAAAAAAAAAAAACATACGGGCTACCATCCTACATCTATCCTTTAAATTTATGTTTGTTTATTTTCGTTACCTAGAGTTTTAGAGTGTCGAGTCTTGGCTTAGCAACGCCATTCTTCGTATGCATTTAACATAGAGATTTTTGACTTGCCACCACAAAATAGCCTATCCCACCAAACCCTTGTTTCCCTACCGTAAGCCTAACATTACAACCCTTTAAAAGACCTCTTTGATAGTCTTTCCTAGGTGCTTACGCCAAAGCGACGGAGGTTTGATCTATTCTCAAGCCTATGGTAATCTATGTACTAGGACCCGTTAATCAGTGTTTATCTTCCATTTCCTATTTGTTATGTGAGTATCCAAACACCCCATGTGAGGTGCTAGTATGTAATATCCGTGCTTGTTATGACTTTTTCGGGGCTTATATGTGTTGTGGACCATTTTAAATCAATGCTTCATGACCCCTAACTTATAAATTAATTGGCTAAAAGCACATTTGCTTGAGGACAAGCAAGTAACAAGTGTAGGGATATTTGATAAGGTTTTAAAAGGTACCATTTTGAGGGGTCATTTAAGCCCTTATTTGATCACTTTTGTATCCGTTATTACTTAATATCGTTCCTTTTCACTTTTAGGTCTCTTGATGGCAAAATCTTGGAATGGCACTTATTTGGACGAAAAGGCGAATATCTGAAGAAAATGGCCAAAGTCGAATCGAGACACTCAAGGTGCTTTGAAAGCAGGCGGCGCAGGCGTCCTTTGCTTATCTGCGACGCCGTCGGAGGATTTTGTGAAGATCTGAGCCAAAACCCTATTTTCAAGTGACGACGTCGGACTTTAAAAGAGTAGGTTGTCGCTACTCGGACGGCCTAGATGCGATCCGGACCACGTCGAAGTCGAAGAGGACGGCGTCGCGGACATAAGGTGGCGCCATCGCAAGGTTAACGTGGCCAAGGCGAAACCCTAATAGCGGCTACACGGCCTCACAAAACATAAGGTGACGCCGTCGCATATGTAATATTATATATAGAATCCGAATTTTTCAGTTTTAGGAGAGTCTTTGTGGAGTAAAAACCTAAAACCAAACCAAGGGTGTCTTGTACAGTATTTTAGGGTTCCAAACCCTATCTTACATCAAGATAAGTATTTACTTCATCAATTCCATTATGTCTTTGATTATTTGTGTGTATGCTTGCATGTTCTCCATGTCCGGCTAATTTATTTGTGTGTTTGCTTAGGGAGTATGAAACTTAATTATTGAATATTTATTGGTTGTTTCTTATCTTAGTTGATTAATGATCTAGTAATGCGATAGGTCATTCGTTGTGTACTTAATGCTTGATTCATCTTTGTGAACCTTAGAATATAATTACCTGAGTAGTTGTAAGCTAAACCATCCAAAGAGTGCCTTAGAGTAAGAGTTTATTATCCCTAGTGGGTTTTGTAGGCGAGACCCTTTGGTAAGTTCAAAGAGTTGGGAGAAACGCATACCCTACAACTTTAGACACACAAGCGCAACTAAGAATAAGGAAGTGACAACTCAACCATCAATAGGAGATAATTAAGGAGTAGTAAAACCTAAGTAAGCACATCTTTAAACTATCATACGAGCACACATTAATTAGACATAGACTACCACCACCTTAGTTTAGATAATTAGATAATAGTAGAGTAGTTGGTAGAAATACCAACCCCAAATCAATACCGAGATTCGTACCTTTCAATTTCCTAAAAACATAAAAAGATAAAAAAATAATCTTCCTCAACCTTAACCTTAGCGTAGTAACTTCTCACTAGCATTCCTATTCCCCTAGAGAATGATATCAATACCCGTGGCTTACCCTAATACTACACTACAATGATTAGGTTCACTGCCTAGGGTGTTGAAAAACTTGCTCGACGAAAAGGAAGTTCCTTTGACCCCGAACGCGCTGCGTAAGCGTATCACTAAACTTGCTTAAACTAGTTTCTTATCCTTGATTAGTATGATTGTGTTAACCTCTTAACATGTTGGTTGTGATAATTAGTTGGTGTTCTAATCTATTGTTCTTACAAGTTAAACCTTCGTCAAGATTTTAGTTCATAAAAACAAGCATTAAGTTTAACCAATCAATTCAAGTTTCATAAGTTTATTTTCACAAACTTAAACACAAAAACATCCATTTGCTTTATCAAATTGCTTAAGAAATGGTCAATACAAAAGGTAACCGATTATAGACAAAAGGGTACAATTGATTGTCAACAACTAATATTACGACCTTTTAGATGTTTACAATCAATCAAACTAGATAATCAAAAAGAGTTCTTATTACAACCACACCTTAGTTCCTTTGTTTAATCAAGACTAATGGGTAAAAACAATCATCATTAGACAAAATGATTATAACTAGTTGAATAACAATAAGTTCTTTCGACCTCTACGATTACTATCAACTAGTCAAACTTGATTAACAAATGTCACTATGAAACTTTAGCATAATTGGATCTTAAAATCAACTTGAAATTGAATTAAAACATGTTAACACAATCACTAACTAATCATATGATAATCTGTTGGGTATGCTCGTGTCATAATAAATAATTATATGGCTAGTCATATGTGAGCCTATGGGGTCACACATATACACTTAGACACCATTGTCATAATGTATTTATCGTATTTACATTATGTATAACCTTTGTTTCATAAGGGGTTAAGTGGAGTATTTGGACTTTGAAGGACCTAATGTGTATCTTATGATTTGACATCAATTAGCATTAATACTAATTGATGAGAATTGATGATGATTGATTATAATTGATAAGTTACAATTTGGTCTTAAGTGCTCTTCTCTCCCTCCCTCTTGGAGCGTCCAAACACACACACATGAGAGGTTGGTGTTTTTGGTTTTGATCTTCTTCCTTGCTCATTCTATTGTAGTCTCTTGCAAGGTGTTTGTGAAAAGGTTAGACTAGCATCAAAGTGGTGATTGCTTGACGTGTAGTGTGTTTCAATCATTGGGAAAGACCAACATCATTGGTCTTTTGGTTTCTTGATTCCATTCGTGGTGGTTGTTGGTGTCTCGTTACCGGAATCACGCTACAAAGGTATAATCCTTATGTTTGTTTTATTTGATTGATCATATGGCAATATGGATCCGTTGTTGGTGATGATTCCGCTGCGTTTATTTGATATATATATGTTTATTATTTTCATCATCACCTATAGTGGTATCACGAGCCATCATATGTGCCATATGATTATCGGGTATCTTGAAAAATGGTCAAAAGCGTGTTTTTAAGTGTTTTTGTAACCACTTTCAAAACAGCCCGAGGGCTCCATTTTTCATGGATTAAGAATGTTAATAGTAATATAAACATCTGTGATTTTTGGTCCTATGGCCATTGGTTTCGCATTTGTTAATTAAACAATGTGTTGATGCGCTAAAAATGGCTTTAATCGCGTTGTTTTAATCGATTCTTGAAACGATTTGAAAACAGCCCCTAAGGCTTAATTTTCTGTGGTAAAATGATTTTTAGAAGGTCTAATTTCAGTAGGTTTGAGAACCTAAATCCATTTTACTCGCGTACCAATCGGGTTTTAATTCTTGTTGATTATTTCTTGATTCGTTGGCTAAATCTTTTATTTCATGCTATTTAAATTGTTCCCATGGCAAATACATGCATGTTTGCTCATGGGATTAGCCAACACCGTGTTATGTTCATAATTTTATGGTATTATTATGTGTATATGCAAAGCCGATGAAAACCTAGACCACTTGTGCTATGAATGATTGTGATTGTCGTTAATTTCTTGTTATTTGGGGTTTGCCATTGTTTCGCTTTTATGTATGAATTTTAATTTGGTTTTGCCATTGTTTGGGCATGTTACAATAGATAGATAGTAGATTAGTTGTATTTTACATTCTATATATTGTAACCGATGCTTGGAATGGAATGGCGAAGCATAAAAGACATAAAGGCATAAAATGGCTGCTCGTACAAGCTGCAGTAAAGCGGCGTTTCCGATGATTGGTGGCGTATTTTTAACCAAATTTTTTGCAGGTAGACAACTCATGGGCCCACAACTTTGTAGTTTGGTGCTAAGCTCGGGATGACTCCTTCTAGGCCATTTGGGCCTCCGAATCAGAAATTGCTGGGCTGGCAGATTCACTTTTCATGTGCATTATGGGCTTCTACTTGTCCTTGATTGGTCTTGGTGCAAGTGGGAGTCCTCCGTGTGGTTGTGGTTTATGTCCCTAGATGACTCTTGGTTCTCGTGATGGCTCACGAGACCAAGCATAGGTTCTTTCATCGGTTGAGGCTTTGCATATTGTGGTTGTGTGTTGGTTGTTTGCTTATTATGTATGTTGTGAATGTATATAACTTGCAAATCGTTTTCTAAAACTTTAAGCATAACACAAACCATTTTCAAACTAAATCTTATGATTTAGTTTAACTAAGTTTAAATATGGATTTAACTTAAAATCATTGTTTTAATAATAACACTTAACTTGTTATGTATGTTATTCGATTTATGTATTGTCCTATCTCTATTATTATCCACATAGGTTCTATATTAGACTTGAAAATGGACAACTTGACACACATAAATTAAAACAATGATTAGACTTAAGTTAAGAAGAGTTTTAACTTGTGCTACGAAGAATGAATGCATGCTTTTTTCGTACACCTTTTGATTCACATCAAAATATTTTACCGTCACAAATTTAAGTCATGCCGTCCAATCGCTTGAGAACACTTGCAATTACTTTTTGCCTATCGTGGGACCTAGGTTGAATTGTAACCCAAGGTGATTATTGTCTATCGTGGGACCTAGATATATTTTCGCGCGTTCTCAAATTGGATGACTTAATCGAGTTAAGCGGTGAGACCTTGACCGAGGCAAGGATGGGACTAAACATGCCTACTTGACACTAGATGCTTGTTCACTAGTGCCATGAGTCCCATAAGGATCTAAGAGTTGCACATGTAATGCAATTGGTGATCGTCGCCTACCAATTGAATCTACTATTGCTAGCGGATCAAGCGATGTGATAGTAGAAGCACAATGTGGATCTTAGCCTTTTTCGTAAATTAATTGTTTTAAACATGGGGTAATTAATTTGTAAAGGATAATTGTCGAAAATACTAAAAATTGAACTTTGTAAATTCATATTAATGATATAATGCATCACATCCGTAAACAAAAGTTTGTTCTTTTCTTGTTAAAAGACAAACTAAGTACTTCTTTCCTTGTAAGAAAGAGACTTGTTCCTATTTGTTTTCTTTATGAGGAAATACAATAATAGGAATATTTGAATTGTCCTAATTCTAATCAAACTCAAAGCACACCTACTCTAGAAATCGTGATGTCTTGCAAAAGTCAAAGCGGTTAAGTATGGTTGCACATCTTATTCTTTCAAGTTTGTTTTATAACCTAGTTCGGGTTGAAACATTGAAGTAAGATAAGATATTTGGATAACTAGAGAACACGTTTTCTATAGCTACCAAAATAATATGAGTTTAATAATTAGAAGATGGAAATATCAATAAACCATAAAATGGTAAAGACAATTACTAGCATGATTACCTAGCAATTATCTTAACCCAATAAACCTAATAAGGTACTACACACCCTTGTGGTAAAATAGACCTTATGGAGGAATTGCATGCCTATTTTCAAGTTAAAATATCAATGATGGCTAGCCCGTCATCTATATGTTAGAACTTGATGCACTTCATTGAATATCTAAGTACATGTTTACTAGTCCAAGTGACTCACATTAGCAATAATGTGTAGATATTCAAAGAAAGAAGGAAAGTATCCAATTGACACTCGGTCTCCCTTGGTGACATAACATTTATGATGTTGTATAATCCAATGGGAGCTATGTGACTTTATCTTGGTGACGAAACACATGTAATGTTGTCTAATCCGATGGGAGCCGTAATCTTTATTACCTTGAAGGTTGCCCATATTATTTCTTGATTGTCTTGAAATAATACATTACTTTCCACACGTGAAGCATCATAGTTTATATAAGAACCATTGCATGAATTTTATTAGATAACTTGTCGCGTTCACGATGTTGCTTCACGAAATGTTATCAATAAATTGTTATGCATGATTCATTATTAAAACAATAAAGTTCTACATATCTATATTTTCATTTTGTATGAAATATATGTGACCTTTGTCATATTACGCATGATGTTGTGCCATGCACAAGTGGGAGAAATCTTCATTGTGTGCAAGATACAACATATAACAATATGACTAATAGTTTTCTTGTTGCAAGGTAAGAAAACTAATATTCTACTAGGACTTCTACACATAAAATGTAAGTTGCCTAATTAGAACAAATGTCAAGATAATATGAAAAGCTACTTCAACATATTCACCGAATTGTTCAATAAATATGATTATGTATTATTGTAAAGTCATAATCTTGAAGTATGAAATTAACTTGAAATTACTATTGAGGCCAAGAGTCGGCACTCTAAATTGCTTTACTTGAATATGTTTAGGTCTCTTGTAAAGACTTAAACATCAAGTCTCGATAATTGTTGAAAGACTTATAACGTAAAGTAAGGCGTTAACTTGTTATGTATTCTTGTTAAATACATGTACATGAAGTCATTAAATTGTTAATGACGTATGACGTATAGTAAAATATTAAATGTTTATGTTTTCTAGTCAAAACATGCACATGAAGTCATTGACTTGGTCAACAACTTATAAATTAAGTATGCAATAGGTGAAAACACTATTGATGCCATCCGGTTTGACTTGGTTGGCGGATCGTAAGCCAAAGAGTATAAGTTCATCTAATGAGTTGTGGGATAGTCTCACAACATCAATCCTCATGGAATACCACATTATTATGGTATGTCCATCATGGAAAATCAAACTCTAT
Organism: Chrysanthemum lavandulifolium; assembly: GCA_022545495.1. NCBI lineage: Eukaryota > Viridiplantae > Streptophyta > Magnoliopsida > Asterales > Asteraceae > Chrysanthemum > Chrysanthemum lavandulifolium. The sequence continues at coordinate 143,632,125 of CM040246.1, read as the reverse complement.
TGATATTGTTTGATCTTTGATGACTTAAACTCTCTTACCTCCAAAGAATTAAGGTTAGAAAATTGAATGTGCCATGGGTACACTCAATATGGTTCCAATCTGGAAGGTATTTAAGGCGCCATTGTGTTATGGAATGGGATGAATTCCATTATGTCTTGATTGAAGTTCTTAATTTGTTAAATACCTTAGAGTAAGTAATTAACAAACCGAGTCAAGAACTACTAATGTATTTTGGATGTCCCAATTGAAAACAATTTATTGTTTCTCAAGATCTTTGTGTATCTAGAGATTAGTCTCTATGTACAAAGCAAGTGGGAGCACCTTTAGATCTTGAAGTTGTTCAAGAACTAATATACACAACCTTCTAGGTACACTTGCGATGTCACACTAAGGTTAAACATGCATATGTTAAACCATAGTATGATATCTCTCATTCATAGATCCGGAAGGAAACTTCTTGCACCGAATGATATAGTCTTATATCAATGCTAAGGGATATAAGTTAGAGGGTCATTGTGAACACGCTAACTAAGAGCTGCATTATCAGATTTTCAATCTGATGAATGGCTCAAAGCTATGAATGATAAGATGCGGTCCGTGGAAGACAATCACTCATGAAGCTTGATTGATCTCTTACCAATCGGTTAGGCTGTGAGGTTAAAAATGAGTTTCTCAATGAGAAGACTCAAAGGACAAACTTGTACACACATTTTAATTCACGAGTAGTGAAAGGAGCTACTCATACTCAAGAAATTGACTATGATTAAATCTTCCTACCGTAATTATTAAATGTATAAAGATTATGAATTGTCATACTTATCTTCATGTAAATGAAATGTGACAATAGGATTTCAAAACTCTTTTCTTATTGAATACATTTGCGAGGGCGATGTGTATTCAAAGGGTTTGTGAATATATATAATCTTTATTATGTCTACAAGATACAAGAATCCAAGTGTGGATTAGATCATGCATCTCCGAGCTAAGATCTTTAGTTTACCATAAAATCATTAATTTGATTTTGATTAAAATAAGATCAGTACGATGTACACTAAGAGCAAGTGGGAGCACAATATTTATTTTCTTAAATCTCATATGTTGATAACGTATTAGAAACATTATTCCATCTAAGCTAGAATTTATTCCTTAGTTTGGAATGAAGTTTCTCTTGAGAGTTATAGAACTTAAAACATGCAACCTTGTTACATATGTTTGTTTGAATAAACATAAGCGGTTATTAAGTCTGACACAATATGAAACATTATTGAGAGGAGTCTCAATAATCAATCTTACCTGATGAGATTGAAAGCATGAATAGAAACCTTAAGTTTAACTAAAGGATTCATTATGTATATCATATTGTGCATTGGACTAATTATATCATTTGCATGAATGCAAGATGATTGATAACAACAAATATCTAAGTGAATGTCATTAGATAATTGTTAAGCGAACATTCTAATGGACCTTCAAAGGACCAAATATATGTTCAACATTTACGGATATTTGAGGATCTCATTACATTTGCATACATTGATGCTTATTTAAGCGAAATGATGCTCAAACCTAGTCATGGTAGCATATCATCATGAATGATGACATTGTTGACTATTATACCATAAAGAATAAGAATACTTTACGGTTTGAGAAGCTGTTTAGATGAATGTCTATAGTAGGTGTTTTGCTAGTGTCAAACACCCTATGGAATGCATTCTTTGCAATACTCGTATTGTACTTGAATGCACAATCATCATACCTTTCATGGATATTGAAACAAGTATTCTCAAGGTTTACTCGGATGACTACTTGTTGTCTTGAACAACATAATTTGATCATGATGGGAACACGGTTTCCGATCTATATGTAGTCTTATGCATATCTGTTTATAGTATTTGGATAATGGAATGCTAAGCAGTTTATATTTTATAATGAATTGATTTAATGGTTATTATCGTTTTCATTTATATCAACTGTATTCTATATTTGCATGTTTAAATCCATGAATGATTTTCTTCATTCAAAACTTGTCCATTGTCGGTTGACGGTACGGGAGTACCATCAAATTAAGACAATTGTGAGTGTGTTGGTGACCATTTGCCAAACTCACATGTTGTTCATGGTGATGATCATTGGGTGACCCAACCTACGAGTATTCTTTGCATGGATCGGCGTCAAATAGTGAATCTCGAAAATGGTTATGTCTATTATCCTTAGACTTGAGATGCAAGCGGGTTTTGCATGTGTGGAGTTTCATTCCTTGATATGGTTAAGCTATTTGTCACGAACAAGGTAGTTATAAAGGCCACTATCGGGAATGATTTGAAGCACATGAATGACACGTGCAGTCAAAATAGGATTTGTTCCTCCACATGATTTGGAGTTAGATACTATTGGGCCCCTCGATGATTTGAACAGATGTTTGTATGGCCGTACCCAAATGAGATTAAGATGAATCTTAATTCACTTGGTAATCTTGTTTAATATCTAGATCGAGAACATAATTGTTGAACCATTAGAATGACTTTTTGATCCATGTCTAAAGTTCAACCTGGTATCTGAAACAAAGGGATATATGACATATAAACCATTTAATGAAATGTTTAAGAAACTGACCTCACATATCACTAGGGGCATTGGCGTGTTGCTAGACGCTAACCATTGCTTGTATAATTACTTATCTATTATGACGTCGCAAGTGGGAGCTGTTGGAGTATGCTCGTGTCATAATAAATAATTATATGGCTAGTCATATGTGAGCCTATGGGTCACACACATATACACTTAGACACCATTGTCATAATGTATTTATCGTATTTACATTATGTATAACCTTTGTTTCATAAGGGGTTAAGTGGAGTATTTGGACTTTGAAGGACCTAATGTGTATCTTATGATTTGACATCAATTAGCATTAATACTAATTGATGAGAATTGATGATGATTGATTATAATTGATAAGTTACAATTTGGTCTTAAGTGCTCTTCTCTCCCTCCCTCTTGGAGCGTCCAAACACACACACATGAGAGGGTTTGTGTTTTGGTTTTGATCTTCTTCCTTGCTCATTCTATTGTAGTCTCTTGCAAGGTGTTTGTGAAAAGGTTAGACTAGCATCAAAGTGGTGATTGCTTGGCGTGTAGTGTGTTTCAATCATTGGGAAAGACCAACATCATTGGTCTTTTGGTTTCTTGATTCCATTCGTGGTGGTTGTTGGTGTCTCGTTACGGAATCACGCTACAAAGGTATAATCCTTATGTTTGTTTTATTTGATTGATCATATGGCAATATGGATCCGTTGTTGGTGATGATTCGCTGCGTTTATTTGATATATATATGTTTATTATTTTCATCATCACCTATATAACATATACAAAAGCACACATAACGCTCTTGAAAACATGTACAATCGGCGTTATTAAATTCCCCACACTTAAACTTTGCTTGCCCTCAAGCAAATCTAGGAAAAACATCCTTGGTACAAAATTATGATTCTGAAAATATGATGCAAATCTACCAAGTACAAGTACGAGAGAAGATTCATCAATTGCGCTTTTAAGAGTGAAACTTTCGAGATGTTTGACAATATCCAATGATTTTCTTTCATGATTAACATTTCAAAACACCTCACGAAAAAGGAACGAAATATAATTCACTCAATCACTCAATTTTTAGTGGAATAACAAGATAAATCACACTCATTGCTTAGTCATGATTAGATTATTACCATAAGCTTGTACAAGAAACAAAACTCCACCGACGTGGCGTGAGCACCAAGCAAAAACATCTAAAGAGGACTTTTATTCGGGTTATAATGTTAAGGCTTAGGGTTAATGGTATGGATAAGGCATGAGAATATTAATGAAATTGGTGTTAAAATAAAAATAAAATCAAGCCTAATACCCGTGTTGATAGCTACCAAACAATACGCAAACCAATAAATGATTATAGCTCCATTTTCTTTTCTTCGGATTTCCACAACTCTTTGCTTTGATTCGCCATGACATTTTTCTCCGAACATTGGCTAATACATTCACATTTTCATCACCTTTTTTTTTTTTTTTTTTTTTTTTTTTTTTTTTTACATAAACTCACTTGAAATGGCTCACACAACTAACAAGGTGCGGTTACTCATAATCATTTGAACAATCTTCTCATTCCATGTGACTAGCAATCAACCATTTAGACATTGACAAGGGTTAAGCTAAGGTTTAAAGTGTAAAATCTTTTTGTATTTTTCTGGACTTATCAAAAACGAAAAGGATGGCTCAGAGGGTGTAACTAGGGGTATCTAGCGCTAAAGATGAGCGCTAGAAATGGGTCCATGTAGCTGGTTAACTAACCGATGTGGCTAGCTAATATATCATAATATGAAAAATGGAAGGCCATTTGGGTTAAATCCTAAGGTGCCTCTTTATCACACGAATTTACTTATATCGCACGAATGCGATCTCACTGCGGTCTGGTGATGATTTACGAGTACAAGTTCTAGAATAAGTAAAATCACCGGCACACTCATAGTAAAAGATTTAAGCAAAAAAGATGTACGCTTTATATAGAACAGGCTCAAATCCTCACAATTTTAGTGGTAAGGGCTATAATTTGTGCTAGCAAATGTTTATCGATCCCAGAATGAATTGGAATATTAATCGGAACACATCTCAAAGTTTCAAATATTACCATTTTTACCAGTGGTTTGATTCAGTTATTCTAATATATTATCCTACAAGTGTGAAAAATAACTAGATCACAAGGGCAAACAAAATTTTAAATTTAAGCTTACAAACTCTAATTTTCCTTTTCACCCCCCCCACACTTAAGTTGAACATTGTCCTAAATGTGAAAAATGAACTTCAAAGTATAGAAATAGGGAAATAGAGATGAAACCAGATATTCCAATGAGTTGTCAACTTAATTTCTTCTTTATCCAAGCGTCCACTAGAGTAATCATTACCTGCACAAAATCTTATATACAAACAAAAGAGTTTTATTAAGATGTGGCACCCCCCACACTTAAGTTCATCAGAGAGTTTAAACTTTGGGGCGTGACCACAGAAAATCAAATCTGAAACACACGGGTTGCCTCCCGAGAAGTGCTTGTTTTATTAACGAGTCATCAGCCTGACTCGAATCTTCCCGAATTTACTTGGCCACAGATGCAGCCTTGAACATTTTGAAAAGTTCGGGGACATAAATGAATTCTTCACCAGTAGCATCAATATCGCTCCAGATGAACTCAGCAGATGGTTTCCAAGGAATGTTTTGTGGGATTCTTCCTGGAAAAGGTGCTACGAAGGTGATGGTTTCGAATTCATTTTCAGGTGAAACTGTCTCAACTGATATTTCATTCATTTGCTCCTTATCATAGTATAGTTTGATTCGGTGCCCATTAACGATGAAACTTCCACCCTGTTTGTCATAAAGTTCGACATAACCGGATGGATATCCATGTTTAACGATATATGGTCCAAACCATCTTGGTTGTAATTTAGGAGCTTTGAATTTGAATTTCATGTTGAAAAGCATAACTTTATCTCCGGCTTTGAATTCTTTTGGAATTCTTAGCTTTTTGTCATGATAAGCTTTGGTTCTAGCCTTATACAGTTTGGAATTTTCATAAGCTCGGAGTCTTAATTCTTCGAGTTCGTGCAATTGCAGGAATCTCTTCTCTCCAGCTATTTTGAGATTGATGTTACAGTTTCTAAGCCCCAGAAAGCACGATGTTCAACTTCGAACGGCAAATGACAAGTTTTTCCATACAGGAGTCTGTAGGGAGTTGTGCCAATAGGAGTTTTGTAAGCCGTACGAAATGCCCACAGAGCATCGTCAAGTTTCTTCGACCAAACTGAAGGATTGTCCTTCACTGTTTTTTCGAGTATTCTTTTAAGAGCTTTGTTGGTGTTTTCAACTTGGCCACTGGTTTGTAGATGATAAGCTGTCACGAATCGATGATGAACTCCATATCTTTTCATGGTTTTCTCCATTTGTTGGTTATAGAAATGGGTTCCTCGATCGCTTATCAAGGCTTTGGGATTCCATAACGAGCAAAAAGCTTTTTGAGAAAGTTAACGACGATGCGAGCATCGTTTGTTGGTAAAGCTTCAGCTTCTGCCCATTTGGACACATAATCTATACCAACGAGAATGTATTTGAATTTGTAGGATTTAGGAAATGGTCCCATGAAATCAATTCCCCAAATATCGAATACTTCACACACTTGAATGCTTGTCAACGGCATTTCATCTCTGCCTGAAAGGTTGGTGGTTCTTTGGCAAGCATCACAGTTCTGAACAAGTGTATATGCTTCTTTGAATATTGTTGGCCAATAGAATCCAGCATCAAAAACTTTTTTAGCTGTGGTGGAAGGACCATAATGTCCCCCAGTTGGGCCATGATGACATTCGTCAAGAATCTTGCGGGTTTCGGAACCAGAAACACATCTTCAGATCATTCCGTCAGGGCACATTTTGAAAAGATATGGTTCTTCCCAAAAGTAGTATTTAAGTTCCAAAAAGAATTTGCTCCTTTGAGTGTGAGTTAAACCTTTTCTAAGAATTCCTCCAGCGAGATAGTTCGCAAAGTCAGCAAACCAAGGATCGTCATTTCCATCAACGGTCATGAGGGTTTCATCAGGGAAGTAATCATCGATTTCTTCTTCTTTTAACTCCTCAAGATCTAGATTTTCAAGACGTGATAAATGATCAGCGGTTAGATTCTCTGCTCCTTTCTTATCTTTGATTTCAATGTCAAATTCTTGGAGTAGCAGAATCCATCGGATAAGACGCGGTTTAGCATCTTGCTTGGTGAACAGATATTTGAGTGCCGAGTGATCGGTGAACACATTTTTTGAGAGTACGAGGTAGGATCGAGAATTTGTCGAGCGAAACTACGGCCAATAATTCCTTTTCAGAAGCTGTATAATTTTCTTGAGCACTATTCGGTGTCTTGCTAGCAAAATATATGGGCGAAAGTGTTTTCCTTCTTGTTGGCCTAATCGGCTCCAACAAAGAAAATCACCGGCATCGCACATAAGCTCGAAGGGTAGTGACCAATTAGGTGAAACCATGATCGGAGCACTAGTTAATTCAGATTTCAATGTTTCGAAGGATTTTATGCAATCAGCATTGAAGTCAAAGACAGACTCTTTCTCAAGAAGTTTTGTCATCGGACGGGATATTTTTGAAAAATCTTTGATAAAGCGGCGGTAGAAACCGGCATGTCCTAAAAAACTTCTAACGGCTTTAACGTTAGTTGGTGGTGGAAGTTTCGTGATAACGTCGATTTTTGCTTTATCTACTTCCATGCTCGCTTTGGAGATCTTGTGGCCAACACAATTCCTTCGGTCACCATGAAGTGGCATTTTTCCCGATTTAGGACAAGGTGTGCGACTTAGCATCTTCGAGCATTTTATCAAGATTGGAAAGACAAGCTTCAAATGAGTTTCGAATCTTGAAAAGTCATCCATGAAAACTTCCATGGAGGTTTCAAGCATGTCTTGGAATATGGCTATCATACACATTTGAAAAATCGCAGGTGCATTACAAAGACCAAAAGGCATACGCCGATATCGAGGTTCCAAAAGGACAAGTGAAAGTGGTCTTTTCTTGGTCATTAGGATCGATTGAATTTGAAAATATCCACGAAAATCCATCAAGGAAACAAAAGAATTTATTTCTGCTAGTCTTTCAAGCATTTGATCCATGAACGGGAGTGGAAAATGATCTTTTCTGGTGGCTTTGTTTAATTTCTGATAGTCAATACAAACGCGCCAACCAGTGACAGTTCTAGTAGGGACTAGTTCATTCCGTTCATTAATCACAACCGCCATTCCTCCTTTCTTGGGAACACAGTAAATGGGACTCACCCAAGGACTATCCTCGATTGGGTAAATTATACCAGCGTCGAGAAGTTTTATGATTTCCTTTTTGACAACTTCTTTCATGTTGGGATTGATTCGACGTTGACGTTCTACAACATGTTTAATCCCATCTTCGAAATTGATTTTGTGTTTGCATAAATTGGGACTAATTCCTGGAATATCAGATGTTTTCCAAGCGAAAGCTTGTTTATGATTTTTGAGGACAGAAACTAAACTTTCTTTCTCATTGGTCTCGAGTAGTAAAGATATGACTACTGGAAGAAGTGAGTTTTCCTCCAGGCAAGCATATTCAAGATGATCAGGTAGAGGTTTGAGCACGAGATCTGTTGGTGGTTCTTCGATAGAGGATTTTATTCTCATCTCGTCATCGAAAGTTATCTCTTCAAAATTCTCTTCCTTCATTTCTTCCTCCTCCGTGTTATCTCCTTCAAACTCTACTTTCATGAAATCATCAAACTCTTTGTCAAATTCTGTTTCATTGATTTTCTTAGAAGTAGTCATGAATGGATCAGATTCGTTAAGTAATGCATTCAATTCTTCGTCAGTGACTTCATCGATAACATCGATGTTGAAACAAGTGTCATCACTGGAACATGGATAGCGCATTGCTTTATCGATTAGAAAAGTGATTCGATCTTCTCCAACTCCAAGGTTGAGTTCTTTTCCTTTCACTTTGATGATTGCATCAACGGTATTTAGGAAAGGTCTTCCTAAGATGAGTAGGACTTTACTATCTTCTTCCATTTCTAAGATTACAAAGTCCATGGGAAAAATGAATTTACCGACTTGAGCAAGCATATTCTCGGCAATACCAACATGATATTGATAAGAATGATTTGCTAATCGAATGCTCATTTTTGTTGGCTTAAGGCTGTTGTTGCATAATTTGGAATACAACGAATAAGGCATCAAATTGATACTTGCGCCAAGGTCGGCTAAAGCATCACATTGAATATTATTCCCGAAAGTACATGGAATAAGAAAGCTCCCAGGATCTCCGAGCTTTGGTGGGATTTTGTTTTGAACAATGGCTGAGCATTCTTCATTAAGGAAAGTAGCTGATATTTGCTCTAGCTTGCTTTTGTTATTAAGAAGTTCTTTCAAGAATTTCCCGTAATTGGGCATTCCGACTAAGACATCAACGAGAGGAACATTGAGTCTAACCTCTTTGATTATTTCAATGAACTTCTTATAACGTTCTTCCATTTTTTCTTTCTTAAGGCGTTGAGGATATGGAATTTTTGGTGTGTACGCCTTGACAGATGGGGTGGTTTTCTTTTTGGTGGTTTGAGTTGTGTTGGTTTCCTCAGCTTCATCCTCGCTATCTTGGGTGATAGGAGTATTTTCATTAGGATTTGGTGGTGGTTCGTACGACAGTCCACTTCTTGTGAAGACATCATTAATATGCTCATTTCTCGTTTGTGGTGGACGGTACGTTTTATCATTTGATGGTTTTGGGTTGGATTGGGTGTTACTTGGTAACGAACCAGATGGTCGAGAGGAATGTTGGTAAGAAAATCTCCCAAATTTGTTTTCAAGATCTTGGATAGATGCTTGATGATTTTTCTGTCCTTGCTCAACTTTGGCTTTGAGATTAAAAAATTGATTTTTGATGAAATCATTTGCAGATTTTTTAGCAGCCACGAATTCTCTCATGGTTTTTTCGAATTCGGATTCTTCCATCTTTTTATCGGAGTTTTGTGAGGTTGGATTGTCAGTTCGAGGTTGAGAATCATGGTTTTCATCCCTTGGTCGGCGGTCTTGCCAATTTCTAGAATTTCGACCGTAATAATTACTACGATATCCTCCTCCACGATATCCTCCTTGGACATAATTTGCTTCTCCTTCTTTAGGTCCACCCATGGGTTTATCGTCGCACTTAGAAGATGGGTGATTTCCTCCACAATTTTTGCATCCGTCTCGCATTTCCTTCATTTATTCTTTGATATCTTTGTATTGCGAGTCGATTTTTAAGGTTAAGGCTTCCATTTTCTCCATGAGTTTTGAGGTATCGGTGTTTTCCACAAAAGAAACGGTTTTTCGAAGAGGTTTGGTTTTGGAATCTTTAGACCAATCGAGTTTGAGAAGTACTCGATCTTCGAGTAATTGGTGTGCATCGTTAGGAGTCTTATAGAGAAAAATTCCTCCGGCATCAAGGATGCCTTGAGAGATTTCATCAAGTCCATGGTAAAAGATTTGGATAATGGTTCCTTTGGATAATCTATGTCTATGACAACTACGAAGCAAATCTTTCATCCGAGGCCAAGCTTCGACAAGTGATTCGTTGGGATTTTGTGTGAAAGTATTTAATTTCTCCCATTAATCGATCAAACATGGCGGTGGAAAGAATCGACACAAAGGCTTGCCTCATCTCCTCCCAGTGTTGATAATTCACGGGTTAATTCATTGTACCATACTTTAGCATCTCCGGCGAGTGATGATGGAAAAAGTTTAAGTTTGATGGTATTGACATCGGTGTCGCCATAACGGAACATGCCGCAAATTTCGATGAATTCGGCAATGTGCTTATGTGGATCGACCCGCGCACGGCCATCGAATTGACGGTCTTTGATCATGGAAAGATGATGACCCTTCACGGTAAAGTTGTCACCAAGGTTGACAGCAACAATAGCACTTCCAGGGGTTGGTGCTACGGCTCGGTTGGTTCCCCACATGGGTTGATCGTCCGCCATGGTAAAAGGTAAATTGGTGAAAGGGTTGTAAATGACTTTGGCTTCCACGAGGTTATCAAATGGTGGGTTTGGTACTCTAGGTACACGATCGGCTAAGGGTATGAAAGGTGTTCTTCTTCTTCGAATTAAACGTTCGGGGTTGGTAAGAGGTGAGATTGGTTATATTCCTGCTGCACGAGTGTTCATACAATGACCTAGAGAATCCAGGCAATATCTAAACACATGGACAAACAAAGAGAACAATTTTCTGGACAGAAAAGGGTAACCAGATTGGTTGCGAGGAGCGACTGATCGGTTAGATCAATTTGGTTTGGTAAAGGGTGTAACCGGATCGGTTATGAGGTAACCAGATCGGTTAAAGCTTCTGAATGTTTTTTTTTTTGAAATGAGTCAACTGACGTGGATTCAAAACTTGCTGAAACACAATCAAATCCCCGGCAGCGGCGCCAAAAACATGATGTGCTTGGAGTGTACAAGTTTTAAATTTATAAAAGACGATTTACCAAATTTACCAATAACACATACGAGCAAGTGCACTAGTCCGTTATAGCAAGATTATGAAGGTAAGTCGGGATCGTTCGCAGGGATTTGAGTGAATCTGATTAACAAGTTTGAATCAACTAAGACAATCCAAAAGCATATAACAACGAAAATAGATATAATGAAATTCAAATGATTAAAAACTACACTTGCTTAAACTAGTTTCTTATCCTTGATTAGTATGATTGTGTTAACCTCTTAACATGTTGGTTGTGATAATTAGTTGGTGTTCTAATCTATTGTTCTTACAAGTTAAACCTTCGTCAAAATTTTAGTTCATAAAAACAAGCATTAAGTTTAACCAATCAATCAAGATCAATTTAAGTTTCATAAGTTTATTTTCACAAACTTAAACACAAAAACATCCATTTGCTTTATCAAATTGCTTAAGAAATGGTCAATACAAAAGGTAACCGATTATAGACAAAAGGGTACAATTAATTGTCAACAACTAATCTTACGACCTTTTAGATGTTTCCAATCAATCCAACTTGATAATCAAAAAGCGTTCTTATTACAACCACACCTTAGTTCCTTTATTTAATCAAGAATAATGGGTAAAAACAATCATCATTAGACAAAATGATTATAACTAGTTGAATAACAATAAGTTCTTTCGACCTCTACGATTACTATCAACTAGTCAAACTTGATTAACAAATGTCACTATGAAACTTTAGCATAATTGGATCTTAGAATCAACTTGAAATTGAATTAAAACATGTTAACACAATCACTAACTAATCATATGATAATCAACATCATTAAAGCAAGTGTATAAAGAAACTAGCCACTCATAGCAAACATAAACATAAACTCAGAACTTTGAACATTAGAAAACATGATTAAGAGTCTTATAATGCTTGGAATAAGATTACAAATGGTAAAGTAATGATTCCCAAAGTATTGGGGTAGACTCCTTGGGGTTTTGGCCTCCAAATATGGTACTTCTGGAACTCCAAACTTTCCTGGACTTCTAAGGACGAATTTGAGAGCTTAAGAGCTTTGTTTGATGAGTAGAGAGAGTTGTATTGAAGTGTGTGTCTCATATGCTCACAAGTGGTCTCTTTTTATACTAGTTCCAAGGCCTAGGGTATTAATTGTTGAACTTGGCCTCCAAGGGGTTAGGAAGGGACTAGAATCCACGAAGGGAAGGACCTAGAATCGTTTGGATACAAAGGGGAAATTTAGTGATGAAGATTTGGTATAAACAGGCCCTCCAACTGGATCGGTCACATGACCAACCGATCTAGTTGGTCTTCTACAAGTGTTCCAACCGTATCGGTTGCGGGTGGCAACCGAACGGTTGGACTTCCGTCCTGGGCAATCTTTGATCTTCACCCAACCAATCCGGTTGGTCTTCCTGAGTGACGGAAAATCGACCTTTACTTTATTTTGACTTGTAGAGCTTGGTTCTTCTATGGTGCCTGAAATACTGATTTGTGCTTGACATGCTTCACTGAAACGGGAATCTTCCAATTGTTGAACATTCTTTTACTTTTCCTTCCGTTTCCCTGCACTTGGTTATAAACACTAGAAAAACATCTTTTGATGCGATTAAGCATTGAAATCATACAGATATAACCAAATAACATATATAAAAGCACACATAACGCTACTGAAAACATGTACAATCTGAGCGTTATCAGTAGTTGAAAGAAAGTATAGAACCCTACAAGAAATGAGTCGCACCATGTTAAATGTGCAATCCATACCTCAAAAGTTTTGGTGCAATGCCGTTGATATATCAACATACATACTTAACCGAGTCTTAATTAGACCATTTTTAGGTAAAACTCCATACGAGTTACTTCTAGGCAAAAAGCCTACGTTAGAATATTTTAGAGTCTTTGGTAGCAAATTTTTTCTACTTAACACTAAAGATTACCTTACAAAATTTGCTCCTAAATCAACCGAAGGTATGTTTTTAGGTTACTCTCCTAATAGCAATGCTTATGTCATATTAAATAAAGAAAAAATGATGGATGAAGAGTTATTAAACGTAAAATTTGATGAGAGTCCACCCAAACCTACTCTACCTCTTGTCGATGACGAGATAGTCGAGAGTGAAGCTATAGAAATAAAGAAAAATACAAACAAAGAAAATGAACCTTTAAATAATGAAATCATCAATATTAAAGAGTCTAAAGATCACCACGTAGATAAGGTCATAGGAAAATTAAACGAAAGAACCTTGAGGTCTCAAGTCCAAAACCAAAGTAGCTTATTTTGTTTTGTCTCAACCATAGAACCTAAGAATACACAAGAAGCCATAAAAGATGAAAGTTGGGTAATGGCTATGCAAGAAGAGTTAAATTAATTTGTCTCTAACGATGTTTAGACACTCGTTCCTCCACCTAGTAATCAAACAATAATAGGAACCAAATGGGTATATAAAAACAAGTTAGATGCAAACGGTGTGGTGTCTAGAAACAAAGCTAGACTCGTTGCACAAGGGTACAATAAACAAGAAGGAATAGACTTTGATGAGACCTATGCCCCCATGGCTAGATTAGATTCTATAAGAATACTTCTTGCTTATGCTTGTGCTAATGATCTTAAGCTTTATCAAATGGATGTCAAAAGTGTTTTTCTAAATGGTTTTATTAATGAATAAGTATATGTAGCTCAACCTCTGGGCTTTATCAATTTCGAAAAACCTAAACATGTGTATAAGTTAAAGAAAGATCTTTACGGTCTTAAACAAGCCCCAAAATCTTGGTATGATAGTCTCAAGTCATTTTTAATCAAAAACAACTACACCATGGGGTTAGTTGATAATACACTTTTTACTAAGAAAAATGTATCACATATAATCATTGTTCAAATGTACGTGGATGATATTATATTCGGATCTACTTGTCAAGACATGTGTGATGATTTCTCTAAAATCATGCATGACGAGTTCGAGATGAGTATGATTGGAGAACTAAGTTTCTTTCTTGGTCTACAAATCAAACAAGTAGAAGATGGTATCTTCTTTAATCAATCTAAACACATAAAGGAGATGTTAAAGAAATTTGGTTTAGAAGAGTCAAAACCCATAAGAGCACCAATGTCATCCGACACTAAACTTACAAAAGATGAAGACGGCGAATCCGTTGATAACACAAAATACCGTGGCATGATTGGTAGTCTTCTCTACCTTATGGCTAGTCGGCCGGATATCATGTTTAGTGTTTGTCTATGTGCTAGGTTTCAAGAAGATCCGAAAACATCACATCTAGAAGCGGTCAAAAGAATTTTTAGATACATTAAGGGTAGGACTCAATTAGGATTATGGTATCTTAAGGGTACGGGAGTAGAAATCATTGTATATGCAGATTCTGACCATGCAGGTAATTATGTTGACCGAAAAAGTACAAGTGGAGTATGTACTTTTATGGGATGTTGTTTAACATCTTAGTTCTCAAAGAAACAAACGGTATTGGCCATATCAACAACTGAAGCCGAATATGTCTCCGCCTGCAAAGCATGCCAACAAGCACTGTGGATGAAACAAGCATTACTTGACTACGAAATTCACCTAAGTGACATAGCCATTCTATGTGACAACAAAGGTTCCATCGACTTAAGCAAGAATCCGGTATTGCACTCTCGCACCAAGCATATAGAGATTCGTCATCGCTTCTTAAGAGACAATGTTCAAAAAGGGAACATCTCTATTGAGAAGGTAGCATCCGAAGACAACATAGCCGATGTCCTCACCAAACCGTTGAAGCGGGAAAAATTCAACCTACTTTGTCTTGGTCTTGGTCTCATGGAACAATCATCGTAATTAGTTTTTAAACTCTACAAGGTATGTAAACACTAGCCTTCTTCTTTCTGAGTCTAGGATCTCTATTTCACAAACAACTCACAAACAATACGGGAATTTTCAAAACCTAAATTAGGTTTTATTTACAACTTGTAGTTTCATAATTTTCTTTTACTTTTCAAGGTAAGTTTCTCTTACAACACGTAATTTCATACCTATTTTTTTTCTCAAGGATAAACGTTTTCTTCAAAAGAAACTTTTTCAAAATGCTTTCTAAAAGGATACTTCTTCCCGTGTCACTTTCATAAAAGCTATTTCTCACGTCTAGGACAAACCTCTTATTCATTATTAATACAAAGTAAAAACCCGTTTTCATTGCATCTCATGTCTTTTGAATGCTAAAGAGGACACTTAACTAATATGTGTTTTCGGGTACATTCATTTAAGCAACAATGAATTAGGAGCACTCGGGTTATCTCACATAATAGTATGATTTTTCAATTTTAGTCTATTTTTCTTTTCTTTTTAGGAGTCGAGATAACCGCAACTCCAAATGGTTTGCATATAGGCACACACTAGACACAAATGTTTCCAAAGGAAAATTTTTAATTTGCTGAGTCACAGGTACCATGGATCCCGGCGTGTATTAACGGGACGGTTCCCTCGAGGAGGGATCCGTGGGATCCGTGAGACAGAAGCTGAAATTCTCTTCTATTTTTCTCATTTTGGCTAAAAACCTCTATACTTTCATCATTTTACCCCTTTTTACTAATTAATATGTTACTTAATGCTTGTGTTCTCATGATCACATGCCTTAAATTCATATCTAATTGTTAGGATTTAGAAAATCCTGGTATTAAAGTGTCGGTCACCTCAAGTATTTGTAATCGTTAGAAAGCTCGTAGTCGTAGTTATTTAATGTCATGTAGTATTTAGTTAAGTAATACCGTGGAGGACGGACGGGTCTTTACCCACTGTATGCCTGATCCACAACCCGTTAGGTGGTGTTTTGTGTAAAGACTATAAATACTCTCTACCTCCCAAGGTAGAGAGTTGGAGCTCATAATAAGATTTTTCTTTCTCTCACTAAAGTTCCCAAACCTCTAACTTTCTCTCTCTATAAAATCATCTATACGCCTACTTGTGTTTGTGTTATGATGTGTATGTGAAATCCAATATGTATCAATTGGTATCAAGAGCCATGGTTAGATCATCTCTTACATATCCTTGGATTTCTAGTGGTTTTTAGGTGGTTTTTGAGTTTGAAAAAGTTTAGTGGTTTTTGCATCATTTGGTTCATTTCTAGTGTTAAAGTTTGAATTTTGATTGTACTTTTGTGTTTAGGATCATCATAAGTGTTTAGGTTTTGATTTGGAAGGCTTGAATCATCGTGGTTGAGTTGTTTTTGGATTGAAAAGTGGTGTTTTTGAGTTATTCTAGCTAGCGACTTGAGCCACGGATTTTTTAATCTTGGTAGCGACTTGCTTTGTAAGTTGGTAGCGATTTGTAGTGGAAGTGGTAGCGACTTGGTGCTTAGCGACTTGTCTATTGAGACAAGCCGACAAACAGTACACTTAGTGGATTCTCCACTACGAGTAGCGACTTGGTGAAGGTAGCGACTTGCTTTCAATTTGGTTAGCGACTTGTACTTAAGTTTCTTAGCGACTTGGTGTTAGCGACTTGGACATTAGCGAGTTGTTATTTAGTGACTTGACTACTTAGCGACTTGGTGCTTAGCGACTTGCTGTCAAAATTCGTAGCAACTTGGTGTCTTAGCGACTTGACATTATAGCGACTTGATTTCATAATACTTAGCGACTTGGTGCTTAGCGACTTGGCTCAAGGTTTCTTAGCGACTTGGTTGAATTATTGTTTGTGTCGGTTTCTCTTGATTCGATAAAATCCAGTGAAAGAATCTATTTCCGGTTTAATCATAGAGTTTTAAAATCCGTGTAATCTGTTAACATGTCTACCACCGTACCTACAATCATCTCCTTTATTCTTTGAGGATGTTGAAACAACTGGTTTAGATACTCGTCACTTTATGCTTGTGAGCCGACTACGACTCTTGGGCTCAAAGAATCGATTGTATTGTCTTGGAAAGGAAAATGGGGTCAACATTCTCAAGTCTATTGATGAAGGACCTTATCGATTGAGACTACAAGAGACTTAATTGATACAATTGCAGATGGAACAATGATCTATGGAATAGATAGACCAAAGGCGTATGATGAGCTCAATGATAAGGAGAAAAAGAGGTTCGATGTCGATATCGGGGCCTCGAACATCATACTGTGGTCTTCCAAAAGACATCTACAAGGCGATCAATCACAACACTTGAAGCCAAGGCGGTTTGGGATAATGTCAAGATGCTTCTCTCAGTTACGAATTGACTAAAGAGGCAGAGAGAATCTCAAGCTGTATGATGAGTTTGAGCACTTTAAGATGAAACCAGAAGAGAGTGTCTATGAATATTACGTGAGATTCCACAAACTAGTGAATGATATGAGGAATATAAAGATGACTATGCCAAATATTCAGCTGAACTCAAAGTTTGTAAACAACATGAATCCAGAATGGCACAAGTTTGTCACCTCTGTGAAGCTAACCAAAGGATTGAAGAACACAAACTATGAGCAACTGTATGCCTTTCTTCTTCAGAATGAGAGACATGCCATGTTTGAAAAAAGGATTCTTGAACAATTCAAAACAAATCAGGGAGAAACAAGCTCACCAAATGATTCTACAGCCTTCTACACCAATGTTGGTATTACCACCAAAGCCTCACAAGTTATTCCCATGGGTGATGGTAATTACAAACTCATCCCGGATCCAGCATATAAGCCACCAGACCCAAATACATTCATGAAAAACTTCATCAATCAACTATCTCTCATGGTCAGTCAAAACATGAACTCTCTTCCACACACCAACAATAACCTCAGAACAGCATCCAATCCACATAATCAAGCAAGCCGGATATGGGAAGGTTATGGTGCAACCCGGTTCAAGAAAGGCGTTATGAGCAGGGAAGAGGTGGAGTGGTAGAGGTTATCTTTGCTAATCAAAATCGGGGAAGGATTGGGAATCAAGGTCAAGCAAAGCCAATCAAATGCTACAACTGCGGTGGTGAGGGACATATTGCAAGGAATTGTACATCTCCAAAACGTCCTCGAATGCAGAATACTTCAGAGACAAGATGCTGCTTGTGCAAGCTCAGGACAACGGAGCAACTTTGGATGAAGAGGAGTTGTTGTTTCTTGCTGAAGGGAATGCTAAGACATATGATGCTGATGTAGATGAGTAGCCAGTGCAGGGTATGGGTCAGAACAATCCAAATGCATTTCAAGTAGCTGATTGTGATGCTTATGATTCGGATGTGGATGATGAACCAACTGCCCAGTCAATCTTCATGGCAAAGATCTCTCCTATGGTCTCTCCTAAGGTTCCTTCACCGCAACAGGCTGGTCCACCCAAAGAATCAATCATCTCAGAGGTATTAAAACTGTACGACAAGGTTGATGAGCAAAAGATACATAATGAAGTACAATCTCTTGAAACTTATGATTCAGATGTTGAAAATGTAGGAAATAGTAATATTGTCCCATATAATCAACATGTGGCTCAAAGTGAAAGTGAGATTGTACCAAGTGATGTATCTTCTGCAGTCAATAATGATTGTGTTTTTGATGAATACACTGCATGTGCCCATGATGATTCTGTTACCTCTGAACTCAATTCCTATAAGGAACAAGTTGCTATCTATGAACAACGTGCTAAGTTTGAGTTAACTACCCATGAGCAGGAAATGGATGACCAAATGCGTGCAATAATTAGAAAACGTAATTTTAGAGAAGAAGTATTAAAACAAGAGTTAAACTCCTTACAAGAAAAGCTTTCTAAAACTGCTAAGCAAAAAAAAGAACTTCAAGAAAATGTTAAAGTGCTTAAGCAAGAATTTAGTGCTAAGGAGTCAAAACTTTTGAATGATTTTTCTAATCTAAAGACTTTGAAAAACAAGCTTGAAAATAAGTTGTACGTATAAGGAAACACCATTCATCGCTTCACATGATCACTAAGCATAGAGTTCTAAGTGACAAACATAGTGTTGCCTTAGTTGATGAACCAAACCCTGAGGCTTGTAAAAAGGCTAGAGAAGCTCATAAGGTACTGTATGATGGTAATGAGATCCTTAAGCCTAGGCAGAAACCTAGTTGCGCTGAGAACACTGAGGAAGATAGGCAGCTAGAAGAAGTCACTAGAATGAAGTTGGATGAAAAACTTAAGAGCCCTTTGTGCATAGAAAAGAAAATCAGCTATAAAACACCCAATTATGCTAAGGACAATTGGATTGCCTTTAACAAGTTTAGACCTCAAACACGGTGACCCGGAACAAGTGTTACGGAAAAGGATATGGACATGAAAAAGGCGATGAGTTTGTTGCACAGAAACCCCCCATGTAGAAGAATGCCTACGCCACTGTTTATCCCCCAATACTCCAATACATTTAGTCCCAAGATCTATTCCACTAAGAGCAAGACCTTAATCGGTCGGTATGTCATTTATCAACTATTTTGATTTTGAAAACACCGTAAGAAAAGGATCACACCACCGGGATTCTTTGAAGGGAAAGGGTTTGAACAAACCAAAGAATGCTATTTAACTGAGGTCATGCCTTTCTTCAAACAATTAAAAGATCAATTTGAGAGTCTTAAAAAGGGGATGGACTTAGATATTAAAGAAATGGAAAAGGAATTTGATGCGATGATTGTTGAGGTTAGTGACTATGAGCGAGAACTAAAATATAATGAGATTGAGAAGACGAACTTGCATACCTTGAATGAGAATCTTATTTCTGAATGTATTGCTCAAGATGTGTTTTACACTGCTACAAATTGTTCTATTAATGCTTCTCAATTTCATGAATTATTTGTTGCTCTGAAAGTCTCCCATGATCGTGTCATTGAGCTTGAAAAAACTAACTCTAAAGCGCATGATAAAGTTGAGCAGGATGATCATGATAACTGGTAAAACAGGTTTTCTAAATTGGAAGTTGAGCATCTTGCTTTACAATTAAAATATCAACATCCGAAAGAAAATGTTAAAACCTCAAATATCAAGACATCCTTGGATGCTCACGAAATTGATGCGATTTTTGAAATTAGTAAGCGTGATGAGCAGATTCGAGCTCATTGTAACACGATCGAAAGTTGAAAGCCCAAATCTCTCAATTAAAGGGTGAAAAGAACAATGTATTTGGATCCCAAATGCCTCCTCCTTTAGATTCTCGGTGCTCTCAAACTTTTCATCTTCTCAAAATCCATAAAAATTTGAAAAATTCAAAATTTTCAAAAAAATTGTCCTTTGTCATGTTTTTCCGGTTCGATAATATCTCGGTCTTTGTGCTGTCATTCAAAGAATGACCGGGATTTTAGATGTTGTTCGAATTTAAAAAAAAAAAAAAAAAAAAAAAAATATTTTTGGGAGAAAGAGAAAATGGTTTATTGTCATTTTCGTGCAATAACCGGTTTTAAAAGAAAGAAACGAGCCATGTTTCACCATGTTTTCAAATTCCATGCTCGATTCTATAAACATTTCTGCTGAAAACCAAATGCTTTGAAAAATAACTCAAACTCTATTTTTGATAATCATCGTGACTTATTTGTCAAAATCTCTATCTCAATCAACAACCTCACGTCATTGATTGAGGGGAGAATGATTTCAATTAAATTAAAAAGTTATTTGGCATTAAAATTGTTTTCAAAAGATATACATGCATGTTTTATAAATGGAGTTTAAAGTCTCAAAATCCGATCCGTATCAGTTAAAACACTTTCACAATCTAGTCACAATTCTCCTTAAAAGCTTTCAAAATCAATTTAAATCTATGAGATCACAAATTTCAAATGATTTGATAATTGTGATCGGGGAGAATGTGTGATTTAAATTGGTTTAAACGATAATTAGGTAAATAGTTACAATAGGATGTACATGCTATCCCACCCACATGCTGACAAACGATTTCAAGAAATCTTAGAATGCACATGTTGAGTGGGGAGCATCTATCTTAAAACCTTTGATTTAAAACGTGATCATTTATCCCAATGTGCGGGTTCCTCTGGTATGTGCAAAACTCTTTTCAAACCTCGAGGCACATATTGAGGGGAGCAAAATCTTGGAAACCTCATCCTTCCCTTGATTGCTATACCCACTTGATCCATCGGAAGAAGATGTTGATATCTTTTAGAAAAAATTAAAAAGTAAATTCTTTCTCTTGCCTCCGTGTGCAAAACATTTTCAATACTTTGCACATAAAACTTAGTTAATGCCTTACAAAGGAAAATGAGAGTTTCTAGAAGAAAATGAAAAGTTAAACGACACTTTAAAGAGTTATATGATTCAATGAAAGTCACCGTGACCAAAACAACAAAAAATAACGTCTTTACAAAAGAAATTGAGAATCTAAGGTCGGGAAAATGGAAAACGACCACTTGTCTTTAATGAGAATGTTGCATCAAAGTCATCCATGATCGCAAATACTGCGTATTTATTAAATACATTCCTCCTCATCTTAGGAATAATGAACTTGTGTTTCATGACTATTGTGCTCACCTTAAGGATAGTCTAGAATGTCTCCGTGAGATTGTTGAAGAGGATTTCATTAATAAACCTCTTGATAGAGAAGTTAGGTTTGCTTGCATTCAGGCCAAACGATCTCAAGAGCTGCTAGAATGTGTAAGTGCAACATGTCCTAAATCCTTAGGTGCAAAAGGCAAAGTTGTGATGCCTTGTTCCATGCCCAGTGCCAAGCATACAAATCATTCTATGCCCAGCTTTAAGAAAGTGAACACTAATGTGCCTTCAAGTAGATCGATCCTGCACATCTAGTTTAGGAATGCAAAAGTAGATCAACCAACTAATGTTCCCATAATTCCTCTACAGAGTAATCGGTGACATTAAAACAAGCGGGTCAAAGCCTCCGGGCAATACCAAGCTAGATAGGACCTCGCAAGCTAAGAATGTGCATTGGAAGAGAGTAGAAGATCATCCTAGGAATATTAAGTTTGAGTTGAATAAAGCGAATCGTGTTGATTCTAGTATTAGCTATAAGCGTCTTGTAATTAATTCGAATTACGCTACTATTCGCAAACTATGTAATGATGATCGCTTGATTTACATTACTAATCATGAATGTGGTGTGAATGTTTTGTCTAATGCTGTCAAATGCCTTGATAAAATTTTTAATGCTAAAAGTCAAGCTAAGAAGGCTAAAAGGCAAAGGCGAAAGAAAGTTAGAAAGCAGTGGAAACCCATAGGAAGGAAATTTAGTAAAATAGGTTATCAATGGATACTGTGGTAAGATTAATGAGCTTTGCCTTAAAGTTGCTAAATCAATGCCCACTAGAAAATGGATGCCTCTTGGTAGAACTATTCCTTAAGAAATGAACATACTTTGAATAGGTCAAATATGGACACTAGCACCGCATCTATTTCTAATGATTCCATTGTTTCTACTTGATGTGGGTGTTCCAATCATCATTACTAACCAAGTGGAACCTATTCTTGCATGAGGATCCCAATTATCCGATTATCCATTCTTATGCATGTTCAACTGCGGATCGTTCAAATCGATTACGTGGTACTGGACTCGATTGTTCCAACATATATTTGGAGACCGGTCGCTGCTCATGAACCGTGAGTAAATTCATTGGGCTGTTAGATTCGTGAATGATCATTTGGTGCTATTATGGGTTATGGAGATTATGTTGTCGATGATAGTGTTATCTCCGGGTATATTACGTAGAAGGTCTTGGTCATAACTTATTTTCGGTCGGTCAATTACGTGGTTCGATCTAGAAGTGGCCTTGAAAACATACTTGTTTCGTTAGAGAACTTGATGGTAAGGAACTTTTAAGAGGAACACGTGGTTCAAATCTATACACCATCTCTATCGAAGATATGAAGTCTTCTCAATTTGCTTGTTGTCAAAGGCTTGAAAACAAAGTCATGGTTATGGCATCGTCGTCTCAATCACTTGAACTTGGCACCATCAATGATCTCTCCGTAAAGGACTTAGTTGTAGGTTTACCTAGACTAAAGTATAAAAGGATCATCTTTGTTCAACATGCCAATTAGGAAAAACAAGAAGTATGCCCACAAACCCAAACCTACAAACTCCGTTCTGAAGTTCTTCATACAATTCACATGGACTTATGTGGACCCATGAGAGTCTGAGAATATCTTTGGGAAGAAATACGTGTTAGTTGTGGTTGATGATTACTCTCGATTCACAGGTTAAGTTCCTAAGGACAAAGGATGAAACTCGGATATCATCATCAAACTTATCAAACAAATGCGAGTTCGACTTAACAAAACCGTCGAATCATCCGAGCAGACAATGGGCCGAGTTTGTTAATAAACAACTTAGTGAGTTTTATGAAAGTGTTGGAATCGGTCATCAAAGAAGTGTTCCACGAACTCCTCAGCGAGCGGTGTAGTTGAAAGACGAAATCGAACTCTTGTGGAAGCCGCAAGAACAATCTTGATTTACTCAAAGGTTCAAGTGTTTCTCAGGTGAAGTCATTGCTGCGCATGCTACACTCAAAATCGATCCCTAATTCACACCTTGCTCATGGAAAACTCCATATGAACTTGTCCACGATAGAAAACCTAATCTCTCATTCCTTCGTATGTTTGGTGCATTGTGTTATCCAACTAATGAGGGTCAAGAATTAGGCAAACTTAAGGCTAAAAGACATTGGAGTATTTGTAGGATATGCACCAAACAAAAGGGATACCGAATCTACAACAAAAGAACCCGAAATATCATGGAAACAATTCACGTTACGTTCGATGGTGACCAATCCTATGGCTCTGGACAATCCGATTCGGACCCGCACTTCAAAACAGTCCAATTGGTTCATCCTTTGTACCTAACTCATCTCCAGCAACTCCATATTTACCTCCATCTGAAGACGATTTGAAGAAATTGTTTGATCCAATGTTTGATGAACATTATGAGCCAAATGCCAATGATCTATCAATTCCAACAACAGAGGCTGCTTCTAGCCCTTTCAATGAAGTTAACCCTTCAGTTTCGATGTCATTAAATCAAGAAGCCCCTGCTACTGATCACTCTGTCTCATCAACAAACCTTCAATCATCAAGTGTACATCATGGAATTGTTTCTGGCACTCAGGATGAAGTTAATCCCTTTGCTACTCCTGAAGATGCTCCATTTGAAAACATATTTGCTCCTGAATCATCATCAGAACCATCTTCATCAGGAGAAATCGATTTTGCTAATTCAGTTCCTCAACAACAACCACATGAACACCTTAGGAAATGGACACATGATCATCCATTGGACAACATCATTGGAAACCTCTATCGTCCAGTATCCACTCGAAAACAACTTGCAACCGATGCCTTATGGTGCTTCTTCAACTCCGTACTCTCTAAGATCGAACCAAAAGATGTTAAAACCGCCATGAATGAAGACAGCTGGTTCAATGCCATGCAAGAAGAAATTCATGAGTTTGATCGACTAGATGTATGGAATTAGTACCGCCTCTGGCGTGCCTTGATCATTGCTCTAAAGTGGATCTTCAAAGTAAAACTTGATGAGCATGGTGATGTTTTAAAGAACAAGGCTCGATTGGTTGCAAAAGGTTACCGTCAAGAAGAGGGTATTGACTTTGAAGAATCATTTGCTCCAGTTGCTCGTATTGAGGCAATCAGAATCTTCTTGGCTAATGCTGCTAGCAAGAATATGGTTGTATATCAGATGGATGTGAAAAACGCCTTTCTGAATGGAGATTTGAAAGAGGTGGTTTACATCAGCCAGCTAGAGAGTTTTGTGAATCCAGATCATCCTACTCATGTCTATCGCTTGAAAAAAGCCCTTTACGGTTTGAAGCAAGCTCCTAGAGCATGGTATGATACGCTATCAAAATTTCTTTAATCTTACGGATTCAAAGAAAGGAGCGATTGATCCGACATTGTTCACCGAAAGTCGTGCAAACATTTAATTCACGTTCAAATATATGTTGATGATATTATTTTGCCTCGACCAACCCCAATGAATGTAATCGTTTTCAAATGAAATGGGTTCCAAATTTCAAATGTCAATGATGGGACAAATGTCATTTTCTTGGGATTACAAATTTCACAAAGTCACTCGATGCATTTTATAAATCAATCTAAATATGCAAATGAGATTTTTAACAAATTTGGATTTGATTCTAGTGACATCATTGACACTCCCATGATTGAGCGTACTAAAATGGATGAGGACCACTCGGGATCATGGTAGACCAAGCGAAATATCGTAGTATGATCGGATCACGATGTACCTCACAACAAGAGACCGGACATTCGTCATTGTTTGCATGTGTGCTAGATATCGTGCTAAGCCTACCAAAAGCACCTTGAAGCGGTTAAGCGGGTCTTCGGTATCTCAAGGAACCATCAATATGGGACTTTGGTACCGAAGGACACCGTATGTCACTAACGACCTATCAGATCTTGATCATGCGGGATGTCAAGATACACGTCCGGCGTGCGGAGGTGCTCGGTTTCGGGAGATAAGCTTGTGAGTTGGTCTTCAAAAAGCAAATGAGTACTTCTATTTCCTCTACGAGAGGTGAATACATAGCCATGTCATCTTGTTGTGCTCAAATCCTATGGATGAGATCTCAATTATCTGACTATGGCTTTGAATTCAACAAAATCCCTCTGTACTGTGATAATAAAAATGCTATTGCTCTCTCATGCAACAACGTTCAACACTCAAGAGCAAAACACATTGACATTCGACATCATTTCATCAGGGAACAAGTAGAAAATGGTGTAGTGGAATTTTATTTTGTGAGGACTGAATACCAGTTAGCAGACATCTTCACCAAAGCTCTTCCTAGAGAACGTTTCGAGTTTATCCTCTCACGACTTGGTCTAAAAAGTCTTCAACCGGAAACACTTAAACGTCTTCAAGAGGAAGAAGAGGAGTAAAGGTCTTTCTTCATCCATATCTTTGTATATATTTATTCAAAAACCAAAATACAAAATTATAAAACCAACAAAAAGCAAAGAGAAAAATATAAAACTTCCAAAACCCATAAAATTAGAAAACCTTGAAAATTTCCAAAAATATATATATATATATATATATATATATATATATATATATATATATATATATATATATATATATATATATATATATATATATATATATTGTAATTTTTCATGTTTTTTTCTTATTCGATATCATCTACGGATTTTGTGTTGACATTCAAAGAATGTCACGGGTCTTTAAATGTTCTTGAATGTACATAGTTTTGTTTAAAAAATTTTTTTTAGAGAAAGTGAAACTGTGGTTTATTGTCATTTCGTGCAAGAACCCATTTTTCAAAGAAAGAACAGAGCCATGCCTTATCTATTTTTTTAATCTCATGCTCTGATTCTATAAACAATTACTTACTATCTAATGAAAACTAATTGCGTTGAAAAATAACTCGGACTCTATTGTTGAAAATCATCTGGACTTAATTTTGGTCAAAAACATCTATCTCTCAATCAACAACTTATGTCATTGATTGAGGGGGAGAATGATTTCAATTAAATCAAAAGGTTATTTGTCATACAATTGTTTTCAAAAGATAATCATGCATGTTTAATCAATGGAGTTTAGAGTCTCAAAATCCGATCCTTATCGGTTAAAACGTTTTCATAATCAAGTCACAATTCTCCTTAAAGCTTTCAAAATCAATTTAAATCACAGAGATCACAAATCTCATGTTTTGATAATTGTGATCGGGGAGAATTTGTGATTTAAATTGGATTTAAAGCGATAATTCGGTAAATGGTTTTATAAGGATGTATAAGCTCTCCTTCCCACATGTGCCAAACGATTTCAAATTTTCCATGCACATGTTGAGGGGAGCATCTATCTTAAACCACAAAGATTTGAAACGTGATCAATTTATCTCAATGTGCGTTGTTTCCTAATATGTGCAAAACATTTTCAAAAATCTACGCACATATTGAGGGGAGCAACTATTTTGAAAACCACATTCTTTATATAACTACTCTTAGATGCAAGCCAACCCTCAAAGATGAAAATTATTTATATTACAAAATGATGCTTGATGCAAATGTTGAGGGGAGCTCTTTTCTATAAATATAAAAACAATTCGGTACAAAATGCTTTGATAAATATCACAAGTATCCGGATTGATTTTCAAATAGTTTTCAATTGGTTTCAATGACGAATGAACTGTACCAAAAGACCGATCATTTTACTTTATGCATGGAGTTATAAGGATGGTGAGGTTAGGTATTAGTTCCGGGATCCATGAGCCGGAGGGATCTACCGAGGACAATCCACGAGATAGTGTAGAGTCCTTAGGTATGACGAAAAAGGAGAAAAGTGAGATATGGGAAGAGTGCGGATGAGATAGAGCTAGAGCTGGAATAAACCCAACAAGATTCTAGTTATGAAGTCTCGGTAAGCAATGAAGGGTTGAAGAATGAAAAGAAATGAATATGAAAAGGGTGAAAAGAAATAGCCCTCCAATAATTCAACCTTAGGGCGTAAACCGGGTTCAATTCATATGCTATTGGTAGTTACCAAGGTAACATCGGTATTGAAGACAAGGCGTCATGGACCCGAAGGACGCACTGCACTTCAACTTCCTAAGCTACTCAAGTTCCTCTTAAAGGGCTTGTTTCATTCTCACGGGAACCGAGCATAATCTATCGACTTTCTCTTAGAGATCGTTGGTATTGAAGAAGGAGACCTCTCCTAGTCTCCGCATAGGAACCAAATGTGCACTATTGAGTCTAGAGCCACGAGATCATTTATAAATCTCATTAGGACACTTTCAATGAAGACTCTCTTTCACACAATGTGGAAAGAGATTATATCTTATGAGTCCCACGCATTATCCTTGTGGTATTGCGAACATCGAGTAATATGCAAACATATTCACAATGAAGATGGAAAGCCTTCGGAGCCAACATCAAACAAGATCTGGTAGGTGGCATGTGAGATCTATCCAATAGATCAACCATGTGACAACCGAATGAAACAATGGGCGATTCAATCTTTTGAATCAATCTCGGTTCGAGTTATGGATTGACGGATTCCTTTGAAAACCGGTCGTTGTGCTTAAAACTCTTTTTTAGCACATCGATCGTGTACAAATATTTCAAAATAAAGGTGTTTATGATTGATAATTGATTTTCATTAAAACCTTCGTTGTATTGCAAAAACAATTTCTATTGAACGATACACGATTGTTTTTCAAATCTCTTTTATCAATCGCTGAATCTCAATTCATTGGTTCACTCACTCTGTGTTGTCTTCTTTGAGACGTTCGGTTTGAGAACGACTAGAGCGGTGCGAAACCCTATCAAGGAAATTCTTGAATTTTACACGATCACAGCAAAAGAGCGATACTTGTCTTGATCAGCGGGAACCATGGGCGTGTACCTCGATTCAACGAAAGTGATCAAAGACACTTTAGTACGCTTTATTGCTAATCGTTTTATGTAGGTACACCCCGACGTTTGCAGCTAATCAGAATGAAGCGGTTAATCCATAGCCACATGCTCACACAACCATTCATATCTAAAGAAATCATGATTAGTGCATCAATGACTCTGATGTTTTCACTCCATGCTTCTGCTACGCTGTTGCTAATATCATGAATCAACGAAAGCTTCCACTACTCTGATGAGAATATATCATGATCAAGAATGTGAGCATGTCGGTCCAAAAGTCACAACATCACATAATACCAACACCACAAAGGATGAGTCAAAGATTTATGTTTGATGATGATCTCAAAGCTGGCTCAAAACTCAGTATCACGTGGATCAGTTAAAGACCTCCACTCAGATTATCCAAACATGCAAAACGAAGAATCAAAGACTACAAGCTACGTAACAAAGAACACGAACAAGAATCCAAGAACAATCTCAAAGTAATATCTGTTTGTATTCTATGTAATTTGAGGTGACCTCCCTTAGGGGGAGATTGTTAGGATTTAGAAAATCCAGGTATTAAAGTGTCGGTCACCTCAAGTATTTGTAATCGTTAAAAAGCTCGTAGTCGTAGTTATTTAATGTCATGTAGTATTTAGTTAAGTAATACCGTGGAGGACGGACGGGTCTTTACCCACTGTATGCCTGATCCACAGCCCGTTAGGTGGCGTTTTGTGTAAAGACTATAAATACTCTCTACCTCCCAAGGTAGAGAGTTGGAGCTCATAATAAGATTTTTCTTTCTCTTACTAAAGTTCTCAAACCTTTAACTTTCTCTCTCTAGAAAATCATCTATACGCCTACTTGTGTTTGTGTTATGATGTGTATGTGAAATCCAATATGTATCACTAATTATTAGATTTTAGTCCACATTTTGGGTCAAGCATTCAAAAACATTAGGAGCATAAAAAATAAAAATGGAAGAAAAGATAGCAAAAGCTACCCAACCTACTAGCATTTTTTTTAATAAATAGGGTTCCCAAAATGCTTGCATCTTCATCACTCTCAACCTCACAAACAACCATCATCATGTCATCCAAAAGATCTTCCAACATAGATGAATCACCTAGTGCAAACAATCCCTTTCAAGAAATCCAAAATTTTGTCCTACCACCTTAGTAGTACCACCATCCAAATCGAGAAAACCGCACGGATTAGCATCCGCCTTGTTGTTTAGCCAAACCATTGTCAAATAGTTCATCACCAACTACTCTTTCACCACCAAATGGTTCCATTGTATCACCTCCCACATCTCCAAACACAATTTACAATGATCTTGTAACTTCACCACCTTTAGCTCCCATTCTCTTACAAGAACATCTAGGTTCTTTTCCACCACCATTTCCAAACATTCCGGACTTTGATCCATATTTTCCAACTTTTCCACCACAACTTCCGCATCTCACAAATCAAACTAACCCGAAAAACTTCCGCACACATTACCTACATCATTTACATTGTGGACATTGCCAATCCACTAGGGATCTTGCAATAGTAATTAGGGAAGAAATGCGACTCACACATAACCTCATCCTTGATCGCATCAACATCTTCACTCACCAAAACCTTCATCTATAACCTTATGCAAGCATGGAAGGAATAATTTTATTATTTTCTCTAGTATTTTTGAGTCATTTTCGTTCGAACAAGTCTTGTTCTTAGTTTTACATGTTTCTATGTGGCATAAATACCACTACATTCTGTTATTTTATTACAAGGCTTTGTTTACATACCTTGGATCACAATCTTGTTTCTCGTCAATAACAAGATTATTTATGCATATTACTACTAACCTTTACCTTGTAGGTTTTTATATTTTCTCACTTGACGCCCCATTCTAGGGGGAGCTACCGTCAAGGGGGAGTTCGGGATACGTGGACTATTTTTCCACACTTTATTTCTTCATTAGGGTCACTTTTTGTTTCGAAAAAAAGGGGAAGAAGTAGTAAAACTTATGATTTCAAAACATACATCTAATCCTAAGTTTTACTCATCATAACATTATGTTTTGTCATCAACAAAAAGGGAGATTATTAATAGAAATAAAGCGTAAAACGTTTATTAATATTTAGCGATCTCTTTGTGTTTTGTTGATAACAAATATAATGTTATCATAAGTAAAATTATAAGGATACATGTTATTTTTGTAAAGCATCTTCATATAGTCATTTAATACAAATTGTTGTAATGATTCATTTGTTGTAACAGTTTATTAGGATGGGTAAAAACCATAACCTATGACCCATACCCATGGAGCATATCCATAACCAATGGAGTTAACCCATACCCATTGTCTAGATGCATTGCATCTATTAGATACATTGTATCTATTTAGATACCCATGGTCCATAATCTAGGACCCATGACCCATAACCCAAAAACCCATGGGCAAACAAGAGCGTCTCACGGATCCCTCAAGCAAAGGATCCGTTGGATCCGTGCAACAGTGGCAAGAATTTGCCTATAAGTAGAGAGCTATTTCTTCATTTTTACTCACCCCTCTTCCTACAAACTTTCTCATATATTCTTACACTCTTCTAACAAAAGATCACTTGATCTAGAGAGTAATTCTTCTTTCTTTTATTGTGATTCTCATATAGATCCTTCTCTAAGGCGAGATCATGAGCATTCTACAAGTCATCCAAGCAAAGGGTCCTTGATTGATTTGTTCCACCGCAAGATTTCTGTAGCGAAGATCTTGTATTTCATATTTCACATATTTGTTGTGTTATAGTAGTGTTGGTTTGGTCCTCCGTGTTACGGAATCGGTATTTAGCTTTGTACCGGAAAAAGCGTAAGCAACGTTGTGAAGGCTTCTCCGCCAAGTTGAAGGAGTTTGTTGACATAGTGCTTGAACTCTCGAGTAGGTGACTTGGGGAGTGGAGTAGGGCAAGGAAGGTGTCCTTGTAGCCGAACCACTATAAATCGGTTGTGTCATTTCTATCCTTTACCTTACTTTCTTTCTTTACTTGCATTACTCTTAGATTTATACTTTCTCTTCATCCATACGATTTCACCTAACGTCGAATCTAAAGTTTTGAAACTAACTTAAAATCGGTAAAACTATTCAACCCCTTCTAGTTTTCCACATAAGTGATTCCTAATATCATTATTGGTCGTAACTACTTATTTCATAAGTGTTGTTAACTAAAAAGGAAATTTATTTTTCATTTTAGAAGTTGGTGTGTCATTGTATAAAGTGGGTTTGAAAATAGAATACAAAAATCTTATCATCTTTTGAGCTTAATGTTATTCGACGTACTTTTTTTATCGTATTTTGAGTTCTAAATCTTATTAATGTTCGATCTTATATCCGAATTCATGTTTTCGACCTTCCATTGATGTTGTTATTTTGAGAATTATGTGCATCCCGCAACCAAAGTTTCAAAACACATATTTGCTGCAAAGACATGTGAATACTTTTTATACTAATAGTTTCTTTTAACTAAATTAATATAGCTGCTAGTAGATATTGTTAAATAATTTTGGCATGAGACGCATCATTTTAGGTCTTTTTGTTTCTCCTTTGGATGCCATACATTGGTGGTTTAGAGATTCATTTAGCAATTTGATTGCCATTAATTGTAGAGATTCATTTAGAAAATTGATTGCCATTGATTGGTTAACATATGGTCTGCTACAAGTTGTGATTTATTTTGCGTTGATGGTTTTTCAAATTTTATATTTTAGTTTGTGTGCTATTATTGGATTTATGGACGTATGTTTATGTTTGTTTGGGCTTTCTGATATCTTTTAGTGTCTGATATGTGCTCACAAGTAATGATTTTCTACCCTTTCTATAATCTATGATTGGAAGTGCATCATGATATCCTTAAAGTTTGGTATGTAGTCATAAGTACTAATCTTATACGTTGTATATAAGTTGTGGTCATAACTGCTGATTTCATAATTGGTACACATTATTTTTGTACCATGCGAAGTAAGTGCTTCTTGATATCATGTAAAGTCTTATACGTGGTCATAAGTGTGGTTTTTATACGTGTGTACATTGTAGTAATAATCGATGATTTAACAAATCATGTTTAGGGATGGCAACGGGGCGGGGAATGTCCGGGATTGTATTTCCCATCCCCATCCCCATTTTCAATCTCCATCTCCATCCCCATCCCCATCGGGGAATTGCTTTACATCCCCATCCCCGTCCCCAATGGGGATCGGGATCCCTCAGGATTTTTCACCCTTATGAAATAACATAAAAATTTCACAAACTCGCCAAAAATATAAATAATTTTGACTCATAAAGTGTCTCAACAAGTGTACCTACATTGCACATAGTTGGATTAATTACAATTTCAATACAACTTTAAACACATTAAGCATTGTAACATCACATATAATATAAAAAAATGTATCATATGTGTGTATTCGGACAAGATAGTTAAGTAATATGTAATTGGTGTTTATACTTCTAATTCTAAAGGTGCTTGATTCTATAAATATCACATATGCATAAAATATACATGTCGATACTCATAAACATATATACATATACATATACAAGTTAATCGAGTATGGATATAAAATAAAAATTCTAAATACTTATACACTAGAAAGATCGTGTTGGGTCGGGGCGGGTTCGGGATTTATGTTATCCCATACCCGTCCCATCCCGATTTATATTCGGGATTCCCATCTCGTCCCCATCCCCGTCAACTCGGGATTCCTCGATCAATCGAGTTTGGGGATCGGTGCGGATTTTTTGCCATAATAAGTCATGTTAATTAAAAGGAGGCGATCTTTCATTTTAGAAAGCGATGTGTTTACAATTGCTTTTTATTTGGGGAGTATGTGTCATTGTATAAAGCGGGTTTGATTAGACAAATATACAAACCTTATCATCTTTTGCTTTGGATGCCCTTCAACGTAGCAATGCGATCCACTTTAGAGTTTCAAAGCTCTTTAAGGACACATTCTTATATTTGAGTTCATTTTCTGATTACCATTGTTTTTGTTATCTTAGGAACTATGTGTACGATTTAACCCAAGCATTTTCACCATGCGTACTAGCTGCAACACATGTACATATTTATCTTTATCACTAATGCTTTGTGGTATCAAACATTTGTTTAGCGTAATACAAATTTTCAAGCACTTTAGAATCGATTTTGTAAATCTAATTTAGACATTTGTTATTTACTGTGTTGATTTTGTCCTTTGTTGGTCTTAAAATTGGCACGACCAAAATTGTACGCCATAAAATGCAATTGTGCTTGGTACCCAATCTATTATCTAAGTTGAGCCACAAATAATTTTTGTACAAATATTAATAGGACTACGATATGCATCCTATTAGATTCGGTTTATAGGATACTTATATGGTTTGGTCGTATAACTGAAGAATTTTAATAGGACACTTAGTATGCGGTCGTATTAAATAAGTTTTATGGGACACTTATTTTCTTAGCTCTTTATAAGACAAACTTGATATGACACTTGATACTTTAGTCTTACTATCATAATTTTTATCGAACACTAGTTCATTGGTGCCTTATCGTTTAAATGTATATGTGCATTATCGCACTCATACAATGCTCAAAATTATTTAGTAAATGAAAACTAAAATGTATAGGGGTTAACTAAGGTATTCTTGTGACCACGTCTGACTCATTTAACGAGCACCCCCAAATATATACCTAATGAGAGTATAATTTGGATGATAAACGAAAGGTAATAAACTTTAACCAAACCCTTGAGTGGATCATTAGTAGGCTTTCTTATTGAGTGTGCAACGAAAATGACAAGTACATGATTTAATAATTAGGATTGTGATGGATACCAACATGGAATTGGCTTTCTTCATGTTTGTTCACTTAAGTTAAGTCACACAAATATACATGTACTAATACTTAAACTGACATAATTTCTTGTTTATTCGTGAAGAAAAAATGAGGTAGTTCATGCTCATTCATTACGACACTAAACGAACGGTCATAAATTAACTTACAGTAACAAGCATAATATAATACAAATGTATATAACCTTTATTTTGCGCGTGTTCATTTCATTCAATATACTATTTTGCTAAACGCACATAACAAAAAGAGGATTTTCGATATAGGCAAATAAATGAACATAAATTAATTTATAATTAGACATTTACAAATATAAATGAACGAGCAAGAATTTTGTTCATATACTATTTTTCTTATAAATCTATGTATTACCTTTATATGTTTTTTTTATAAATTTGTATATTAATTCATTCAAATGAAATACATAGTATAAAATACTTGATTATAAAAATTAAGCTTTATTTTTCATATAAACTTAAATGTAATTTTATTTCCTCCTCTTTTGCCCCAAAATTTTAATCTATCCGCCTTTTTGTTTTTTTCCCAAATTAAAACTATTTTACTTCATCACATCAGTTTCTAATATTCTAATCAGTAAACTTCTTATCCAATTCTTCTTTATGCATGTTCTTTCTAGGTACTAAATTATTGTTTACATCACATTTTGTGAAATTATTTGGATCAATAAGTCCATATAAGTGTCCTACAAAGTGTGGTATGTGGTCATAAGTGTGGATTTTATACGTTGTGTACAGATTGTAGCAGTAACTGATGATTTAACAAGTCATGTTAATTAAAAACTGATCTTTCATTTAAGAATCTGATGTGTTTACAATAACTTTTTTTATATGGGGAGTATGTGTCATTGCATAAAGTGGGTTTGATTAGACAAATATACAAACCTTATCATCTTTCGCACTTGATGCCCTTCAACGTAGCTTTGTGATCCACTTTAGAGTTTTAGAGCTCTTTAAGGATACATTCTTATATCTGAGTACATTTTTGCAGCTTACCATTGTTTTTGTTATCTTAGGAACTCTGTGTACGACGAACCCAAATGTTTTCACCATGCGTACTAGCTGCAACACTTGTACATATTTATCTTTATCACTAATGCTTTGTGGTATCAAATGTTCGTTTAACATAATAAAATTTTTGCGCACTTTAGAATATGAGTTTGTAAATCTAATTTAGACGTTTTTTGTTTGCCTATGTTGATTTTGTCCTTCTGTTGGTCTTAAATTTGGCACGACAAAAATTCTACGCCATAAAATGCAATGTGCTTTGTACCCAATCTATTATCTAAGTTGAGCCATAAATATTGTTTGTACATTTATTTATAGATTGTTCTCTTTTGTATTTGTGCTATACATGAAGCGTCAACTGGACATACTAATGTTGGGGTGACGAGGATGGAAAAAATCGATATATCTATTATGGTTGGGAGAATGTTTCGTTACAAAATATGCTTTGGTTAATAGGGTGCCTCCTGAATCTAACGGAACCATTATGCATGCTTTGTCGGTTTTATGGGGTTCTCTATGATTTTTGTTGGAGGGTTTCGCTACGAAATACGCCTGATTAATAAGCCACCTCAAAACCCAAGGAACCACCATTCATGCTACACATTTTGGGGGTGAGCGTGTTGTTTTATGGGAAGGAATGTCGTTATGGGTGATGAAGCGCCTCAAATATACCACGAAGATTCGTTGTCCTAACTAAATGAATTTGTTGAGGTATGCTATTTTGTTATCTTTATGGAAAATTTATATTTACATTTGGAAATTATAAATATAAATAAGAGTTGATATCAAAACAATGATGTTTTATGAATTATGTTATGTGTTAAATAAGTGAGAGCAATTATGAATTCATTATTTTAATTATTATCTAACCATGTAGGAAACCCAATTATGACAGGTTCATGCAAAAATTGGATTTGCTCTGAAAAGAGAGGAATATTTTGGAATGGCTTCTCTTTGTTTTTTGTCCCGCTCTACCAACACTACAAGAAAAGGGGATTTTTAGGACCTTTTCCCGCGACGCTTTTTTAAGTAGTGTCCTAAAAACAAATTTAATATGACGAGCTAGTTTATGAGTCCTATTATCATGGAACGTGATAGGACATTTCATGTATTGGTCTTATTAGATGAGTTTTATTGGACACTTACTCATTTGAGTATGATGTTACATAATACGACACTTGCTATTTTGGTCCTATTATCTTAAGTTTTATAAGACTCTAAGCCGTAGAGGTCATATTAGATTCAATATTATAGGACACTTATATTGTTTGGTCGTATAATGAAGAATTTTAATAGGACACTTAGTATATAGGTCGTATTAAATAAGTTTTATGGGACAATTATTTGCTTATGTTTTATTATGAGAGAAACTTGATATCACACTTGATATTTTTGACTTATTATTAAAATTTTTATCGAACACTAGTTCGTTGGTATCTTATCGTTTAAATGTATATGTGCATTATCGTACTCATACAATGCTCAAAAGTATTTAGTATGACACTTGATATTTTAGTCTTATTATCATAATTTTTATCAAACACTAGTTCGTTGGTGTCTTATCGTTTAAATGTATATGTGCATTATCGTACTCATACAATGCTCAAAAGTATTTAGTAGATCAAAACTAAAATGTATAGGGGTTAACTAAGGTATTCTTGTGACTACGTCTGACTCATTTAACAAGCACCCCCAAATATATACCTAATAAGAGTATAATTTGGATGATAAACGAATGGTAATAAACTTTAACCAAACCCTTGAGTGAATAATTAGTTGGCTTTCTTATTGAGTGTCGCAATGAAATGACAAGTACATGATTTAATAACTAAGATTGTGATGGATACCAACATGGAATTGGCTTTCCTCATGTTTGTTCGCTTAAGTTAAGTCACACAAATATACATGTATTAATACTTAAACCGACATAATTTCTTTTTATTCGTGAAGAAAAATGAGGTTGTGCATGCTCATTCATTACGACACTAAACGAGCGGTCATAAATTAACTTACAATAACAAGCATAAAATATTAAAATATATATATATAACTTTGTATTTTATGCGTGTCATTTCATTAAATATACTATTTCGCTAAACGAACATAACAAAATGAGAGGATTTTCGATATAGGAATATAAATGAACATAAATGAATTTATAATCACATTTACAAACATAAACGAACGAATGGGACTTTCTTTCATATGCTATTTTTCTTAAAAATCTATATATTACCCTTTTATATTTTTTTATAAATTTGTTTATTAATTAATTCAAATGAAATATATAGTATAAAATACTTGATTATAAAACTTAAACTTTATTTTTAATATAAACTTAAAAGTAATTTTATTTCCCTCCATCTTTTTCCCTAAAATTTTAATCTATCCCGCCCTTTGTTTTTTCCCAAATTAAAACTATTTTACTTCCCCACATCAGTTTCTAATATTCTAATCTGTAAACTTCTTATCCAATCCTCTTCCACGCATGTTCTTTCTAGGTACTAATTTTTCTATACATCACGTTTTGTGAAATTATTTGGATTAATAACTCGGTGTAAGATATTAACTTTTATGTTTGTTGGTTTTCATATATTTTTATATAAAAGCATCGGATGAATGGCCCATGTTCTCCATTAGAGTCAAATTTTGATCCATCTAATGTCGCGATGTTGGAACATCTAGCAGAAAAACATGGAGTTGGGAATGTGAAGCCACATTAATATACCAACGTATTCATCCCGACACTTGATATAACTTCAAGTGTAACCAAATTTCACACACTTCCACTCAAATACATAAATCCAAATGTACTTCCAGCATTCTTTGGCTGCTTCCCACCGATCCACGGGTTCAAGTGTAACCGAATATTAGGTTAAGTAGCATTGTGATTTTCAACAAAAAGAGGAAGA
Organism: Chrysanthemum lavandulifolium; assembly: GCA_022545495.1. Taxonomy (NCBI): domain Eukaryota; kingdom Viridiplantae; phylum Streptophyta; class Magnoliopsida; order Asterales; family Asteraceae; genus Chrysanthemum; species Chrysanthemum lavandulifolium. Next base: position 143,593,963 of record CM040246.1, on the reverse strand, counting down.
ATTGGAAATTTATGACTCAATAGAATCAAGTTGTACATGTCACTTGCACTTAAATACTCTAAGTAGTTATTCCGAATTTACCAGAACAAAGAAGATCCTTACTTTCGTCCATAATGACATACCTTTTGGTTCCTTAGATCCTTTAGGGCACGAGCGAGTTTTGATGCAGTGGGTTGCAGTGCACAATTTTTACAACCCTCCTAGGTAGAATATTTCATCGTTGTAATTTATTATAGGTAAGACTCGTGGGATTGATCATTCTCAGGGACTAGTGAGGTAGGTTCAAAGTGTATGACGATTTAATCCTAAAGGTTGAAAGAAGAAGAATTTTGGTATTTTTAGGTTTTATTTGAAAGCAAGTAAAAATTTCGTGGTTTGAGAGAGGTTAGTTATAAAATAATAACTAAATTAAAAATGCAATAAAATTAAATAACAAGTAAAGGAAAAGAGGTGGTGAACTTCTTATAGAATTCCCGTTACTCCCTAGTTAATTTCTCTCTATGTTAATCGAATGTCGCTCACTTGTCTAATGCAATGTGGAGTATTACTTATTACCTATTACGGGTTGGTCAGTCCCATGTCTATAGATAGCGAATTTTGCAAAACCATAAAAGTTTTACAATCCTCCTAGGCAGTGTACCTAATCGTTGTAGTGTAGTATAGGTAGGACATGAGGGATTGATCTTTTTCTAGGGGAATAGTGTTGTGAACGCCGAAGTGTATGTCGAGATAGGTCTAAAGGTGAGGGATGAGTATTTTCATATTTTTAGATTTTTAAGAAAGCAATTTAAAATCTCGGGGTTTGAATAGTGGGTGTTTTAACTACTAACTAGCTTAAACAAAACTAAATTAATTAAAATTAAACTACATGCAAGAAAAATAAATTGGTGGTAACTCTTACGATAGCAAAATGTGTTCACTTAGATTTATTTACTCCCTAGTTATCTGTTATTGATTAGCCGAATTGTCACGTTCTTGTTTTAATTGGAGCATTGTATTCCTTATTATTATTCGTAGGGAGGTGCCAAATGCTGTAACTCTATGAATGTATAAGTCTTCCCTGAGAAGCTTAAAGTCTATTAAGTATTCTAGGATCTACAAGCCGCAATTCACGCAATAAATACAATGAGAAAAACCACTAGTGCACTCTAGGGTTGCGTTTAATAAGATGGACAAGCTAGTTACATATAAGAATTAAGCTAGTTTTCTTACCCAACGTGAGGCAACCAATTAAACAAGAGACGATGATCAATAATTAATAACTAGGTTTCACTATATCTAATCAAACAATAATAAATCTAGCCTAGTATGTTAAAGTGAAGAAAAGAAAAGCATATAATTAAAAAACACATAGACATATTGAATGATTAAGAGGGATTACTTAACTTCAATTAAACTCTAGCCAAAGTGGCTAAAAAACCTTCCCAAAAGCTGTGAAATTCGTTCCCTCTCCAAAGTGTTACACATAAATAATGAAAAACATGAGAAAATATATATAGTATTACAAATGTAATGGCGTCACTTTATGACGGTGACGCCGTCAGCTCACCGCCATTAGGGTTTCGTCCTTTGCAAGTTAATGTTGTGACACTGTCGCCTTGAGTCTCTGACGCCGCTGGAAGTGTCTTGACGCTGTCGCTTATTAAAAGATATGAGTTGTCATGTATAAGTTTTACTCTAAATTATGGTCTTCAAATACAAGTAACGCCGTTAGGTGTTAAAGTCTTCAAAAGTTCTGAGCCATCGCATATAAAATATGGGCTGAATCTTCATGGTAAATAATAAGTGACGGCGTCACCTTATATTTGTGACGCCGTCTGGAGTCTGGGGCCTTTTCCAGATATATTCTTGACTTGGTCGTTTTCTTCACTTTCTCGTCCGTTTTAGCCCAAAATACGCCGGTTTTATCTTTTGTTTCCCAAGTACCTAAAATGTGAAACGGAACAATTTAGAATAATAATTGATCACAAATATCGATTTTAGAGCTTAAATGACCCCTAAAATGCACATTTTAAATTCTTATCAAATATCATACACGTGCGATTTGCTTGTCCTCAAGCAAATGTGCTTTTATCCAATCAATTTACAAGTTAAGAGGCATTTATCATTGGTTTAAAATAGTTTACAACATCCACAAGCTCTACAATAGTCAAAACAATCACGAAACTTATATACTAGCACCTCACATAAGATGTTTGGATTCTCATATCTCTCGGGTGTGTAAGTTGTATAACATGCATGGAACCGGGAAAATATAACTCTCTCTACCTGTCATAGCACATAGATTACCATAGGCTTAATAATAGATCAAACCTCCACCGCTTTGGCGTAAGCACCTGCGATAGACTATCAAATAGGGCTTTTAAATGGTTGTAACATTAGGTGTAAGGGTATGGAAAACACGGTTTGGTTGGATATAGAGAATTTTAGTGGTGGCAAGTCAATCATCTAAGTTAATCACATGTAAAACATGGTATTGCTAAGCCAAGACTCGACTCACTAACTTCTAACTCTTTTTGTATTTTTTTCTTTCTTGACTTAAACAAAGCAAAAGATAAAGGATAGAGGCGGGATGATATTCCATATATTTTCTTTCTTTCTTTTCTATTTTTTTTTCCTTTTTCTTTTTTTTCATCTTTTCAATTTTTTTTCATACACTCTTGCCCTACCATCCGCAAAATAATACATAATAACTAAGGGATTTATAGTTGCATCCCTACATTTGAACTTAAAATTTATAAAAACTAACTAATGACCTGAATTGCAAGGATCAAAACACGTGAAGTACTTAATTACATAGATAAGGGAATTTGAATTTAACGTTCTTTCCCGTTACTCCATAAAATTCTACTTAACCCATGAGTCCTAATCATCCCAAAACTGTGTATACACGATATGAATCGACTTAGCAACCATGTAATCAACTAGAAAATTGAACTAAGGGTTTAAACAAAATATAATAATGCACTAAAAATGGGTACATACAATGAAGGCTAAGACGATTTGGGTGTACATTTGGGTCGATTATAAACAATTCTCTTCATTAATATTTTGAAATCCACCAAAATATTACGAGAACCGTGAAAAGGATAGGCTCTAAGGGGTTGACTAGGGGTATCTTGTACTAAAATTGAGTACATAGCAAGGGCGTGGGGTAATTACTTGACCAGTGTAGCCAATGTAATTATAATGAACATGTTTAAAACAAGGGTTATCCTAATGCCTCTTATTATTTAGTTAAACCTAACTACACGAATGTAGTCCCACTAGCAATCTCGTATGCATTACAAAACAAGTTCTAGAATCTATATACTACAGGTACACTCATAAGCATTAAAATTGAATGCTTTTATCCTATATATTGAAAGGCGAACCTCAAATTTTTGGGATGGAATTTGAGTGGTGATGCGCGTACAGAGCGCGTTCGGGGTCAAAGGAACCTCCTTTTCGTCGAGCAAGTTTTTCAACACCCTAGGCAGTGAACCTAATCGTTGTAGTGTAGTATTGGGTAAGCCTCGGGGATTGATATCGTTCTCTAGGGGAATAGGAATGCTAATGAGAAGTGTACTACGCTAAGGTTGAGGTTGAGGAAGATTCTTTTTTATCTTTTTATATTTTTTAGAAAGCTAAGGGTAAAATCTCGGGGCTTGGATTTGGGGGTGGTACTTCTACCAATTACTCTACTATTCTATTTATCTAATTCTATGGGTAGTCTTATGTCTATTGATGTGTGATCGTATGATGATTAAAAATGTGTTTACCTAGATGCTATTACTCCCTAGTTATCTTTTATTGTAGGTTTAATTGTCACGTCCTTATTCTTAACGCGTTGTGTTTCCTAAAGTCGTAGGGTGTGCCTATGCCCTAACTCTTTGAAGTCACCCTTGAGTGTAGTACACGAAATCCACTAAGTCATCCATAAACTATCAAGATTCATCAAGCATTAAACACAACGATAGCCTAGTTGCACTCTTAAGCCAATTACAATTAAGATAAGAGACAACCTAACAATAATTAACAACTAGGTTTCATAGATCTAAGCAAACACACAAGAAATTTAGCCGGACATGTTAAACAAGCAAGCATACACACATTCAATGGAAGACATAATGAAATCAATGAAGTAAAACACATATCTTGATGCGTAAATAGGGTTTGGGACCCTAAGATACTGTCCAAGTCCGTTTACAAATGTTTAGGGTTTTTACTCGAAAAGCCTACCTCCTAAAATACTAAAAATTCGATTTCTATATATAATTTTACACTTGCGACGGCGTCGCCTTATAGGTGGGACGCCGTCAGATCGCCGTCATTAGGGTTTTCGTCTTGGCCAAGTTATCGTTGGGACGGCGTCACCTTGTAGTTGTGACGCCGCCGGGCTTCAGTAGGGACGTCGTCTGATTCTAGATCTGGGCCATCTGAGATGAAAAGTCTTAGTGACGCCCTTCCTCTTCAAAGCCTGACGCCCTCAGGTGTATTTTAGCGAAAAGTCTATTGAGTCTTCATGTGTATTTTAATTAAATCCATAGAGAGGGACGGCGTAGCCCTTTAGTTGGGACGCCGTCGACTTCAACTTCAAAGACTTGAGTGTTTTCGATCTTGACTTAGCCATTTTCTTCATATATTCACTCATTTTCATCCAAATAAGCATCATTCCAAGCATTTTGCTTCCAAGAGACCTAAAAGTGAAAAGAGCGAAATTAAGCGAGAACGGATATAAAAGTGGGCGATTAAGGGCTTAAATGACCCTTAAAAGTGTACATTTCAAATCCTTATCAAGTGGTAAGGGTTTTGTGCTAGCTAATTAATTCCTATCCATGAGACGCTTTATTAAGACTAAGATTTTACTCGTAAATGTCATAAAAAAATTAAATTTGGTGCTAAAAGTACCCTAACAAGTATTTCTTTCGATTTATTACACAATTACTAGAAAACAAAATAAATATCAAGTGAGTGATTAGTTTCTAAGGTTTCCCTTTTTCCCCCTCTACACTTAAATTGAACATTGTCCCCAATGTTCTTACAAAGTACCAAAGTTATGATAAAGGGAAAAGTAAAAGAGATGAAAGAAACTAATACTCCTCTGATTTGCTCGGCATGGACGATAGAAATATGGTTAAATCCTCCTCCAAGAAGATTAGATCAATGATATGTTTCTCTTCCAATATGTACTTAAAGCTTCTTGTCCAATATAACGTGTAAATTTCTAAGAAAACAAACACGAAACCTCGCATAAAATCGGCGGTAACACAATATATAATAAAAACTATCCTAGAAAGCAAATAAGATATAATCTTGCAAAATAAATGTTTGAGAATCACTGAATTTTAAAACTTATGGCAATTTTCAAAATTAAGTTTCAATGAGAAAAACAAAAATCGAAAAATTGTTGCTCTGGTCCACGACGTCAAATTCAACAACGACGTCGGGAATGACCTAACATAATTCTTAAGTTTCATTTGTTGGAAAATTTCGGAAAAATTTGTATTTCAAAACCCTGCAATTTCTCGCAAAACATTCATTGTGACGCGATACAAGCATCGACTAAAAAATACACAAACATAATAAAATATATGTTCATAATCTATTGTAGAGTTTTCATGTTCGATTTTTGTTCTATTAAACAAATGTGAATTTTCATACACTTATCTTTTTGTAAAATACATTTAGAGGTGATTAAGGCGAGGTTAAAAAAAATAAAGCATTTTCACAAATTTATTCGAACATGAAAATTAAACAATAAGGATGAAACATATATATGACACAAACAAATATAAATTAAAAACAAACAAGCAAACAATTAAAAACATGGGTTGCCTCCCGAGAAGCGCTTTGCTTTATTTACAAGTCTTGTAGCTAGAATCAAAGTCATAACGTACTAGCCTATGTGAGTAAGCTCCTCATCGAGGATATCTTTTGGATCAAATTAGTACGTTTCGTTCGGTATGACTTTTCAAACTTCTATCCAACGGGATCATATATTGTCATTTTTATGTGCCATGATTCATCTCCTTATTTTGGTGGCTTGTCCCAAATCTATTTCTTCTTTGAACTCTCCTTCTTCCACCTATTCATCCCTAAGTTAATTGGCAAGGCTCCTAGAAATTCAATCATCTTTCTAAATACTAAAGGGTCCTCAAATGGGTCCATCTCGGTGTCCCTAGCCAATTGTTGTTGTATAGAGTATATTTTATTTATAAATTATTCTTCTAAATAGAATGGTGTTGAGGTCCTATAAAATCTCCATTAATCTAAGGTCCATATCTCGATGGTTTCCTATCCAAAGCTATCCCATAAGGTGTTTGTTCCTCATCATTGTCATAAGCATTCTTCTTGACATCATAGATCTACCTAGTGTATCCCTCTCCTACCGTTATTTTGGACATCTTACAATCAATTATAGCACTAGCGGTAGCTAGAAATCCTCTTCCAGCTAACAATAGGCATGTAGGGTCACTAACCATATCAAGGAGATGGAAATCCGTCAAAATAGTTAAATTCCTATATGCACTATCATGACCTTTAGTATCCCTAACGATATGCTCAAATTTCATCCGCTAAACCAATTATTTCTTTCATTTATTCTAATTTCCCTAAGTTGAGACTTTTATAAAGGGGTAACGGGAGTAAGTTAATGCTTGATCCTAAGTCGGCTAATTTATCAAAAGCTTTGGAACCTCAAATGCTACAAGGTAGAACGAATAAGCCCGGATCATTTAACTTTTTGGGTAACTTGTTTTGAACAAAATCGGATCCATTTTTACCCAACTTAAATCTTTTCTCATATTTATCCACTAAAGCATTATAGTAAGATGCATGAGTTAAGACATCAAGAACCGGTCGTTCAATGTAGAGATCTTTGAATTCATCATCTAAAGTTAATTTAGCTTCTTGATTGGTTGGTTTTTCAAGAGTTTAATTGACCGATACTTTGTTTGGTGTATTTTATGTGTGTCTTTGGTCTTTTGAAATACTTTTAGTTTGCTTGAAACATGTATTGATTGTATTAACCGAGTGAAATTGACGTGAAGGGCATGGATATGCACGTTCTTTTTAGGGCAAGAACAAGGAGGCGAAACCGATGAAATAGAATTAATGCTTAGTTTCGGGTTCTTAACGGTGTCACTGGGAGTGCTCCCATTACTCGATCATTGAGAACCTTTGAAAGAGTATCAATTTTATTTGTCACATCGCTTTGTTGTTGTTTAAAATGGCATCAAATTTTGACAAACGAGCTTGAGATGACTTAAATTGAATACCAATCCTTCAAGACTATTTGAATTGTTGGAAATAGAAGGATTATTAAAGGGACGATTCGAGGAAGAACCGTTTGGTTGAAAACGATTAGGTGGATTTGAGAAATTGTTTTGAGAGGAATTTTAAGTTTGTTTCCACCTAAAGTTTGGGTGATTTTTCCAAGAGTGGTTATATGAATCACCTAGATTGTTTGGCTCGGGTTTGAAAGTAAACCACTTATCTCTCGCCCGTCGATGCAAAGATGCATAGTTCGCAAAAGCTTGTTTGGGAGTTTCATGCAATCACGGGTGTCATGAGGACTACTACACAATTCAAATGAAAAATTGATTTTGTTCACTTGACGTGAAAGAGTAGGAGCTTCGTAGGAACTCATCAAGAATTTAACTTGATCTTCACTTTTAATGATCCTACGATTGGGAATGCTTGAGACATTAGAAGTCAAGGATATTGCCTTGACGATTTTTCTCAATTCGCGAGGGTCATTGATCAGTGCTAAACAGTCAAGTCTAAAAGACTAAAGACTGCTCAAACACTAATGCAATTAAGATCAGAGGAGGATAGGGTCTCCCAGGGTCGTTATGTCCCAATGAGCTATGCAATGGATCAATCAACGTCTCAGTGATCGAGAAATTTGAGCGAAAAGGAATTTGAGATTATTATGACTACGAAATATCAAACAAACTAAAAGCGCCTTAAATGCAAATTAAAGAAAATTAAAAGATAAAACCTATTAAATAAACGCTATCACTATAATTAAAGTGATGAGCGTTTAAAACCTAAAACGACGTTTAAATTAAAATCTACTGACGTACAAAATAAAAAGTGAAACTAAATCAATATTAACCCTAAAAATATGAAAATGATGTTTTACAATCCTAATGATAAAAGAAAATTTATAGAAAAATAAAATTATTTTTAAAACTAATTATCTAATTAAAAACTATTTTAACTATTAATTAATTACCTAAAATAATAGAAAATAGGAAATTAGGCTAGAAAATAAGATTAACACTTGGAAAAGTCTAAAATATCAAAATAGACTTTTCAAAACTATTTTGTATTTTTGTGACTATTTTCTATTTTCTAGGATTTTTAAACTATTAAAAACTAATTAAATCACTAAAAATTACCAAATGAACTATGAAAAATATGGAAAATTACTTTTTTCACTTTTTATATTTATATAAGCCTAAGAAAAATGAAAACTTATTTTTTTGAACCTTTTTCTAATTTTTTGTATTAAATGCTATTTAAAAAGTGCTAAAAACTAATAAAAATTAAGAAAAATAGCAAAACAGCTTATAAAAATCTGAAAATTTTAGGGAAAGTCTAAAATAATATTAAGAAGCTATGAAAAATAAGAAATTAGTAGCTTATGTGTGAAATATAAAAGTTATAGTGTAGCGCTAATGAAATAAGCTACTAAAATAAGCAAATAAGCTAAATAGGCAACCAAACGTGTGATGAAGCTAAAGTAGGCTAAAATAAGCTAAAAGCAACTAATGAAACCTAATCCTAACAAGCTACAAGCTCGAACAAAAATCTATACCAAGCGCTTATTCTAAACAAAAGCGTTGAAACACCACTTACTTTTAAGCTTATACACCGACTTATCCAATAAGCAAAACCAAAACCACTTATGCGGTCCTATAGACCACACGGCTAGCTACAATTGTGCCAAAATCAAACCATGGAAAGCTCTTATGAGCTCTGCACTATCGCACTTTACGAGAAACTCGACTTGATTGTGATCGGTGGAGCGAGGCCGAGATCCAAAGTACAAGCCTTTTTGGAGCTTAAAGAAAATTTGCAAAAATCAATAAAAATGGGGATAAGTTAGAAGACCGGTTGAAGTTTATGAAACTTCAAATTTCATGAATAAGACCCAAAATGAATACTAGAAAAATCCTTCCATTTGGCTCAAAATAGCATTTTACATTTTTGACTTTTGAAATGAAAATGGAACTTTGACTTTGATGAGCTTTGCAATCAATTATTGGATGATCTTGTTGTATTATGATGGAATGAAGCTAATACAACCTTTATCTATGTTTTCTAAGCACAATTCAAGATTTGGATTTGCAAAAATCTCAACGATTAAGCTGTTGAGATTGATTAAGTTGTATTTTTGACTTTTTCAAGTACTAAACATAAAATTAAGACAGATAAGGTCTCAAATGAGTCTAACAAGCATGAACAAACAAAAGTTAATCACTGCAAATAACTAAATGACAGTTAAACCTTTTGAACCAAACACCCTTGTTTGTGAGTGTTGTGAGCTCAAACTACTCCAAACTTTAAACAAGCTTGCAAATATTATCAAACTAACTTACTATAACTTAATCACTCTTGTTTGACGAGGTTTTAACAAGTTTACACTTACAAATCTGATTATACAAAAAAACTTAAATTTGACTTACAAATAGTCCAATAGCCACAATGGCTTGAATCCATGAACCATGAACCTCAACCTATTTAATATCAACCCATTAGCTCAGAAATAACCCAACTCCAATACTGCATCACCCATTTACCATGTCCATGCCATTTATGCCCCTGTTTGACTTTCTTTGACCAATCTCCAAATATGCCTAAAACTTGAGTTTAAGCTTGTAAAAAGCTATGCTAAGCTTATTTAAGCTCAATGTAACTGAGAAACAAGTGATATGAAGCTTTTGAGTGTGATTTGGAAATGGAAAATTTCAACAGTGGACAGTTAGAATCAAATGAAAACATAAACTGAAATTGGTGCTTAAATTTAATTGCAATACACTTGAAAACATAAGTTTGATACAATTTAACAAAATGATACAAGTTTAACTTTGAAATAACACTTTTGCATAAAAAGCGACATAAGAAAAAATGTAAAACTAGAAGACACTCTCTTGCTTCCTTTTTGCTTCTTTTATAATCAAAACTCTTTGTCTCTCTCTTACGAATAGTTCCCATCTCAATTCATGGCCATTGGATGCCAAGAATTCATCTTGGCCGTTTAAGCGATTTTGGCGCCAAAATCCTTTTAACGATTGGAGAGGTTTGAGTGAAATGGGGAGAGGCATTTAATGCTTTGGAGTTTGGTGGAGGAGGGAACAAGGAGTGGTTTGGGTGAGCTAGGTGGTTGAGATGGTGGGTGGGGATGGTGGGCGCGACAATGGCGGAAAGTGGGAAGGGATGGAGTGTTGTTGGTTTGGTGGTCTTTGACGAGATATTATAAAGGAGGGTCCAAATTGCATTTTGAGGGGTCAAAAGGTGTGAAAGGGTCATAATGGGTTTAAAGGGTTTTAATAACCAAGGACCTTTCATGTAATTTCGAATTTGAGGACCTAAAGCGCCAATCTTGCAAAGTTGCTTCAAGGGACCATAATTGACAATCTCAATAAGTATAAGGACCAATGTTGCCATTTTGCAATTTTAAGGGGCCATTTACGCCAATTTTGAAACTTGAAGGACTATTTTGTAATTTCTCAAACTTTTGATATTTTTCACCAAAGGAATAAATTTGACAACTTTTGATTTTAAAAGGACCTTTGGTGACTTTACTTTTGAAATTATGGCTCGGGGACTATTTTTGACAATTTATGAAACTTGGGGATGAAAGCGCAATTTTGCAAATTTGATATGTTTTTCATCGATTTTGATATTTTGCATTTGAAACACATAAAACACGATTTGTGACATTTTGATCATTTTGATGTGTTTCGAGTGTTTTCGGATGAATTTGCGGTTTATTTTGTACAAAATGATGAGTATTTACACACTCATCAATCCCCACATTGAGATATTGCTAGTCCTAGTAATGATTTGAGAAAATGTAATGGATTTTAAACTCTTTACCAAAAGCCATTACATCCGGAGTAGCCAAATGTTTCGATTCAAGTAAGAACCATGGTACACCGATAACCATGTGATTTTGAGCAAACCACCGACTTTCAACGGTTTGATTTTGTCTTTACGAAGCCGTACCATACGGACTAGCCAACTCTTAGATAAATTATCAAATTATCTTTGGTGGTGATTACCAATTATGGTTTTCCATCGCCTTTACCACAAGCCATAATCTTGCGGGCTGCCAACTCTTCACTTTTTAGGATATGGTGAGTTGAAAACCATACAATTTTGGGCAAATTGCAAGCCATATAAGCGGTTTGAGAAATCTTTACCAAGAGCCGTTTGCTCTGGATTAGCCAATCCTTTTGTCTTCTGAGACATGGCGGATGATAACCGGATGAGAAAGTGTAGAACACTTACTCCAAAAAAAAATTTTGGCCAAAAGCGGGAATTGGGTAGATAATATATGAAATTCGTGAGAATTCCCCATACTTAGAAATGAATATTGCCCTCAATATTCAAAGTACAGCGGTTATGCGAAACAAAGAACGTGAAAGGAAATACTAAGGCCATTATTTAGAAAGAAGAATTTTTTTTTTTTTTTTTTTTTTGAAACATGTGGCAACCCCCACACTAGGGTGGTAGAAAGAGGTGAGAAGACGAAATATGGGTGAAAACCCATATGGCATCTCTTGTTTTTGATTACCGAGTCGCTAGCTTGACTCGATCCCGCATTCATTGGTTCATGGGAAAGTTTGTAAGTCCGGGACAACCATGGATGGAATGTCCTCTCCAAAATAGTGCTTCACTCGATGACCATTCACTTTGAAATTAGGACCATCGGGTTGAGATAACTCAATGGTACCATAAGGATAAACCTTAGCAATGGTAAATGGACCGGACCAACGGGACTTGAGCTTTCAGAAAATCTTCAATCTTGAATTGAAAAGAAGGACTTTATCACCAACGTTGAAAGCGCGGTTTTGATTTTGAGTCATGAATCTTCTTTGTCTTTTGTTTGTAGATCAAAGAGTTTTCGTAAGCTTGATCACGGAGTTCATTTAATTCATTCATTTGAACTTTCCGATGATCACCATTGTCTGAATATCAAAGTTAGCATGCTTGAGGCCCGGTATGCCTTGTGCTCGAGCTCAATTGGAAGATGACATGCCTTCCGTACACCGGCTTGTATGGAGTGCACCGATGGGTGTTTTGTAGTTTCACGGAAGGCCCAGTGCGTCATCTAGCTTATCCGACCAAGAGGCACGGTTTTCACCAACCGTCCTCTCCAAGATTCTTTAATCCCGGTTAGAAACTTCCACTTGCCCACTTGTTTGTGGGTGGTGCGCGATGAAGTGCGGTGAGTTACACCATACTTTTGCATGACTCTTGAAAATTGGTCATTGCAGAATCGTACCACGATCACCGATGATGGCTCGTGGAGTTCCAAACCTAGCAAAGAGAGATTTCAAGAATTTCACCACAACTCGGGCATCGTTGGTGGGTAAAGCTTTAGCTTCAACCCATTTTGACAAGTAGTCAACGCCACGAGTATGTACTTATTTCCGTGAGAAGAAGGAAATGGCCCGTAAAGTCAATGCCCCATATGTCAAAATCTCACACACTTGAATGGCGTTTTGCGGCATTTCATTCCTTTGAGATATTCCGTGACGTTGACAAGCGTCGCGAGTTTCAACGAATTCATGGGCATCCTTATAGATCGTGGGCCAATAGAATCCCGAATCAAACACCTTCTTGGCGGTGTAGTTGGGGCTATGATGTCCCCATGGGTCGAATGGCAAGCCTTGAGAATGTCAGCGGCTTCGACCATACACACATCGCCGGATGACTTGATCCGCACAGATTTTAAACAAGTAGGGTCGTCCCGAAATAATGTTTCACATCTTTAAAGAATTTATTTTTACGTTGGGACGACATCCCTTTCTAACAAAGTTACCCGCATGGTAATTTGCAAAGTCAAGAAACCATGGGGTCGAAGAATCTCCACGAAAAGAAACCACATTGAGTGTTTCGAGAGAAAAGTTTCATTGATTTCCTTTTCTCGAACACATTTTGATTAGGGTTCTCTAATCGGGAGAGATGATCGTGACCAGTTCTCGGCTCCTTTTTATCACGAATAATGATATCAAATTCTTGTAGGAGGAGAACCCAACGGAGCAATCTCGACTTTGCATCTTGTTTTGCAAAGAGATATTTGAGTCCGAGTGGTCCGTATACACCACGCATTTGGTCAAGATAAGATATGGCGAAACTTCTCAAGCGCATACACCACCGCTAATAATTCTTTTTCCATAGTGGTGTAATGGGTCGAGCTTGATCATAGTTTTGCTCGCGTAGTGGATTGGTGGAAATGCTTGGTTTCGTTGCCCCAAGACCGCACCGATTGCAAAATCACTTGCATCGCACATAAGCTCGAAGGGTAAATCGATCGGGGCAACTAGAATGGGTGCTTCCGTAGCTTTTTCTTAAGTGTTTCAAAAGCTTGATGCACTCGGGAGAGAAGATGAAAGGAGCATCTTTTTCGAGAAGATGGGTCATAGGCGAGCGATTTTAGAAATCTTGAATAAATCTACGATAAAACCGGCATGACCTAGAAAACTCCTAATACCTTTGTGATAGTGGGATGAGGCGGTTTAGCAATGACATCAACTTTGCTCTATCAACCTCGATCCCATTCTTAGAAATCTTATGGCGAGGACTATGCCTCTTTGACCATAAAGTGGCTCTTCTCCCGGTTTAGACATAGATTGGTGTCTTCACACCTTTAAGCATTTTGTCTAAGTGGGAGAGACAAGTCTGAAATGAGTCCCCAATGACCGAGAAGTCATCCATAAACACCTCCATAGTTTCCCGATCATGTCGTGGAAAATGGCCATCATACAACGTTGGAGCGTGCGGGAGCATTACATAAGCCAAAAGGCATCGTGCGTAGGCAAGCGTCCGTATGGGCGGTGAATGTAGTTTTCTCTTGATCCGGCGGATCAATGGGGATCTGAAAGTAACCCGAGAAACCATCAAGGAAACAATAGTACTCGTTCCTGGTAATCTCTCAAGCATCGGTCCATGAAGGGTAAAGGAAAATGGTCTTTCTGGTGGCTTCGTTTAACTTACGATAGTCAATACACACACGCCATCCGTAACCAATCGAGTTGGAATTAACTCGTTTTCTTCATTCGTGACAACGATAATGCCACCCTTTTAGGAGCGCAATGAATTGGGCTAACCCGAGGACTATCGGAGATCGGGTAAATCGGACCAGGCATCAAGAAGTTTGAGAACCTCTTGTTTGATAACCTCGTGAATCTTAGGATTCACCCTTCTCGACTTTGATTGCTGGCTTGAAGTCATCCTCCATTAAGATTTTGTGGGTACAAAACTCGGGGTTGATACCCTTAATATCGGAGAGTTTCAAGCAATTGCTTGTTTGTGTGACTTCAAGACCTTTATGAGCAGTTTTCTCCTCCTCGGTTAAGTCTTTAGCAATAATGACGGGTAATTTATCATCACCCTCCAAGAATGCATACTCGAGATGAGGAGGTAGGTCCTTAAGTTCAACCTCGGGAAATTCTTGATAGATGATTGCACCGATTTGATTTCCTCAATTGTGATTTCTTTCGGAGGGTGAAGGTAATGGATCTTCATTAAGCAATTGCTCAAGATAAAGAATATCCCCTCCGAATCATAAACACCATCAATTCCGGTGAATTGATTCATCGATAACCGAAATTCATCGATCTCTTCCGGAAGGAAGTCACCTCCCTCAAAGCGGGTGAGAGAGGGAAGAGTCGGAAATGATAGGTTGAGAAGATGTGGTGGAATCGAATTCCCACTCGCGGAATTATGAAGATAACCAAGAAACTCTTGAGTACTCCTCGAAGCAATGTCAATTAAATCGACTCGATTAATTGATTCGATGTCATAATTTGAGGAGTACCTCGAAGTTCGATCGAGGTTAAAGGTATGACTTCGTTACCCACACGCAAAGTGATCTCTTGCTCAAATACATCGATAAGAGCACGCCCGTCCTCAAAAATCCCGCCCTTGACAATGAGGGAACTCGAGGATCGACATCGAAATCAACAACAACGAAGTCGGTGGGAAATGGAACTTTCCTACTTTCACGAATACATCCTCGGCAATGCCGAGAGGACCGAGATAGAGCGATCCGCAAGCTCAAGAGTCATGCGGTAGGAATAAGTTCGGAAGAGCAGTTGCTTCCACATTGAATAAGGCATCAGTTGATGCTTGCACCAAGATCGGCAGGGCAAAGCATTCAATCATCCGGGAAAACACAAGGAAGAAATAATTTTCCGGGATCTCCAAGCTTCTCGGAAGCTTCTTTAACAACGGTGAGCAATTCTCATTCAAAGGAGTCTTAGCCATTTCAAGCGACTTTTCTTTGTTGCTCGGCATGTGTTTGAGTGGATGCAAACTTAGGCATCAACATGATGGCATCCATGAAGCTTATGTCAAAGTGAAGTTCTTGGAAAATTTGAAAGAATTTTTCCATCGATGACTAGCTTTCTCATGAGCTTCGCTCATGTAACCGTGAGGGATAAGGAAGAGAAGATTTGGATTCGATTCTCAGCAGAGCTACGGGAGGTTCAAAACAACTCCTTGATTTGTCTTGGGTTTCGGACCACTTGAGGTTGGACTACAGAAGGTGGGACGTGTCTTGTACCACGTGGGCTTGAATAATGCACTTTGTCCGTTGTTTCCTTGGTAACTTGACTCATTGCCACAGGAGGAGGGGGCATAGGAGTCGTAGGTCCATTGTGTTTTGGAGGTTCGCTTTCTACTACCTTCGGGATAGAAGAAGAAGAAGAAGTAGTAGGAGCAGCGGTCCGTAATAAGAAGCACCACCGGGTTGTGATCGCCTTTGCATCGCCCCTCGGATTAGCGATCGTGTTGCTAGGTAAAGTACACGAGCAGGGTCGATCATTTAAAGACTTCTTGATGTCGAAATTTGGCGACCAACAACCGATTCATTTCCTCTTGGGATTTCATGAATTGTTTCAACAAATCATCGGATGATGGTCGGTTGGAACAATAGCTTGAGTTTGAACAGGAAATTCGGCCTCTATTGTTAGGATTAGGGCTTTGATTTTGAAAATTCCTTGATTGTTTGCATGAAAATACCGAGGTTGAAATTTCCACGACACAGATTTCTATTGTAATTTCCTTGATGTTGGAAATTTTGATTACGATTTTGAAAACCGTTGTTTTGATTGAAATGACCTTGGTTTTGAAAACCTTGGTTTGGTCTATTCGATTCGATTACGGTTTTGGTTTTGATTGAAACCGGAGGTCGAGTAGTGGTTAGGGCGGTGGTTCGGGTCTCTGAGAGCACGATATTGATTGCCTCCTTGATTAGACATCCGCCACGGCATTGGCTTCAAGGGGTTACCATCGGTGGCCATACAGTTATAGTAAGCATGGGGACCACCACGGTAACACGGACTTCCACTTTCTTAACTTCAAGGAGGTGAAGTTTGTGGAAAAGAGACTTTCTTACGGTTGGAAAGAACCAAAGCTTGGATAGCTTCCGTGAGTTTATCAATCTTAGCATCGGTGCTAGGACCGACTCACGGGCGATGAAGAAGAAGGCCCAACACCGACTTGGGAAACAACCGGCTTGCCCGTGCGGTCACGGACTTTAGACTTGTTTTCGATTATCGCTAAAGCTTCTTTGTGAGTTTGCTTAGGAAATTTCCTCCGCGGAGGAATTGAGAGAATCTTGATCGATTGACTCACTCCATTGTAGAAAGTATCGAGTTGCATCAACTCGGAGAAACCGTGGTGAGGACATTTGCGAAGCAATTCCTTGAAATGATCCCACGATTCATGAAGGATTCATCAAACTTCGAGTGAACTTGATGATTTCATTTTAAGACTCGTGGTCTTGGAAGGTGGATAGAATTCATTCACAAATTTCTTCACGGATCTTCCCATGTCTCTATTGATTTAGGGG
Source organism: Chrysanthemum lavandulifolium (assembly GCA_022545495.1). Lineage (NCBI taxonomy): Eukaryota > Viridiplantae > Streptophyta > Magnoliopsida > Asterales > Asteraceae > Chrysanthemum > Chrysanthemum lavandulifolium. The sequence goes on along the minus strand of CM040246.1, from coordinate 143,576,886 downwards.
TTGTTTTCAAGCCAATCCGGCTTGCCCTCGAGAAAGCGGAGCGGAAGAAGCTTGACATCGGAAGGGACATTCTTATACTTGATGGTAGATGCAATCTTGTTAAACCATCTTATATGAGCATGAGGATCATCCGCTCAAAACCGTAGAAGCGATTTGAAGTTACAAGATTGATAACCGGTCTTGAGCTCAAAATTTTCACCACGATGGTGGCGCTGCGATAGCATCTCCATACCCGTCGATGGGTGCTGGAGAAGCTCGCGCATAGGAATTTCATCCGCCATGATAGCGGAAGTGGTGTGAGCAGTCCGGATCTCGGATCCGTGATGGAAGCGAAAGTCTCGAACACGCCTTCTTGGAATCTTGACAAGCTCACGAAATGGGCTTACGGATCTAGAAGAAGCGAGTGCGCATACCTGAAGTTAACTCTAAGGAAACTCGAGTTAAGGAGAGAAATGGAATTATGAAAATCTTTCACATGAGAATTATGAAGGCGTTTTGTAAAAATCGGGGTGAGAAGAATCTTTATGGGTTTACGGTTACGAAGCGTCGATATCACAACAAAATCAATTAACACAAAATCGAGGCAAAACAACGATGAACTTTACCAATAATCCAAGATGAATGGCTTTTTAAAAAGGTACACCAATCACAAGGACACAAAGGCAAGTTTTATATCTTTAGTTCGGGAACTTATTATGGTCGCACCCCAGTTAGGTAGTGCCTTGCCTTGGTTTTCGGTGGTAATCTTTTAAGTTGTTTAATTATTAGAAAGCAGCGATTCTTTTTGTATTTTTATTTTTGATACATATATAGAAACAAAAGAAAATATTTTTGTGTTTTATCGTTTTGGATGTTTTGGGTTTTGGATTTTTAGAAGAAAATATGGATATATATATATAAAGAATGATGATATAAACAATGAGTGAGGATTCAAACAACTAATGCGCTAAAGCGGAGATAAATCGGCCTGACTCCCGTGGCGCCAAAATTTGATCGGTGCTAAGCGATCAAGTCTAAAAGACTAAAAGCGCTCAAACACTAATGCAATTAAGATCGAGGAGGATAGGGTCTCCCGGTCGTTATGTCCCAATGAGCTATGCAATGGATCAATCAACGTCTAGTGATCGAGAAATTTGAGCGAAAAGGGAATTTGAGATTATTATGACTACGAAATATCAAACAAACTAAAAGCCTTAAATGCAAATTAAAGAAAATTAAAAGATAAAACCTATTAAATAAACGCTATCACTATAATTAAAGTGATGAGCGTTTAAAACCTAAAACGACGCGTTTAAATTAAAATCTACGCACACGTATAAAATAAAAAGTGAAACTAAATCAATATTAACCCTAAAAATATGAAAATAATGTTTTACAATCCTAATGATAAAAGAAAATTTATAGAAACAGAAAATTATTTTTAAAACTAATTATCTAATTAAAAACTATTTTTAACTATTAATTAATTACCTAAAATAATAGAAAATAGGAAATTAGGCTAGAAAATAAGATTAACACTTGGAAAAGTCTAAAATATCAAAATAGACTTTTCAAAACTATTTTGTATTTTGTGACTATTTTCTATTTTCTAGGATTTTAAACTATTAAAACTAATTAAATCACTAAAATTACCAAATGAACTATGAAAATATGGAAAATTACTTTTTCACTTTTTATATTTATATAAGCCTAAGAAAATGAAAGCTTATTTTTTGAACCTTTTCTAATTTTTGTATTAAATGCTATTTAAAAGTGCTAAAACTAATAAAAATTAAGAAAAATAGCAAAACAGCTTATAAAAATCTGAAAATTTCAGGGAAAGTCTAAAATAACATTAAGAAGCTATGAAAAATAAGAAATTAGTAGCTTATGTGTGAAATATAAAAGTTATAGTGTAACTGCTAATGAAATAAGCTACTAAAATAAGCAAATAAGCTAAATAGGCAACCAAACAGTGACAGAAGCTAAAGTAGGCTAAAATAAGCTAAAAGCAACTAATGAAACCTAATCCTAACAAGCTACAAGCTCAGAACAAAATCTATACCAACTGCTTATTCTAAACAAAGCGGTGAAACACCACTTCATTTAAGCTTATACACCGACTTATCCAATAAGCAAAACCAAAACCACTTATGCAATCCTATAGACCACACGGCTAGCTACAATTGTGCCAAAAATCAAACCATGGAAAGCTCTTATGAGCTCGTGCACTAATTGCACTTTACGAGAAACTCGACTTGTTGTGATCGGTGGGCAGGGGCGAGATCCAAAGTACAAGCCTTTTGGAGCTTAAAGAAAATTTGCAAAAATCAATAAAATGGGGATAAGTTAGAAGACCGGTTGAAGTTTATGAAACTTCAAATTTCACATAATAAGACCCAAAAATGAATACTAGAAAAATCCTTCCATTTGGCTCAAAATAGCATTTTCTCTTTTTGACTTTTTGAAATGAAAATGGAACTTTGACTTTGATGAGCTTTGCAATCAATTATTGGAGTGATCTTGTTGTATTATGATGGAATGAAGCTAATACAACCTTTATCTATGTTTTCTAAGCACAATTCAAGATTTGGATTTGCAAAAATCTCAACAGTTAACTGTTGAGATTGATTAAGTTGTATTTTTGACTTTTTCAAGTACTAAACATAAAATTAAGACAGATAAGGTCTCAAATGAGTCTAACAAGCATGAACAAACAAAAGTTAATCACTTGCAAATAACTAAATAATGATTAAACCTTTTGAACCAAACACCCTTGTTTGTGGTATTGTGAGCTCAAACTACTCCAAACTTTAAACAAGCTTGCAAATATTATCAAACTAACTTACTATAACTTAATCACTACTGTTTGACCAGGTTTTAACAAGTTTACACTTACAAATACAGATTATACAAAAAAAACTTAAATTTGACTTACAAATAGTCCAATAGCCACAATGGCTTGAATCCATGAACCATGAACCTCTAACCTATTTAATATCAACCCATTAGCTCAGAAATAACCCAACTCCAATACTGCATCACCCATTTACCATGTCCATGCCATTTATGCCCCTGTTTGACTTTCTTTGACCAATCTCCAAATATGCCTAAAACTTGAGTTTAAGCTTGTAAAAAGCTATGCTAAGCTTATTTAAGCTCAATGTAACTGAGAAACAAGTGATATGAAGCTTTTGAGTGTGATTTGGAAATGGAAAATTTCAACAGTGGACAGTTAGAATCAAATGAAAACATAAACTGAAATTGGTGCTTAAATTTAATTGCAATACACTTGAAAACATAAGTTTGATACAATTTAACAAAATGATACAAGTTTAACACTGAAATAACACTTTTGCATAAAAAACGACATAAGAAAAAATGTAAAACTAGCAGACCACTCTCTTGCTTCCTTTTTGCTTCTTTTTATAATCAAAACTCTTTGTCTCTCTCTTCTGAATAGTTCCCATCTCAATTCATGGCCATTGGATGCCAAGAATTCATCTTGGCCGTTAAGCGATTTTGGCGCCAAAAATCCTTTTAACGATTGGAGAGGTTTGAGTGAAATGGGGAGAGGCATTTAATGCTTTGAGTTTGGTGGAGGAGGGGGAACAAGGAGTGGTTTGGGTGAGCTAGGTGGTTGAGATGGTGGGTGGGATGGTGGGCGACATGGGAGGAAATGCGGGAAGGGATGGAGTGTTGGTGGTTTGTTGGCGAGATATTATAAAGGAGGGTCCAAATTGCATTTTGTGAGGGGGGTCAAAAGGTGTGAAAGGGTCATAATGGGTTTAAAGGGTTTTAATAACCAAGGACCTTTCATGTAATTTGAATTTGAGGACCTAAGCGCCAATCTTGCAAAGTTGCTTCAAGGGACCATAATTGACAATCTCAATAAGTATAAGGACCAATGTTGCCATTTTGCAATTTTCAGGGGCCATTTACGCCAATTTTGAAACTTGAAGGACTATTTTGTAATTTCTCAAACTTTTGATATTTTTCACCAAAGGACTAAATTTGACAACTTTTGATTTTAAAAGGACCTTTGGTGACTTTACTTTTGAAATTATGGCTCGGGGACTATTTTGACAATTTATGAAACTTGGGGGATGAAGCGCAATTTTGCAAATTTGATATGTTTTTCATCGATTTTGATAATTTTGCATTTGAAACACATAAAACAACGATTTGTGACATTTTGATCATTTTGATGTGTTTCGAGTGTTTCGGATGAATTTGCAGTTTATTTTGTACAAAAATGATGAGTATTTACACACTCATCACTCATTCCAACTTCGTTTTCAGAGGGCGAGATCCTCTATAATACCCCACGACTCTTAGCATTCTTATCACGAAGCTTACCACCGACCGCATGGTCAATGGTTTGCCTTGTGGAGGGATTGACATGATCATAAAATATTTGGACTTGGAGCCAAAGATCAATGCCATGATAAGGGATGTTTTGAAGTAAGTCCTTGAAACGAGTCCACGCTTCATAAAGAGTTTCACCTTGACGTTGTTGGAACATCAAAATGTCATTCCTTAGCTTAGTAGTTCTCCCTGGTGGGAAAACACTTGAGCGATGAAACGGGAAGTAAGATCATCCCACGTTGAGATAGATCATGAGGGTAGATGCTCAAGCCAATTTCTAGCTTGGTCACATAGAGAGAATTGGAAGAGACGCAATCGTGTTGTCTCCCGAGTGCCATCATCAAGATCAATTGAGTCAACTACTTCAGGGAAATCATTAAGATGTTGGTTAGGATCTTCAAAACAAAGTCCATGGAATGCGCATCCGTTTTGCACCAACCAGATAGTGTCAGATAGCAATGGGTTACATTGGCTCTTTATGGAAGCTCAATGGTGTTTCGGTAGCCTTGGTGGCTTGGTCTAGAGTACTCACCTAGAGTATGAGATCGAGGTAGTATTGGTGGGTCTTGTGGTGGTAGGTTTAGGTGTGGTGGTGGGTCTTGGTTTGGTAGGTCTTGGTGAACGGGTTCAAAGATATTATCATTCACCATGATGGCAAATGATATGAGTTACTGACAAAGGAAACAAAGAAAATATAGACTACGAGAAATTTAATAAAAAGAAAATAAAAATCTCAATTGATAGGAATCTAGTGAGTAGACCTAAACAAAATAGAAATCAACACCCAAACTATTCCCCGGCAGCAGCACCAAAAACTTGATAGCAGAATTTTAGAAAAGCACAAAAGTTTTACAATTCTCTTAGGCAGTGTACCTAATTGTTGTAGTGTAGTATAGGTAGGACACGGGGGATTGATCATTCTTTAGGGTAATAGTGTTGTAAATGCCGAAGTGTATGTCAAGATAGTTCTACAGGTGAGGGATAAGTCTTTTTGTACTTTTATATTTTTTAGAAAGCAATTTAAAATCTCAGGGTTTGAATAGCGTGCATTAACTACTAACTAGCTAAAACAAAACTAAATTAATTAAAATTAAAGTACATGCAAGAAAAGTAAATTGGTGGTAACTCTTATGATAGAAAAATATGTTTACTTAGATTTCTTTACTCCCTAGTTATCTCTTATTGATTAGTCAAATTGGAGCATTGTATTCCTTATTTTTAGTCGTAGGGAGGTGCCAAATGCCCTAACTCTATGAACATATAAGTCTCCTCTAAGAAGATTAAAGTCTATTAAGTTTCCTATGATCTGCAAGCAGCAATTCACATAATAAATACAACGAGAAAAACCACTAGTGCACTCTAGGGTTGCGTTTAATAAGATGGAAAAGCTAGTTACATATAAGAATTAAGCTAGTTTTCTTACCCCAAACGTGAGGCAACCAATTAAACAAGAGACGAAAATCAATAATTAATAACTAGGTTTCATTAGATCTAAGGAAACACTAATAAATCTAGCCTAGCATGTTAAAGTGAAGAAAAGCATATAATCAAACAACACATAGAAATATTTCTTAATTAAAGAAGAATTACTTAACTTCAATTAAACATGAGCCAAAGTAGCTGAAAAACCTTCACAAAAGCTGTGAAATTCGTTCTAGGGTTTGCCTCTCCAAAGTGTTACACACCAATCATGAAAAACATGCGAAAATATATATGGTATTACAACTATGACAGCATCACTTTATGACTGTGACGCCGTCAGCCCGCCACCATTAGGGTTTCGTCCTTTGCAAGTTGTTGTTGTGATGCCGTCTCCTTGAGTCTCTGACGCCGTTTGGATGTGTCTTCATGTCGTCGCTTATTAAAAGATCTGAGCCGTCATATATAAGTTTTACTCTGAATTATGGTCTTCAAATACAAGTGACGCCGTCAGGTGTTAAAATCTTGAAAGGTTTTGAGCCGTCCCTTGTAAAATCTGGGTTGAATCTTCATGGTAAATAACAAGTGACGACATCACCTTATAATTGTGACGCCGTCTGGAGCCCTTTTCAGACAGATTCTTGACTTGGTCATTTCTTCACTTTTTGTCCATTTTAACCCGAATCGTGGTTTCATCTTTTGCTTCCAACGCACCTAAAATTTGAAAAGGAACGATTTAGGATAATAATTGATCACAAATGTACAAGTTTAGAGCTTAATTGACCCCCTAAAAACGCATGTTTTAAATTCTTATCATCTATGAACTAGCCTACGTGAGAGACTTCTGTCTGAAGTCAATCCCACCCAATAAATAGATCACGCATTAAATACCCTACTCAATTATATTCTAAGATATAAGCATTAATTGGATACGTTTTAGTGGACCTTCAAGCTACCCTATATAGTTTAATCTAGGTTTCCAAATCCTAACATACACACCACTAAAACGAGATGATAAACAAGCAATCAATAACTAAGTTTCATGCAATCCTAAGTAAATACTAATTAGTTTAGCCTAGCATGGTAATAAAAAGATAAGCAAATAAGAAAATCACACAATTACGCATAAACATGATTGAATGATTGAATAAATAACTTATCTCAGTAATACATGAGGTCTTCAAGGGCCAAAAAGGCCTACAAAATATGTAAAAACCAACTAGGGTTGGGTGGTATTTATTCATCTAAAGTTCCACACAACATAATAAAAATAATGTGTTTGTATATATAGAAATCCGGTTGTGATGGCGTCACGTTATGGTTGTGACGCCATCATCTCGCCACCAATTAGGGTTTCAATATTGCATTGACGTAGTTGTAACAACGTCACATTGGGGTTATGACGCTGTCATATGACTCTGACGCCGACATACCAAGTTGTCTCCACACACTTGACCGTCACTAGGAGGTGACAGCGTCACACTTGCCGATCACGTTGTTGGAGTTTTCGTTTTTATTCGTTCTTCATCCAATTGAGCCCAAAACTTGTACTTTTCCAACATTTGTGCTCCCAAGTACCTACAACTTGAAAAGAAGCAATTTAGGGAAATATATGATCAAATATGTATGATTTTAGAGGCTAAATGACCCCTTATAAACATATGAAAGTACACCTCATAAAATATCCCTACACTTGAGATTTTCTTGTTCTCAAGCAAATGTGCTTTTCTACCTAGTAAGTAATACAAATCGGGGGGCATTTAGCTTACTAAATAAATATAATTTATTGCACAACCCGTTTGACAATATAGTTTTACTAGTTTCAACAAGCACAAAAATATATACTAGCACTTCACATAAGTGTTTGGATTATCTCATTTCTCGGGTGTATAAATGATATAACAATATGAAAACAGGAAAATTTACACTCACTACCTATCATAGCACATATATTACCATAGGGTTGATAAAGGATCAAACCTCCACCACTTTGGTGTAAGCATCTAGGATAAACTATCAAAAAGGTCTTTATAAAGGATTTTAACGTTAGGTGTAGGGTAAGGAAAAATACGGTTATGGGGAAATGGTGGAATTTTTAACTAGTGGCAAGTTAATTATCTAAGTTAATTAGATGTACAAGGTGGCGTTTCTAAGCCAAAACTTGATAAATACCTCAAACTCTTTCGTTGATTTTCTTGACACTTTCTTGACTTAAATATAAGCAAGATGGAAATCCATATGTTTATTCTCTTTTTTTTCATACACTTTGCCTTGTCATCAATTCGATCTACTTTCATAATAACATATATAAATTGATAATATAACTTGAATACAAACATGCTAACGATACTAAGACCCGATTTAAGAGGATTAATACACGTGGAGTACTTAAACATTAACGTACGTATGGGGGTAATAATTTGACGTTCTTCCCCATTACTTCATAACTAACATACTACCATGAGTCCCAGTCATCCCAAAACTGTATATACAAAATATGACTCGACTTAGCAACCATATAACAAACTAGAAAATTAACTAAGGGTTTAACATATGTTTTCACAATAATGCACTAAAAATGAGTGCATATCAAGGGTGCTAAGAAGATTTAGGTGCAACATTTTAGAGGGGTGTAAACAATATCCTTCATTTAGGAATACTTAACAAGGATCATGAAAAGATAAGCTTAAAGGGGTGTACAAAGGGTATCTTGCACTAAAATGAGTGCTTAGCAAGGGTGTGGGACGATTACTTGACCAATGAAGTCAATGTAATTATAAAAATGAAGGCTAAAAACAAGGGTTAATCCTAATGCCTCTTATCATATAGTAAATACTAATCATATGAATGTTATCTCACTAGCGGTCTCGAGATGCATCACTAAAGCAAGTTCTATAATCCAATGCACTACCAGTACACTCTCAAGCACTAAAGATGAATGCTTCCTAAATATCTAAAGGCAAACCTCACATGAGGTGGAATATGAGTGGTAGGGTTTTTGTGCTAGTGATATAAGTCCTATCCATGAGACGCTTATTAAAACTATAGTGTCACTAGTAAATGCTATAATTGATTTTAAAAGTTGGGCCAAAATTACCGTCTTAGACTACGTTTCAGTATATTACACATCTTTTTAAAGTAAAACAGATAACAAAATGCAAGATTAGTTTCTAAGGTTTCACTTTTTACCCTCTCTACAATTAATTTGAATAGTGTCCCCAATGTTCTAAAAATACCAAAAACGGTAAAGGGATAATTAAAAAGACATGAAAGAAACTAGCACTTTCTTGGTTTGCTCGGTATGATCGAAGAACGGAAGTAAGGTTAAATCCTCATCTAAGAAGATATGTGATAGTCCATGTAATGTACTCATTCTCCAATATAACCTACAAATCATTAAAAAATAATAATAAAAAAAATAATAAAAAATAAAAAAATCTATACCTCGCTTAAAATCGGTTGCAAATATTATAGTTTTTCCATGGATTCTTTTCATAATTTGAAAGTTTGTTATGTCTTACTTTCAAATCAAATATTCATTGTATTCCAAAAAAATCCTTTATTTCATTCTTAAGAAAAAAAAGATCAAAGCATACGGCTTTCGGATGTAGATGGTTATATCTATCAGATGGATCTTTTATATATATATATATATATATATATATATATATATATATATATATATATATATATATATATATATATATATATATACTAGTATAAAAACCGTCCGATGGACGGTATGACTTGTGATTTTATCTTTAGGATTTAGTTGAACAAATATATGCTAAAAAGTAATTAAAAGTTAAATGAAACGGTTAAGATCTATAATTGATGTTACCATAATTGATGCTAAAAAGTATTTTGATTTTTGGTTTTTTTTAGGATTTAGTAGAACAATTATATACTAAAAAGTAATTAAAAGTTAAATGAAACGGTTAAGATTTATAATTGATGTTACTATAATCCATAAAACGGCTAAAAGCAGGTAAGTACTTTGATTTGTGGTTTTTATTTTTAGGATTTAGTAGAACAAATATATACTAAAAAGTTATTAAAAGTTAAATTAAACGGTTAAAAACTATAATTGATGTTACCATAATTCATAAAATGGCTAAAATTAGGTAACTACTTTTTAACATTTTGTTCTAAACAATAATAATCATAAACATCTTTTACATTTGATAATATTACTAACATTTTGTATTATTATTTTGTTTCTGTTAATTATGTTTATTTACTTATTGTATATAGGTGCTTCCATCTGATTTTAATATTTAGAAATTTACAACACAATATACATTATAAGCGATTTAATAATTTTTACTTTTTTGACCGATGAGTGTTGTTATTGCCGTTTTTTGTTTAAAACTCTAAACAAATTGTTGAATAAACATATTTACACATTGTTTTTTTGACCAATGAGTGTTGTTATTGTCTTTTTTTTTAACTCTAACCAAAATTGTTGAATAAACATATTTACATATTGTTTTTAATTCCGCGTGCATCGGGTTTTTTATAAATTTTAGTTATGTATTAATATATATTGTAATTTTAAAAGTCACGAGTTTAATGCTAACTACATATAATTATATTTTACATTATTATACTCGTACAAGCACCCGTTTTGGCATAAATTTTCAGTTATGTATTAATATTGAGTATTTGAGTACCCATAAAATGATTTGGAAAGTGTTGTGGTCCAATAATATGGTAACATAATTTCTTTTTATTCTTTTTTACCCTCCACATTCAGTTGATAATTAATCATTGTGTGAAAATAGTTTTGTAAAATTTTTTATGAATGTGGCATTGCTCATAAAAGTAATAAATTATACTGTACATAATTATGTCAGTTGTATTCTTTGTGTAATTTTCTAAAGCAAATATCCTAAAAGGTGAACTTTATATTACCTATACTAACACGACTAATAGTAGTTTTTACCGACTACCCAATAAAGTGTTTTTAATTCACAAAAAAACTATTCTTTCGAACCAAATAGTTCATATGAGAG